>OZ025294.1:90603966-91822203 GCA_964019185.1 Maratus speculifer | reverse complement strand
ACAGTGTAGGAAAAAAATGTATTTTTAAATGAAATTTGTTTAAAAGCTGTGTCTCAATTTATTTTATAGATATTAATTTTTTGTAGATTTTAATATCAATTTTGTAATTGTTGTAATAGAAGTATTCCATTTATTTTAAATGTAAAGGTTAAAATAAGTTATAATTTTCATATGTGTTTAAACTTGCGGGGCAAGTATTAGAAGAGAAATCACAACAAAAAATGAACTGATGGTATGAAAAATAATATTTAAATTAAGATAATAGTCTTTCTAAACATTTTATAATTTGTTGTGTGACAAGAGGTATTCAGCTATAAGTACACAAAATTTGAATTCGCTAATTTATATAGTTACGAACTGTGTGACAGACAGACAGAGGACAGACAGACAGAGGACAGAGACGAATAGGGTTCCGTCAGATGAATGAAACACTAAAAAACAGATAGAACAACATAAAAGTCGTAAATTTTAGATGTTTCAGTTGTAAATGAAGGTATCGCAGAAAGTTTCAAATAAAATGAGTGAAAGAATTGTATTTTTTAATGAAATACCAAAAATAATAATTTCTTAGAAAATATCTTTTTGTTAACTAAAAAGGGGCCTCAAATTAATAGTTAACAGTATCACATTGTCATCTTCGTTATCATTGTTATCAGTATTGTCATTTTCCTTTTCTTTCTTTTTTCGGAATCGAGTATTATTAGGTGAGAAGTGTACCAAAAACATGAGCAAATTGTAAAATGAAAGTGCACTATTGTGTCCATCGAAGATTGTAAGTTTTTTGGGACATGTAGAAATTTTTGAAGAAAGAACAAGTTGGAAATTGTACGTGAAGTGCAGCAAATGAGGTGCATTCGTACGATAAAGAAGTTTTAAAACTATTCAGATCTTGCTGTTATAGTAGATAGTACTTCGGATACAGTATAGTGGCCGAGATCTTTTTTGAGTTTCTGTAAGTATACAGAAAGTAACTTTTATTACACCTCAGCGACACATATCATATTCATAAAATGTGAAACAGTTAAATATAATTAAAACACGCCCCAAACAATGTTTTCCCGTATAGTATTATGTAGTGGAATACTTTTGTGTGGCCCTTTAATTTAATAATAAATATTCTTTGCATCAAAGATTATACAGAATGTATATCTTAGTATTTACTGGGTGTCCCAAAAATGACTGATGGATTTTAAAATTCAATAACTTGCAAACGGTAACAGCTATTTAAAAATTTTTTGCAGAAGGGTTATGTATAATGTCAGGAATTTTTTTACCGTAATTTTTTAATTTTAGTTCGAATTTCAAATAATAGGTGGCGCTGACGGCGATTGAAGGCCAGGTCGACGCTTCACTCAACACTGATCACCTGGAATTCAATCGCCGTCAGCGCCACCTATTTTTTAAAATTCAAACTAAAAAAAAAAAAAAAAAAAAAAAAAAAAAAAAAAAAAAAAAAAAAAAACCTCCTGACATTATACATAATTCTCCTGCAAAAATTATTTAAATAGCCGTTTGCAAGATATTGAATTTTAAATCCATCAGTCATTTTTGGGACACCCGTTATATTTTTCATAGGTTCATGTCAATTTCATTATATTCGAAATAGTTTAACACCACTAAAATGCATTTGAACCTTTTTTCCCCCACTGACCGTAATGTAACTGAATACCTTGGATTGTCCCTGTAACTTATCTATGCATCCAATTTTCATAAAATTTGAAATGACTCGTCAAAATTATGTAATAATTATATATTTTAAATTTCAAACGATTAGAATAATTTGAAACTTTTTACCCACTGACCGTAATGTAACGGAATATTTTGATTGCCCCTGTAATTGATCTACGAATCCGATTTTCATGAAATTTGAAATGACTCGACAAAATTATGTAATAATTATATATTTTATATTTCAAAAATTTCGGTTGGGTAGCTTTTGCGTTGTTATATGCGGACGGACGGACGGAACACCAACTATAGGGGCTAGGTATTTACATAATTATGAACGCACCTAAAAATGATAAACATATGCTTAGTAATTGTGATATTTACAGCTTTTCTTCTGTGCTAGAAAAAACATAAACAAAGAAATTCTCTTCGTTTGGGGAATACGGTAATTGTAGTTGTAAAATAAAATGTGTGAAATATTTTACGAAATCAGTGAAACCCGGAATGTTCCGTCACGGTTGTCTTCGCTGTTGGTACCCATGGATTCCAAAAATCAAATTACGTAGAACACCAAAGAGCATATGCTTTTATTTCAATATCTCTTCGCAATTTTTCGCTCTTTTCAATTTAAAAAGATAAATTCTTACAAAATAAACTTAAAGATATGAAATCATACAAATTTGAGTTTCATTTAAGAATAGTTTAGAATACAGATAACACATTTGAAAAGTGAATAACAGTACGGGCTGGGACACCGTCGGGCAGGTTAGCTGGTACTCAAATATCAACCATGCAATATTCATAGAATTTTCAATTAAATCTTTTGATTGAGAAAAATGTCGGTCGAAACCTCACACACGTTCGCCAAATACTTTATAGCATTACATATTTAATTTTTTATAGAGCTTTTGAATGTCTTTATAGCTGGAACACGAATTTATTTATTTTCGGCAAAGAAAAGCCATATTCTTTTTTTTAAAGAAATATCAAATCATTTCTATAAAAAGTTTTTTTAAATATCTCAATAATTATGTATTTTGGTATTTGATTTTTAAGAAACATTATTAATTAATCATTCCTTTCAAATATATAAATATTAAATGTCTTACTTGAAAAAAAAAATCGAATTTTATTTTGAAGATTCTTTTCTAAAATTGTTAGCATTTTTTCGAAAATTCGATTAAGATTTCGTTCTATTTTGCAATTAATTTAAATAATTTTTCGTTGTGATCAAATTATAATTTTCTCTGATGAAAAGAAAAATCATTATCTATACACAGAAACTCGGTTTATTGCGTCCGATTTTCAAGGAATCTACAGTAGTCTTTTCCATTTCTTCCAGAGAAAATTACATAAAAAAGAAATAAGAAGCATTTGCTTTGAGTAAATGAAGTAAACCAGTTAGTAAAACAGATCTAGATAAGGTGTGTCAATGATATCTCTTTTTCGTACAAAAGTACTTCTTTTATCTATTATTTGTGGGGACAAGTAAAACGTCTTGAATGGATTTACTTTCACAATCAATGATAGATCTTTTCTAACCGATAGAGTTCTTCATTTATATCAAAAGGGAGTACATTTTCTTCTAATACAATTCGCACAAAAAGTTTTTAAAAATATATTTACACTATGAAAAATCATTATACCTCTAGTAGCAAAGCAATATTTGTCCAAATATTTGTCCAGCAAAGCCAATATTTTTCTTATTGGAAATATTGCCAAAAAAATGCCAATATTGGTTAAATATTTACAACGAATTCCCAATATTGTACAAATATTGTCGTTACATTGAAAATATTTCTAATGAATCCCCAATATTGTATAAATGTTGGCGTTACATTGGTAACATTTCCAATGAATCCCAAATATTGTAGAAATGCTGGCGTTACATTGGCATAATATTGGCTGCAAATATTGGTTAAATAAAGGAAAATATACACCCACATATTGGAGCAATATTTCATGCTAATATTGCGCCAATGTGCAAATATTGCTCCAATGTGTAGTCAATATTGGCCCAATATTGTTTGGCTTCTGCGATAATGGAATACAAGATGGTCATAATAGAATTAATATATCCCCAACAGTAATGTACTGTAAATCTATATATAATTAATCATATGCTAATACGAGTCAAAACTCGTCGAATTCGACGAAAGAAATGCTTAAAAGAACTCATTGACTGTATTTATGATCAATTAACAAAGATAATATTATATTTGTTAACTTATTTCTTAAATGCATTTTAACTAAATTTTAATTACAATTTCACAATGTATTGAAAGAATAAAGTTTATACTTATACGTAATTATTAATTAGAATTAAGAAAATAAAAATGAAATTATAAATTAAGGGCTATTTCGTTGATTTGTTCGTTGATATTTCGTTGATTTTTTTTTCTGCTAAAGCGAAAAAAAAAAAAAAAATCAACGAAAATTGCACCACTATGTTACAATTATAATTTTTGTTTTTAGTGAAACGTATAATAACTTCTTTTTTACAGCCGAAAAATTTACATGTATAACTTTCATGTTCCCTGCTTACAAAATATTTTAAATAGAGGTATTACAGATTGTTTTGAAATATATTCGCAAACATAGTGATATTATTATCGATATAATCATAGTGATTATTACGAAATTCATTCGCAAACTTGATGTCACGTATTCGGATTCCTAGCATTTGTATTCTTCACTTCAGTTTATCACCTGGGTGTCGACGAAATCTAGAATAAATTTAGACGCATTCATAGTAAAATGTGTCATGTTATCAAACAAAATACTCATTTCATTTTTGCTATAACACCTATTTCATTCACCGGAGAAAGTTAAGATTGTTATTTAAATCATCTAATCCGTGGAATAAGAAATGTATTGAAATGTAACACCTTTTTTGCGAAAGCAATAAAACAGCGACGTCATTTTCTGTTCAAAAAGTTTTATTGAGTAATTCGTAAACGTAAATATGTTTTTTACACCGTGTTGAAAAAGTCATCTTTTATTATCTTTAAAGAATCACCAATAAAACAATATTACAATTTAACCTCTTTGCTTAGCAAACAGGTCGTAAAGAAGATTACATTTTGTAATACAGTTTTTTTAGAAATTTCAAATATGTGGAATGATTTTTCACGTTTAAGAAGTGGTGCGAAACACAGTTAATAAATATTCACCAGTGGCATCAGTAAGATGTGGTATGTTTTATAACCGAGGATAGAACGCCGAGAAAAGCATTCACAAAAGTTTAGTGGGATAGGATAATGTAATTATTTAAGAGTAGCATCAACTCTATGTGGTGTACCTTCAAAATAATATAGATAGCTTTTTTTTCCAATACAAGCATTTTCGAAGGATGAAACATTGTGATATCGTGTTCCACATAGTGTTCAAATGAATAAATACTGTTTTGCTCGATGAACTTATACGAAACATAAAATTGTGAAAATTAAAACTGTGATTTTTTGTTTTATGTAACATATGTTTCATGTGCCTCAATTAATTTCCTCTTAAAGAATCTTCAGAAGGAATAAAAAGTTCAATAAGAAATTTATTAAAAATCTCTTGAATTCTTAAAAAGAAGAATAAAAAATGTATTTTAAAAAATCAAAGAAACGTAATTTCAAAAAACTTTAACTTCCCGCTAAACTGTAGAAAATAAATTTACTATTATAGGAGATAAATGAATGATATGAATATTAAATCATAAAGACTATCAATATCAAATATAACTTTATCTGCCCTATGAATTGCACTTACTATCCGGAAGTCTGAAGAATAAGTAAATTTTGTGCAATGTGACATTAAACCGAAAAGCTATTTCAAATATATATATATATATATATATATATATATATATATATATATATATTGCAAAAAAGAAATAAAAGATCGATTAGTGTTTAGAAGCATAAAAAAAGTCTTGAAGAAAAAATTGTTTCGGATCCATTTATCCATTTTTTAAGCTCTAATGAATTCATTTTAAGAAGGCAATTTTGAAACAAAATTTTCAGAAGATAATTCAATTTAAAAAGACGTACAAGTGAATATTAAAAAAAAATAATAATAATAATTTGTGTTCACCGCAATTTTTTGTTTAAAATATAATTTCAAAACTAACAGATTCTGTATCCCGTTCGTTTGCAATTTCTTTAGAATAAAATAGAAATTTTACTGTTATTCCTTTACTTTATGAAAGTAAATATGATGTCAATGAAATTATTATAATATTAACAATTTTTTTAAATATGTGTAGTTCACACTTTTACGAAATTTTGCGAAAGTCACCTTATTTCAGCCACCTTAAAATTTCATCCTTTAATAATTATAAATGAAAAATTGTTTCTTTCATGAGTAATTTTTTTTCCTTTTATCATTTAAATTGTTTTTACCAGTTTAGGACCTAAAGTACTTAGGACTGAAATACATATACTCTAAAGAAATATATGTGTTTATTAATGAATTTTTTATACTTGTATATGTAAATTTAAAAAAAATTACACCTTTATCAGAAAACGTAAAAATTTTCTGCTACAATTTACTTGTATTTATGAGTTTTTATTGTTTGAATTTAAGTGTGTAATTTGATGTCCCTTAAAAAACGCAAACAAATGTGTAAATTGCAGCAAAAGCTACGCATTTGTCCGAATATGTGCGTTAATGCAATTAAAAATGTTTGCATATTACAGAAATATCAGTGTATTTTCCATATCACACATAAATATGTGTAAGAATCTTACACAGATATATGCTTAAAACAGAGTATTACACTGAAGAGTGTGAGCATATAATACAGAGCTGTATGTGTCGGAACAAAATATAACATAGGCTAGCATGTAATAACATTACGAAGAAACAGAATAAGAAGTAAGGACGTATGATGTGCAACGTCTTAAACCATTAACATGGCCATTCCACTACTATTACACAAGCAAAAATTCCAAGTAACACTATTTATTTTGTTCAAAAATACATTCGGTTTGTAGGTCGGGGTGATCGCTGGTTTCATCGTCCCACCCACCCACACTTTTTCAGTGTGTTTATTTTGTTTAATTTCTGTTTTAAGTTTGTCCGGTTTCAATTTCTCTCGTTTGTTTAAAGTCTAAGGCATTCGGGTCGTAAGTAAAGTCGTGTGGCGGAGCTCATGGACGCTTATCAGCGACAGCGCTATCCATTTACATAATTTTATGTAATATTCTGTTCTCATTCAAACATGGCTATTATCGCTTGGACTTGCGATCATAGTGATGTAGCCACGTCTCTTCTCACTGTTACAAACTTAATCCATAAACTACATTACTCTTTCCTCCCCCTCTTTAAAAACTGTTCAAAATACTTAAAACGTATCTCCTTCCTCAAAAAATATGTCATTATAGCACCTATGATTCTGAATTTGAGCATATAGGCATCTAAGACATAGACATCTAAGCTTCGATATTCCGCATCAACCGTCAATGTACAAAACTTTTGCGTAAAGTAGGGATAATAATTATTGAACCAAACTCATATATTATGTGATAAGTTTACAACTAATTCATATTTCGAGTCCGAGTCACATTAAGTGTCTCCACATAATGCGAAAATGCACTAATAATTCCACTGAGAATCGATGAAAAATTGAAAATTAAAGAGGGGAACATTTACAGTAGTGGGATAAAACGTTGTTTGAACATTTTTATCATGGATGTATATATATTATAAAGAGCAAATGCATTTGAGCGTAACTGCTCTGAATTTTTTAATTTTACTATACCTCATAGATTTTCAATTTTTTCACAGTTGGGCGATAGAAAAAAATCTATTTTCAATTAGCAGTTTGTATAAAAAATATATTTAAAACTAGCAGGCGTTGCCCGCTACGTTGGTCCACTTTTCCAGACGAATCACTACTTTTGTACAGTAGTTTTTGTTGGTAAACGACATAATCCAGTGCAATTTTCGAAAACTACCCTTGAAAATTTATCTAACAATGAAAGTCTCATCAAAATCCGCCTATTAGTAGTTTTTATTAAGATTAATCTTTCATAATCGAGTTTACTTGATCATAGAAGTTCACTCTAAAATAACTGACTAACACCATAACTGAGCATTGTAGAGCAATATGCAATATGTTAAAACCATCTCGAAAAGATTATCTGACATACAATTCAAGTTTAATCAAAATACATCTAGTATATTTTCTTAATGAATAATATTCCGCAAATGATTTCTCTTGATTATAGAACCTTAATCCATAATTCAATAAAAAAGTACATAAAATGATGTAAAACACTCTAAATGCTTAAAAGAAAAACAAATCTATGAAAATGTTTTAGCAGGACTCAGGTTATCAACTACGGGAACGAAATGACGATTTTCATTTTATGTATAAAGTAGAAGTAGATAGATTTCCCTTCATAAAAAAATTGATCATTAAAATGAAACAGCGTGTTATTTTTCGGTATCTCTGCAGGACAAATGCCGTAATTACATCGCAATGACGTAAATTTAAAGAGGGTTCAATGCACGAATATTGTTATTTACGGTTACACCAACTGTATTTAATTTGTGAAAAAAGGAATCTCACTAAAGTGAACTAATCGGATATGCATTCCGATTATAGAATTTTCTTGATATTAATTTTTTAATTACTTAAACAAAAGATATTTTACCGTCTCAGTGTTAGGTGCAAGGGCACAGATGTCATATACACGTCACATTGGCGCAATTTTTTCGGATGCCAATTTGGCGAAAAATTCGTTTTCAAATACCAGTTACGTATATACAGTGCGTGTCAAAAGTTTAAGCACTACAGAAAATTTAAACTAAAATTTTATTAATGGGTGAAAGTTACTTCCCTTTTCACATAGACTACAAATTGTAGTTTTGAAAAGATACTTAACAGATTCATGCTATAAAATTTATCTTAAATAATAAAATGTATCAAAACAGCAAAAATGAGTGTGTCTCAAGTTTAAGCACAGTAGTTTTTTTACAACAACAACAACAGTTGGAACAAGAATAAAAATTTAATGCTTGATTATTGCTCCTTTCTGCTGAATTACTTTAAATATACGGTCTTCCATCGTTAAAATGAGGTTCTGTATTGTTTCTGGTTCATTTTTAAACCAAGCGTTCTCAATGGCATCTTTCAAATCTTTAACTGAAGAATACCGCTTTCCATTTGGATGAACTGCTTGAATGAGAATATACCACATATTTTTATAAAGGTTAAATCAGGACTAATTGCCGGCCATTTCAAAACAGACACTGTTTTCGATTTAAGCCACGATAAAATTGAGTTTGAAGTATGGATGGAAGCATTATCATGTTGAAATAACCATTTTTCTCCCTCTAAAAACCTCGCCAACAGAAAGCAAAATGATTGGCAAGTGCCTCTTGATAGTTTTCAAAGTTTTCACGACCACTGACGAATGCTTGAGATGTCTGACCATTGAAAGAAATAGCCCCATATACCATTACAGAACTACCATTATGTTATCAGTTATATATACTCCTAGGTTCTTTACGGAGAACATGCGAATAGCATTAAACCCATCAGGGTAATCGAGGTTCTATTTTTTTTTCATCACTGAATATGACATTCAGCCACTTTTCACCAAATGACATATGCTCTTTGGCCCATTGTAAACTAGCTTCTTTATGGTGTCGTTTGAGACACGGTAATCGAGTCATTTTACAGTATTTGATGCATTTAAATTCCAGAACTCTTCTATAAATAGTTTTTTTCTACATTTGTACTCCAACTGCATATTTTATTTTCGAAAGGGAGTAATTACCAGTTGAAGCCAAGTTTCTGATGCGACTACCTTCGCTCAAACTAGTAAGTCGCGGCCTTCCTGAATGAAATTTTCGTTTAAAATCATTATCACGAGACAAAATTTGATGAGTACCTTGTTTTGACCTTTTTAATGCACTTGCAATTTCAGAAACAGAATTTAATTTTGCTCTCATACTCCAAATTTTTATCATCTCCTCCTCTGAAAATTCTTTCGACTTGGGCGTTTTGTACTAACTCAAAAACAACAGCGGACTGCTTCTTATACATCCATAAATTGTTTGCGTGCGCAACGGTTTACGTTAGAGTGTAAAATTTGCATAAGAACGATTTTGTGACGGTCATTTTTCTTCTATTCTTAAACTCCATGGTTTGAAATAAAATTTAAAAGTTAATTTAAATAAATATGGTGTAAAAATAAATAATATTAACATATACAAGACAGATATTGAAATTAAAGGTAATATTTAAAGTTTTATTTTAAAATTGCTATTGAGCTTTAACTTTTGACACGCACTGTATTTTTAAAAATTGAATAATAACAATAAATAAAATAAAGTTTAATTAATAACTGCAGAACCAAACAATTTATATAATTATAAAAAAGAAAAGAAAAGTAAAGAACCAATTTATAAATAACTAATCAACAACATTCGGCTACCTTATCATGCAAAATAATAACACTTTGGTGGCAATTAAGTATTAGATAGATTAATGATATTGACGTCAGAAGAAAATCGCGCCAATGTAGTGCGTATATGAGATTTCTGTCGCTTTAAGCTATTTATCAGTTGCTTTATTGTGAATTATCCGTGTCACGGCTATAAAAGATATTATACATGTTGCAGTTTAAAAGCTCTTTATGCTTACGTTACACTCCATTCTTTCTATTCATAAATATTGGTACCAATTGAAAAGTTTCTTGTTGAATTTATATTCACTTGTTACAGCTAGATGTAAAGACGTATATCTGCACGCTTCCAGACATAAATTTGTCTGTCATTTTAATGATACATTTGATTGACTTGCAGAAGAGTAATATTACCATATTTAAAATTAGCACTTTTTCTTACATTATAAACAGACGACGTAGCTGTCATTTTTAGCTACCAATATATTTTTTCACTATTATTCACATAGGTAGCTACAAAAAATTCAGCGAAGAGCAACATTTTAGTTAGGCGTATCTAATAAGTTGTATTCAGTTCTTTTAAAATATAAATTTTTCTCTCATTTCGAGTAAAATATATACATGTAAAATAGCCATATTACATTCATTTAAAATACACTCTTTTCATACATTTCATAAAAAGTACAAAAGAAGAACCGTAGTTCCGCATCCCGTTCTGGTTGGCATGATTAATGAAGGAATCCAAGATAGGGGCAAAATTCCATTTTACCATTTTTTCAACTCTCTCAAGGGGTCAGAAGTAATATTTTTTAATTTTTCTAAGCATACATTTTTATAATATAAACATTATATCTGTATTCTATTAAAAATGGAAATAAAAATAAATAAACAATTTATTAATAAATTAACAACAATATCCAGGTTACCATGTCAGGTAAAATAATGCCACTTTAATGCCAATTAGGTATCCCGATGCGTATGTGACATCTGTTCCCATAAATCTCCACATGAATGATCGTGTTTCCCTTTTTTTAAATTACTATTGTATGTTTGTTTAAATAAAATTACTAACAGTTTTTCTCCCGGTTCATATTTGTCTTTCCAATTAATACAACCATTTAAATTATTTAATCAACAACAGCATAATATGTACCGGGTGTCCCAAAAATGACTGATGGATTTTAAAATTCAATAACTTGCAAACGGTGACAGCTTTAAAAAAAAAAAAAAAATGCAGCAGGGTTATGTACAATGTCAGAAGTTTTTTACCGTATTTTTTATTTTAGTTCGCATATCAAACAATAGGTGGCGCTGACGAAGATTGAAGGCCAGACGTTTCACTCAGAACTGATTACCTGGCCTTCAATCGCCGTCAACGCCACCTATTGTTTGATATGCGAACTAAAGTAAAAAATTACGGTAAAAAAACTCCTGACATTATACATAACACTCCTGCAAAAATTTTTTAAATAGCTGTCACCGTTTACAAGTTGTTGAATTTTAAAATCTATCAGTCATTTTTCGGACACCCGGTAGCTGCGCAGCTGATAAACGTTAGAAAGGACAATCTTTGCGACCGAAAAAAAAAAAAAAAAAAAAACAAATCACAATTTGTTAAAAGGAAAAAAAAGATATATCGCCATATTATGAATTTGTAGCAAACCTATCCAATGATGTAAGTAATTTTTAAAAAATACATATAGCAGTTCTTGTAAATAACATCCCTGGCATTCTAAAAAAAAATCTGTTTAAAAATGGCTTTATTTATATTTTATTTAATATAATTTTAGGCATTTTTGTTTTTGTTGTTATTACGGAGCCAAATATACGGGCAACATAGTGATAAATTACCAGATATTGGTTCAACCGATCGACCTTGACAATGAATTTTTCTTTAAAGTCGTATAAAGATTGCCCCCATATTTAAGTTAAATAGTTTTTTATGCTATTTCTAAAGGATATTTTTTTCTTATTTGTATTTTAAACAAAATCAGCAATAGTTGATTTTATTTTATTTTTAATGATCTTTTTATTTTTTCATTCGTAATTAATATAAACATTTCAATTCTTTAACAAAGATAGTCTAATATGCTACGCCAAATGAAAAGCATGCCAAATGGTAACCCTAATGTCCAAAATAAATTAATTTTTCATCATATTTTTATAACTAATCTACCTAGAATAGTGTACTATATACGAAAACGTTCCTTGGGACAATACCTTTTTAAAGGTGAAAGTTACATCCAAATACCTTCAGTGGAAGTGGAAGAGTAGGCGTAAAACCCGTAATTTCGGCTTAAATTTTATATATACGAGGTGGAACCCGTCGAAATTCGATCAAAGAAAATATATCAAAAAGAATGGTTTCATTGATTTATAATAAATCGACACAATTAGTTACAGTAAAAAATACATCTTATATTGGTCAGTCTAACCCTCAAGTAAATATTATTTAAAGCTAAAATTAACAAAATGCTATAAAACTCAATTATTCAAATTATTAAACGAAATAAAACCGAAATTCACCGGATTTTATAACAGATTATATTTTTGAAATTCCATACGTACTTTATTTTTTTTTTTAATTTTAAGAGAAAATGGAGAGATTCTGTTGTCACAATTACAAAATTGGTACTAAAAATTATAAAAAAATTAATGTCTCAAAAATAAATTAAAATACAGCTTTGAAACAAATTGCATTTATAAGTAGGGGGAACTGGGGTACATTGATACAGTTTTTTTCTAAGATTTTTTTTGGTGTCAAGAAAGTAGAAAATTCAAGTTTTTTTTCCATGAGGTGACAGCAAAACTTGTGTAATATGTTATAAAAATGTACAATCATTGTTTTATGTAGTATTTTTGCATGTAATTTTTAAAAAATCAAAAAAAGTCATTTGTATCAATGTGCCCCATCCCCGGGGCAGATTGATACGTTTAAGAAAAATGACGACCAAATAATACCAATGCATATTTTTCATAAAAAATGAGTTAGAAAACCATTTTATATTTATTTATAAAAATTCAAATCACCCACAATTTATTTTTAAGCAATATTAAAGCAATCAAAATTAAATATATTATGACTTGATGTTCTGTCTGTTTCTTGTCTGATTGTTGGCTGTGGTAACTTTGTCATATCTAGCACTTCAACCCCAGCATTATCTTCTTTCTTATGAAAGATGAAAAAATTACCAGTTTTTCTGTTTATAAATAGGTTCATAAACAGAAAATAAAGGATAATTATATTAAAAATTCTGTTTATAATATAAGTATCATTTTCTGTTCTGCAGTTTGTTTCTCTTATTTAACATTTCTTATGTCGAAAATACTTTTTTCTCTGGAGAATCGATATAAATTCGAGATTTGCCAGAATGCCGTCCTTTTCTTTTATTAGTTCTACTAGCACTAGATGCTGGGTAAGTTCCTACGTCTTCTGTTTTCAAAAATACTATAAAATGCTCTAATATAAAGAAATAAGAGCTATTTCACTTCAATAAAAACTAATATTAGAAATTTTTCGTGAAAAAAAGGTTGGATTAAGGAGTGTATGGTAAAAAAAATAATAAAAGATAATGAAAATATGAACTATTAAAGGATTTAGGCTGTATCAATGTGCCCCGTCATAAACTGTATCAATGCGCCCCATACAGCGATTTTGAATAAAATGAGTCTCAAATCCAACACTTCACAATATATCTAACAATAAATAATGAGGAACTGATAAAGAGTAGCAGTACTTACCAGGGAGAGTATTCATTTTGGTTGAAAATACTGGAACAGTTGTATAATAGCATTTCAATTGTACAACTCAAATTTACTTTTGAACAACAAAAACAATAAATCACCCGTCCCATTTCATCAAACTGCTGAATCATTCCAAGATTTTCTGTATATAGTTGAATACACTAGCATCACCTTTTGGAGCTGTTGTGAAACTTCCTGTAATGACCCTGTGAGCGGTAGAGGGGGTGTATCGATGTGCCCCATGTATCAATGTACCCCAGTTCCCCCTACGTTTTTTTCTCTACACGACGGTGTAAAACTTTAAAATGTAAGATGTTTAGAAGTCCAAAATTTGCAGTACCAAAAATTGCAAAACCGATATTGCATGGAAAAGTGTTGCGCATTTTATTATCTATTTTTTTTTTTTCAATTTTAAGAAAACATGGAGTGATTCTGTTGCCACAATTACAAAAAAAGCCCTAAAAATTATAAAAAAATATAATATCTCAAAAATAAATTGAGATACAGCTTTTAAACAAATTGCATTAAAAAAAACATTTTTTCTTTATGCAACAGTGTAAAAATTTTAAATGTGCGATGTTTAAAAGTGTAAAATTTGCAGTAGTGAAAAATGCAAAAGCAAAATTGCAAGGGAAAATGTTGCCATTCGTAAAATGACGTACGCGTTACGCACAGATACATATTTGGCCTATAATAAGTAGATGACTGATTTGTTATAATTTAAAAAATAATTTTCAAACAAGAATTTTTCTTATTTATGACTATCATGTGCTTGCTCTAAAAAACAATAATGAAAAAAATCACTTAAAGGCAAGAACAATTGCCCGGTATTTTTTTCACTGATGATCTATAACGAAATTAAAATTTCTATTCTCGATCATACAAATGAAACAGAAAGAAATATGTGTATAAGTGTTTTGTAGATGTTCTAAAAACACAGCTACGCGTAGCTAAAAAAATGGGCTGGCAGGTATCTCTTTATATAAATTTTTGAACCAAGAAGCTCAATTTAAAAGTTTATTAATGTATTTTTTTTTAATTTATTTTTAATCCAACTTTATTTTTTTTAATGCCTCAAGGTGATATTTTCACATGGGTGAAAGGAACATGGTTTCATTCTTTTACTGCAACCAGTACACAGAACCCGGGGTACCCGGGTAACAAAATAAAGATGAAAAACTTTTTAAATTTTTAAATTGAAAAGTCTAATAAATTTTTCCAATGTAATATGCTTTTTAAATTACCAACTAACTCCAAACAATAATTTTACATGAAAAATAATAATTATGTAATCATATAAAACTTTGTAAATTATCGAATTCGGTATTTCCGTATTCGACGCAAGATAGGAGTGGAAAATCATATGAATCATGAATTATGATTTAATCCAAAGATTTTGCCAAAGAATAAAATTGCATTTTTTCAACTTTTACCAACTAAGAAAATATGACACACAGATATTCTTTAAAATACATTTTTGTAAAGGTTAATTGATGTATATTGTGTAAATTAAATTTGCAACAAACGAAAATTCATTAAATTGATAGATAAAAACGAAATAAAAACTAACAACATCCACCGGGTTTTATAGCCGACGATATTTTGACATAGCAGGCTTTTAATTGCTATTTTTTCAATTGCTATGTTAAAATGGCAACAAAGATATGCAGTGATCTGTTATTTTGCATGGAGAAGAAAGATAGATTGAGGTGCAGTATGCAATAAAAACGATTTGATTGCGATTTTCTTCCAATTCAAATTTCTTATTGGACCAAACAAAACAATCACGTGGAAACAGAAACCAAATTATCTACCATCAGCCATGCATTTTTTCTCTAAATGAAAAACATCTGCTGTTATTTAAGCATTCTAAAATAGCATTTCATTGTCTTATGAATAAAAACTGTATTGCTAAAATTTTTCCTTTTTTGCGAAAGCACGGGCTTGTGTTTGAGCCTAATGCAGCGGATTTTAGAATTACATTTTTGGCATCATTTCCTGTCACCAAACTGCATCTAATTTTTTTTTCTACTCTATGTCTTTTTTTCCTTTATTTCCCCATAGCTGACAACTCTTCCGATTTTTTGGCCCAGAAAAATTTAACAGAAATTTTTGGCTTATTTAATCGGCAGATTACGGCGATTTGACATGGTAAAATTTTCTATAAAATTTTTCTGGGCCGAAAAAGCGGAAGTTGTTGGCAGCTATGTTTCCCACATAAATGCAGTACTCAAGTTGCCACCATTAGAGAAACTGAACAGAAAACTACAAAAAGATTAATATCTCAAAAACAAATGGAGATACAGTTTTCTAACAAACTATATTTAAAAGTGAATTTTTTTCTCTATACAATAATGTAAAGATTGAAAATGTGCTATGTCTAGAAGTTAAAAATTTGTAATAGCGAAAATTACAAAATTAAAATTTCATCGGAAAGTGTTGCCATTCAAAACATGACGTATGCGTTACGCACAGATACGTTTGGCCTTTATAATACAAATATAGTAAACTTTGTCCTCCTTTCAATAAAATTCATTTTGAATTTGAACAGCTATTTCTGATTCTTTTAGCGAATTTTTGAGTATTTTCACATTTTAACTACTAAACTTAATTGTCAAATATTACCGGCCACTTGCAAGTTTAGACGTTATGTTAAAAAACTAAGAAAAATAAATGAGATGTATTACCCTGAAACTTCAAGTGTGGAAACAGAATAGTACAAGTGATATATTTCGTGAAGAATTTTTTCCCGAAACCCCATAGGTGATTGTCAGTAAATTTAAAATAAACGAATATCTTTTGGATGACCATATGAAGATTAATGTAGAAAAGCATTCCAACTGTGTATTATAAGTTAGTATTTATTATAATAACGTGTATTCATTTTTATAGGGATAGTGCGCATACTCGTAGAGAAGTAATTTTGCAGAATTATTATTCAGTAAATATGACAAACAACATTATAAACAATATCCTATAATTCGAATTAAAATTTTATAAAATTTGTATGGAAAATGAGTAGATTTAATGAATAATGTTTCACTGTGTATGCACGAATTAAATCAACATATAATGTACATAATGTGTTAGTTAAATGTATTGAGCACTTTTTCAAAAGTTTCAAAAACGTAGCTTGAAAAGTCCGAAAATTATCGTTAAAATAAGCTAAAATCTCAAAATCCTTTGTTCCCAATATGAAGCAAGAAGTGAGGGGCTGCTTTCATACATACGTTGATTAGTATCAATATAGAATACACAATATTGGACGTAGTGCTTACTATGTTTGGATCATCTTATATTTCCGTTTAAGGGGTCATCAAAATAAATTTTATAGACAACAAGGCATTCATAATTAGTGTGGATAACAATAACACTTTGACTGAGAAACACTCCCTTGTGTATCGAGGTGCTTTCTCTGTTATACCATAAATATATTTTATTATTCGGAAACGTGAAATGATTATTAAAATGAGATACAGTTTGGGATAATATTTACTTCAAAATTACTTCAATTTCAAAAATGTATAAGATGATGAAGTATATATTTTAATGATGATTAACTCCTACATATATAATGTATCACAAAATTATTTGGAAGATTTTTCGCCTGTTTACAGACTGTAAAATCCATTTTTTTTCTAATAACATTTATCTTTTTCTAAATCTTTTTTTTATTTTCTTTTACATATAATGCTATATTAAGGTAACAAACTTGTTTGTCAGTAATATTATTTCTTAATTAGTTTTTTCGTGCCCATCAGCCTCATCTAAATATTTATTTGACTCCTATAGCATTGAGGCATAATCCTACTTTTCCAAATGTAAAGTTGATGGGTAACTAGGAAATCCATAAAATACCTACATACTAGAATTTACACATATAATAAAATATGAACAAACTATTTTATTTATTCATCAATATTATAATAGAATAATTTTAAATATTCATCAGATATGTTAAACAGTAATTGGACATAAAATGAATCAAGCTAAAGTAAATTAAGTGGAGGCTACTTATGCAATATAATATAAAGAATCTGAATTTTGACGGATTTGAAAATTTTAGGGATCATAGATACTAAAAGACATGTTTTTACAAAATGTCTGTCATTGAATCTGTAGTTTTCAGAGTGTGCAACTCTGTCTATATGCGACATAACGTTTTCGTGCACTCTATCTCAAGAACTAATGCATAAAATTTAATTAAAAATACATTCAGATCGTCTCTGATATAAAATTATCCTCATTAGTTTTTAGTGTAAGTCGCTCCAAAGGTGGCGCTGCTTTGCTACATTTTTTTTTTTTTTTTTTTTTTTTTTTTTTTTTTTTTTTTTTTTACAATATATGCAACAGTCTGACCTCAAGAACCAATGTATAGTTTTCCTTCTAAATTCAGATTCAGGTAATTCTAGACATGAATTGATGGTATTTACCTATTCGTGGAAATAGCTCAATAGGTGTCATTGCTATGCTACATTTTTCACAATTTCAACAGTACCTATATCTCAAGAATTAAAACATTGATGTTCATCAAATTTCAGATTCAGTTAATTGTTCATTAGAAATGGTTTTCTTTATGATTTGGTCTGAAACTCACAAAAGATGCACCTCTATGATGATTTTTTCCCGAATCCCGCAATAGTCAGATCTCCAGACGAAATATACGAATTTCCATAAAATTCCAGATTCATGTATATCTTGATAAATGTCAAAGCTGATTATATTTTGGTGTAAACAGCCGAACATATCGCACTTTTATGCTGTATTTTCGCGATATCCGTAATAGACCTATGTAATGAACTAATACGCTGAATTCCATGACTTTAGAACACTCACGACGGCCATACATTATCATTTAATTATGTCACTATGGCAGCGAATTTTGAAGAATTAACATGCATGAGATAGAAAAAGTTTTTGGATTGCAGCACCCGAATAATTTCATTATATATATATATATATATATATATATATATATATATATATAGTGTAATTAAATATTTTCAGTCTCAGTAACAAAATAATATCGGTACATATTTTAATTATCGACAGTAATGTATTTCATGTGAAATGATTTTGTAAACATTCATAATCCTAGGATCTAAGAATTACTGAATTATTTTTAAAAAAGATTTCCATATATCAATAAACCCAAGTATGATAATTTCTAAAATTACTTTAATAAAAGAAAGTTCTCATGAAAAATTGTTCAACCATATTTTTAAAATTATCAACATTAACAACAGAAAACCTTAAGCGGAATCAAAACACATCGAAAATGTCATTCAAAAGTTTTCATTATAATATAATCCCAAATTTATAAATAACTCAAACACTTTTTCATAGATCATTTTTACTATCTGCCAATCATAATTAGGCTGTCAAAAATCCTGTCTCAAATCAGAAAACTTCTGAGGATATTTAAGTTTTAAAACTATTTATTATCTCATTAAAGTTCCCCTTACTTAGTCAGTTACATTTATGATCTTCAAACACGCAGCCATTAATTTTTGTAATGGGGGTATTTGTCAAATTCCTTATAGTAGTCCATGTATATTGGTCAGACTGAGGTCACCTAAAACTTTGTGTAAAAATATTGTAACTCTTTAATGAATTTTCATTTAAGATCTTTAATGAATTAATCCAAATTTATTTATTGTGTGCAATGGTGCTATGGAATTATTTTATTAAAATTCTTCGTTCTCTAATTTTTTTAAATATCAACTGATTAGTTTGAAATGAAGTATTTTGACGAAACATACTTCGAAGTACACTGTTTAGAATAAAGGTGACAAACCGGTGCTTTTGGCGCCCAGGGGTAAAAAGGTGTTACTATTTGACAACCGCGGGCTTGAAAATGTGTTTGGGGTGCCATTGAGTGTTTCACGCTAATCAGGGTGCCGCGCAATGCATAACGTTGAACAATTTTCACCCCTTAGTCATTTGCGCATGCTCTGTTACATGTATCCTTGCCCTTCAACTCGCTATCATTGGTGGATCAACTCAGCAATTTTTTCCTATGATGACTATCACCGCTATACGCTATCCCAATTTCGTTTAGAACTTCGCTCGGCTAACTTTTGGCGAGCTTTATTATATAAAGCAACCTTTGAATTTCAGTACATTTGAACATTTCAGGGAGGCTTTGATGGTGAGCTTGATGGCCGAGTGGTTAGAGTGTTGAGCTTGTAATCAGACGTTGTGGGTTCGAATCCAACGAGGGCCAAAAGTCGGTTTGTATACTTTTTAGTTTTTTATTACTGGGCACTCTGGATTAAGGGTACCATTTTTTCACCCCAATTAAATGTGTCATTTTGGCTCCTTTAGGGGTGTCACCAGTGAGACAAGCCTTTCACCCTTAAAAGGTGCAATGTGTCACCATTAGTTTTAATAGTGTACTAACATGTATGAGATGGAAGAAAGTTTGGGGATGTCACATCCGGCTAGTTTAATTATATACATACGTGTATATGTTAAGTAATTGTTATTTTTTTAGTGTGAGTAACAAAGCAATTTCAGTCCATATTTTCAATTCATTGTCTTCAATATAATTCACCATCAAATAATTTTGTAAAACTTTATAATCTTTGAACTAAAGAATCACTCCAATTTTTATAAAATAACTTCACATTTATCAGAAGACTGCTTATGAAAATTAAACAAATTAAGTCAAAGAAATTCCTTATCTAAATCTGTCCAACCATACATTCAAAATTATTGACATTAACTACTTAAAACATTAAGTGTAATCAAAACACATAAAAATGTCATTCAAAGATTTTTATTATAATATAATTCAGAGTCATCAATAATTCAAACAATTTATCATACATCATTTTTATTATCTGCAAACTGCAATTAGGTTGTCAAAATCCTGCCTGTAATCATAAAACTTCTGAGAATATTTAAGTTTAGAAACTATTTATTCTGTCATTAAAGTCCCACTTACTTTATCAATTATAATCTTCAAACACGCAACCATTAATCTTTGAAATGGAGGCAATTGGCAGATTCCTTACAGTCGTCCATGTGTATTGGTCTGATTGACGTCACCTAAAACTTTGTGTAAAAATGGTGAAAATCTTTAATGAATTTTCATTAAAGTTTTTAAATGGATTTATATACATTTATATCGTGCTTTTGAAAATTTTTATTAAAACACTTTCGCTCTAAAATTTATTTTAATTTCAACAGATTAGGTTCAAGAGCTCATGAAATTTGATAAGACTTTGCACTAAAGATAGAGATAAATAAAAAATATTTATAAGTTTAAACATTTTCCTAACTCTTATTCATAGCAAATTGTAAGTATTGTATAGATTGTTATTTAATTTTGGCACTAGGACAGCAATTTTTTTAAGAAGTAACATATAAAAGATGACAGAAAGTTCCTTTATTGCCTAATCCACCAAGTTTAATTGTATACATATGTATATTAAGTTATAAATATTTTTTTTTGTGTCAGGTGCCTAGTGTATTTCGGGATATTTTTTCAATTCATCACCATTAATATGATATACCGCCAAATGATTTTGTAAACATTTATAACTCTGAGCCTCAGAATTATTTCATTATTTATAAAATAAATTTCTATACATCAAAAACCTAATCATGAAAATTTCTAAAATTACTTTAATTAAAGAAATTTCTCTTCAAAAACTGCACTGCCATATTCTCAAAATTATTGAAATTATTTGCTGAAAACATTATGCGGAATCAAAACACATCAAAAATGTCATTCAAAAGTTTTCATCATAATATAATGCTAAATGCATCAATAATTCAAATACTTTATCATAGATCATTTTTATTATCTTCCAACCGTAATTAGGTTGTGAAAATCCTACCTCAAATCACAAAACTTCTGAGAATATTTAAGTTTTGAAACTACTTATTCTCTCATTAAAGTCCTACTTACTTTCCCAATTATAGTAATAATCTTCAAACAAGCAGCTATTAATCTTTGTGATGGAGGTATTTGTCAGATTCCTTATAGTTGTCCATATATATTGGTCAGATTGACGTCACCTAAAACTTTGTATGAAAATAGTGAAGCTCTTTAATGAATATTCATTTAAGATTTTAAATGGCTTATTGTTAATTTTTATTGTGCTACGGAAAATTTACATTAAAAGTATTTCGTTCTAACAATTCATTACACTTCAGCAGGTTAGTTTCAGTAGTTATCGAAATATAATTAGATTTCGCACTAAAGATAAAGATAAATAAAAAATATTTAGAAAGTATATACATTTTCCTAATATTTATTCATAGCATATCGATAGTAATTTTTTAACATTTATTCATAACATTTATTCGCATTAAGTGTATATTTTAAGTATTGTATAGAATGTCATTTAATTTTGATACTATGATAGCAATTTTTGAAGAATTCACATACAAGAGATGAAAGAAAGTTTCTGGATTGCAACACCACCTAGTTTAATTATATACATATACATATACACATTTACGTTAAGATATTAATTTTTTTTTCAGTGTCAGGCACATTTTGGTTTTTATTTTCCATTCATTACCATTAATATAATTTATTGTCAAATCATTTTGTAAAAAATCATAATTCTGGAGCCTCAGAATTACTTCATTATTTATAAAATAAATTTCTATACATCAAAAGCCTAATAAGGTAAATTTCTAAAATTACTTTAAGAAAAGTAATTTCTCATCAAAAAACTGTCTAACCATATTCTTAAAATTATCATACATCATTTTTATTGTCTGCCAACCGTAATTAGACAAGCAAAATCCTACCTCAAATCATAAAACATCTGAGAATAATTAAGATTCAAAACTATTTGTTCCCTCATTAATATGCCCCTTACTTTTCCAATTACATTTATGATCTTTAAACACTCAGCCATTAATCTTTGTATTGCAGGTATTTGTCAGATTCCTAACAGCTGTCCATGTATATTGGTCAGATTGACGTCGCCTAAAACTTTGCATAAAAATAGTGAAAATCTTTAATGGTTTTCATTTAAGATTTTAAATGGATTAATATTAATTTATATCGTGCTATGGAAATTTTTTATTAAAATTATTTCTTTCTTGAAATTCATTAAATTCATAATTCTTGAGGCTCAGAATTATTTCATTATTTATAGAATAAATTACTTTGCATCAAAAACCTAGTTATGATAATTTCTAAAATTGCATTAACAAAAGAAATTTCTCATCAAAAACTGTCCTACCATATTCTAAAAATCTTTGACATTAACAACCGAAAACATTAACCGGAATCAAAACACATCAAAACTGTTATTCAAAAATTTTCATCATAAGATAATTCGCATACTTTATCATAGATCATTTTTACTGTCTGCCAACTGCAATTAGGCTGTCAAAATCCTGCCTAAAATAATAAAACTTCTGGGAATATTTAAGTTTTGAAACTATTTATTCTCTCATTAAAATCTTACTTACTTTCCCAATTACATTTATGATTTTCAAACACGTAGTCATTAACATTTGTAATGAAGATATTTGTCAGATTCCTTCTGGTCTTCCTGGTATATTGGCCAGATTGACGTCGCCTAAATTTTGTATAAAAATAGTTAAATTCTTTAATGAATTTTCTTTTAAGATTTTACATGGATTATTATTTGTTTATATCGTGATATGGAATATCTTGATTAAAATTTCTTCGTTTTCAAAATAATTTAAATTTCAATAGATTAGTTTCAAGAGATATCAAAATATGACAAGATTTTGCTTTAAAACAAGAGATAAATAAAGAACATTTAGAATGTTTCAACATTTTCCTAACATTATTCAAAGCATATTGTAGGAATTTATCAATCTCTTTGAAATGTTTCAATGTAAATTAACCAACAAGTATTTATTTTAAAAATGACATATAGAAATAGCAGGTATATTTGAAATTCAAAAATTCAAAATTTCTACTAAGGAAGGAAAAATCATACAAAAACATAGAATTTGTAATATTACACAATACATTAAATAAATTCGCCGTTTAAGTAGACAAAAAAAGATAGTCCAGTAGACATTCTAGATAACGTATAAGGCATTTGAAAACAAGATTTTAACAAGTATGCTAAAAGCCAGGAAGTCATCCAATTGTATTTTACTTTGCACATGTTTAAGAGACTTGTAAAAACTTTACATGCTACGGTAAAATTAAATTTAATAAAAAAAAATCTTAGTATTTTCTAGCTGTAATGGAAACGAAACGTACATGATTTTTTTTTTTTTTTTTTTTTTTTGTACAACCCTGTATATTAATCACATGCTGCTACACTTTTTTTACACGCCATGCATTGTCATGAAATTTAATTCAGGCAAAAACAGGTTTAAATCTATTTAATTACACTCCATAGGCGGCCATGTGTCCACCGTTTAAATATATGATTTTATTTATTTGCTACAAAGATACCTTAAAAAAATAAGTATAGTGGACCTTTAAAATACAGGACTACATATACTACATATACTACCATACATATACAAAACTATATATATATATATATGTATACGTATATGATGAATAAAAATTAAGTGCGCAAATATTTAGTTAAACTGAAAAATGCTAGCAATTACTAAAAATGCATTTTCAGAAATCATGGATAATAGACTTCGATTATGCTTCGGATAAGGAATCCTATTCTAGATTTTTTAGTTTCCCTTGAAAATGACAGTAAAAGCAATACAATTCAAATTTCATTGCAATCATCTTGTTGTAATTTTCAATATTTTTTTTTTCAATTTCATCATGATTGAAATAGTGAAACATAATTAAAATACATCTCTACAAACATTTTTTCGGCGTAGATCATTTATTATAAGACTCATTTCCCTATTAATTTTTCATAAAAGCTTTACATCCCATATTTTACAGAGATACTCTACTAGTTCATATAATATATATATATATATATAATATTCTTTATGTTTGCATTAAAGTAACTCCTTTCAACTATGTTGCGAACGATTTTACTACTTAGAATAAATTAAACGGGGAAACTTTAAATTTCCCTGTACGCGTACTGCAGGTAAAACATATAACATATTCTGCAGTAGTCAATTTAAAGTACACCATAATATTTTATATAAATGTCAATATGTAAAATACTGTTAAAATACACCGCAAATGATATTTCTCCGTATACCATACTGAACGGAGTATTTTTGATGGCCCGGATAAATAAATTGAACACATTTCATTTTCCATTCGACACATACTTTCGCGAGATTCAACTTCATGGTAATTTGAGAATATTTTCATGAGTTAGAGCTCGGACAAATGGACAGAAACACCCAATTTATAACCGTTTTTCAACTACTGTTCAAAATATTAAAAAATAATAAAATTTCTCCTTTATAAAAAGTAATTTACTAAGAACGTATTTTACTAAAGTACAAAATTTTAAAATGTTTAAAACATCTATTGAAAATTTCCTAAACTAAAAATCAAAGTCAAGATATACAATGCGCTACTTTTTTTTTTTTTTTTTTTTTTTTTTAAATGATAAAACACCGATTTTTTTTAAAAAATAAGTTTACTTATTGATAAATATATTTTACTGAAAGAAAATAAAAACATATCACACCGCACATAAAGTTTTTTTAATAGAATATTTTAGTTTAAATTTAGATATTTAAAATTAAAATAAATATGATATTCATACTGTAAAATTAAAATTATACACGAATCAAAAAAAAATGTTTAAAATAAATAAGCTTAAACCTTAATTAATAATAATAATAAAAACAATTCATAGGAAAAATTCTTCCAAATATGTTTACTTAATAATAAAAATATTGTGTTGAAAGGAAACAGGAACATACAAGGCCGCATAAAAATAATTCTTTATTGAATATTTTATTTTAACTTGATATACTTAAAAATAAAATAAATGTGATATTCATACTGTTAAATGGAAATTATACAGGAAATACTACATTTTTGTAATGATTATAGTTCAGTATTAATAGGAAAAAATATTTTATTTTGAAAATAAATTTATAATCATGAAAATAATTATGTTTTTAAACGATCTAACGAAAATTGTTCTTCATGCTATGATTTTACAATCGTAAAAATTAACATGTTTTTAAAACGTTCTAACGAAAATAATTTTCTATTATCTTCTTAAAGAAATATCACGATATCAAAATAATTTAGCTATTTATCATTTTGATAAGTAATTACATATTTTTGAAAAGTTTAATTAACAAAGATCTTGCTCCTTATACCTTTTTACAAAGCTAGCCTATCCCTTTTTATTTCTTCCTCCATAGCAAATCTAATCAAACATTTGCGAAATAAAATATCTTAATTCGATATGCATACATCCTCAAATCCGCAGAAATAAAAGCAATTTATTTTCTGAAAAAAATTTTACAAAAGAACTTTAATTATACGCTTAATAATTTATATTTGATACAAAACATAGAACTTGTTTATGGTATGGAAAACCTTTTTAAATTTTTTAGAGTGAAACTCTAATTCAACGTACTTTGGGATTATTCTTAAAAGATAAAATGTGCAGAAAATTGTAAAAGTTTCTTATATAATTTAATCAAATACTACATTCATTCAGATGTATAAATAATTTGAAATTCATAAAATTAATAATTTCTATATGACTAAGAATATAAAACGTTACTTTAGTTAACAAAAGAGAAAATTTTAGATAATGAATGAGTTTGTTAAAATTGGCAAAAGTAGGAAATATCATGATTTCAAATGAAGCACCAAAGCACAAAATATGTTTTTCTAAAAATAAAGTAATAAAATTTTCATTAAAAAGGAACAACAAATATTTATGCTCGATAAATCTAAATTGGATAACTAAACACCTTGATTTATTAAAAACAAGCTCATTGTGTTAACGTCATTAAACGATACGTGATTTTTTATAGTTTTGTCGCATTAAGTGTATATTTAATTTTAGTGGCTGACTCAGTCTTTCATCTTTTTTTATCCTTTTTTAAATTTATTGTATTATATTATTTGTTTCACTTTTTTTCTATTCATTTTATTAATTTTGATGTATTGTTTTTTATGTCTTTTCTTCATATTATTGTTGTTTTATGTGTGTTGGCAGCCGCTAATTCACATTATTTTACTTTTTCATGGCCAATTCGAAGACACGACGACATTTCATTTGTAATTTCAAAATATTTCGGGCTTGAGTATTCTTCTTAGGTTCGGCAAATTGCATTTGTATTCATTTTTGCCCATGTTTCAATGTGGTAATTTTCTGTTAAATTCAATGTTTCATATATTAAATTAAAAGTTATATATATATATATATATATATATATATATATATATATATATATATATATATGTGTGTGTGTGTGTGTGTGTGTGTGTGTGTGTTATTACGCAGCAAATTATTGAATACAGTATCTTTAGTTCAAAACTAACTTCTTTGAACTATAATTAATTGTCCCTAAATGAGACGTGATTTCAAATAGTTTTGTCGCATTTGGGGAAAGATGTGTCATTATATTAAAGAAATTAGCTGACTTGCCCGGCGTTCCCCGGGCACGTGATGTTATTCAGTTTTCAAATGTGTCACTTGTTTTCTAAATGACCCTTAAATTAAACTGAAATTTCTATGATTTTACATCTTTAAGTCCATTTTGTTAAAATTTATATTTTTTAAAGGAAAAATCGCGAAAAGTTATTGAATTTTAAGCACATGCTGTTTGGTATTTTATTCGCTATGTGATTTGATTTTTTGGAAACTATGCATACCGAAAGCGAACGAAACCGCGACGAAACACTCAGATTTTTACTGAATTCGTAAAAATTTTCACACATTTTTATTTTGTAAAATAATAATTTTATTCATACGAAAGTTCCAAAATGTTTGCAAGTAATGTAAATATGGTTTATAGAAAGGATCTAAAAAGATTGTGCTAAAATACGGACATTTAGTTACTTTTAGCTTAGGAAAAATGTATTCTCCATGAGCTGGGATGTGATTCGTCTTTGCGGAGTATATAATCGGCTTCAATTTCATTTTTTTTTTTTAACAAATTGCACCATAGAATATAAAAATGTTTTAGCTTTAACAAAATATTTTCGGTTTGCCAGGACGTATAGAATTGCGCCATGCAAAGGAAAAACCGCAATGAAATGATCTGGTTTTTATTATTTTCGTCAAATTTTTTGCACTTTTTATTTTGTAAAATATATTTCCATTCGTCCGAATGTTTTAAATTTTTTTAAAGGGTGTAAATTTGGTCTATTGAGATGCTTTTGGAAGAATGTGCTGAAATAAGTACGTTTAGATACTTTTAGCGTAGAAAAAGTACTCTACCCGTGAGTTGCAAAGTGATCTCCTTTTTGACAGGGTTAAATCTTATATTTTAAAAGCCGATTGCATCATAAATTATAAGAACGTTTTTAAGTTTTATGAATATGTTTTTTGTTCGGTGGTACCTATAGGATTGCGCTCTGTTGATGCAAAATCGCAATGAAAACAATCTGTTTTCATTGATTTCATTAATTTTTTCGCACATTTTATTGCCAAAATATTTTTCCTTTAAAAAAATTTCTATCCGTCCAAACGTTTCAAAATTTTCGCAGGGAATATAAATTTGGTCTATTGAGAAGCTTTTAAAAGATTGATTTGAATTATGAATGTTACGATAATTTTAGCGTAGAAAAAATATCCTCTCTGTGATTCGTAAGATGTCCTTCTTTTGCTAGTGTATTTGAAAGGGTTAAAATCCATATTTTTTAAACCGATTATACCATAGGTTAGAAAAAAGTTTCAACTTTAAGATCTTTTTTTTGTTTGTTTATATCTTAAAAATTACGCCCTGGAGGTGCATTGACAAAAGGGAGAAAAATACTCTCTTAAAACGAAAAAGTGGATTTGGCTGCTCAAGAAAGAGTTCTAATTTATTGGATCGTGAATGAGTTGAATTTTAACCGATTCAGTCATCTTGGTTTGATTTTTTCTCTTTCTAATCCACTCATGCAGCTTTAAAACTAAACAACTCAACTCAATAATGAAACAGCTCTTTTGCCGCGCGGATTTTCGCCGCTGACTCGTCACGTGACCTTGAAAGATAAGATGGACACGAGACTTCCGCCGTTCGCTAAACAATTTGCTGAAAATGCCTTTTTTACGAAGTAAGTAAGTTTTATATAAGTATTTTATTTTAATTATGCTTTCTTTTAATAAATTTCCCTTCTCTTTTTAACAGACTAAAATTCATAACAGTATCATACCTTGAAATTAAAATGTCGTGTCACGCGGTAATATTGAGGATGTGTTTAATACATTTCTATATTAATAATTGGTGTTACAGTGCTGCTACAAAACTTTCGTGCTTTGATAAAATAAATTAGTATATTTAATCAGAGTAAAAATTGTTAATGTAATGTAAATATCTCGTTATTTAATTGCCTTGTATTAAAGTTTTGTAATTATTATATCTTTATTCATAGAAATTTATCAAAACATTGTATTTACTTCTTGTTTGCAGTGTCTTAGTAAAAACATGCTCCGGATTACATTATAGAGGCTACATATATGGCATAATATGTAGTTTTGGTACACATTTCTAAGATTTTTTTTTTCATTCTTAATGTTGAACTTGTGTTACTGTTTTGTTTGGCAATGTTTCACACTGTTATTGGGCAAAATTATTGCATGCATGGTCTGTATTATAATAATCTGCTTAATATTTATAAGTTGTTATATAATGCATGCAGAAATAATAGTTTTCTTGTGCCTGCTTCCCAGGTAGCTTTAAATGAGAATTTATAAATACCGTAATTTCAGGTGTATAAGCCGCGGATCAAACAATTCTTTTTGGACCCAGAAATCTTATTTACTGATTGAAGACAAATATTTACGGCTATCTAACTAGTTATATTTGTTTCTAAAAAAATTCTGGGTTGAAAAATATTTGTTTGATCTGCGGCTTATACACCCGAAATTACGGTAAAACGAAAACAGTGGACAAAAGTTTGTCTTTCTATACTGGTAAATGCAAGTATTATTACCTAAATATTATGCAACGATACCAAAAAGCAAATACTCTTTCTCTTCAGAAAATACCTTGTAATATCATTGCTTTCCCTTTTTCTTAACATTTTTTATGCATAGCCCAGTGGTAGAATTGATTTTATAAAAAGTTACTGGTCCCAAAGACCAGTACGCATGAGAGTTTACTGGTCAGAAATAGTCATCAGTAGTCCGCTACATAAAATTCTATAAAATACTTTTAACCGTCCCCCCCCCCTCTTCACACACACACTCCTACTAGAATGTAAAATAAACCAAACTTCCTTTGCAGTTATACAAAATTTTTGGCATAATAAAATGGAAAATTACTATTTTGTAAAAAAGTATGTAGTATGTAAACTAAAACTATAAAATTGTGTATTTTATTTCCGATCATTTATTTAACAGATATTAAGGATTAATGCAATATTTTCTTGTAATTATTTTTTCAAGTAATATTTTATGGTTTGCGTTTGGTACGGTTTTCTCAGGCAGGAAAATTTATTTACTTGTCAGAGATGAAGTGGGTGTGCAGTGGTGTAGCTAGGATGGGTGACATCCCGGGACAGATGTAAAAGGTGTCAAGCCCCCCCCCCCTCCTCCTCCTTTCCAATCTGTCATATTTTATCAATCTCAATTCTACATTCTTATAAAAAATAACCTTACCATTCCTTATTTACCTTTTGTCCTTCTGCATAAAAAAACCGCAGAAGTGAATCATCACTCGACCCATAGTCTGCATAAGTCAATGCCATGTCTATACGTAGAAGAAAATTCTTTCTTTTAAAGTTTGCTTTTGTTACCCACTCGTTGAATAGGTTGGTTTTTGTTCCCTGGTGCATATCTTATTTAGACACACCATTCCTTATAAAACTTCACTTTAGCAAAGAAAACAAAACTAGCTGTATTGCATCGTGAGCTAAAAATCTCATTTTATTTCCTAATTAGTCTCCAAAATCTAATAAAATTGTATTTTTTATTTGAAAATAAAGATTTGGTGTCACCCTTTAGAGGATGACATCCGGGTAATTTCCCTAATCAAGGAGAATTTCTTTTACAGCTTGACTAAAATCTTAAAGATCAATGAGTTATGTGTCTCTATATTCAAAATCACCATGCATATTATGACAGATTACTTAAATAATTCGCTTTTTTAAAAAATATTTTATACTAAATATTATCAAATGTTTTTAATCTATTTTAAGTTTGATAAATTCACATGTTTAAGCTTTTTCTTTAGAACAATAGGTATGTTCATCAGCACAATTTTAAACCTATCAATACAAACGCAGGAATTATAGGTCAAAATTAACATTTTTACACAGTAGCCACTGGCCAGTACACAGTTTTTTTTCACTGGCCAGTTTTTTTTAATCACTAGCCAGTTAAAAATTCATAACATTTCATACAAAATTGTGGTTTTTTAACTATCACCATTGTAATTTATTAATATCTTTTACTTGCCATTCGATTAAATAAAAACTGGCATTACATCTAATAGAAAAAATATAACAAATTAATTGTAACTTCATTTTAAAATGATTTAAATTAAATATTTACAATGAATTTATGTAAGAAATAAAAGAAATTAAAATTTAATTTAAACAGTATTAGGAAACTGTCTTATGTTCTCAGAATAAAGTGCTGTATACAGTGAAGAATTGATACTCTGAAAATCTTTATAACTAATCTTTTAATTACTAATAATAAACATTTGAAAGTAGTCTGATAAATAAAATATTCTTCTCCATAGCTATCTAAATAAAAAATTTCAAATACTTCTTGAGATTTTGTTTCTTGAATGACAATTTGAAGTCAACATTTTTGGTCATAGATTCAGCAGATAACTAACAGGGGGGGGGAGGAAATCACTATTATTAAAATGCTATAAGTAGCATCCAATCTTTGAAAACTCTCTTATTCGACTTCATATTTTGATTTTAATGCTTAAGATAACCTCCCCAATTAAGATTGGAGATTTCTTTTACAGCTTGAAATCTTATGGATTGCGTTATGTTTTTGCGTTAAATAATCTGCAGTTTTCAAAAAATTAAGATATTTTCTATTAAATATTGAATATTTTTAATCTATTTTATATTAGATCAATTCACATGTTCAAAGCTTTTTCTAAACAGAAATAAATATATTCACCAATGCAGACTGATTTTAATCCTATACCCAAAAAATGATCTAAACCTGCTACATCCAATACTTATTGCTGATATAAAGTGTTAAAAATAGAAGTTATTTATATTCAATAATCTGACATACATAAATTATTAACAAAAAGAGAAAATGTCATTAGATTTCTTCTGAAAAAACAATTTTTTTTTAGAAAAAAAACCAGTTGGTTTAAACTAAACCGTTGTTTAAACCAAAAGGAGTAAACAGTTGTTTAAACCATAGTTAAAACCAATTGGTTTAAACCGTGCCAACCCTGGTCTAATTGTTGTAGGTTCTATCTTGTATTATATAAATATGCATATATATAGAAAAACAACTAAAAATCCACAAAAACCTGCATTGGTTGGGTATTTGCCAGCGCTGATACATTTTGAAAGTAGCAACAAAGGTGAATTTTCAACAATATTTTATAATGTTGCTTTAAGAACTTTCATTTTAAATTTGTTTTTAAAATGGCGATTTATTTTAAGATTGTATCAGAAGTAACACCATGATTTAAACAAGCGGATAAGTGTAATCACACAGGATTTATTTATTCTATTTCCATTTTATTCATGATTGGCTAAATTTTCAGTAGTGTAATATTTATAAAGCTAAAATTTTTAGTGTATGGTTCATATTTTCTTTAGACTATGGATGGGAAATTTTATAAAACATTTAATCTGAAAGCTGCAAAATATTTTAATATGTTCATAATCATTCCTTAACATTATATTTATTGCTATTTAACTTAATTTCAATATTTTCTTTTAACACAGGAAGATGGTGATTTCATTGAGGAGTAAAATTCTACTGTGAGGAGTCAAATTCAACAATCTTATTTAATCTCAAGGATCTTCAACAAATTGTCTATTTTGCCTAAGATTTTAAAAGTTGGACAAACCAGTGGACAGATTACAATATGCTCTTTATGTATTTAATGTTTAATGCAAATGGAAACTGTTATATTTATAACTGTCCTATTTATGGACTGTTATATTTATAAAGGTCCTGTTAAAGATGTTATGGAAACTTGTTTATCTGATGTTGGAAAGAATTGTTATCAATTAATGTTAGGTTTATTTTGTTCTTGCTAAATAAAATGTTTTTGTTGTTAAATAAAATTAGTTTTTTTTTTCTTTCTTGCAACATTCTAAATTGCACATTTGGCTCTAACTTTTGACATAAAATGCTGCAGTCTTATGCTTTTATATTTATTTAAAAGTTAGTTGATTTAAGAAACATTGAATAAAATCAAAAATTAAAAGATTAATTAAGAAGAAATAAGTTATTCTTGAATATAAATTCAAGTTTTAACAAATATTTTAAATGATATAAAGAATAATTGCACATGGTCAATAAATCCATTTCTCAGTTATTACTGCATTTAACTTTTGTACTACAATATTTAGTGGAAGGTTCTTCATACAATAAAATAATTGTCCATAATCAAAATTTTAGCTATACAAGTTTTTTAATGGCATTCCTCCACATTTCCCAATTGCACTGTGCTTATATAAATGCTATGGGAAACAATTATTTTATCTAAGGTTTCAAAGCCATTTCAGATTTCAAATTAAACAATTAAAATATTTTTTTTTTATTTAGTCAGTTTAAGAAATATAAGATTTTGATTGAGATTTAAATCGAGGAATAATTACAACAAGGTATCATGGGTTGATGTTTATCCATTTAAAATATTTCCAATTTCATTTATTTAAACCCTGCGCTGGCCATGTGTGTGGGGGGGGGATACTTTTTTAAATTTAGGTTTTATGTTTTTTAATACTTTCTTTTTCAAAACTGGTTCTGAAACTCGTATTAATATTTAAAAAAAAAAAAACTAACCAAAATTGCAAAAGTAAAAACTAACCCACTTACAGATCATCCTCAAATATTCTATGCCCCCCCCCCAAAAAAAAATTAAACATTTTAAAATCCAAACAAGATATTTGAAAATAACTTCTGCATAGGATTATCTAAACTCTTAAGGGGAACAATCAGCTTCTGACATTGTGGTGCTGAAGTTGAGTCGTTGGGCTGATATCAAGTTTATTTTTTCAATATTTTTTTAGTAAGATGCCTAAGATTTGTTTATTTGATTGAAATCGTAAATTTTTAATAAAAAAAATTGTTATTTACAATTAAATCAGAAGTTAATGAAAAAATTAAAACTGTATATAAGCATACCTGAAGCTATAAGTATCATTGGAAAATATGTAAACTTGAAATTGCCCAAGAAAAGAAAGGAAAAATCCCATTAGCACTACAGCATCAGAAGCTGATATTCTGTTTAATGTTGTTCGGGTGCTGTTGTACAGTTATGCAAATTTAGGCAGTTTGCATGAATAAGTGTTTTCAAATTTGCAATTTTGAGATCACCAGTATTTTTAATTTAATGAATATATGTACTTTTAAATTTAACAAAAGAAAATACTGATGTTAAAAATTTCTGATTTGACAGAATAATAAAAAAATCATGTAAGCACTATTTAATTTTGTATGACGATTCAATTGCCTTTTCCCCTAAATTGACATAGGAAACAGTTTCATTGAATTAGAAAGAAAAAAAAATGTTTTTATGATTCATTAGAGAACTTTCAGTCATGTAAATTAGAATGTTTTAAGTCTTGTTAATTAAAGACTTGGAAGAAATATTGGAGAATCCATGTTACAGTTTTCCAATATCTCTCTCTCTCTCTCTCTCTCTCTCTCTCTCTCTCTCTCTCTCTCTCTCTCTCTCTATATATATATATATATATATATATATATATATATATATATATATATATATACCCTTATAATGTCAATAAACAGAAATTGAAATCCAAAATGAGAATTTAATTGTAACACTTGAAAATGTGGCAATAATTCCATGTTATATTGAATTTCATTGATAAAAATTAAGCGAGGATTACTGAATTTAGTTTTAAATGATGTGATTTTATTTAGACGATTTAGAAATCACTTGAAGATTTTTGTAATTTTAAGCAATTTTGCTTTTCTTAAGAGTGAATTTATTCACTTCTACAAATTCAAGGAGTTTTGGATTAACTCTTAAATGAGTTGATTTCATTCATGTATGAATTTTTTACAAATCGCCTAAGTGCTACTGGATTAAATCAAAATGACAACATTTCACTCCAACTTGAATTAATAACAAATCGCTCAAGTGCTACTAAATTTGCCTTAAATTATTTCACGTCACTCAAATACGAGTTGGCTGCAGCTAACTCAAGTGCTACTCGATTTAATCCTAAAGACTTCATTTCACTCAAGTATGATTTGGTTGCAAATCGCTCAAGTGCTACGAGATTCAGTCTTAAATGACTTCATTTCACTCAAGTATGACTTGATTACAAATCACTCAAGTACTACTGGATTTAACCTTTATTGATTTGATTTCACTCAAGTATGAGTAAAATAGAGATCACTCAATCATGAGTTGATTAAAAACAACTCATTCACTTGAGTTGTTTCAGCTCTTCTTGAGAAGGTTCCTTTCAACATGGGAAATGAGTGGATTTCAGCTCAACTTGAGTTATTTCAGCTTTTTCGTTTTAAGAGAGTAGTTTTGGAAAAAACAACCATTTTTGAATATTTCTTTTCAAAAGGTTAACTGCAACATTTTTTCGAAATGATTATAGCATTTGTGACCAAAAAATATGATCTTTTGAAATATGTCTCTTAAGTTTAACTGCGTCGAGCATTTTGGTTGATTTGGATTGAAACAAAATGATCCAAAAACAGAAATAAACGCCGAATCTTCTTTCGTTTAGGTGCGTAATTGAATTTGTGCACATGTGCAAATGTTTTCTTTCCCCGAACATTAAAAAAATGACTATTTGAAGAGAGCGAGTTCCGCTTCATAATTAATATCTATGAAGCTAATTTAAAAATTAAAATTCTGAGCTTCAGGTGCATCAGGAGTGATATTGGGCTACTCTCATAAAAATTTTGAGCCTCGTACGTGCCATGGATTTTGCTAGCTATCGCAGACACACACATACACACACAGACAGAGCGATTTGTTCTTTTATTAGTATAGATATGTAAGTGTTTTGAATATACACAAGATTTTCCAGAATTTCCACTTTATATTATTATTCCAAATTCCAAAATCAGGAGTCTTCATTATGCTACTGTAATATATACCGCGTTCTCAACACCTTTTTACTTTTACTAAAAAAAATTAAAGAAGCGTATTTTTTATTTTGATCATCTTCCATGAAACATAAGTTTAATACAATATGTTAAAAATACCAAGTAAACTCATAATCGTTAAACTTCTAAATGTCTCTACGTAATTATAGCAAACGGTACATCCGTGTTAAACCCCTGCAGAAAACAGTCTCCAAAATACGTAGACTATTTTAAATTCTTATCTGAAAACTAGTCTTTTTTTCTTAAGCTTAACTGGTCATGTAACTTAATCTGGCATTGTAGGGCTTGACATTTATAAGGTTATTTAATCTTTAGAGTTATAAAAGAAAATCCGCGACTCAATTTCGTTAATTTTTGCGTTATTTATCTAATATCGGAGTGATGTCAAATGAACGATATGTATTTGACTGAATATTCTTTTGACGGACATTTCTTTAAATGCAGTTAAATGAGTTTGATTTTGTTTTTTAGGATAGGATGCGACATTATTCAGTATTTATTTATGATTCTTTCATTAGGATTTGAAGTAAAATAACAATATCGGATTTAGGGACTCACATTTAGGCACAATGACCTTGCATTAGATGTTTGGAAAAAAATGTTGTATGACGAAATATTTTATGAAGACATTAAGAAATCGCCACATAAAAGAGCTTCAATAATTTTCATAATAATGAAATTCATAAAAAAACATGAAATTATTAGCTGCTGAATTTTTAGCAGGTAATTTTAAAAGAAATTTAAATGTCTGATGGGAAACAACTGCGTTTGATAGCAAATAGTGCGATGTCGATGCTATAAATTCTACACGAAAATTAAACATCGTCGTTTTATTTTAAACGTGTGAAAATAATTTAAATAGCTTACAGAAAGAAAGCTTCAACCATTTCAGATAAAAACTTAACACACATATTTTATTCCAGAAAATTCTACTAGTCCTTTTATCATTGCTCGTGATCGCTTGCCCGAAAATAAAACTATGACCATGGAGTTACTATGAGAGTATCGACACCAAAGTAATTACAAAATATTAATCAAATTCGCGACATTCTCCCACCTTGAGTTTTCGACAGAAAAACTCAACAATGGGTACAATAAAATACACTGTTAAAAATAAATCTGTGAATTCCAGGTGAAACTACCGGCAGCAATGTAGCCGAACTTTTACCGTTCCGTTAGTAGATTTTCCGTTGTGGGAAATACAAGAAGGGAAAACTCCGGTGTAAGAATCAGTAACTTTCCGTTACAAAGTTTGATTTATAATAGAAATAATTTAATATAATTTTTTAAAATGATTTACCGATTAATCTTCGAAGAATTCGAAATCGCCGAAGGATTTTAAGCTTCTATGTTATTTTACTTAATTGTTATTTTGGATAATTTAGTTCACGCCGTCCTCAGGACCGAACCCGGGACCTTCAGATTGAGGAACAAATTCTTACGAACTGAGCTAAAGTTGCTGATGCTAAACGGTACAAAGTATGTCTTTTATGAGTTAGTTCGAAAATCTGTTGTGCTTTTTTTTAAGATTTCCTTTCAAATATATTCCTTAGAATGTTTGTAAACGGATTATTTTAGACTGATGCATAATACGTATTATTTTTTTAAATCATTTTTAATTTTTTAAATAGTTTAAAGTAAAAAAATCACTGTTTGAAACCACTGTTTTTTTTAATAAATTTTTTTATTAACAATTTTTTTTTTACAATATATATATATATATATATATATATATATATATATATATATATATATATATATATATATATATATATATATATATATATATATATATAGATAGATAGATAGATAGATAGACTTTTTTTTATTTTTTTTAAATTGTCGTACTCTATTTATTTCTTTACTTATTTATTTTTCGGCTAATAAATTAAAAGATTTTTAATAAGAAAAAAAGAGAAAAATAAACAGAAAAATGTAATTTAAAAGGATTTTTTATGTTTCATTATTCCATGGCGCTAATGGGACTCGAACCCACAATCTGCACTCGTAGGCGATTAGCGGCGTGGTGCCTTGACCACTCGGCCATGGAGCTCTCCACACAACGGAGTGTCTCCGTTTTTTTGTTTTCATTTCCATCCGTTTCGTTTTTTTTTTTTTTTTTTTCAGGAAATATGATGGAACTCTGTGATTTGTAACGGAAAATACTCTTTAGTTGTTAAAAGGGAGCTTTTCTGTGAAATTCAGGAAAAAAATGTTCGTGAATTTCAGAATTTTTTTAACAGTGTATAAAATAAAATAAAATATGACTAATACTTACATTACAGTGAAAACATACAATTCTTACAACATTACATTTTCTCAAAACAAGTAAATAAACATTTTCTTCTGCAAATTTCAAATAAAATTAAACGTATGATTACAAATTCAAATTATCAATACGAAATACCGTATTTACTCCTGTATAGGGCGCACGCGTGTATAAGGTGCACCCCTACTTTACAAGTAAAAATGACAATTTCTTAAAATGTCGTATATAAGGCGCACCATAAATTTTATACGCCAATGAAGAATGACCAAATGACATTCTGTAAAAAAAAAAGTCGAAACAAACATTACACCAGACCAGAAAACAAAACGAAAATGAATTTTTAGACTTCGGGTTGTAAGAGAATGACGGGAAATAGGAATGAATGACGGTAAGGAGAATTGCTAATTAGCGTTTAGATAATGTCATTACCTCTGTTGTGTAAAAAACTGCCAGGAATGAAATAGATATTCAGTATTACTTCAATTAAGTAACATTTTCCGAGTTTTAATATCTTCTTTTAATATTTTTCTTGTTTCATATGTATATCGTTCGATTGCATCCAACAGTAAAAAATTATTCCGTATATAAGGCGCACCTAGGAGGTTTTCCATTTTTTTGGAAAAAAAGTGCGCCTTATACACGAGTAAATACGGTATACTAAAAAGTAAGACTAAAGATTTTAGTTCATAGAGCATTTAGAGTCACTATTCTGCCACTTCTCGTTCTTAATACTGGATCACTAGAATGTTCTTTTGGAATCTCTAAATTGTACAGCTTTTGCACAGGTCTTAAAAGTTCATCATTTTCAGTTTTTAATCGTGCAACTCTTGGGTGGCCATCTTTACCGGAAATAAGTTTTTGCACTCGGGCTAAAGTCCAATAGGCATGTTTCTTATCAGATTCTTCGAGTACGACATCACAAATGGTCAGTTTCTTGACATTCTTTTGCAAAGAACTTTGCTGGTGCAATTGTCCTAAATATTCAATAAGAAATCGCTTACGTAGGTGTTCTCGAACGTGTTGCCTATACTTAACTCTTTTATTTAATTCTTGTGGGTCAATTGCATAAAAATATTGATGGTGTTAACGGTACTAGATCGTTCACATCTTCAGTAACATATGTTAGAGGTCTAGCATTCACAACTTGTTCATAATCACAGAGAATTGTGAGCAGTTCTTCGTAGGATAATGAAGCTCTACCTAGAACTTTTCTCAGGAAGCGTTTCACCATTTCTATCAATCGCTCCCACCAGGAAGCGGTAGGCAAATTGAATCTCCGGTAATCTTTTGTGCACTAAAGCTTCTACAACGTTAACATTTCTGTACTACAGCTCGAATAGTTTTCCTAGCTTTTAGGATCCAGTAGTCTTCTCGTAACGATGTCATCATAAGAGCCACTCCTGCATGCAAAAGCACTTGCCGTTTCTAGAAGATCAGGCGGTGGACTACAGGATGGTAAGAAGGCAAAAGAACTGGATATTTAAAATTGAAAGCATCTTCTGTATAATTAACTTGTGTTTTCACTCTTATAATACCATCTTCATCTAGGATTGGTCTCAAGCTACGTATCTTCTGATTATTCTTCTCGTTGAATCTGCCTCTCTGTATCAAAATTATCAATTTTCTTTCGGTTTGTTCTAATTCTAAACACGTGAGCTCAGAAACTTCTTTTGAATTTGGATTTCTTGAATTGTTTAAGAATCTTAAGATCTAGCCGATCAATTTTATAATTTTCTTGAAAGATGAAAACTGTCGATAATGCCAATCATTATATTCTGTGTTCCTGTGTTCTTGTTTACTGCTGAAATGACAATTTTCCGTTTTTCAGCGTTAATAATTTCTTCATTGGGAATTTCGACACTTTGAGGCCAAGTATATTCAGGTTGAGCCAACCAATACGGTCCCTCCCACCATCTTAGATATAAAAATTGTTGAATCGAATAACCTCTGGAAGGGATATTTGCCGGATTAAATTTTCCTGCAATGCGTCGCCATTGGTTCTTTTGAGTTAAGGAACTAATTTCTTCTACTCGATTGCAAACGAATGTTTTCCATAGAAGTCTCAGATAGTTTCTATTTTCTTCTTTAATACCAATTTGTAGAAATGTCTTCTCTATATCAGATACTGCACCAACAGGATATTATCGAAAACGATACAATATAGAAGGAATTATTTCAATCAAATTTAATCCCTTATCTAAGCAATCATTTAGAGATGGAGAACCTTTTACATGAGCCGAAACGTCAAAACCTGGTCTAACTTCAGTAGTTTCACTCTATTCTTTAAATACAGGTCTGTTTGGCAAATAACGTACTTTAGTTTCTTTATTATCAACCACCCTTTCAATTATTCCTGCATTTATCCACGAATCAAATACTTCGCTATATACCTCAATTTTATTTAAATTAACTTTTTTCTCGTTGTAGTAAGCCGCTTTTCGTCCAATTCTCTATTGTTAGGTAAGCAAGCATTATCTAGCACCCATGACAATGCTACTTCATATCTCCTATCTGAATCTATTCTTATATTATTCTTAAAATGCTGCATCGTTTCTTCATGAATCTCAGATTTCGTTTTGGATTCAACTGGATCCGTTATAGCGATAATATCCAGCTTCCACAAATCAGCAATGGAACAATTTTTCCAAAGTGATGAAATAACCATAACAGCCTCTTTTGTTTCTGATATAATACTTGGAATTTTTCCCATTAGAGTCCATCCCAAATGGGCTTTTAACGCAACCGGACCACTTTTTAAAACTATAATATTGCCGGTGAGTAAATTTCCGGCCACATCAGAACCAATCAAAATTTAATTTCATTTTCGGTTTTACATGAACTATTTTCAACATCAAAAATTTTAATACCGCATTTATTTAATTCTGATAACCAAGACCCATATGGCACTTTTTGTATTTTAGAACAAATAACAGGAACATCTAAAACATGCATATCACATTTATAACTATTGTCTATGCTACTTAAGTGAATTCTATACTTGTTATGCTTTGTTTCACTTGTTTCAACATTACCAAATAATGTATGAATTAATTTAATTTGACCAATACTTTTTTAATTCAATATTTAATCACATCTTGTGATAAATAGGAGCGTTCTGATCCTGTTTCAATAACTCCACGCAAGATTTTCTCTTTTCCATTGTGCTTTACACGGACACTTAATGTTTGGAGTAACACAGTTGGATCCGAACCTTGAGTAGTTAAAACAATGTCGCTAGTCCCTAATTCATGTTTGCGACTTTCTAGCGCCGCATTACCCCCTTCATTAAAAACATTTTGACATAATATAAAAAAATGTCTTTTACTACAATTCGTGCCTTTAATTTTAGAGTTACAATTGCGTGAAATGTGGTTTTTCTGCAGGCAAACAAAACAAGCCTCTTTTTTCAAAATTATGTTACGTTTCTCATCAAAAGAAAGCGAACTAACTTTAAAACATTTTTCTGATAAGTGACACTTGTCACAAAATGTACACAAGTCTTTACGTTTTTAAACTAAATTCCTATCTATAGGCTTATTGCTTATAAATAACTATGTGGCAGTTGGCATTGAATTATATTCATTATTACAATTACTTTATTTCTTTGGATTTTCAAAACCAAGATTTGAATGCACCAAAAGAACACACTCTTCAGCTATTACTTTATTTTTAAAAAAATCAAGGATAGAATTTAATTCATTTTTACTTTGAGCAGTCTTCTCAAGCTGTCTTTCCCATATCCTTAGCACATCGTGAGGTACACTTGATTCGACAAGTGGAAAAAGTATGCTGGCATACTTCTCTTCTGTGACACTTAACGATTCTAGAGACCTAAATTTTGTCTCTAGTTTATCATATAACGACGATAAATTAAAATTCTTGCTTGATGTTCGATTGTTATTTAAAACTAATTGAAGAAGGTCTCTAACATATATCTAAATAAGTGTATCTTCTCTGCCGAACCTTTCTTTAAGATGTATAATTACTTCTGGATATTTATCAGCAGAAACCGGATAACTATTAACAATCTGTGCAGTTTTGGGTTTCGGCGTTATCGCCTGTAACAGATAAACAAATTTTAAATTGTCATCTAAAATGGTGTCTTCATGAAATTTGCTGAATGAATTAAAAAAAGTTAACCATTATCTTGCATCGCCATCAAACTGCTGTAAACTTATTTCTGGTAAGCGAAGTGGTCGTGACAGCGTCCTTTCAACATCTGTATAATTCTATGATCGGAATTGTTCTTCGATAGGCTTAACCCAAAATGACTTTACTTTTTCCTTTATAGCAATAAAATTTTCCGTATACTTTTCGAATGCTTCAAATTCTTTAGAATAATCTTTTTCTATAATCTTGTCTATCAACATAAAATGCAAAATTTCTTCATCTACAGCTCGCAATCTTGTGCAAAGTTTAAACAAATGAATGTAAATAGTAAAATATTTCACAAAGCAATCATTTTTATGTAATGATGGCAAATACATAAAAACAGTATATTTCGTCTTTTTTAGCTCACAGGCTATCATAGCCTGAGAGCTTATGTGCCCGTCCGTTCTGTATGTATGTTCGTATGTACGTAACGCGATAACTCATGATAAAAATATCCGATCCACTTGAAATTTTGTATGTAGGTATATCCTGACAAGGCGCTTCCCTGATTAGTTTTTGGAGTTCATTCGATATGTATGAGAGGGGGAACGGGGGGCTCATGCCCCCCGTTAGTTGATATAGATGGGATTTTCATGCAGAATTAAGTTTTCAAAATTTAGATTAGGATCATTCTGATGAGGCGATTCCGTGACTGTTATTAGGTGTTCATTGATTAAGTATAAATAGGGGGAACAGGGGTTCTAATGCCCCCTCCCGTTAGTTGATATAAATGGGATTTTCATGCAGAATTAAGTTTTCAAAATTTAGATTAGGATCATTCTGATGAGGCGATTCCGTGACTGTTATTAGGTGTTCATTGAATAATTATAAATAGGGGGAACAGGGGTTCTAATGCCCCCCCCCCCGTTGGTTGATATAAATGGGATTTTCATGCAGAATTAAGTTTTCGTTCAAAATTTAGATTAGGATCATTCTGATGAGTCGATTCCGTGACTGTTATTAGGTGTTCATTGAATAAGTATAAATAGGGGGAACAGGGGTTCTAATGCCCCCCCCCGTTAGTTGATACAAATGGGATTTTCATGCAGAATTAAGTTTTCGTTCAAAATTTAGATTAGGATCATTCTGATGAGGCGATTCCGTGACTGTTATTAGGTGTTCATTGAATAAGTATAAATAGGGGGAACAGGGATTCTAATGCCCCCCCCCCGTTAGTTGATATAAATGGGATTTTCATGCAGAATTAAGTTTTCGTTCAAAATTTAGATTAGGATCATTCTGATGAGGCGATTCCGTGACTGTTATTAGGTGTTCATTGAATAAGTATAAATAGGGGGAACAGGGGCTCTAATGCCCCCCCCCCCGTTAGTTGATATAAATGGGATTTTCATGCAGAATTAATTTTCGTTCAAAATTTAGATTAGGATCATTCTGATGAGGCGATTCCGTGACTGTTATTAGGTGTTCATTGAATAAGTATAAATAAGGGGAACAGGGGTTCTAATGTCCCCCCCCCTTAATTTATATAAATGGGTTTTTCAAGCAGAATTTTCAGATTTCGTTCAAATCTCTGAATAGTTTTGGAAGTTTAATGGTTAAGTATAAAAGAGGGGGATAACTCTTTTTAAATTATATAAATGCTAAATGGGTTTTTATTAAGAATTATCTAATTTGCTCTGAATTTTGGATATAGATTTTTTATATGATAAAGCATGTCTTTGATAGTATAGGAGGTTCAATGATTAAGTATAAAAAAAGAGAAAAGGGGAGAGCTGTTTCCCCTTCTTAATTTTTTTTTTTCGAACGGAATTAACCCTTGAAAATATAAAGCTTTAATGTGCAATTAGTATTTGTAGCCTGTGAGCTCAATGCCTTCAGTTTAACTGGGCAGTATTCTTTATTTTTTTTTTAAGCTTACAATTTGTCATAGAACGAAAATAATAAAAGAATATTCAAATTATAAATAGATATACAAATTTTGAGAACCTTTTTCTACGTATAACTTTAAAAAAAGTAATTAAAAATATTCTAGCAATATAAATTAGAAAAATATCCAAATGTAATTACGGTTTTTATATAAGTCGATCCAAATCATTTTATTGCTACATTTTTTTAACAAATGAGATTAAACTTTTCAAAATTAAAATGTTTTCTGAAGGAATAAATCTCCCATCATCAAAAGGAAAAAAGAACATTGGATTTATAAAAGAATTTTGTTTCATAAAAAATGCTTACCTTACATCCGATAATTAATATTGACACTGTAAGATGAAATATGGAAATATAGTTTTCAATTAACAAACATTAATTTAAAGTTTTCTATGCTCATATTTTAAAAATAAAAAAAAATTGGAATTTTCTCGGGAAATCTACTTGAATAATTTTTATTGAAATAATTGAACAAAAAAAAAAAAAAAATAGTAGAAGTAAAAGTAAAAATAACAATGCTAAATATAAACTAAACGGCTATATCTTCGAATGATAGTCACTTTGTTTAAAAGTAATTAATTGCAGTTAAGAAAAGTGTATCAGACAGATACAGTTGTAATATTATTTAATATGCCTTGTTGAAAGTATGAAAAAATTACGTTATCAAATTAAGTACGTTTTCAGCAGGAAAATATATGCTATTAAAGTACAAGTTTGATTTTACATTTTTTTAATTAAATATACATTTTTTTATCAATTTGAATTTTGCCTGCTTTCTTATAGATTCAAAGATATAAGATACATACATTTGGATTTTAATTTCAGAGAGCACTGTGATATATATCTTCGTATAACATACATTTGCTTGACTTCAGACAGACTCTATATCCTCGACAGCAGCTGTCTTTGGCAGCATGTTTTAACCACTTCAATGAATCAAGCGTATGTAGAAGTTTAAATCGAACGTTGTAGATGTTTAAGTCACATGTAGTAAATTTCCATTCAAAGTTTTCAAAAAGATTAACATCAAAAGAGACCTAAAGACATTTTAATTCACACATGATTTTAACATACTTTAAAAACTTTTTAGTTCTTTCGTATAAACAGTTTAGTATCCCCAGCGACACTTGAACTTAATCTTTCACCATTAAACTTTTTGCTTTTTCTCTTACATTTACACATTTATCAACGTAAGTTCGCGTATATGACCCACGACGGAAGATAACCCGCAGTATAAAAAATCTACTATAAAAAATATAATCCCAAGATAACCCGCAGTAGGGGCAATTCCACATTTTTATAACATGCTAATTATTATTATTTCGATGATAAATAGCAAAATCATGTTAAAGACAAAATCATGAACGAATATCATTACTTTCCTACAATGAGTAATAACAACAACAACAAAATAATACTCGTTAGATAATAATTAAAATCAACATTAAATTCTTTTTATAGGCACTTTCTTAGTCATCTTACTCTCATAATTGAATTTTTTTAAATCCACATTTTACCGATTCAATAGTAATAAAGTCTCAAGTATTTTTCAATCATTGTGGTATTTTCACTACACTGTAAAAAAAAAAAAAAAAAGAGGAAAATTACAAAAAAATTTCTAGTAAAATTACATTTAAAAACATCATATGCAAAGGCAACAATAAGAATGTATATAACAGATACAGATTTGCACTTTGAATCAAAATATTTTTAAGCTTAGTCAGATTTTTTTAGAAAAATCGAATTCCTAAAACTTTTTAAGTAATGGGAAAGAGGATTACAGATAAAATTGTAGTAAAATTGCAAAAAGTTTAGTAAATTACTTTTATTATAGTCATTGCCTTTTAAATGATTTTGGGTTACAACATTCAAATTATATATTTTTTGTTGATAGAAATTGGTGATGACAATGACTAACAAAATTGTATTATGCACAATTATTTATAAGATTATTATTTTTCATATATTATGTATAATTATGAAAACCTATTAGTAAATAATCATTTTTTTATTTTATGCATTGATAATTATTTATAAGATTTCAATTTTTCATGTAGTATTTGGCATTATGAAAAACTCTCGGGAAATGAATTTTATTGATGAAAAAAATCATTTCAATAAGGTTTCTTTATATATTTGTAATGAAAAATAAAATTCAACAAAGCATTAAATCTATTTCAATTAATTTAACCAACCCTATTAAATGTAATTTATGCAATTAAAAATTAATTCTTGTGTTCTTGATGTTTTCGTTGCACTCTAGGCCAATGAAAAATTATCTTCCAGTTCTGGCAAAAGGGGTTAGGGTAACGCATGAAACGCTTACTTTGTTTATATTTTCTATTGTTTCTTTTCTCTTTCGCGATTCACGAATAAGAAAAATATTAGAAATGTGATTAAAAATAAACTATTAACCTTTAATTAATCAAAATATCAAACAATTTCACTGGCTCCCTTCAATAGTATTAGGCAAAAGGACAGACAGGAAAGTTCCGACCAATCCACCTACAAGTTAGTTAAATGCAGTAAAATCCTTTTGATTGTCCCTTCAATTTACATGTGTCTTTAAGTCACATTTACATTCGATTTTTACTTTAGTATTTCAAATAATAAAACATTGGCACATACATATGTCGTTCCATTTCAGCACATTTATTTTTTATATTTATCATTTCGAGATTACTCTAGATAATTCCCTTAAAGTGCATGGGATCAGGAGGGGTAATTATGAACAATTTTTTACATTTTCAACTTTTTTTAAATGTTTTTATTTGGAAAAGTGGCGGTTTTTGCACATACGAAGAACACTTTGATCGTTTAAGAGCATTTCTAACAAGTTATGTCTAATAGCCTCCCATTATTTAAATTAAAAGTATTACAATTATCCCATCAAAAACTCATAATCACAAATGTTTTGGGTATTTAAGGCCACTAGTGGGAATATTTTGACCACTATATTTCCTCTTTATACTTACATACAGACATTTGTTTGGGGTAATTAGAACTCCAAACAGACAAATCCGTTTAATAAACATTCTGGTAGACTTTTTTCAAATCTTTATTTGGATCTCAAAAATGCTTTAGACTAATGATAAAGAATGTCTAAAATGATAAATACATTATGAGGTTATGTTTAAGCATGAAATGAATTTTTACCATACGCAATTTTCTCCATATTAGGGATGGTCATTACCCTCTCGTCATAAATATCCCAACTGACCCTATTATGTCCTGATGTCGAACTGTGAAAATGAGGAACGGTAGTAGGATGTAGCTGTTTTTTGATTGCATTATGGAAAGTTGCGTTTGTTGGAATGTTATTGAAGTAAGAATATAAATGTTATAACTCTTGTTCCTCTTATTTAGGAGAAAAATCCGTCAAAGTATGTCTGACGAAAGGCAAAAATTTTTATACTAAGCTATGTACTAAATTAAAAGAATTTTACACGAAAAAAGAAAAAAAAAAACATGTCATATGTAAAGGAAATTTCCAAACAAGGCAAATAGTTACATTTATAATACTTAACAGTTGTCATAGAAGTTCACTTCGAATGCATTTTTGTGCTTATATTTTAGCACTGTGCAGTAATTCGATCGATTTTATAATTAGCTGTTATTTGACCGCATGATGAAACACATTGGATTTAAATTACGGTATATAATAATTATCTATTAAAACATACCAATGTTCGAGTAGATTTTAATTCCATATCTGTGGAATATATATTATTCTTTTTTTTCTTACATTGCTTATATGATAAACAAATAAATATTATACCGGTATGAATAAAAATAAGTAAATAAAATCACGTTTCCATTTTCTTTGAAAATTTAATATAAATTATATGATTCTGAAGGAGAATGTTTTTGCAGATAATTTTAATTGCATCCAACAAAATAACTTAGTAAATGAATCACCATAAGTTGTTTTCAGAAATCGAGAAAATATGCCGTCATGTAATTTTAACTTAAAAAATATTATCTTATCCAATGATCTAAACACATAGTGTAAATGAATTATCAGGTTCCGTTTCAAAAGCTACTTTTTTATACAACAGGTTCTCAGATATAAGAAAAAGAGAAGAAATAGTTTGATTTTAAAATGAAAAATTATTAAATGTAAAATGATAATTACCACAATTAAAAGATATAAGGGCAAGTTAATTATAAAAAGTTCAAGATACATACCTTGACAATGCATATAAATTAAAATGCATACATTATTTTTTAAATGTTAAATGAAAAAAAACATACGTTTAAATTTAAACAGCCAATCATAAAATATAAAGGATTAGATTTTTTTTTTTTAATAAAAATATACACAATGGAAAATTGGCTTATATTTTTAAAGGGTAATGTTTTAAAATTTCGAAAATTATTTCAAAAAAGTAAGAAATATATATACATATATATATATATATATATATATTTGCATAACTTTACTTTGATAATCAAGAAAGTATTTGATATGTAAATGAAAAGTTTTGAATTTAAATAAGATGATTATAACGGAGCAGAAAAGGGAAGTTCCATCCTTTACGAAAAACGTAAATATATTCTCCACTGAAAACAATTTAATCGCATATACATAATTTTTTAAACAAATATTTCCTTTTGAATTATTCATATTATAAAAATAAAGCTCAAGAAGCCACAACATATTTTATTATAAATCATTTGGTAAATAATGCCTAAAACTTTTGATTAGTTGTTTCAGACTTTTATTAAAGAAGCAAAAACGGACACAGTATCAAAAAGAATAATTTTACAAATTTGTGCGTGATAATTTTAATTCATTTAATTACATTAACTTATTTATTTAGCTAATTTATTTAGTTTAATTAACTATTATTTAAACTATTTTGTTGAGTTTTATCTAGTAAATCTGCAGGACAGTGCAACAACATTTAATGTGGGCAAAACAAATGTTTGTTTTAAACTTACTTTTGTCAATATCTAAATTTATCCATTTCAGTGAGGTTATTTTTAGTGCACCTCTCCCACTCTCCGTCTCTCTCTCTTTTTTTTTTTTTTTTTTTTCGGGGCGGGGGGAGGGGGATTTTACGGTGGTACGCTATGGGCTTTGTCCTGCAGATTATAAGCAACTATGATCAAATGGTATTTATAATTATAATTTTTTTTAGCATGTTGAATATTTTTACTGTTTCTCTAAAGATAATCCAAAGTTTTCTTTTTGTGAAATCTTTAATTATACAGCATTAAATTCCCATTTTATAAATTATTGTATTTACACTGTGATTTCAATTTCATACACATTTCTTCTTGCTGGATATGTTACCCAGTCGGGGTGCAAATTGTAACCCTAAGTCCATACTTCACTCAGCTTTATAATTCTATATTTTATTCTATAATTATTTAAATCAATTTAAGCCAATGTATATTTATTTTGCGTTTTTTTCTTTTGTTAGTTTATGTTAGTACACTTTAAAAACTGAATATGCAAATTATTCAAATTTACATATATATGAGTGTAAATTTCTAAAATGACACACTTTTTAAAAAAAATTACAAACCATTTTTTTTTTTTTACCTGTTTTCATGTATGTTTCAGTTTTTAAAACTAAATGTAAAAATTGTTTACATTTGAAAAACACAAAGAAAAATGTAAATGTTGAAAAAATGCCTGAATATATATGAATTGTTGTGTTACTGTAATTTACGTATGATGATATATGCACAGATAAATATGTAAATTTCTAAAATCACCCACTTTTGATAAAAATTATGCATTTTTAAATTTATCAAGACATGCAGATGCTAACTTGCAAAATTTCAAGTCGTGGTGACGTAGGTCTTTCAAACAATTACTTTATTTGTCCATCTAGGAAAACTTCTCCTTTCAATGTTAGTAGATTATACGCAGCTTGTACAAGAGCTACGATCTCGGTGAGTACGAAACTATAAATTCACCATTAGAAAGGGAAAATCCGTCAGACATTTTCAAGTTCATGTTGTTCATTTTGGCACCCATAATTATTATGACATCATAAATCGGCCTAAAACCATGGTTATGGTTATCTGGCAACCACTTTTGTTAAACATGTCTTAATCCCGAATTGCTGGCTTGATTTCCTTGGGGCTAAAGGTAAATGTTGTGAAATTTCATGTGACAAAAACATAGGTTAAGTGATCCTATCAATCACTATTTTTTTAAAAGAAATTAAGTGACAGACACAGTTAATTGCATTATCAATACTCTTCTGAAATTTCCAGATCTATAACGTACCTTAAAAAGTTCGGTGCCCTGCATATCAAACAATGAAAAAGAAATATTTTTTTGTATATACAGTAAAAGAAAAATCCATACGAATTTTCTTCTTCAATCTAATATTAAATAAATCTGTATTCTATTCGCATATCTGTATTGTTTCTATTCTTCTTTGCAAAAATTTTCAAATGTGACATCAAGTTCGGTTTAAAATCATGCATGATTAAAAAAAATAAACAAATTTAAAAATATATATATTTAAAGACATTTTAATATCGTTTCGAGTATATCTGCTGTTACTACATGAGCATCAGTTGGGGTATATGGTTCACATTAGTGCTCGCGATAGGATACGTATAGCAGGTATACGATTAAACGATATACGTATATCCGTATAATACGTTTTTCTGCTATACGGATACTTTCGAATATACGTTTAAACGTATCCGGATACGTATAAGGCGTATCAACTAAACGTATATTTAAGAATACGTATATTTAATGTATACGTATATTTGCCGTATCGTATCTAATTTAAATAGCGGACTTCACCAGTCTTATGTCGCTGAATGGAGAATAATTTGGAAATCGGTAGCGTTACGACAGTATCCGCATAGTATGCAGGCCCGTAGCTAAGGGGGCGCTATGGGCGGCTCAGCCCCCCCTAGAATATTTTGAGTTCCCCCCCCTGTTAAAGATTCCAAGGTCACTCAATTAATTTCTGTTCCAAAAATTCAAATGAAATTCTGTTCAAAAATCTAATTTAGTTTTGAGACCCTTTCACAGTTTTGCAGAGTTACTAAATTGTATCTAAAATAAGTGTTTCAACACTCCCTCATCTTATATGTACCTATGAAGTTAACATGATGTTTCATTTTGCACCAGTTATACAATCAAAATTTTCATCATCCTATACTTTTCTTAGCATAAAATGAAGTTAGTACAACAGTTTAATTAGAAACATAATACCTACAATGTGAATAGTTATTAATTTATCTTTCTGCGTCAGAAAGAGAAAAAAAAAATATGAGCCCCCCCTACATTCTCTCGAGCCCCCCCCCCCCCTATGGTTCACTTCTAGCTACGGCCCTGATAGTATGTCTTATACATACGAGATCAAGCAAACGAAATCAAGATTTGCAAAAAGTTCATAAAAGATCAGACTCCTGATTGGCTAATCTCGCTTCACTAACAGTGAAATATCTACTATCTGGATTCCAACCAAGATCTTGGTATTTCCCTTTATAAAAATTTTAATCAACGTACATGTTCAGTGCAATTTACCGAAGTGACCCATGTTACCTATCGATTGTAGGGTAGTACGAAACCGAAATGTGGCACCAATGAAAACTATCCTGTTGAACAGTAGCTGACGTCATAATTCGCTTTGATTTTCATTTCATACTACCCTACAATCGGTTGGTAACATTGGTCACTTCGGTAAGTGACCGGTAAGTTACTCTAAACATACTCAATGTTTAATTATGTTTCTTCTAATTTTCATTAAATAAGTCATAAAATATTCTGGGAGGACAAAATAATTAAATTATTTAAAAAAGAAACTAATAAAAATTACCAAATATGTAAATTATTTTAAAATTCCTCCGCGGTAAGACAATTTACATATGGTGAAAAATAAAACCATTGTGTCACGTGACGCAGACACTTAGTATAAGTATCTCGTAGTGTAGAAGAACGAGCATTTATAGACGCAGTTCTGCTTAGATTACAATTAGAAATGAATAGAAAAAGCTGGGTGTGGCGGTACGCTGAGAAAAAGAATGACAGAGCCTACTGCATGCTATGTGATGATGATATTGCTGAAAACTCATTCTGTGCAACTGGTGGAACAAAATTCATGCCACATATAGACAAAGTCACAGACAGATATTTTGTAAAAACATATTTTTCGGACTATCTTACCCTTAAAAAGTGTAAACCATTCGAAAGATTTCTCGAATCCATTACTTTCTTCTTGTTAAGATACATGAAAATATAAAAAAAACTAAGTACTGAGCCGTAGCTCTTCCAAAGATTAGTTTGATTCTATCCACAACTAATGTAAGACAATTTATAATAAAAAACTTAGTTTTTTGGGAAAGAAACCAAAATTTAAACTGAGAAACGTATTCAGATTTTTTAGGTACCTGCATAACAAGTAGTAGTTAAGTAAACGCATCGTAGTTTTTTAAAAAGAGAATCGCGATGGGGATACTCTACCGGATATTTCTCAATGTCTGTAATCCGCAGAAAAGCATTGAAACATCAAATTTCATATCTTGAATGAAAAACGTTTAAACGTTTATACGTTTAACCGCTTGTATAAGATCCGTATATACGATGTACCGTATATGTTGTTTTGCGCAATACGTATAACCGCCGATGCCGTATTATACGTATAGTTGATCCGTATTTCGTATAATACGTATTATACGTATACGCGTATAAACGTATAATCGAGAGCACTAGTTCACATAGTACATCTGCTACTAATATAGAGTATTTAGAGAATTTAATACTGTAATCGCAATAGTGTTTGTTTTACTCATTTTTAGGTGCGTTCGTAATTATGTAAATACGTAGCACCTATTGTTGTCGCTCAATCCGTCCGTCTGTCCGTCTGTCTGTCCGTCTGTCTGTCTGTCTGTCCGTCTGTCTGTCCGCATATAACAACGCAAAAACTACCCAAACGAATCGTTCGAAATTTAAAATACATAATTATAACATAATTTTGTCGAGTCATTTCAAATTTTATGAAAATCGGATGGATAGATCAATTACAGGGACAATCAAAAGGATTCCGTTACATTACGGTCAATGGGGAAAAAGTTTCAAATGCATTTTAACTGTTTGAAATTTAAAACATATAAATATTGCGTAATTTTGTCGAGTGATTTAAAATGTTATGGAAATCGGATGCATAGATCAATTACAGGGACAATCAAAAGTATTCCATTACATTACGGTCAATGGGAAAAAAGTTTCAAATGCATTTTAATGATGTTACACTCATTCGAACATAATAGAATTGGCATGAATCTATGAAATATATACTGAAATATGCATTCTGTACAATCTGTTATGCAAAGAATTTTTATTATTAAATTACAGGACCACACAAAAGTATTCCACTACATAATGCTATATGGGGAAACATTATTTGGGGTGTGTTTTAATTAAATTCAACTATTTTACATTTTATGAATAAGATATACGTTGCTGAGATGTAATAAAAATTACTTCCTGCATATTTACAGAAACACAAAGATTTCGACTACGATACTGTATCGGAAGTACGCTCTACTATGTCAGCACGATCTGAATATTTTTAAAACTTCGTTATCATACGAACGCACCTCATTTGCTACGTTCACGTGCAATTTCCAACTTGTTTTAAATTTTACATGAATGATCTTATGACTAAACTTTCGTTGACAAATATGAAATAAAGCATGTCCTTTCATGAATTTCGAGACGAATTTTTCAAGCATTTTTTAGATATTCAACAAAGTGTTGAGATACATCTGCCCAATATTTGTTATTCTCTCATATATATACGATATCCAAGTTAAATAATTTGAATAGCAAATGCAAGAAAAACATTGTAATTTCGACATTTATTAAATATTAATAGTTAGCAGATGTTTAACAAAACATGAATAAATAAACACGCAACTAAAATTTGACATTTACAAAATAAATATTCCAAAAAATATAAAAATAATAACTTATTAATATAAAAAAGAAAATCAAAATTCATTAACAACATTTGTCAGTCCAAAATAAATATTGTTGTCTAATTGAATATGGAAGATACTTCCAAAACTCATTTGCAAATACTGTCGTAGAAAACGAATTATTGTTTTTTAAATAACATGAAAAATAGTTGTAGTGGAAAATAATTACTTCAAAATGTCATTTTTTCCAATTTTAATGAATTCCAGTTATTGAGAAATAGCGCAGAGTCAAACATCAGCCGCTAAAAAAAGATACTAACATGACAGAAATAAAATACGCAAAGAAATAACTTACATCTGAAAGAAATTTGTTGGAAAAATATAATTAATGACAGAAATGTTTCTGAAAATTAAATAAATCAATCGATTTATTTTTGTATCATGTCTTTTAAAGAAGTTTTTTAATGCAGCTTATGTTTCTTCTGAGAAATAGTAATTAAATACAATGTGAAGAAGACGTTCTTAAAGTAAAAGATATACTTAATTATATTCTTTAGTATACATTAATTATTGCGTTTAAGATAAATAATGATACTTGTTCACAGAAGTTTTTTTAAGAGAATTTAAAAACCAAAAAATAGTTCAAGCGAAATGACACATTCATATTGCGTTAAAGTGACTAAAAATAACAAACTATTTACAAAAAATGAGTTTTAAAAATATTAAAATTTCCGTTTCAGATGAACTAGTTTTTTAAAAACTTAAAAACCATTTATAATAAAAATCATATGTAAAGAAAACAAAGCTTTGCATGTTACGATATGATAATTGCAATATAGATTAAATTTGACAGACATTCAGTTTTAGCATGTTCATTTTATAGTGTGGTTTTTAGATATACCGGAATGTCATATGCAATGCAATTTCCCTATCGTTTAATTTAATTTTATTTGAGGAGAATCTTTAGCCAGGTTTTTCTGTATCATATATGGATATATAGTTTGTGAAAGATAAACAAGTGGGATATTTTGTAATTATAGTTAATACGAAAACGAGAAAAAAGAAAATAATAATAATAATTTAATTCTTAAAAAGTAGCAACTATTGGTTTTTTCTTATTTAACTATGAAAATCTATCTACATATTAAAAAGGATAATCTTGTTATATATTTAAGCTCCGAATAACAATAATTGTGGTTATACTTCACATACCAATAAAAAATTTAAAATATTTCTGTATAAATATATAAAGGTTGACCAGTTATAGATAAGAAACCGATATGTGTTAAACATAATCATTTCCATTTAAGAACAATACATAAAGCAACTAATGTTTTTTCAACAAATGTTCTGTACAAACCTTTGCAATTATAACATCATCTTTTTCTTGCACAAAAATACTGTGCGCTGTAGTAAATATAAAACACGATTTTCATATACTGCTTATTCAACTTTCTTAATTTCTGTATAACAATATGAAATTTAGAATATTTAATACGTGAATTTTCATATTGCTAACTAGGCGTAGTACCAACTTAAAGAAAAATGTCCAAGGCGAGGATCGATCCCAGAACCATTGGAATAACGCCCCAAGTGCTCTAGCATTTAAGATACTAGGACGATGCCCAGCTTAGCATTTCTCACTTCATATGTTGGTTAGGCTGCAATTCAGAGCACGAGATGGAACCGTATTCATGAGCACACAATCTTGCGGCCTAACATGAGACACCAAGAAACCCAGCATCGGTAAATCACAGATACATTTTACTATTAATCAGTTTCTAAATTAATTTTCAGCAGAGAAATTACGCTTGAAAATCTAGAATATTTAATACGTGAATTTTCACAATGCTAGCTAAGCGTAGAACCAACTTATTGAAAAATTTCCAAGTCGGGGATCGAACCCGGAACCTTTGGAAATGCAAGGGTTCTGGATTCAATCCCCGGCTTGGACATTTTTCAGCATGTTGGTTCAACGTTTAGTTAGCAATGTGAAAATTCACGTATTAAATATTCTAGATTTTCAAGAGTAATTTCACTGCTGAAAATTAATTGAGAAATTGATTAATATTAAAATATTAAATTTATTTGCAAAAATCTGATAAGTTTGTAAGCGTATCATAATCCATGCTTAATAAAAGATTTTTCATTCTTCTTTATACAGTATTGACTACATGCTGAATGATTTCACGGCGTTTATGAAAATTTTATAAATATAAATATCTGAAAGTCATGTGTAAATGTTTAAAAATATTTTAATAAATAAGTAAAAACTTCCCTGTAAATAAAGAAAACATGGTTTTTATGAAAAATAAAATACAAATACATAAATATAATATATCTACATTTTGTATACGCAATACTTTAGGATAACTAGAAGAAAAATACTTTAAAGTTTTTAAATATATATTTCTGAAATATTTATTGTCTATGACTATAGGTATATTTATAATATTCTGTATTTCATTTTTAAAGTCTTTATACTTCAAAAGTTTCGAAAATGATATATCGCGATGAAAATTTCATGAGAAAAGCTCAGACAGATGGCAAGTAAGAACAATATATTTTTTGAGTGACAGCTATATGCTTCATATTTTAAATAGTAGTAAAGAAATAAACGGGATTTTTTTTTCCTTTCGAATTCAATATTATTTATTTTGAATCTAGAATAGAAAGGTAGATTATATTTAGGAAAAACATCTGTTTCATTTATTATTATGTAAACAGAACTAGAACATGTACCTCACAACTGTACTTAAAAACCTTTATTATTATTTACAAAACATCTTATTTTAAGACCCCCCCCCCCCCCCCCCCAAAAAAAAGACTAAAAATATAGAATCAAAGTTTCAATAATTACCTAAAAATATATTACATTTCCGACTATTCAGACTTGAACTTTTTTCTTTGGTGTGTTTGTCTGGGGGCGGGGGAGGGGTGTTATTAGGAGAAAAAAACTTATGTCAAAACTTATGCTGTTCATTTTTATTCTTAGTAAAATTATGTAAACGTGTTTGCCGTCTGCCGTAATAAATTCAAAATATCTTTAAATTACACTTTCTTCGGAAGAATATACCAGTAGTTGGTCTGTATTTCAAAAGTAATAAACACAGCTATTACAGCATTTCCGCATATATTGCGTGTAATACAATAAACATTATTGCATCGTAGATCCTATATACATAGAATATTATTACATTGTAGAACTTTCCCCTAAAGCGCAGCCATAATGCTTTGTACAGACATAAATCCTCGATCGTAATATGAATAAAAACTTTTCGAAACATTTGTTGGTGTAGAATTTGCTAAATTATTATCACCTAATAAATAATGTTTTACAGTATTATCAGATCTATTAATACTAGGAAATTAATATTAATGTGTAATATAAATATTTTTGTATAATAGTATAAATGAAATTGCAAATTTAAATGTAACATTATTGCAAAATAATCAACAAATCGGTGTAATATGTGAATTTTAATATGAATATAATTCATCTGCATGACATATGGCAATTTAAACATCCTACATTTTACAGGAGAGGGTAACGAAGATTTCCATGTTTTTATTCTAAACTAAAATTTCAGCACTTAGTTCTACATGCAGCTGTAAATGTATGTATAAAAGGTAAAAACACTTACGAATACAGAAATAGAAGTTGTTTAGAAAATGCGTAATTTTATTCACTATCATAATTTTCTCTCTTATGTGGTGGCAATTGGACGTAGAATTAATATAAATCTAGTGCTTGTGCAGATGGCAATACTTATGACACTTTTCCTTAACTGGGCCTACAAATATTAGTTCAAACTTTCAGTCTTCTACAGTGGCAACTATTGAGTACCAAAATTTGGTTTAAACTAAGACAAGATTTTTAACAGTGTACCATTAAAATGGTCCTTAATTGAAACTATTTATACTAACATTTATTTATTATTATATAAGGGATGTACAATAAAAATTTTAATAGAATCTGATAATTAGCTGTTAATAATTTACTTTATAATACTTTTTGCGCTTTGTTACATATGATTCTTTCAGGAAAGTAACATTTATTTTAAAATCGAAATGTAAAATATATGTTTAAAAGAAAAGAATCGCAAACGGTGAAAATAGAATTATGCAACTATTTATTATTATTATTATTATTATTATTACTAAATACCTAAAGAGTAATTAAGCCATATTGTAAATCCATAGACACACACTAACATTACTACATGTAAACCGTAACAAACGTATTTAATAAAACAAAATATTACACAATTAAAAGACATGTATTAAGAGTACTCAGACCCGAAAGGTTTAGAAATGCGCATGGAATATTTCAAATTTCATTAATGTTCGAAATACACAATTCTGAGAAAACAACTGTTACACCACGCATACATATTTAAAAATATATTTTCCAAGTTAAACTGTAATATACTTGTCAAAGATCATTTACTATGCATATACATATACCTTTATATTAAAACATAATTGACCTTATTCGCAAACACTTTTAAATAAATTTTTAATCGAATTTGATGTTTTTCAATATCCACAGTCCCCTTAATGCAAAAACAGAAAAGTAATGGACTTTTTGGAGTTGTTTAATTTTTCTTGATCAATATATTTCTTTAATATTCATATCTAAAGTTAAACATTTAATGAATTTTAAAGATAATGATGTATGAGGAAGTTAAATGATTCACGCAATTATAAAAAAGTTTCAAATTATATATGAAATGAAGTTAAGAAGACAAATTCTTTCAATACGTTTATTAGACAGTTAAAATTCCTTTAAAACTTACTAATAATTTATTAACTTATAATGGCCGTACTGTTAATTTATATATTTGTTAACCAGATATTAAATCTTGATTTAATTTATTGGAATTAAAAAAATAAGAAAATGGAACCATAAAATATAACAAGTTAGAAATAGTACGTCAAGCGTTGGTAATGGAGTGCGTTCATAACTATATCAAGTTTTAAAAATATTCAGATCTTGGCGTAATTGTATACCGTACTTCGGCTACAGTATAGTAGCCAAAATATTTTGTTTCTCCCTGTAAATACTGTCTGCTTTATACAGAAAGTAAGTTGTAGCAAACTTTAGCAATGAATATCAATTTCATAAAATATGAAATAGTTTAATATAAATAAAACTCGTCCCAAATATTGTTCCCCCCTAAACCATTATATAATGAAAAAATTGTGCGTGGCCCTATAAATTAAAAACAAATACTCATTGCATCATAGATTGTACAGAATGTATATTTTAGTATATACTTTATACATACATATAAATTTTATTATGTTTGAAAGAGTGTAAAATCATTAAAATGCTCTTGAAACTATTTTTTTCTCATCGGGCGTAATGTAACTGGATATTTCTTATTGTCCCTGTAAATAAACCATACGAAACCAAACCATAAGTTTTTCATAAAATGTGAAATGATTCTACAAAGTTATACAGCAGTTTCATATTTTAAATTTCAAACGATTCGACTGGATAGTTTTTGCTCTAATCTATGCGGACAGACGGACAAAAGAACTGAACGAAGCATAGAGCTGTTAGGTATTAACATAATTATGAACGCACCTAAAAATCGAATGATGATAGATAAGGCTACGTAACTTACAATATAATAATAAGAAACATTGTTTCTAGGTGACCTGTCTGTTTATGGGATGTGAAACCTCGTAATTTTGTGCAATCATTTAAATAATACGGCCACTAAAACATTATACATCAGAATTTTAGAATAGAAAAAAGTAAAATTATAATTATTATTTTATTATTATCTAAAACTATATTTGAGTCCTTAAAAATACCTTTTTTTTGAAAAAATTTTCACCATTTTTGAATCATTATATAATTATGGTCTAAATATTTCTGTTGGTATTTTTTTTATTTATCACAATGCATTTAAATATATGCTTCCAATATACTTTCACTTATAGCTTAATAGTAATAAATTTTAATTGAAATATTTATAATACAAATTAAATAACGTGAATTTTATAATATAACATAATAAATGAAAATCTAATATTTTTTTAAATAAAATCGTTCATTTTTTAAACGAAATCATACGTTTTCTTAAGAAGGATATCTTCAAGGCGTCAAATTTACAAAATGCTTATTCGTGTTAATAAAGCAATGAATATGAGAGTGCTTTACATGAATTACGCGTTCATGCTAAAGATTAAAAATTGCATACCTATATTTCTCCATAATGTTTCCATTAAAAATAAAACGAAACGAGAACTAATATATTAAATTTAGAATATTGCATAAAGGCTAATAAAATTTCAACAAAATGCTTTTATGAATAATATATTTCTATTGTTGGACAAAGAGAAATATGCTTTCCATGTTTTAGTATCAAAGTAATTCTTTTAAAGCAGTAATATGTTTTTTGTACTTTGTAATGCAGTAAGTAACATTTCATAATTTACTATTTTCTTGAGAACGGCCGATTAATCATTATGTCATGTTATAATGAACAAAATGATTAATGTTTCCAGTGTCTATGAAATATTGAGGCTAAAATGTAACACAATGCACTTAGCGTAATGAATTAATATTACTTACTTGATGTTTCGTTTCATTTTAACCAGTAACACACGGTTTTGTCCTTCTGTTTGTATTTATTTTACATACGTTAGTTTAATGAAAGAGTTTTAGCAGCACATAATCTTTCGTTTATTAAAAATAACTACTTTAAAACAATTAAAAAGTATCAAGATGAACAATAAGCAAGTTTTGCAATCACTTTAAAAAAGGAAATGCATCATTTAAAAAACGTGTGATAAATCACACTGAAAATCACAGCATTTATAATAAAAAATTGAGAGATAAACCCCCACATTCGATTTGTAAACCCTATAAAAATATATAAATTCTTTTTTGAAATAACTATATGAGATTTTGTTTTGTAGAAACTCACCTCAATGTTTATCCTGGCAAATTTTATAAAAATTACCAGTTTTTTAACTTCCATCCTCCACTCCCTGAAAAAATCTGGTATATAAAAAGTGCAAATATAGTCAATTTAATCCTTGAAATAAAACTATAGTCACATAGCGACTATAAAGTTTTTTAGAGTTTAGAGGCCACAAAGTTTTTTTAGAATGTCGCTTATTTTCGTTTCTTACAAATATCTATTTGCGGGCATTCAATACATAAGTTAAGGAAAGCGGTAGGTATTTATATTCGAAGAAGTATAAAAGAATTGTCGATTAAAATTTCTGAGAAATAATTGCAGGACATTAACCGAGATATTAAGTCTTAAATACACGAATTTTTTGTACATACATAAAGACACGTAAAGTACTCTACGCACCATCAGCTTTTAAAGACTAAATAACAACCTTTGATGGTATATTCTGCAATCTAATGTGCAGTTACTAATTAATATATTTATGTAGCCCAAAGTAAGAAGTGCGAGTATTTGCACATGTAATACTCGCACTTGATCGGTCATTTTTAATTTTATTCACTTGGATAAGATACTAGAAATCTCACACATACGCATAAAAAATTCCATAAATATCTAGTCATCATTATATAAAAGACAAAATTTAATTAAAAATTGTTCGTAGTAATAGTGACTTTTTTAAGAAAAAAAAAATCAATCGTCAACTTTGTTGTGTACTTTATTTTAAACATCAATTTCTTGCGATATTTTAAAAATATATGTTTGTTTATATGTTTTATTTGTTTAAATGTTTTGTAATGTATGTTTTATTTATTAATTTTAAAAATATATGCAGAAGAAAAAAAAATAAAACTTCTATATATCTTACTAAGATACGTTTCATTATACATTGTAAAACACCCGAGCAATCATGTATATAACTAATGTTCTGCTTCTAAATTCATAGTTTAATAAAGCTTTTTTTTTTTTTTTTTTTTTTTTTTTTTTTTTTTTTTTTGTAACATCTGAAAATGACAGCTAATCATGCAAAAGCTGGTGGATTTAAAAAAGCATATGCAACACGAAACATATGAATACGAAAAGAAGTTCCCTTTTATAATAATCTTTTCAAAGTATAAGCTTTTCTTCTCTTTGGCTTATTACGTAAAATTCCTTTATACATCGCAAAGTAGTAAGCAAGAAACGCAAAAGTAGTATGCAGTTAGTATATTATTTCGAAAGGTAAATTTGAAATTGAAAAATTTCAAATTTAACTTGCAAATTTGAAATTGAAATTGAAAAATATTTCATATCATTAAAACACATGATTTTGAAATCTAGTTAATTATTTCTTAAACAGATGTAATTCTGTGTTTATTGTTACATTGTTACATAATGTGCATTTACTTTCAAGCGTAAAATAAGTCATGCCACATTTTCAAGTCTTCTATAAAATAAAATATTCATTATAATAATCTGTCTCCAAACAAAGTTTTGAACAAGTTAATTCTTAAATAAGTGCTAACCGTATGGCAACCGTAATGTTGCTTCTGTCAGGTTTGCGGTATTTCGACAGAAATTTAGAAAAAAAGAATCATATTAAAATTTAAATACATTCATAAATATTTATTACATTAAATTTCTTAAATACTAAACTTAAATATAAGTTATGAAATAATATTCAGTGTTCAGTTTCGAGTTTTTCATAAAAAAGTGCGCACTTTCAAATACTTGTTTTGTCCAGAAATAATTCCTGTTTTCAACATTTGTCTATTTTCATAGAATGTGGGAGCCATTAGAACATAAATAAAATATTTTATAAGAACTTAATCGAAAATGACATCACCTTAACGAATTTAAACACAAATGTTTCTATTTATTATTACTATTACTGTTAAAAAACTTGCTTAAGAATGAATTTATTTTTGATCAATACTTCAAATTTTTAAGATTTTTCGAGAAATTTTGTGTGTCATTAATATTAAGTAATTATTTAACAAGCTACGTATTATATTAAAGTTATTATTTCTTAAATGAGATAATTATCAATTTAAATAAAGAAGCTTAAAGATGTTCATGTTATTTCTTCTTGTAATGTAATTGTGGAAAGAATTACGTTTAATTGTTTTTCTCAATAGTAATTTGTGCACAATAGATTTTTGTTTTTAGCATAATCTGATTAAAGAAGCTTGATAATGTGAAATTCTGTATTTATTTTTTTCAATCACAGCAAAATACATAATACACTTATGAATGTGTTTTCCTTATCTATTCATATAAAAGATAATTCCATTTTTAAATTTTAATGATAAAATAACGTCGAAAACAAAATTATTAGCTATTCTAGTATTTGTTTTAGATATTACTTGAAATAAAAATTATATCAACAACTCGTCGTTTTTGGAAATACGCTACTTTATATTAAATAACATTAATTTATTAAATAATATTCATTTATTATTTTTTAATATACGATACATTAATTGGAAAATTCATTAAGTTGAAATAAAATGTAGAACTGAAATTTGAGCATTAAAAAGCTTTCAAACTTCGAGGAATGCATTTATAAAAAAATACTCTGCTTCACGAATGATTTATGCAGCATTTATAAATTAAGGGAAAATGACTAAGTTTTATTGGACTTTCTGAATATTCCATAAGTTACCTTTATGGTAAGTTAAAAATAATAGCGCATCAGATTCCACTTTGTGTATTTCTATATTAAACTGAATGATATATGAATTTTCGGAACGGATATTTACATGCAGAGTTGAAACTGTTAAATCTGTATTAACCCATTTATATTCATAATATACGATTATAAACATAAAAATGTTATATAAAACACATATTAATATGCTTTCTGTAATTTAATACATTCATTTTTGTATACTTAACACAAACTATTTCAATATAATAATAAAAAAAAAAAAATTAGTAATAATAAGCTGTAAGATGCGTTAATATATGATCACTTTTAAAATAGTGAGAGAATAGTAAATTTTACTTGAACTGCAATTTTATTATTAAATGAAAAGTAATTAATAACTGTTGCTTTTAAAACTGAGAATTACACATAAGTGGCTACATGATAGAAACTAGATCTTTATTTAACTATTGGAGATTTAAATCTATTTTGTGCGAAAGGCATAAATTGCATCGCAATGATATTAAACAACACAGATGAATTCAAGCTGGGCATCAAGCTTTAAATTTTTCCACTAGTATGATTTCATTGCCTAATATTAAATTTTACCGAACTTGTACGTTTTTTGCTATTTAAGGCCAAAAATTGTGGTAAAATATTTTATCAATTATTTTATGTAGATTTCCTAAGAATACTACCTATTCAACTCATTTCTATGTTGGGTTTACTGAAAATATTTTGCAGTTCTACACTGAGCACCACACGTAGAATCTTAAAGGAGCTTCATTCAAAATCTTAATCTATCTTTCAACCTATCCAATTCTCTTTTATATTTGTCAATTTGTCTATAATAAGAACATAATTAAAATTCGTATGAAGTACAAATAGAAAAAACTAAAATTTCATTCACGTGCTTGTATACAGGGTGAGTCATAATTATCGAAACAATAGGCTATGTCCGTAAATATTGCTCTTATGTCAAAAATTCATAAAACAGGAACAAATTATGATGGCACATGTTGCAAGTCCATGCGATGTCTATTGGAAAAAATATGAAAATTCATTTTTTATTCAGCCGTAGTTGTATAAAATTTTAATTTGGAAAACTTTCCTCATCTATTATTAAATTAAACACAAAAAATTGCGTTTTCATATCTGTAAAACTAACCGAGTTATGGCCGTTGAAATAATTCTCCAGATTTTAAGGGATTAGACACTAATTGAAACACGTGCAATTCAAGAAAAATGCTACTCTAAGAGTTGCAGGAAATAATGAAAAAATATATTTATAAAATTTGCAAACATAATCACATGACAAAATGTCTAATAAGGTATTTTTTTAACTTATTGGTTGCAGTAATTTAAAATCATTATGACTCGAAATAATATTCTCTGATTTCAACCTTTTTCATTTAATTAAAAACGAAAATATATATATATATATATTTTTTTTTTTTTTTTTTTTTTTTTGCACGATCTTTTTAAAATATTAATTTTAAAAATATAAGCAATTTTTATTTTTAAAGTGATGTAAGTTATTTTTTCAAAAATCGTTTGTTCAGAAGTTTTTTTTTCCTTTCAAATTTGTCGAAACAAAATTAATGTAAAAAAAGAGAAGTTACAAGTCTGAACGTTATTTCTTTAACAATTGATGAATTTTTAATTTAAAGGCAAAAAATCGTAAAAAAAAATCATGCGGGAAAACGCATTTAAAGTTTTAGACAAAGATTGGCTTCTAATAATATGTTTAGGTACTTTTTTTTAAAAAAAGTGCATGCGAAAAAATAAGTAAAATTAATTCTTTCTGTAGATTAAACTTCCAGTTCAGTTTCACCTTTGTCGTTCTCACCTCATTCTTGTAATATTTAAATTTCCGTAGTTATTTAAAACAATGTTTTTTTTTTTTTTTTTTTTTTTTTTTTTTTTTTTTTTTTTTTAACATGCAGATTAGAAGTTTTTTCTAGAACTTTAGCCTTCACTACTTCAGGCTTTTTTTAGACACGGCGAGGCCGTTAAAAGAATATGCATTTTAGAATCGGGCAGGACCAAGACTGAGACCTTACTCTTTTCTGAAGACCTAAAATGTTATAAAGACCTAACATTGCCAGGACTAACATGTTTTTCCTTCTGAACCGGAAATGACTTCCTTCTTCCTAGGTCTGACCGGGACTAAATTTTCAATTTCAGTTTTAATAACAACCCGCATTAAAATCATCCTGTCTGACTAACCTAATCCGTGCAAAAATAAGTAAAATTTGTGCAGCTCAAATATTCCCCCCCCCCAAAAAAAAAACTGCACATAATTTTAAATTAACATTATTTTACAATAAAAACTCTAAAAATCATTCTTTTTAAAGGATAGTAAATTTAAAGGAAAAAAAATAAAATAAGATAAAACCAGTGAAATAATTTATGTTAAACCGATTTTATGTTAGTCTTACATGTTAAAAATCCATACAAAGTGAATATAATAATACATGAGAAAAAATGCATTATATATACTAAAAAGGAGCTTGTTTATAGCGCCTTTTTTTCTATCAAAAAATTTAACTTATTTCAAACGGTATTAAACCAAAATTGAAACTGTTACATATAAATACAGTTTCATTAATGAAACAAATATATCACAGCTTTTTGCACATTTTTAAAAGTACAAATTTTAAACATGAGAAAAGAAAAAGCTATAATAAATATGTTTGATCAGAAATCATCCATACGCAACAATTTTTAACAATATCGATATGAAAAATGTATGTAGTAATTGAGTAAGTCCGGGATGATATTCAACGTTAACTTTTATAAGGTCAGGCCGAACTATAATGTCTATAACGTATTTTTGTCTTTCCTGTATGATTTCGTCTTAAAAGGTGTAGTATTGTTCAAAGTTTCCAATTCAAGGAACATGGATTAACGATATTAAAGTATAAGTGAAACATTTATATTTAAATAGATATCCGCTGATAAAATAAATCTACCACAGTCTTAGACACTTCTTTAATAACAAAAAATATTTATAAAAAAAAGAAAAAAGAAAGAAATGCTGAAATAATTATTTTTTTGTCAGAACTCCACCATATGAAGCAATTTTTAACCATATCGAAGTAAAACACTCTGTATATATTCTACGCTGAGTTGGGCTATGATTTAATTTTTATTCCATGCCGGGCTGTGTTATGATTGACCTTTCATTGTGGTATGAATTCCCCGGCCGGACCAAAATTTTTCCATTATGTGTCTGCTCAGAACTGCACTAAAATATTTCGACCCATGCATACCACTATATCAGACTACCAGCATATTTTGTAAGCTGGTTTAGCTTTAAACCTATACGCTTGTCTTTTAAACTGAAATGAAAGGCACTTTTTTAAATCGAATTTAATAATTTAATTTGTGGATGAACTCAACCTTATTTTCAAGATGAGTCAAAAAGTCTTCGTTTAGAAGTATGGTTAAGTGGTGTAAATCACGAATTTTGGAGAATTTCGGATTTTAATATCTCTGTAACATTTTTAGATATGGAGGTAATTTATTTTTTGTTCAATTCAAACATTCATAAGAAATAATTTCCTACTTGGGAATTTAGCTCTACGGGGACCGTATAAAAATTTCATTTCCGTATTTTTTCAAATAGAACCTTCCATGGACTTCCAATTTATGTCATCATATTTTGCACCAATTTTTATGAATCTTTGCAATTGTATGCAAGTTATTAGGAACAATATTTGAGGAGGTAGTTTATTGTTTCGATAATTATGTTTCACCCTGTTATATATATAACATAATACAAATTAATGTAAAGTATGTTTAATCCCTTAATGTTGTATTAAAAATCAAATTATTTTCCCAAAATCTTTATTGGCCAAATTCATAGTGCCATCGTCAGTATATGTTTCTTTATTTAATATATGATGATTCAATATATAAATTATATTAATGAATCAGTTACTTTACATGGTTTTATATTATTTATATGTATTAATAGTTAGGTTTAGTACATTTTATTTGTGCTTTATTGAAATACTAATTTATTTCTCGTCATCCAAATTATTTAAAAAAATGTACGTCTTAGAAAATATTTCTGCATTACCTCTGCAGAAATTTACACATTACAAGTAAACATTTTTAAATTAAACATATATATTCATTTCTATAATGCACGACAAAAATAACTTCTGTAATTAAATACAATAAAAAGTTAAAATATTCATGAATGCGAAATATAAAAAGAAATAGTCAGTAATTACGACTCTATGTACTCTATCCTCTTTGAGTGTCTTGTTCAAATATTATATGCATATTCATCCTGACATAAAACAATGAACAATACATGTGATAATTTCCTCTTACCTTTTATTAAATGAAGGTATTTGAATAATTACTTTTTAGCAACATTTAAGAGTAAAGTGAATAAAACAAATGGAAATAATTAACATTCTTATGCACACTTATTTTTTCTTATCTGAGCTAATAAGTCTTTATGAAAGAGAGAATGTATCTCACATAACATAATAATTATTTTATAATATTCAAGAAATCATATAATATATTTTACTGTCTCTTTACATAATATTTTAAAGTAGAATACTTTTGTTGCTATTATTGGATTCTCCTGATGTAAAATAAAGAAATATATCTATACCTCATCGTATATCACATTTTAAAGTAAATATACACATTTTTAAAAACTTACTTTTGCATTTTAAACATGCGTTAAAAGGAAAATAAAACTTATAGAAGTACAAGTGAAATTGTGGTTTGCGAAATGGAATGATTTTGGTTTACAGAGAGAAGTAAAAAATTACACCGAGAAAATAATATTATTAAAAATTTTCAATTGTATATAAGGATAGTTTGTCAATTTGAGATAGTGTTTAGGATTTATATTGGGGAGATATATAGTTATACTTAATTTCAATCTGATTATTATAAATATATATCTTATTTCAAAAGGTCCTCATTGGATATTGACATCAGTTTGACTAAATTTCTTTTTCATCGCTATTGAAAAAGACAGGTGATATATTTGTCTGGTGCATATTAGAACAATTACTCAGTAAAATACCATAGAGCTAATACTTTTCTGTTAGGACATTCCACCTCCACAAAATTTTAAGTACGACATGAGTATAATTTTTTAATCATTTTTTTATGTTTATGTTTAAAAAACTTATTTAAAATATGTGATTCCAGGCAGTGTTGAATTCACAACTAGTTGTCCGCTAGAGATTCTCCTTCTAGATAAAGAAGCTGAACAAACTTTGTTTTCTTTTTCTCTGGTTTTAAGAGAAATGCAAAATTTCATTTTTTTTTTTCAAGCTACTAACAAACCAATAAGTGTATATTTGTCCATTAAGAGAAAGGGGGGTGGTTGTAAATTGGTCATTAAAGTTAATTTTTAGACGTGTTTTCTTCCATTTTTATGCATTTAAACGAATGATTCAGGGTAGTCCTGAATGCGGTGAGCCACGAGCGCGTATCTCTGATTTCGAAATTTAATTAATTCAAATTTATTTTTATCCGATTTTCAAAGTATTAGTCAAACCTATCTTTTCGATTTATTAAAAACGACTCTGAAAAAGAAAAAAAAAAAGATCTTGGAATATGTAGTTTAGAATCCTCTTTCACTGCTTATCATCAGTGTTAGATAAAGTTTAGTTCTGGTTTTCTCTTTGTTTTTATGTCTTAAAACATACAACAGCAGGAAGTTTGAAACTTCTGATCTCTACATCAATGGTTGTAGAAGTGTTTTTTTTTTTTTTTTTTTTTTTTTTTTATTGAAAATTTTATGGAAATAAAAAATGAAACACTAACTCAACTTTTTTTTAAGTGTAGATTTTAAATACCTACCATAAGATAATGCAAATTTGGAAGAAACAAAATTACATCTACAAAAGAAACGGATTTTGAAAAAATAAAATGAAAAAACCCCTTTCGTTTGTAAAAAAAATACAAAATTTTTTAAAAGTAAGACTATTACATAACTTTATGGGATAAATGTTAAATACACTATATGGCCATTGATTATTGGACACTTGCGATTTTAAACATTTTGTTAAATATTTAGAAAAATACATGAGGAATCATCTCGAAACTCTTAGTGTATAAATATAATAGTATAAGTCATACATCTCCGTGAAGATTTTTTCTCGTAACTCCACAGGGGACCGTCAACAAATTAAAAAAGAATGAATATCTTTTGAATACCCTGTCAAAACTAATGTAGCAAAATCGCTCAAACTCTAGATTATGATTGAATGCCCTATTGTAATACACTGTGTTCATTTTTATGCAAATAGCCTGCATACACGCAGAGTAATTAAGATTTTTATAAAAATGGTCCCAAATTTTCCAAGTTTTTCCCTTATAATTTTCAGAGTTCTTAATATAAAATAATATTTTTTTCAGAAAATATGACAAACAACATTGCACACAGTACCCTGTAATTAGAATAAAAAAATTAATAAAAAATGTATGAAAAATGAGTAGGTTTACTAAATAATTTTTTACTGTGCATGCGTTAAAGATATCAAAATTTCATTTGCATATTATGTTAGCTATATGTATAGAGCAACTTTTGTAAAAATCTCAAAATCATAGCTTGAAAATTTTGAAAGTAATCGTCTATAGAAAAAGGACAAAATCCGTTGTTTCCAAAATGAAGCAAAAAAAATGAGGGATTTTATCCAAATGTAGTTGTACATCCCGTATTGTGTATTCTATATTGACACTAATCAATGAATATATGGATACAATCCCTCTTGTTTTTGCTTCATTTTGAGAATAACGGATTTTCAACTTATTTAATTGACGATTATTTTCAGATTTTCTAAGTTATGATTTTGTGACTTTCACAAAAGTTGCTCCATAGGTTTAGCTAACATAATATGCAAATGAAATTTTGATATCGTTGACGCATGCGCAGTAAAAAATTATTTAGTAAACCAACTTATTTTGTATACAATTTTCATTATTTTTTAATTCTGATTACAGGGTGCTGTGTGCAATGTTGTTTGTCATATTTTCTGAGAAAAATATTATTTTATATTAAGAACTCTGAAAATTATAAGGGAAAAACTTAGAAAAATTTGGGACCATTTTTATAAAAACCTTAATTACTCTGCAAGTATGCATGCTATTTGCATAAAAATTAACAAGGCATATTACAATAAGGCATTCAATCATAATCTAGAGTTTGAGCGATTTTGCTACATTAGTTTTGACAGGGTTATTCAAAAGATATTCATTCTTTTTTAATTTGTTGACGGTCCCCTGTGGAGTTTCGAGAAAAAATTTTCACGGAGATGTATGACTTATACTATTATATTTATACACTAAGAGTTTCGAGATGATTCCTCATGTATTTTTCTAGATATTTAACAAAATGTTTAAAATCGCAAGTGTCCAATAACCAATGGCCATATAGTGTATATTGAAAAAATGGGAAATGCACAATTTTGGATGTTTAGAAATATAGAGATAATTTTCAACCATATTCAATAATATTCAATAAAAAATAAATCTTTACCGATAATTAAGTCCAATCATTTATATAAAATACTAATTCAACAGTCATATAATCAATCTAAGTACTTAAATCAGCAAGATTTTTAGTATTAATAACTTAAAAGTAACGAAAATTTTAGCGACAAAAGTCAAAGTACTTTAGCCAACTTTGAGTTTTCAAAAAACTTAAATTAACTGTGACTAACTACTTTCTCGAATCATTAAATGTGATTAATGTGATTAATGTGAATGTATCATTTTTAATAAATTTCGAAACCATATAAACCTGCAATGAATAATTTTTTTATAAGAGAAGTTTTGTTATTTTGTGAGCAATTTAAAGTAGTATATATTTTAATTCAACAAAGAGTCTATGAGATTTTTTATTATAAAATAATAATTTTTATTTATATTCTATAATTTCAGAAGCTACTGTTTGCTGCTCTAGTTTTCTAAAACAGTAAAAGCAATATTTCGAAATTTTCACAGGTTTTTCACCAGAAATATTTGATTTATCAAATGGAATTTTGATCTTCCTGTCTATAAATATACATTCTATTTTTCGATAGAAACAAAAATTCTGAAAGTTTCAGAAGCAGGTATCGAGAATTGAATTGCTTTACCTTTTCGAGTATTGTTGAATAGTTGTCATTTTGACATTTCAATTACTAGTTAAAAAAAGAAAAATGTTGAAAAAGGACAAACAAGCAAACAAATATAATGTTTTCTAAGATACTAGTTTTTTAAAATTTAATTTATACAAATATATATTCATTTCTTATGTTCTATTATTGATACATTAACATTAAATGATTCAATCTTTATTCAGGGTTTTGGAGAGAAAAAAAATCATAACTTTGTCAATTTTTAAAATATCAAGTCAAACTAAATTTTTATAAATGTTCTTAAAATTATCTAAAACTTTTGTATTTACAAGTTTTTGATAGGACCAACCTTTACCGATGAAAAAAATTAAAAACGAAAAGAAAAAGGGCGGTGAAAAAGAGAAAAATCCATAACTACGTCAATTTTTAAGATATCAAATCAGATTAAAATTATTTTACATCTTCTCAAAAATATCTACAACTTTTTTATTGACAAGTTTTTCATAGGATCAATTCGTATAGCAAAAAGAAATTAAACAAAAATAGGAGTTGGAGAAAAAACCTCAAATCCAAACTGCTTATATTCTAACATTTTTTAAATTCATTTTTGATTTTAAACGCATCCAAATGGTAGATCCTCTTATTTAGAAAATGTATAAAGTGACGCATTGGTCAATTGTCTGATAAAGACAGAATATATTTCAAAAAAGGCTACCAAAAAGGGTGTTTTGAACAGAATTTTTCGAAATCATCGTGACTGAAAATTTAAGGAAGCGTTTAAATAAGAAATTGCGTTTTTTCTGACTCGTTTTTAAATCCATTTTTGCTCTCAAACGCATCCAATTTACAGATCCTCTAATTTAAGAACTATATAATGTGATGCATTGATCGGTTTTTTGATAAAGACAGAATATATTTCGAAAAAGGCTACCAAAAAGGGTATTTTGAACAGAATTTTCCGAAGCAATCATGATTAAAGAATTAAGGATGTATTCAAACAACAAATCGGTTATTTTATAACTCATTTTTAAATTCATTTTTTTTTCTCAAATGCATTCAACTGACAGCTTTTTGTTATTTAGGAAATGTATAATGTACTGTTTTGGTCGATTTTTTAATAAATTCAGAATTTATTTCAAAATATGTTGTCAAAATGGGCATTTGAGCTGGATTTTTCTTAAGATGATTCTGATAAAACCAGTTTTTGCAGAAAAATGAAATTAAAAATTTTTCATAAACGGCCAAATGAAGTTATTAAACTGGGTTTATCTCTAATCATATATATATATATATATATATATATATATATATTTTTTTTTTTTTTTTTTTTTTTTTTTTGTTGAAATGAGCACTCTTCGAAATCTACCTCCGCCTAATGGCCCTGCCGACAGGGACTTTTTGGATATTTATTTATTTATTTATTTATCTCTCTATAATAATAAAGACACAAGTTTGTGTGTGTGTCAGTGCTGTTCTGAAGAGATTGCTCCATGTAGAGTTAAAAAATTTGGAGTGAAGTACCTCTATACATGTAGTTTTGCCCCTAGAAGCCCGATTTTCGATTCTTTGATTAAAATTTTTTTATTTAATTTTTTAGGCGATTTTTCCACATTAATGAAACGAAAACCGTTTTGTTCATTTCATCCAATATAGTAATTTTCTTTTCAATAATTTTCTTTTCAATAATAATTGTAGTTTTCATTTCAGTAATCGTTTCAATAAAGTTTATTCGGAATTCTTACGGCGATTTTTGAAATTTTTATGAAACTTTTAATGCTATTTTTAGTATTTTTTCACATTTTGCGGCTATTTTTTAACGTTGATAAAAAGAAAATCGTTTCAAATTTTTAGCCTAATGCAGGAAATTTTTTCTGCTATGATTTTTCAATTTCGGGGACTTTTAATGCAATTTTCGTGGAGATTTTTTGTATTCAACATCTTTTTTTTTCTTTCATACATGAAATATTTTCAGTTTTAATACTTTACCCTTTAAGAGTAAATTTTGACCCTTCGATTTTTTTTTTTTAATATTTAGTACTATTCAATAAATTTCTATGCAATTTTTTACTTTTTTTTAATTTTCGCGGCAATTCTTTTGACATTGAGAAATAAAATTTTGTTTCAAACTTTTAGCCCAATTCTTCTCTCTATATCTATATATACTAATAAAAGAACAAAACGCTCTGTCTGTCTGTGTGTGTGTGTGTGTCTGCGATGGCTAGCAAAAGTCTACAGCACGTACGAAGCTCAAAACTTTTTTGAGAGTAGCCCAATGTCTTTCCTGATGCACCTGAAGCTCAGAATTTCAAAATTCTATTTATTAACTGAGTAATTAATTAAATTCCAAAGCTCATTATCATAAAAAATCGCCTTTTTTCGCTTTTTTTTTCCATTTCATTTTCTTATGGTTGATTGGTTGCATAAAATCTTCGCAAAAATAATTAAAAAAGTTGGGACAGACCTTTAAAATTCATAGACTGGCAAACTGTCAGTTTAAATGGGGATTTTTTTTTTTTTTAAATCACAGCTGCTGTACACCATGGAGAAAAATATAGGTGGAGGCGAAGTAAAGCGAAAAAAGGTTTGCAACACGGAGTAAGAAGTGTCTTACTCCGTGGTTTGCAATATTAAACCATTTATCGCTGAAATTTTAATGTCTCAAACAAAAGCACTAGGAAGGAATTTTGTATTAATAAAACGAATTGAAAGAAACGAATTAAAGCTGAAGCATATTTTACGAAGAAATAGTAATTTTTTTAAATGTTTTTTTTTTTCTATTATATTATTTAGGTTAAAGTTAGGTTAAAGTTAAATTGCATTTATGTTATGGTTAGAATAAGGATATGTTACAATAAAGTGAATACATTTAGGCTAGGTTACATTTCTGTTATATTTAATTTACGGTAGGGTACTGTTAAATCGCTGTTAGGTTACAGACAGGTTCTGGTTACGGTATAAAAGTTTAAGGTTAGGAATTTATACATAGAGTGAACCTATACGCAAGATTTGATTAAAAATAACACTTACTTTTGTTATATACCTCTAAATATATAGTACTATATACCAACCTTCTAGCTATCATCGTGTATCGATTTCATTCATGGTATAGTCGGATTTAAGAGTGATATAATTTGTTTGAAATTCAAAATATTTCACTTGGGATTTGTATGTGAAAATAATAATTAGTTATGTGACTTAACAGTGATTTTTACGGGTAAATATCAACTTTTTTACACGAAAATCATGCAATCGTTGGATACATATTCCCTCCCGCGTTTTTCATTGCTCATTTTGAGTATTTTTAGAGCTTAATATTAGTTGTTTTTAAAACCGATTTTTTACACAGTCAGTGGCTACGTATTTCAGACAATGCATTCTGCATGTAACGAGTTAATGATAAAATCATACAAATTTCAAGTTCGTTTAATATTGTTAATACGGACCCGGGCAACGCCGGGCGGATCAGCTAGTATATACATAAAAAAGAATGACTTTCAAATAGGCCAAACGATTTAGAAAAGGACCAATGAAAATCTGCGTACATACCGACGAAACAATGAAAATCTGCCGATATACTTCGAAACTGCAGGGGGAAGGGATTTACCATCGGGGAGGGATAGAATTCTGTCGCCAAATGTTGCCAACTGAACGATACATCACTAAGCCTTGCGACCTAAATTACTTACCAAAGATGTCGATAACTTGGCGCTATTTCTGGTATTTCGCCAAATTGCCATAGACTCGCATTGTAATCCAATAGGATCCCTTTTTGTTTGCGTTTTTCATTTTTCTATTTTTTTTTCCAGTACGAGTTGACTTGTTCTACCAAAAACACGGAATGTTGAGAATGTAATAAGTAATATTTTCTACAAAATCAACCTCAAATGTCAAATGTTTAGGTACCACTGTTTTTAAATAACAATTTCATCAAATATCTTTCATCAAATATATCGCCTAATAGGTTGTTTAATGAAGTTTCGTTTAGATATAATTTTGTTAAGAATAGAGCGCGCTCCCTGGTGGTGGAAGGTGGAAATAACAGAACGAGATTATGTTAAAATTTGGAAAACTAACAATGTGATTTGTTTTACACTGAATAATTTATAATACAAGATAAAAAAAATATAAAAAAGAGTGGCGTGACACATTTCCAGGTGCGAAGGGGGAGGTGCACAGACATAATTGGAAAATTTCTCAATGGAGTCTGTTTGAAACTTTCAGATAGTTTATAGCACATAATAGAATTTTATTATAATACATATACACGTATAGTTTATAATACATTTGTAGTTTATCATACATAATAAAATTTTTTAACAGTTGAAATGACTACTGCACGTAGAGCTACAAAATCTTAGGGAAAGGTACTTCTATAAAACATGTTTTGCACCTAAAAGGCCGATTTTTATTTTTTTAATTTAATTTTTATGCGATTGTTAAGGATTTTTTATAATATTTCGAAGCGATTTTTCTACATTAGCGAAATGAATGCAGTTTCATTCTTTCAACCTATTATAGTGAATTTTGTTCTCTTTTCAATAAAATTTATTTGGATGTCGTGCAGTAATTTTTGGAATTTTAGTGATATTTTTAATGCGATTTTTAGCGTTTTTTCACATTTTGCCGCTATTTTCTGATATAAGTAAAAGGATTTTTGTTCCAAACTTTTACTCTTTTCTACTAAATTTTGTCTGCTAAGATTTCAATTTAGCGATTTATAATGTGATTTTTAGCGATTTTTCGAGATTTTTCTTGTTTGGTGTTGATTTTTTGTCTTACATGAAAAATTTCTAATTACAATGTTACTATTAGAATAAATTTTGACCACTAAGATTTTTTATTATTAGTGATTTTCAATGCATTTTTCAATGAGATTTTTAGCATTTTTTCGAGTTCTACGGTCGTTTTTTTTTTTTTTTTTTTTTTTTTTTTTTTTTTTTTTTTTTTTTTTTTATTGGGAAGTAAAAATTGATTTCAAACTTTTAATATAACGTAATTTTAGCGATTTTTAATGCGATTTCTCACGTGCCGCGTCGATTTTTTATCATTTATAAAAGATTTTCGCGTGCTAGTTGATTATCCCGTCGACCAATTTCGATAAATTAAATAAATCATTAAACTACTCGTCGAATTATTCAAATTGATGTGTTTTCTTGTTAAATAATAAAAGGACAAAAAAATTGGAAAATCATGAATAAAAATACAAATGAAACAACGAAAACCACAATAAAAATCACTTGATGACATGACAAACACATGTAACGTGTTTATTGTCAAGTGAATGTGACATTTACGATCAACAATTACTGCCATTTAATCTTATAGTTTGGCGATTCTTTTTTGGTCAACTGGATAATCAAGTATTACTGATTTCTGTTAGAATGTTTCATCCATTCGAAAAAATTCAGATTACTGCAATTTTTTAAATAACTAGTGCTTTTTAGTGCATTTCTCAACGCGTTTTTATTGCTGTTTTCAATGCGGTTTTCATTGAATTTTTCAATGCGAATAGTAACATTATTAATTCTCCACAGTAATGTTTTACCAAATAAACAAGGAATTTATTTTTAAAGTTTTAGCTTAATATAGTAAATTTCTCCATCTACCTTTTTTTAATTTTCTCAATTTTTAATGCGATTTTTCAAGATGTTTTATGTTCCGCGTCCATTTTTTTTTTTTTTTTGTGATCCATGAAAAATGTATGATTGCTATGTTTTACACGACTAAAATAAATTCCCGGGATGTATTTACATTTAGCGATCTTTAAGGAATTTTTTAATGCAATTTTTAGTTGTTTTTCAAGTTCCACAGCTATTTTTCTGAAATTCGTAAAAAAAAATTTTGGTTTCAAAATTTTACCTTCATTCTTTTAAAAATTTTTGCCATCTACGAATTTTGAAATTTAGCAGTTTCAATGCGATTTTCAATCTGAACGTTATCAATGTTATATAAAGTTTTTTTCATTATTTCTCATGTTTTACGTTGATTTTTTGTCTTTCATAAAAGTTTTCAAATTACGATGTTTTACCCTGATGTACCATATATATACCCTAATATATCCTAATATATAATAGTCTAATGTAGTTAATTTTTCCCTCTGTGTATTTTAAATGCAATTTTTCGAAATTTTTAACGTTTTGCGCCGATTTTTTTTCATTCTTATGTGATTTCTGACTACAGTGTTTTACCCAAAATTTTGACACCAGAGAGTTTTAAATGTTAACAGATTTTCAACGTGTTTTTTAGTGATTGTATGAATTCCAAGGCGATTTTTTTTGTCATTTCATTAGGAATTCAGTTTTAACATTTTAGCTTTTAATGTAGTAGATTTTGTTTTCTTCAAATTGTTAATTTAAGCGATAATCAACGAACTTTAGATATTCTTTCCGTCCATATTTTGTTTTATTTAAGAAATAATTCAGATCATCTATTTTATTCTATTAATGTAAATTGATTTTTTGGATGTTCAATTTTTGACCGAATATGGTAAATTCTGTCCTCTTTTCATCAAAATTTATTAGGATTTAAAAAGACAATTTTCCAATTTTTTTTTATTTTCTTATCTGATTTTTAATTTGTTTTCGCGATAAGATTTTTCCATATCAGTAAAAAGAATCCAGTTTCTTTTTTCTAGCCATTTTCTTTTCGATGAAGTTTAGGCGAAATTCGGGCAACAGTTTTTCATTGCGATTTTCAAAGTTTGAAATTTTTGCTGTTTTTTGGCGAACCCGGACAACGCCGGGCATATTAGCCAGTTTTGTAATATACTTTTATAAGAGTGATATATTTTTATTACGCTTTTACCAATGAAATAAGTATAATTATCAGAATCTTGTAATGATAATAACAGCTTTGAAATAATGCTATCCAATTTACTTTTCAGATTACAAATCTTCAGGCATAAGAAGGAAACAACTGCAAATTGACTGACATTAAAAAACCCCACTCCGAGGAAGTGATTTTTTAATTTCTAAATTAATCTAAACAAAATAATAATAAAAAAACTATTTTAAAATAAAATTTCATTCTATATTATCTATAACAATAAAAAGAGAAGTTTGTGAGTGTGTCAACTCTTTTCTGAAGAGGCCGCTGCATGTATAGTTACGATATTTGAGGGGAAGGTATCTTTATATATATTAGATTAATTTTAAACACGGTCATTTAATCGGTAAATCAATTAACAGTTGTAATTTTTCCAAGTGGATGAAAAAAGTCGGGACCAGGATTTGAACCAGGGATGCACTGGCTGAATGCTCTTCCAATTGAGCCATCCCGGACGAATACTGGAAGACTAATTCACCCAAATGATCTCAAGGAGCGGAGAATCTGGTTGATGCTTTGAATAAACTTGACAGAATAAATCGAATGTAAATATTTCAAACAGCAGAAAACGCTGCATACGAAATCATGTTAGAGTATTTTTAAACATGATTATTGAATCGGCAAATCAATTAACATATGTAAATTTTCCAAGTGGATGAAAAAAATCCGAATTCGAACCAAGGAATTCCTGGTTAACTTTAAGACAGTTTATAACACACAATATAAATTTTGAAAATGAGGGCGTGTGAAAAATTTGGGGCATGAGAAGTGTACTTTTTTACCAAATATATTCTAAAAATTGAATGCATTGAAAATGAAGGATCGGAAAGCTATCCAGAGTGGAAACGGGAAGCAATTACTAAGGGAGTGGTGGTAGGGGTGGTGAGCGTAGCAAGCTGGGGGCAGGGCTCCCTTAATGTACTAAAAAAATAGTTATATATTACAGTATTTCAGTGATTTTATGTCTGTTATATTACCAACATCTACATTGAACTCGTTAGTATAAGGATACACGAAATTGTCAACAATTTCAGCTGTTTGAGTAGTTGAAGAAATTTTTTTTCTTTTCTAATTTGATTTTTGTTACCTTTATTTCATTCATTTCAAGATTCTTTTAGATAAACCGATTAACGAAGCGGGCAAAAGCTGCTAGTTTCTAATAAAATTGCAAAATAATTTTATAAGTGTTCATTTCGAATTACAAGTTTAAATAATGATAAAAAATATATTTAAATAAAAACATGAAATTCTCTACAGGGAATTAGATGTAAGATAAGGGAAATGTTTCTAAAATGATAAACGAGAAACCCAATCTGTTTCCTTTAATCGAGAACTAGTGAAAATTTACAGAGAGTCTCGATTTTTTTCTGTGTTGTTACAGAATTTTTTAACAGCGTAGATTACTACAGTTTACGACCAATGCAGCATACTAATATTCTAATTCTTTTGCATAAAAAATTCTTTATTTATAAATATCATTTTTGAACGAGCTGTCAATAAATATACTTTTGTAATTTTTTTTAAAATTTTTTTCAATGAGAGTGAATTATCTGTGACTAAGAAGCAAACTTTGTAATTTAAAGAAATTTACAAGTTTAATTTCTGCTGAACATATAACATTAAAAAAATCAGAGCAGTTGTTCAATTCAGAGCTATGTAAAATGGTTTCTATTGGTAAAAATGATATAAAATTTGAACTAGACATGTTTTAAATTGTGCGCTTGGCATTTATTTAAAAAAAAAGTACAAAAATACAAAATTACGCCGATAGTGGTCGCTGTGATAGACATAAAACATTTAATTCGCTTTAAAAACGATAAAAACACTTAAACAGTGAACCTGAAAGATAAAAATGCAAAATCTACCCTAAGAGTTTCCGTACAATGGAATAAGGCATAATTAATACTCCGTAAACTACTAGCACATTCAAACTAGCAAGCAGAGGCTCATTTCCTGCGTCAAGGTCCACAGAAGTCACATTTTTTAAACTATAACACTGGATACTTTTCCTTTAATTTGAAGAATGCTATGTTGTTCAGTTATTTCAGATTTCTTTATCATCATGAGTATGTGCTGGACAAATGATACGAATAAAGTAAAACAGTAATCCACTGTGACGTATATGTAAAAAGGTGTAGTTAGGCGTTAAATACGTGGGTAGGTAAAAATATCCGAAACTCTCCTCGGAAATTTCCCGATCCTGCCTACTTTGTTTAATTTCATTTATTTATTTTTTAATTTATGGAACAGCCGTTTTCCTCTTTAATGAATGTACAGTAAACTACCAAAAGTAAGCCTTTTTTTAGCAATCAAGTTTTTTTAAGAATTTTAAGGAAAACTTTTAATAATATCTTTTGTGAAATAGAGATAAAAAATTTGGAGAATGGGGGGGGGGGACATATTTTAAATTTATAAATTTCCAAGCATTTATATAATTTGTAAAAAATATTAGGAAGGTGGTGCTAATATTCCGAATGGACTCACTTTTTTTGTTTAATGGTAAATGTTAAAAAAAGATATTTTTATAAGTTTTATTTTGTTTTATTCGCGAAATTTTTAGTTATGATTTGAAAAATTAGATAAAATGCAGCACGGGATAAAATTTTTTTTTAATATTTAAGTAAAAATAAAAATGTCGTAAAAATATTGAAATGGAAATTTTACTAAATAATTCATTAAAGATTTTTGGTAGATGGGTTTTCATTTCTCTAAATACAATGGTTTTTTAGCTACTTGTGTTGAATCAACTTTTTTATCTGAAACTGAAAAAAATAAAAAATAATTTTATAATACTTTTACATACAAAATGTTGCTAATACTTTGTAAATAAACTTATAATTTTAAAAGTAACATGGTTCGTACGGATCCTGGAATTTTATGACCAAGAAATTTTTTGGTACCAGTATTTTTTTATAGAAATCTCCCATTAAATAAAGCGAAATTTCGCATGTTTGAACTAGATTTATTTTTTCATAAAATAATTCTGGTAAATCCCATGAGAAATAACGGTACCCGTACGAACCATGAGTAACATTTCAATTAACAGTTTTAATTAAAATTTTCATTTAAATGCACTTTTTCTCATCAAATGTAATTTAATCAACATTATTTTTTAATACGTAAAAATTCAATCATACAATTTTATAAAATAATAAATAATTACCACGAATAATATTTGTTTAAAAAATATGTGCTGTCGACAATTTTCTTGATACTTTTTTTTTCCTTTAGGAAAATATTTAATTTGCTGTATATTTTCCTGATAGAGATAATTTATTGTATGTTATTTTTTAATTCCGATAAAAAAGAGCAAATATATCCTTTATTGAATAACAATATTTTTTATCTACCTAGTGCGTTATATAATCTTATTAAAACATTTTTAAAAACAAATTAAGAGAATAAATTACATTTTACATTGTAGGCGTAATTGAGTTTTTTGATGTATTTCAAATCTAATTGCATTTATTGCATAGTATTATGATCAGAAAATAAATCTTTAGTAACATAAAGTAAAATAAGCTCTTTTATGATTTTTAAATATATCAATTATATGCAAAGAGAGAATTATTATTCTTACACTTTTTAAATTTTAAGGAATTATTTTTTCACTTTATTTTGAAATAAATTGATAAATTCTTGAATGTGTATTACGAGGAATGCAACCAAATTATCAAGAGACGAAAAATTAAAAAGAAAATATGTTGTTATTAATATTATTATTATTCTATGTTTCGTAAAAACTTTCTTAAATTTCATAAGATCAAATAAGTAAATATTTTTTTGAAAATCACAAACAAGTACATTTCATTAGGAATTAAATATCTTTGATATATTCATTTACAAAGATGTGCAAATAAAATTCTGCAAATTTCCAGAAAATACTACATTTTAAATAATAAAAAAATACACTATTAAATTATATGTATATATATATATATATATATATATATATATATATATATATATATATATATATATATATATATATATATATAAGTCAATTTAGTAATGTATGCAATAACCAATATTATTTTAATATAATTTTATTGAACAAGTTTTATCAGAAGAGTAAAAAATGGGTCATCATGTGATTAGTTTGTAAAATTAATTTCAAGTTTACTTCCAAATTAATCAGGTTTATGTAATATACTTAATTGCGAATTTGAAAAATAAATGGAGAATATAAAAATTCTTTTATTTATAAGATCACTATATATACTGTTAAGAAATAGATGTTTCTGAATTTACGAAAATATACTATAACTACAAACGAAAATGGACAATAACATTACCGAAGATTCCAAAAAGCGTCCCTTTAACTTTATAAACCTCAAAAATAAGTTTCAATAAAATAAAATTTATAAAAATAAATGTCTATTAGCAGTCTGTAGTTTTTTGAGCAGGTTTTACAATGCATTAATCAGTTCTTTGTATCCGGAAAAGATGTTTTCCGGATGCTATAAAATCTCAAGTAAGTATTTTAATTTTCAACAAATATGTTTAACTGTAAAAAAAAAAAAAAAAAAAAAAAAAAAAGATAGAATTAACAACATTGATTTTAACATTAATATTGAAATTGTTCTGTTACAATTATTTGAACAATTTCACTAAATGGCAAAAAGTTAAAAAAAAAAAAAAAAAAAAGAGAGAATTACCAGTATTTTCTTATTAAAAAATACTTCCGGTAATATAATGTATTTTAAAAGGCTAAATTTTCTTTGACAAAATACTGTTATTCAACATCTTTTCTAATTGTGTTTTCCTACACCACCAGCCATCTTCTATCAGTTATGCTGATAAAAAGGTTTAGTTGATGTCTGGTAGCATCTAAAAAACAGATTTTTATTATAAACACAACTGATTATTGCATTATAAAAGTGGTTCAAAAAACTTTCCGAAAATAATGGGCAACATTAAAATTTAATCCAGCAATTCTTTACATTTTGAAAATAAATTATTTTTCCGGGTTTAAAAAGATAATAGAACGCTTTTTTAATATTGGGCGTCTTGGCAGGATTATGGAATATTTTACTGAAGTTTAAAAATGGCTTTTTTTAGAGAGTACACTGTAAAAAAATTGAAACATTTGCTGTATCGTTACGCAGCTGCTTTTAAAGAATATTTCTCTTTTGGCCAATGACAATGCCCCTAATACAGTGAAATAATCATTTTCTAAAAAAACTGTGGAGTGACGATAGAAAAAAGTTTTGTGACAGTGGTAAAGTTTGTCTAATCACACACAAGTAAGCCTATCTAGTCTTTCAGATTTCAGTTAGCGTCTTATGAAGATGCAAATTAAAATAGAATAATTAAAAAAAAAAATCTGAAAATAATGCTTTATTTACACTTTTTTTCATCCGCTTTTTCAATAGTTTATTTTACTACTATTTAATTAGCAACCCTTAAAGGAATGTCGCCCGGATAAATCTCATAAAATTTTCTAATTTTAATATCTGACCAAGGCGGTTGTTTTCTTTTAAATTTACTAGGGGGGCCCCGCCCCCCTGCTCGCTATGCTCGCCAACCCCCCGCGTAATCGCTTCGCGATTCCAAATTATTGGCTACCCCTGCTTGCTGCGCTCGCCAATTCCCCATGGTATGAATAAGCAGTTGCAGACCTTTCAAATGATGTGTTACACGACTGGTGTTGTAAAGAAATTAAAAATGTGCCCCCCTGGGGGGCAGAGTGGGAGGCGACACAAAAGACATCCATAATATGAATAAGCAGCTGCAGACCTCTCAAATGATACGTCACACGACTGGTGTTGTAAAGAAATTAAAAATGTGCCCCCTGGGGGGCAGAGTGGGGGTGACACACAAGACATCCGTAAAATGAATAAACAGTTGCAGACCTTTCAAAGGATGTGTCACACAACTGGTGTTGTAAAGAAATTACAAAATGCGCCCCCTCTGAGGGCAGAGGGGGTGTTACACACAAGATATCCATAATATGAATAAGCAGTTGCAGCCCTCTCAAATGATGTGTCATACAATTGGTGTTGTAAAGAAATTAAAAATGTGCCCCCCTGGGGGGCAGAGTGGGGGATGACACACAACACATCCATAATATGAATAAGCAGTTGCAGACCTTTCAAATGATGTGTCAAACGACTGGTGTTGTAAAGAAATTAAAAATGGGACTCCCCTCGGGGGGCAGAGTGAGGGTGACACACAAGACATCCATAATATGAATAAGCAGTTGCAGACCTTTTAAATCTTGTGTAACACGACTGGTGTTGCAAAGAAATTAAAAATGCGTCCCCCCTGGGGAGCAGAATGGGGGATAACACACAAGACATCTATTATATGAATAAACAGTTGCAAACCTCTCAAATGATGTATTAAACGACTGGTGTTGTAAAGAAATAAAAAATTTGGCGAAATATTACAGTTATCGCCAAGTTGGCGTCACTTTTGACAACTAATTTTGGTCGCCAAATTTGGCGATATATCGCCAAGTTGGCGACAAACTTGGCGATTGTTGGCGATGGTAACCTTTCCTCTCTTTATGGTAACCCATACGGCGATGCATAGACGGAGCCCTTTCCTGATTGGTCTATTCGACTCATGGAAGGAGTGGACAACCCGGATTCGTTAGTTCCGGAAATCTTCCACATCAGCATCATTCCAGGAGTCATTCCTTTTAAGGCTAGTTTTTTTTTACTATAGAAGGATTTTATCTTCAATGTAAGAAACTATTGTAATCGAATTTTTTTTACTCCCAGTTTTCCATGAATTTACACGGTTTTTGGTGCAGAAATATCAAAGCTAGCATGTTTATACAAAATGTCTCTCTGTCCGTGTATAGGTATTTCCGTGTGTCCCAATTGTACCACCTAAAAATGTATTAAAATGTGCATAGAATTGAATAATTTTTTGTGTATATATTTGGTTTTGGCCACGAGGTCCTTCTTCAATTTTGAAATATTAAAGCTGCAATATCAATTACAGCTCCATTTTCAATAATTAACTATACAAAAACGTATGAGTTTATGCACAGAATTGACCCATTTTTAGCACTTTCCAACAAAGTTGAAAAGTGCTTATGCATTCGGTTTGTCTGGCCGTCTGTCCGTCTGTCCGTCTGGCCGTCTGTCCGTCTGTCCGCGCTCTAACTCCCGTAAATATACTCGGATTGCTATGAAATTTTTATACGTTATTGATGTTTACCCTAGCACGAACCCTATTGAAAATGAAGTATCTACCATGATTAGTTTATCTACAGGGCGAATCAAAAATTTCCCATTACATTACGGCCTATAGGGAAAAATCGTTAATATACTCGGATTGCCATGAAATTTTAGGACGTTATTGAGGTTTACCCTATCACAAACCCTATTGAAAATGAAGTATCTACCATGATTAGTTTATCTACAGAGAGAGAATCAAAAGTTTCCCATTACATTACGGCCTATGGGGAAAAATCGTTAATATGCTCCGATTGCCATGAAATTTTAGGACGTTATTGACGTTTACCCTAGCACAAGTCCTATTGAAAATGAAGTTTCTACCATGATTAGTTTATCTACAGGGCGAATCAAAAGTTTCCCATTACATTACGGCCTATGGGGAAAAATCGTTAATATACTCGGATTGCCATGAAATTTTATGACGTTATTGACGTTTACCCTAGCACAAGTCCTATCGAAAATGAAGTTTCTACCATGATTAGTTTATCTGCAGGGCGAATCAAAAGTTTCCCATTACATATTTTAAATATATTAAGCTTTTTCATGTATAATAAAATTGACATTTGTCACTGAAGCTTAATATAAATTATACGCTACTGTCTTGCATACTATGAAATATATAGCATTTACAGAGCCATACAAAAGATTTCAAATAGTATATTCTTTCCGAAGTACCGTATATGTGTTTGATGATGGCTGATGGAGGGATGAAATGCACTTTAATTATGACATTCGTGTTTATATTTCGTTAAATATATGCACATTATATGGTGTGTATAAATGTTATAGTTGATATACAGGGCTACCCAAAAGAGCTCTCCAACGTTACTGAATATGAGCGTAAATTATTTAAACGTGGTTCTTAAATAAGCTATGCATTTTTACGCTGAGCTTCATTCAATTTACTGAGAAATGTTTGCAGAATATAGATAAAAGGATATACAGGGCCACGCAAAAAATTCGGTACATGGACGCGTATGAATGATGATTTATGAGAATGTGATTTCAGTTGTTTTAAAAGTGTTTTAGTTTACAATAAATTTTAGCTTAATGCTGACGTGTAATAAAAGTACAATGTAAACTACAGGGCTGAACAAAAGTATTCAAGTATGTTTCCATCTAATAGTATGAATTGCTGAAAAAGAAATCTCAAGCTACTGGGTATTTTATTGCTAAGCTAAATTTTCCCATTATATGAACTGACATATGAAATACAGGGCTGTTCTAATGTACTGGAATACATATTTGGGTATATTTGGCTATACACTATTATTTCCCTAAATAACAAAGTTTTGTTAAAGATTTCATTAAGTATTGGAAAGTGCTTCATAATCTATGCTTAACGCATGATTTTTCATACTTGTTTTTTATGTTTTTGGATCTGGCCAATCGGTCCTCCTTGAATTATAAAGCAATCCGCCGGAAAGATCACTGTGATAGCGATGTCTTTGACATTTTCAATGCTGTACCATAGAAAACTATATGAAGTTATGCATAGAAATGTACCAATTTTTTGTGACAAGTAGGTTTTCCCTCACTTTTGAAATATTCGGTCAGTAGGGAGAGCTGTAACAGACTTTTTTTTGATATTTTCGTTATTTTACCGTTAAAAAATATAAGAATTCATGCATTGAATTGAATATTTTTTGTATGTTTTTTACTTTAGTCAATTGGCCACCCATGATTTTGAAAAAAAAGAAAAAAAAATATGCAAAAAAGCACATTCTAATAGTCTATGCCGTTTTCTTTATTAAACATGAAAAGTGCATGAAATTATGCATAGAATTGAATAAGATTTTTTGTGTATGTTTTTTTACTATCGCCAATGGCTATTGCTATCTGCAGATTGATTTTGGAAATAATCCGGAGGAAATGAACGCTGTGATAACAATTTTTATTAATTTTCTCGGTTTTTCTAAGTTCTGTTGTCCATATCGCCTCGTGCAAGACAAGAATTTGCGCCCTGCTAAGCCGACTATTCGAAAACAGTTGATGCATCAGAGGAATACTAAAAACTACAATTTTAATAAATATCAAGATCGAGATTAATTTTTTTACTCAAATTAATTGCCAGAATTTTAGGATAAAGATCAAATTTGGTTAAATATGGAACTAATAATATAGCAGTATTTGTATCTGTAACTAAATATTCCCATCCAAATTTTTTACATACGTACATGTAGTAGGTTTTCATAGCCACCGTACAAAGATAAACTATTATTTCTAATCCGTAATATTTGTTAATAAAAACAATTATTCTAATAATTCCAAGTCATAAATTCGAAATATGGTATAAAATTACGCGCCAAAATATGATTTGTATCCTTAAAAGAACTATGTATATATATATATATATATATATATGTTTCTAAGTAAAGTATAATTCTATTTAAAAAAAAAAAAAAAAAAAAAAAAAAAAAAAAAAAAAAAAACTTTGTTTTGAAAATTTTTTAGTTAAGAAAATCTTTGTGATTGTTGTGATTGATATGGCTCTCTTGACATTTTGATTTATACCAGATGTCTCAGTTATTTTTCTGTTCTAGTTTCTTTTGACATGTCGAGATAGAAAAATAGCATGCTTAATTAATAATGTTTTAGCTCAAGTCTCATTTGAAAGTAACATGTTTATATAATGTTTTAGTTCAAATCTCATTTGAAAATAACATGTGAGATGAGACAGGAATATAATAAAGTTAATTAAAATTGCTTTATTTCAAGTCTCATTTGATCATATTTTATATTAATTAAGATAATAAATTCTGTGTTATGTCAGTCGATATTAAGTTGTATGTATTGCATGAAATTTGAACCCTCTGAACACAGTTCAATTCGTGCTACTTAACCATTCCCAACTATTCAGATTTTGAGCTCAAAATTTAAGTCTAAGCTTTCAAAAACATTTAATGAGATGCAAAAAATAACGGCAAAAAATAGTTGTTCGTTACTCCAATGTCTAAAGCGCCCTCTATCGGCATTTTTTAAAATTTATTTTTATAATTTATTTTCAAGACAATACTGACATAAATAATAGTTTTAGTGAAAACCGCAAATTTATCGACCAATTTTTCCGTTTATTAACATTATTTGAAATTTTGGAACCTAAACTTTAATAACGGCTATCTGTTTGGGACCCTTGGTTTCCTGTTTAATATTGTTTGTCTAGGAAAATACATTCAATATATATATTTATTAGAGAAGCAACAGCATAAGAAATTCATCAATAGATTAGTGCTGGTTCGTAAAGAATGAATATGGAATAAGCACAATGCAAAAAAACTCTATCTTCGAAGATCTATTGTTCATGAATACATATTTGTTTTGATAATGACTGCGATACATGATGACTCTCATCAGAAATCTCGAGATTTATAAGATGTAATAGAATGTGACTAGTAAAGTATTACACTATACTAGAAATTTTAGAATTAACATATTTTTCAATAAGTTTTAAAATATTTTTTATTTTAAAATAACAATAAATGTAATAGAAATTAATGAAAAAAATAGCGCAAATTGAATTAAACTTTAATAAATGATAAAATTCATATATCTATGATAAAATATACAAATTTACAATGACTCTAATTTATGATGATTTACGTCAGAGAACACGTGATTTATAAGATGAGATAAACAATGAACAATAAACCATTATGCTATGGTAACAATTTTTGAGCCATCTTATTTTAAAATTGCAAGAACCTTAGAAAATAATTAGAAAAAAAGCCATAATAAATTCATTATTTATCTTGAATTAAAAATATAATGTTGCCAATTTTGATGTTCTAAAATATATATTTGAGCAATATAATTGTTAATATACATGCATAATTACAATTTTGTTCAGAAGAGCATTCATCAGACACAGATGTTTATTGACGGTAAATATTGTATGAAGTAGAAGAATTTCATATCTGATGGAGTTAAATTCATTTTAATTTTTTTTCTGGAAAATATGCAAGTAAATTAAATTTCTAAAATTTTCTAATAAGAGCGAAGTAATGGAATATCCACTACAGATTTTAATGAGAAAATAATTTCAGAAGAGCATTTTTTCTGCAGCAGAAAGCGACTTTAATTTGAGAGAGAGGATACGAACTATATATAAATCGAATTTCAGGTTTCCTGTTGAAGTAACTTTTCAGGCAAGTTGCAAATCATTAGGATAATTATGATACTAGATGGAATCCGTCAAAACTTGACAGTAAAAAAATTTACTACAATGTTTGTCAAATAAGCTTCTTCATTGTTCAACACCTTTATGTGGAAGAAGGGCATTATTTAATAGATCGTTATGAATTATTTTTTTCAATTTTACTATAATAAATTATTTTTATTTTCTTTCTTTTCCTCTGGATGTTTAAAGTTTTAATATTTTAAAATCAAAATCTGGAAACTTCAAAACTCATGTCTAATTTCTTAGCTTTATATCATAGTTTGATAACTATCATAATTTGAAACTTTAGATAATACATATTTCTTAATTTTTTTATAGCTTTAAAATAAATCGTAAATTTGAAGGACACCCATCTGAAAACTATATTCCTATTTTAGAAAAAGAAAATACATTTGTAATTTTAAACGAAGTCGGTTAGAAAAAATATTTTTTTTTAATTATTTCTGAACAAATCAAGTTTTTTCTGGCCATACAAAATTAATTTTTCTTTCTTTCTTTTCTTCCTTCCTTCATTTTTCTTCTGAATATCATTTAAAAAATTGGCTATTTTTTTATTATTATTATTAAGATCTAATTTGCAAGCGCGTTCAAATCCACTCGTCCGATCCATTTTTACTGGCAAAACTGTATGTTTTTATTTCGCACTTTGTTTTTTTTTCCATAATGTATGCTTATGTCTTGAAACTTTTGGACAAAAACAGATTAAAGTCGTGCAAAGGCTTTTTTTCTATTTCCATTCATAAGTGTCAGGACTCAAGCATATATTACGGTTAGAAAACGGAGTCAAAAACCAAAAGCATACGTTTATTTCCAATAAAAACGCTAGATGGCGCCATCTCTCGAAACTCCCCCAGTTTTCGACAATCCTTTTCGGAAAAAAAAAAAAAAAAAATCCAAGTTGACGGATATACACTGAACGAAAAATCTCTCACAATTTCCAAGTTTTCCATTCCAAAAAATGATTTAAAACTCAATAATATCAACCTCGTGGAAAAAATCTTTTAGTTAGTAAAATAATATAATGATAACCAAAGAATCTTCGTGACGACAAAAACACAACCGGCTTCCACCGCTTATGATAATTCAACTGAGCGAGCATTTATACGCATGCGTAGAGCTTCACTGCAAGACAGATCAGGGCTTATGGATTACGCATGCCCATATGTGAGATTTTAATTGATAATTACAGCTAATTAATAAAATTTTTGATCAAACGAATGTATGATAACAAATCTGTGGACAAATATTTTTTATTTAAAAAAAGAATGGTTTAATTTGATACAGTAGTTTTTGCTCACGGACTGTCGAAAGAAAACGCTTAGCGTTTTAAATATATAGATACTTGAACAACCCTTTTTTTATTTATGATATTTGAAGAAGAAATTACCACCTTAATATGAGATTTTAAATGTTTATTCCTGATAAAATACATAAATTCACAATGACTATTATCCCTGATGTTTCACTTCAGAGAACACGTGATTTATAAGATAAGACACACAGTGATCAATGAGTCGTTATGCTATTGTAGTGATTTCCAAACCAAATTTTAAGGTAGAAATAAATTATGAAAGGAATTAGAAAAATACCATAATATCATTGTTATTCATCTTAAATGTACAATCATAATATTGCCAAATTTTAAGTTAGAAATTAGATGTTTAAACATAATGATTGTTAATATATAAGCATAATTACAAGTTTGGTAAGAAGAGTACTCATCAGTCACGTATGTTTATTCAAATTAAATACATTATGAGATAGACGAATTTCATATACGATGGAGTTAAATTCATTTTATATTATTTTCGGGGAAATATGAAAGTAAATTATATTTCTAATATAATCGAAGTGCTGGAATACGTACAATACAATTTAATGAGAAAATAATTTCAGAAGAGCATTTCTTCTGTAACAGAAATCTACTTTAATTTCAAAGAGAGGAAACAAACTATATATTTATATATATATTAAATTTCAGGTTTCCTCTAAAACTAACTTTTCCGGTAAGTTGTAAATCGTAGAATAATTCTAATATTACCATTCTATTATTATTTGAAAACCCCTTTTTTTAGTTCCGTTTAATTTCAATCGGAGATATTTTTGAAGAAGAAAATACCGTCTGAATATCAGCTTTTAAATGTTTGTTCAACTGTGGAAAATGTCTTCCAAATTGTGTGGAGCTAATTAGTAATTTTTAAATGATTATTATTTTATAGAATCTGTTTTCGTCAATGCTATTTTAATAATAATGTATTGTGCTGTGCAAGCTGTTGTTAAAATAGCAATCACGTCTACGGAATTAAATTAATATATTCTATAAAAACATATTAGAAAAATATCTTACTATTATAATATATTTTTTTAAATAAAGTTTTCTTTTTTAACGTGAAAAAATCTTCAAAGATATGCTACATATCTTTTATATCACTAATAAACAGATAAGAACAGTATATGATCTTTAGCATAGTTAAAATTTCGAAAAAAAAAATCAAATGGTGGCCATTTTGCTTTAGAAAATTCAACTTACAGACACATATATATTTGCGCATGTGCAAATTGTATTGTAGAAAATTTTGCTTGTAAGCATTTAGTCAAATGCATTGTAACTCTTTTCAGTCGTCAATGGATACCTATTTTTAATTCGATGAACAGCCGAGACATCTTGACACTTAACTAACTGGGGAGAAATATGGTGTTTCTCCATCACAAAATTATGAGCTATATTATAGAGTAAAAAATTTATTTGCAGCATATCATATAAAAGAGTTCCCACCGTCCATTACAAAGCTCAGGTCTTATGCACTATAGAATTTAATTGGAAAATAATTTCAGAATAGCGTTTCTTCTGCAGCAAAAATCAACTTTAATTTGAGAGACAGGAAACAAGCTGAATATAAATCGAATTTCAGGTTTATATTTAAAGTAACTTTTACGGTAAGTTGAAAATCAATAGAATTTTTATGATATTATATTTGAAGAACCTTTATATTTTTTGGGTTCCGTTTAATTTCGATCGGAAATATTTTTTAAAGAGGAAAATACCATCTGGATATCATCTTTTAAATGCTTGTTAAACTATAGAAATAGAATAAATATATATGTTTCGATACATAAAACAATTAGTCATAATGTATAAATTCTTTCCAATTGTGTAGAACTAATTAGTATTATTAGTTTACAGCATCTGATTTAGACAATCCTACTTAAATAATACCATATTGTGCAAGTTGTTGTTAAAATATCAGTCAAGCTTACGGAACTAAATTAATATTTTTTATAAAAACACATTTAAATAGTTATATTACTACGATAATATATTTTTCTGATAACATTTTATTAAAAAAAAAATCGTCAAAAATATACAGAGTGTCCTCTATTATTGCTCATAAAAAGGTAACAACAATACGTGAGCTTTAGATGCACAGTTCAAATTGGGAAAAACACATGTTTAAAACATTGGCCATTTAAAAAAAATCAGTTTAAACACACACATATATATATATGAATGTGTGTAGTATTGTAGCATATCTGGTGTGTAAGGATTGAATCGAAAGCAATGTAATTTCTTTGAGTCGTGGATGGACCCATTTTAATTCCATGAACAGCCGAAACCTTGTTGATTCTTGGTTTATTCGTGAAGTGAGCCAAAATAGGCAGCGGAGGGAATAAAAATGGATTTTTCAGTGACGAAATAATGAGCTATGCTATACCTATTATGAGCAGTATATCATATAAAACAATTACCATCATTCATTACAAAGCTCAGGTCTCATGACATTGCGAATGACATTACGAATTATTAAGGTTAGAAAAAATTAGAATATCAAGGCAAAAAAACTACCTAAAACTAAAATAAAAAAACTACCAGACAGCATAAATGTTATCAGGTGGAAAAATTGAACATATCTGGCTGTAAGCAAGCCAGCATCAGCTTTTTGTGAAATACTCGCATTAGCACAACTTAGCACAAATTATGATATCGCACTCGTCCTGGCCAATGAGGGAAAAAAGGGCACCCGAGTTCATACATATGAACATTAGTGCAATTTTTGCTAAAATCGTTTTTTTTTTTTTTTTTTTTTTTTTTTTTTTTTTTTTTCTGACTAAAAGGAAGTACTTGTGACTACACTGAAAAGCATTTTGAAACACTAGAAAAACATAGGTATTGACATATGGGGTCAATGCTTTAAACTTTTATATTTAAACACTTTGCCTCGCTTTGATGTATAAGGACACTTTATTTGAAAGGTTGTTTGCTTTTTGATACCCACTTCCGACGTCCGTAGGAATAGATGTGGATCTTGAAGTTTGATGAATGTGGTAACTTTTAGAAATGCGAGTTACCGCATTCAAAAAACCTAATGATTCACAAACACTAACAAACATTGTAGAGGACATTCAAAAAGCTGACAATCAAACAGAAAAATGAACTGCAAATTGATCATTATCAGAGATCAGAGATTATCAGAGCTTAGCAAAGTGCTTTAGTCAATGAATTGCAAAGAGCAATCATAACTCAATACAGAAAATTAAACAGAAAAGTGACCTACAAATTGATAATAATATTATCAAAAATCTTCAGAGTCTAGCAACGTGCATTAATTAGACCAATGAATTGCAAAGAGTCATCATATCTAAATACGCAATACGCATGCTTGAAAAACTGAAAAACTAAAAAAAAAAAAAAATGAAATAAAGAAACCCTTAAAAATAAAGATCAAAAGAATTTAATAAAACCGCTAAATTTAATTAAATAATTCATTAAAATTCTTTAATGATGAATCGTTATCCAATAACCACACATGGAATATCATGTACCGAAATGAAAACGATAAAATATAATATACGACAGAATATAATATTAACCAAACATAGATTTGGGAGAGAATCTTTTTTACATGAAATCGATTTATATATTTATGATTTAATTTATGAATACATGCATGTGAATTACTCTTTGAAACTGGAGCCAAACTATCTTAAGTATAGTAAGAATTGCGGATATAATGTACCTAGTAATATAATAAATAAACTGGTGGTGGTCATTATCGATTGTGATCTATATAAGAATTAAAAATTTCACTAAATTAGAAATGTTGATGATTGTATCGATTCTACCATGGGCATTAGTGTATTGGAACAATGACCTGTTGGTTCTGGCAACCAATCATCGTAATTCAAATTTTCATTCACATAAAATAACGCAGCTTATTATTATAGTATAACTTTAACTTTTATATTTAGATTGCTATTCTCAATTGAAGAACCAATTTTTGTTTATAACTTCTTGGGGAAGAGCCACACTCATACATTCCGCAAAAAAGGCTTAATATCCCTTGTTTATCCCCACCATTAAAATTTGACTTTTTCAATCGAAGCATTTTGCCGATTTAACAACACACAAATTTCTGTTTTTAAAAACCGGTGATAAAACATTAAAAATTTCGTAAAAAGCTTCCATCGCGAAGGAATTAAAAAGTGCCTTACTGTTTTTCCCCCTTCATACTGGCTATTTATAGTACTTGAATGTTTTATATCTACTGTTCTCTATTTTTTTTCTGTAATTACATTATTTATTTTTGGTTTAAGTATGCTTTACAGTTATATAGCTCTAACCTATGCAATTTTCTATCTTTAATTTTAAGTATGCTCACTGTTATTTAATTTACACCACACTTACTAGGGAACTGCAAGAAGTGTAAGTCACCGATTTTGACGAAAGTGGTATCGTTGGAAAGATCTCATCGTGAGCAGTAAAAAACTCAATGGAACTACCCGTCGCAAATCAGCTGTTTTCTAGATATCCGACAGTTTATGTCACGTAATTAATGCATACTTAATGGGGGACCGCAAAAATTTTGTGTCTCGTTTTAACGAAAGTGGTATCGTTGAAAAGATATCATCGTGAGAATTGAAAAACTCAATGGAATTACCCGTCGGGAATGAGATGTTTTCGAGATATCTGACAATTTGTATCATATTGCTAATCCCAATCGTATCACATTGCTGCTCAATTGCACTGCACACTGCTGGAAAACTACATTAAGTGACATAAATTGTCCGATATCTCGGAAACGGCTCATTTCAGATGGTTAGTTCCATTGAGTTTTTTACTTTTCATAATGATATCTTTGCAACGACACCATTTTCATCAAAATCGAGGAAAAAAAATTTGGGGTCCCACATTAAGTGTGCATTAAAACAGTATGCACTAGCTACGTGAAATAAATTATCGGATATTTCGAAAATGGCTGATATCCGACGGGTAGTTCTATTGAGCATTTTCTCTCTCATGATGATATCTTTTTAGCAATAACACTTTCGATAAAACGAGACAAAATTTTTTGCGGTTACCCATTAAGTGTGCCCTAATTACGTGACATTAATTGTCGGATATCTCGTAAACGGCTGATTTGCGACGGGTAGTTCTATTGAGCTTTTTACTGCTCTCGATGAGATCTTTCCAACGATACTACTTTCGTCAAAATCGATGACTTACACTTCTTGCAGTTCCCGAGTTAGATATTTTTTCGTTATATTTAGTTACAATACATATAGTCAGAATTAAGAGTTTTAGAAAATTTAGAAGCATTTTCTATTTCTGTATTTAGCAATTGAAGCATCATAACATCTTAAATAGACAGAGAACAAAATTATTCATTTAACGTAAAAGTTAAAAAAAAAAAAAAAAAAAAAAAAAAAGGAGTAAAATTATCCCTTCCCATTTCTCACATTTTCATGTGCATTTTTATTGTTTCATTAAGTTGAGAAAACGTGTATATCAACAAAATTACAACAAAAATGGCGTTTTCAAGACAAGAGATCAAAATGTATTTCTCCGAAAAAAATTACCCTGCTTAAACGTGTAGGTTTTAGCAAAATATGTTATTAAAATAGATGACTAGAAGAAATGTTTTATGTGTAAAGTAATGCTTTTCAATTCACGAAAGGTACTCAATTAGACTTATTCTGCTAAGCATTTGACTAAGTAAAATACTGTTAGCGCATACGCCACAGTCATTTTTTTTACGTTTTAATAACAAGAGTCTACAGGAAATTTCCTTTCTCAGTGTAAAGAGAATTTAAATATGAAAGATTTATAACAGCTTACATAAAAAACCATATTTAGAAAATACATGTGACAGAATAACAAAAATTTATTAAAAAAAAAAAAAAGTAGTTTGTAAAACAAACAAGCATACAAAAAGCATAATATAGATTATAAAATCAAAATTGAAAAAAAGTAATAGACCCAAAATTGAAGAACAATAGATGCTTTATGCGGGAAATAAATTATATTTTTAAATTCATATTAGTAAGGAATAAACTAATTAAAATTTAAAATAGGGTTTAAATGAAAGTATAAATTTGTCTTTAATATTTAATAATTATAATCAAAATAGAACGTTTAAACTAAAAAAGTAAAAAATAAATTATTTAATAAAACAAATATACGAAAGAAAAGTCATTAGAGAAGTTATTAGAGAAGTTATTAGATTAGATTAAATTCATATTAGTAAGGAATAAACTAATTAAAATTTAAAATAGGGTTTAAATGAAAGTATAAATTTGTCTTTAATATTTAATAATTATAATCAAAATAGAACGTTTAAACTAAAAAAGTAAAAAATAAATCATTTAATAAAACAAATATACGAAAGAAAAGTTATTAGAGATTCTAATACTTTCGTTTAAAATTTACAGTTTTTATTATTGCCTTTTTGTGGTGTGTGCAGACTTTTTGTCCTAAAACGGTTTCATGATATAACATTTAATTGCAATGCTTTTACTCATTAAATGTAGAGCTATTTCAACTTGTTTTTTCAAAATTATGTTTTTGTTTTTTAAACTAGGTGGCAATTTTTTTCGAAAATAGTCGACCAATTTCTCAGTTGTTTCTTTTAAATATAGATAATCGTCAATAAATTTAGAAACGTGGAAGTTATATTGATTTAATTTAATTCTAACTAAATTTTTCCAACATTTTGATAGCATACTATTCAGAAACTATACTATTTTAGGTATACAGATACTTTATACTACATAAAGTCTTAAGGCCGAAATTCTCGGGACTTTGCCAAGTTCGAACGTTATATTTTTCTTTATTTTGGGTTATCTAAAATGTTGCTTTTTCAATAAAAAATAATTTCACTACTTAAATTTTTATATAAGATATTCATATATTAAAAATTGCATATAACAACTATGAATAGTAAGTTAAATAATTGTTTTCATTGATTAAATCAATACAAAGTAATACAAAATGAAAGAAAATAAATATTATATATATATATATATTTTGGGAGGGGGTACAATTTAAGAAGAAATTGCAATTTTCTTAACTATTATACATTTTAATTAGTGAGCGTTACTTTATTAACTTTGGTATATATATATATATATATATCTTTTATCCTGTAAATAAACATGATTTGAGATTAAGTAATAAGGATTCATTCTTGTTAACCTATTTTTGTTTCCACAAATTTGCTCTTTGCCTCCTTTGCTTGAAATTTGTCACTGGAAAGTCCGAACTTTGGGTATCCGCATTTTAGACTTTGTACCGTATAAATATTGAAATAGGATAATTGAATATTTGTATATAAATTCAATATTGAGAATTTTACCGCGTATAATAATAGCCGAAACAGTTTATAATAAGTGATATTAAAATATTGTTAAGAATTATTACATTAATTCTTAGTAATTCTTCAGTATTGCAACAGTTAAGTATGAAAGTTCAATTTTAATATAGTCCTTAAAATAAGCATTTTTTTAAATAATGAGTTTAATTGAAACTAAACGAACGATATTACTTTAACTTTAGCCTAATTAAAAATGTTAAGATTTTTTTTATGTGATACCTAAATGGGGAATTGCCATTGAAAAAGAATTGTAATGTAGATGACATACAAAACCCGTTTCATATAAATCATTGAAAAGTAGACTTTATTCAGAGTAAACTTTATTCTTTTGTACCAGTAATTAATTTTTTAATGCTGTATTTTATTGTAGAGTTAATAAGCTTTATTAATTTTCCCTCACGACTCTACATATTTGAGCAACAGAAAAAAAAAATGAGCAAATAATAACAATTACTTCATCAGTTAAATTTCTTAATAGCGGTAGAAAGACTTTTCGGGACGATGTACGTGTATTTTATCGTATCGTAAATTTACTAAAAATTATTTCGTGGCCAAAAAAGGGAGATGTTGGCAGCATTGTACTTCTGATAATCACAATTTGCGTATATTTTTGCATATAGGGGATCATTTAAATTTTTTTCGTGAGCTCGAAATTTCATACTCATTTTCTAAGATAAAATGAAGAGTATGTTTACATTTCTGTTATTCTATTTTTGTAATTTTTATTTATACTATTTGATTTTTGATCCTGTCATGGGTATTGATCTAAGTTTTTGTGTCAAAGAATAGTATTTAAAGAGATATATTAGTAAATATTTTTTAAACTATAGCTATTATTAACAAAAAACTTCTGACGTGTCTTTGAGTTAATAACAATATCGGAAAAACTACATACGAAATTACATTTCTATTACAAAAAACCTCATCTTGAACAAGAAAGAAGATATAAGGTATTAAAAAAACGTATGGAAGAATTAAATTATATATACATATGTATATGTATATATATATATACACTGTAAAACATTTTTGTAACGTTACTCCATACAACTGGGGCAGCCCTGCTGGCTCCAATTTGGTGGAATATTTTAACCGATATAATAGGTGTAACATTGCAATGTTAAACCAGTAATGTATGTTTTTATTACACCATTATGTAAGTGAAAAATTACTCAATGGAGTGTAAATCGTAGCTGCCACCAATTTTATGGAGTAACGTTACCACAAATGTTTTACAATGTGTGTATATATATGTTTGTTTCTATTTCGCATTCCTTTTTTAAAACAAAGATCTTTCACATACACTTTGATGACATTTGTAAGAGAATTGTACTTCGAAATGTATATGTATATATATATATATATATATATAGTGGGGCGAAGTATATATAGTTGTAGTATATTAAATATTAATAAAAACTTTATAATATCCCACCTACATGACCAATGATTGTGATGAGCTAAGTTTATTGGTTGATAAGGATTTTGGAATTCTCGACATCAAATCGTGTCGTGAATAAATCATTTTATATACAGTTAAGCAGCTTTTAATTTGACATGAATCAATTGCTAGAGAGCATGTCAAATATCATGAAATAATAATAAAAAAAAACACCTGTATTTAAATAGGATTCCAATACATTTGATAGATAATAAAAAATGTAAATAATAAAACTATTTTCTATGGCGTTATTATTTTTTGAGTTATTTAGAATACTGTTTTAAGTAATAATTTCAAATTAACATGTGAAAAAAAGAATTAATAATGAATCGTAGTTACATATATATATATATATATATATATATATATATATATATATTAAATATATATAAATATATATATTTAATATATATATATATATATATATATATATTAAATCTCAAGTGAAGAATATTTAGTGCGGTTTTATCCAAGATGTTTTATTTTTTCTATTCAAGAGAAATAAAACTTTAAGTATGAAATAAGAACAAGAAATTAATTAAAATAGTAATGAATAAAAGGTGCTTTTGTTATTTTAATAACTATAAATTATGCTTACATCTTTTGGATCGAATAAAATCCACCCAAGCGTAATTTTATATTAAATGTTTCTTTTCTTCTGCGAAATGATTTAATTTTTATGAATAAAAACGATTTAATCATTAACTTACCACAATTTTTAATAAGAAAAGAAATGAAAACATCCTTTCTCTCTTATATATAAAATATCTTTATGTCACTCTAATTTAATTAATCCTTCATCTCCACTAAATAAAGAATGAACTAAATGAACATATTTTTCATTTGTTTTGGTATAATTTTAATTAAAAAAGAAAATAAATAATCAAACGCCAAGAAATATTTCAATACAAAACATGTAATAAATACTTTTTATGCTTCAGAGTATTTCTTAATTATTTGTATAGATAAAAATGATTTTTAATACATTAAAACATTCAATGTGGTTAATTACGATGATTCTCAGTTTCAAAGTTTGATTCAATTTCTTTTGGGATCGAATTATATTTAAATTTATATTTTAAAGTGGTTTTTATTCAACATTAATGCAGAATGGGGAGGGTGAATGCATATTTTTTTATTGTTTTTTTAAATCTAAAATACCTTTCTAAAAAGATAAATTTTATGTCTCTCTATTTTTATAAATATATATTGAAAATACAAATAAAATGTCAAAGTGTCAGAAATGGAAAAGAAATGTCATAACAAAATTTAACTGTTTATCATATTAAAAAAAATAAGAAGAAGAAAAAAAAAAGAAAAATGCTTAAATACTTTGATAAGTGTACACGGCAAAATATTGATTTATGGAAATAAAATATTACAGCACTTGAAAAATAGTCATTTTTAATAAAATGTAGAGTAGCCATTCCTTTTGATTCATTATACATGAATCATTAATTGAAACACATTAATAAATTTGAGTGGTGCGTTTTATAAAAGCTTGTTACAAATGAAATTCAATAAATTAAATATATTATATTCTTTCCCCTCTTTACTAATATAGAAGCTTTTATCGTTGAGCAAACACACACACACACACACACACACACAAAAAAAAAAAAAAAAAAAAAAAATACAAACACACATTTTAACATGTTTCTATGCCGACTAGTAATTGTCTGAGCGTAGCGAAGTCTTTATACTCAGAGTACGTAACGATATTAAAAGTCAAAAAAATTCTTTCGTCAAGCAAATCTCAAAAAGTACTTGTCGGATTTAGATTCTGTTTGTACCAGAAGGTACCTATGAAGGTAATCTGGTGAATGCACCTACTTTTAAAAATTAATTCCAAATACTTTAAAAGTTATATTAAAAAACTGATAAAAAAGCACAATTTATTTGCATCTACGTCACAGAAATTTGGTGCGCGTGATTTCCACCGGCTGGATATTTCCGTAGATAACCGAGTCAGTACATGGAGTAAATAGTAATCATTTACGCACTCAGAAATATTGAATGCAATAAAACACTTTAAAATTTAATCATGCAGGAAAATAAAACTGTTATTTTTTTATATTAAAAAAAATGTCGTAAAAACTTTGATTTTGAGATTTTGTGATAATCTCTTAGCATTTTTTGATCGCTAAAAGAATATTTTATGTATTTCGCGTGTGAAAATTAGAAACAATTACGTTTTTAAATAAAAAGTTTCTTTTATGATATCATTTTCCCTTTATATTTATTTTTATTGCATGTTTTCTTCTAACTTATATTTTGTTTGTGTGTGGAAATCAATTCTGGTCATTAACTTTTCGGCACAGATCTTAGTGATAGTGATCTTTAGAGATTTTTTTCAAAGCCCATTCGGCGAAAACTCCGTTTTCAAACAACGCTTACATACACATTTTTAAATTATTTTCTATTTTTAAAAAGAACTTACAATAAATAAAATAATAATAATAATTAATAACTATAAAAAGAAATATTTTATATAATTAAAAAAAGGAAATGAAAGTAAATAAATATTTTATGAGTAAATAAACAAATAATAAATAAATAAAGCCGGGTTACCATCTCAGGTAAAATAATGCCATTTTGACGCCAATTATGTACCCTGGTGCATATGTGACACCTTTCCTATTTTTCATCCATTTCCTGTTGGCATACAACTTTGAAATTTGGAATATGTATGCATACCTGGGAGCAATACTGGAATTAGACATTGATTTTTTTTTTTTAATTCGATCCAAAAAGAGGCAACGGGGGCTATTTTTTAAAGATTTATACAATTTATGCTGCATAAAGGAGCCACTTACCTATTTCTATATACTAAAAGAAGTAAGTGGTATGTAAAAACAATTGTAGTATACATATATAAAATACTTGAGATAATATACTAGAGATATAAGCACCGGGTTTGGCGAGATTTGTTATGCCAACTAGGCGAAAACATCGTTTTGAAATACCAGATACATATAGCATGCTATAATAACACGTTATTTATTTATTTCAAAATGAAAAAAAAAAGGAATAAATGAAAAATTTTCTGTTATTAAAAAAAAAGAAAAAACCATCAATAAATGATAATATTTTTAGAACGTTGTGCATTACATTAGAAATGTGCATTACATTAATATATATATATATATATATATATATATATATATATATATATTAATGTAATGCACATTTTGTAATCAGTAGGCTCGATAATCAGACCTCGTTTTTTTTTTGCTTTAAAAGATGATATTTCATACGACATCTTTTTTGGATTCGTTGTTTTTCAATATTTGATAGTATGCGTCTACTCGTTTTGTAACTTTTTTTTGTAACTTTCTTCTTTATTAACAGCGACATTTGGATTTTCTATTTAAATAAAAGTTCTTCTAAATACAAAGAATTTTTTTAAAATAAATAAATAAATGAAATTCGGATATCTATTGCTCAAGGCACAAAATTTTCCCTATTGAGTTAATAAAAATCAGCAAAAACATAATTTTTATGATAATAGAAAGGTGACTTATGTAATAACAGAGTCATATATTATGTACGTTATGGATTAAATATGAATATTTCTCCACCATTTATAAATAATAATAATAATAAAACAAAATGCGGACAGACCAAAGTCTATATTTGACTGAAAACAACAAACATGTTCTAAATGCTTTAAAAAAATGGCTAATGAAAAGTGATATTTCAAAAGTATTATGAAATTAGTTAAAAACCATTTATTTTAAACTAAATGAATAAAAGATTTATATTTTTAATGAAATAAATGGGATTTGAAAAATTATTGGAAATTTATCACCATAGATGTATCAATATTACAATCAGTACTTTGTATGCAAAATGGAACAATTAGCAACACTTTTTGTACACGAAAAATGGTCGTTGCTTTTTTTAAGGTTAAAAAGTAGGTTACGAAATATTCCTATACAGGGATGCCAAGCCCCCGCTTATTGCACAGCAGAATTTTCTTATAGGAAAAGTTATTTTTTAAATCCACAGAATGTTCCAATTTAATAAAACATTTTCTGTATTAAAATACCGGTATCCAAAATGCCGGAGACTTGCATGTCTACCTATAACATTTTAATTAATCATGGTACTTATTTTAATCGGATTCAAATTTAGTGAAGACAATGTTTTTTGGCCAAAAGCAGCTTTTTTCCACATATGTAACTACGATACAATTCCTTGATGCTGAAATAAAATGTTTTGACTTATGCTATTATTGCTTCCTCTTATTTATTTATTTGAATTTCAAATAAGATGATTCAAAATCGTGTTTTCATATGTACGGAAAAAATTCATTTCGAGAGAGGGCGAAAAGAACAATATTTGGCGATTTATTACCTGTGTTTGACTAAGTGTCTTACTACCTTGTATTTAATACTCTTCATAATACTTCGCTGTTATATGGACTTAGGCGCTTTTATAAAAAGTTTGACGTAATTCGGGCTTAAGAAAGTGAGTTTTTTACTGAATAATACAAATAAATGAAAAATGAATACTAAGAAATACTAATAAAAGAAAAATGAAGCATTATATTGATCTATGTATATTTAAAAATGCATTTGCTGGCACTAATTAGATAATTTATGTGTATATAATAGGAGATGAATAGCTTTTGATTCTGTATTTCTATGCTATAAAGCATTAACATTTGTGTGTTTTTCGTTATCATTGGGAGTACGTAGCCGATTTAAAAAATAATGTGGGCAAAAAATGTTAGTAACCATCTTTGTGCAAAATATACTATATTTTGCGTAAGAAAAATAATCACCACTAATGCACGAGCAAAAAAAGTTCTAAAATTGAGAATTCTTTGATGTTGATATGACTAAAAATTTAAAATCTCTTTTTTTTCGTGGCAACTTTTAAGATATAATATTCTCATTATGAACGATTTCTGAAACATTCGACAATTTAATTTCACAAAATAATTTTTTTTTTCTAGAAAAAGTTTTAAACCCAATTTATTGAGAATATTGCAATTTCTAGGATATTGTTGGGGTCACAAACTATAACTTTGACATCACCGTAACTTATAAGATGTAAGTGCTCGTTTAGGACAAATTTTTAAAAAAGGATATTCCTTAAGTCTTATCGACAACCTCATTGCATCCGTGGAAAACAGATATCCAAAATTATAAACTATTGGGACGGGTTTCACACCATATAAAATACACTCCATTCTCTTCAAACATAATATTTTATATCATTTATAGTTTCTCAAATCGGTGCGAAGCTTCTGTTTATGCTCATGACATCATTTCAAAGAATTATATTTCCAATATAGGAAAATTTGGTGTTTTATTTTCTGTATTACTTTTAACATTTTGCATATTTTCAATTTTATATCCATGCATGGTTTGCTTTTCTTTTATAAAAATAGTATATGCAACTTTATATATAAGATTTTGCAATTCTGTGATTCAATATGCTTATTTTCATCATATTTTATCACAATGAATGACCAATTAAAGGTAACATCTCATTTTCTTTACTTATCGCAAGTTATTAAATGTCCATTCTCAGCAATATCGCTCAGACTAATCCCTCTGAGGGAAGTCCTAGTTAATTTTTTTAATTGTTATTAAAGTGGAAATAAATCAGCGTAACTTTCCTTTGCAGCGAAATTTCGAAAGTCACGTAAAGTTTCATTTTAAATAACGTGCTGGTTAAGTTTTATGATTTGAAACATACATAACAAAATCTGAAATAAATGAGAGAACGAATGGGTTTCGTAAGAAAGCTTCACAAAAAGTCTTAATGGAAGGGTTTAGCCGATTTTATCAAAAGTCTCTTATTTTTATGTTCGATTAAAATAAAGACGAATTGTTTAATTATGTAGAATAAAAAAAAAACTAATATAAAACTGTTAAATAAAAACTATTTTAGTATTTTATGAACTATTATCCCCTTAATTGTCGCATTATAGTACTGTTTAAAAATTCAAATTCATTATTGCCACCACTTTCTTGAAACAAAAAATATTCATCTTATTTAATGGCAATTAAAATAGAATAAAATAGAAATAAAAATAAACCAATTGCACCATTTTATATAAAAGTGGAAATCAAACAATTCTGAATAAAAGCCGTGAAGCTTGCAGCCTGTGAATGTCTCGGGCGTGACGATTAAGTGGTTAATTATGCATTTTAACAAATTTATAATTTTTTTAATATCCATGTATAAAAGTAATATAATCCTTTTAATATATTTTCGAATGAATAAAATACATTTAAGAATGAATTAAAATAAATGGTGCTTTACTACTGTGAACTAATTTCAAATTTATGAATAAAAACGTTTGGATCATTAATTTACAACAATCTTAATAAGAGAACAAAATAAATGAAAATCCTTTTCCTTGTCTAGATATGAAATGTCTCAATATCACTCTAATTTAATTAATTTTTCATTTCTACTAAATAAATAATCAAGTGAATGAACACCTTTTTTCATTTATTTTAGTGCATTTTTAATTAGAAAAGAAAGTAATATTCAAAAGTTAAGAAATATTTAAATGCATAATATGTAATAAAAACTTTTCATACTTCAGTGTATTTCTTAATTCTTGATATAAATAAAAGGGATTTTTGATGCATTAATATATTCAATGATTAATTATGATGGACTTATTTTCGATTACGTTTCTTTTGGGAATGAATAAGATGTATCTTTCTGTTTAAGAATGGTTTTTATTCAAGAACAAATGGAGAATATGAAAGGCGATTTCTTTATTATTATTTTTATTATTTTTTTTAATCGGAAATACCTTTCTAAAGAGGTAACTTTTATGTATTTTTAGTGTTTATAACTGAATATTAAAATTTTAAATAGAATATCAAAAATGGAGAGGAAATATCATAACAAACTTTTACTGTTTGTCATAAAGGTTTAAAAAAATGATAAGAGCACGCGAAAAGACTTTTAATTATGGAAATAAAATATCAAAACATATGAAAAGTGTCATTATTCATATAATGCAGAGTAAAATTTCCTATCAAATCATTTTAAATGAAATATTATTTGAATCGCATGCTTAAATCTGAATATTCTGTTTTATAAAGGCATCTAACATATAAAATTCAAAACTAGAAGTATGATATACTCACGACCATTTAGAAATATCCAAGCTATTATTGTCGAATAAACACAAAAGAATTTACCAACAGATGTTTTGACATATGTCTTTGTCAAATAGTATTATGCTTCTAAATTTTTATTTAAATAGAAATGAGTTTTCGTTACTTTCCTTTACTTAGCAAGCTTGCGAAAATCACGTGTAGTTTTATTTTATATAACATGACGGTAATTTTCTGTAATTTTAAACAAAAAGGAAATTTCTGAAATAAATTAAGAAATAAATAATTTTCATTTTTTCCCTTTTTTAGAATACAGATTTAAGTAATAACTGCTAATAAATATATCAAAAAAAAAAAAAAAAAAAAAAAAAAGCAAATGTCAAAATTTAAAACTTTTTTTTTTTTTTTTTTTTTTTAGGTTTCAAATGAAAATTATTTAATGCGATTTAATCCAATGTGTTTTGTTTTTCTGTTCTATCTACAGTATAAAGGCCAAACGTGTCTGTCCGTAATGCATACGTCATTTTGCGAATGACAACACTTTCCCCTGCAGTTTCGATTTTGCAATTTTTGTTCCTGCAACTTTTATACTTCTAAACATTGCACATTTTAAATGTTTACACCGTTGTATATACAGGAAAAATTTACTTTTAAGTGCAATTTGTTTGAAAGCTGTATTTCAATTTGTTTTTTAGATGTTATTTTTTTTTATAGTTTTTAGTACCAATTTTGTAATTGTGGCAACAGAATATCTTCATTTTCTCTTAAAATTGAAACAAAAAAGAGAAAAAAGAAATTAAAATGTGTATACTTTTCAAAAAATATCGTTTGTTGTAAAATTCCATGATTTCGATTTTATTTCGTTTTTAATCATCAGTTAAATAACTTTAAGTTTTGAATTAAAGTGATTTTAAAATGATCAAATTAAAATACCATTTTTTAAGATGGTGAATACGGATATCAGAAGTACGTGCTTACATTTTGAGAAGAGGAAAGTTATGACGGGTTTTAATTTAGCGTGAAATTCTGTGATCACGTCAGTTTGGAATAATTCTTTTTTTTTTCATTCGCATTTATACCAAACATAAGAGTCTCAATTGATAAATTCATTATAATAGCTGATGTTTCTTACATTTTACTGTTTTTATATGCGATTAAAGTTTAATTTTAAAAATTTGGATTACCGAGTTTTATAGTGCTTTGTTAATCTTAGCATACAAATACTATTTGTTTTACAGTTAGACTGATCAATATAACATGTATTTTTTATAATATTTGTTTGAGAGTTAGACTGATCGATGTAAGATGCATTTTTCACTGTAACTACTTTTTCAGCTTTATTATAAATCAATGAAGTAGTTCCTCCTTAAACATTTTCTTTCGTCGAATTTCGGCGGGTTCCACCTCGTGAAAATAAAGGCAAGTTGTTTAATTGCGTATAAAGAACAAACAAGTAAAATAAAATTATAAGCATAAAATAAGACGGATGAATTAATTAAATGATAATAATAAGTAAAAACTATTTTATTTTTTTAATAACTATTAATTACGCTCCTTGAAAATGTTATTAATTGTTATTACACATATATAAAAGTAATATAATTACTTTAAGATCTTTTCGAATGAATAAAATCCAGTCAAGTATTAATTTTAATAAATGATGCTTTACTTCTATAAAATATTTTGATATTTATAAAAAAAAAAAGTCTGAATCATTAATTTACCACAATATTAATAAGAGAAAAAAATAAAGGAAAATACTATTCCTCTTTTAGATATGAAATATCTCTATATCACTCTAATTTAATTAAATCTTCATTTCAAATATATAAAAAGTCAAGTAAATCAACATTTTTTTTCTTTTATATACATACATATATATATATATATATATATATATATATATATTCAATTAGAAAATAAAGTAAATATTGAAACGCCAAGAAACATTTAAACACAGAAACGTGTAATAAATACTTTCCATACTTCAGTGTACTTCTTAATTCTTATTATAAATAATAAGAATTTTTAATGCATTAATGCATTCAATGACTAATTATGATGGACTTATTTTTGATGAATTTTTTTTCGGAATGAAATCAATGTATTTTCTATTTAAATGTGATTTTTATTAAACAAAAAATCAGAATGTTGAAGGCGAATCTCTTTGATTTGATTTTTTTAGTATGAAATGTATTTTTAATGAGGTAAAGTTTATATACTTTAGTGTTTATAGTTATGTATTAAAAATTTAAATAAAATGTCAAAATGTCAGAAATGGAAAGAAAACGTCGTAATAAAATTTTACTGTTTATCATTACTATTTAAAAAAATGCATAAATAATTTGTTAAGTGCACGCAGCTCAAATATTAATTATAGAAATGAAATATTAAAACACTTTGAAAAAGTCATTTTCAGTATAATCATCAGTATTCAGTATATTCAGTATATTCTGTATGTCATTTTCCTTAAGCATTCCTATCTTATCATTTTAACAACTTAACTAATTATTTTTTTACATTCAAAGAATTGAAAATATATGTTAACCACCATACTTTTTAAAAAATTAAAATACTTGTGGCTAGTTCCATGGGTTTTGTAGTGTAAGTCACATTACCTTATAATTGCTATGCTTGTTTGCCACCATTATTTTCGAAAAGTCTGCTTGGCCTTATTTAATTATTGAGAATGTGCCGATAAAATAAATCACATTTTTTCGTACTAAATACTGGTAGCCAAAAATCGAAGCCTGTGACTTACACAACAAGTACTCATGGAAATAGCCTTGTATTATCCAATCTAACCTTTTCTACCATTTAGCAATATGAAGTTGTTATTTAAAGAAATAGTGGTGTCAAAAATCGTTTACTAATCGATTAAGCAAACTCATCTTGCCCGGATAAATCATGTAAGTTTTAAAATGAAATATTAGATGAAACATGCTCATAAATATGTAATAAATACTTTTCATACTACAGTATATTTCTTAATTATTCATATAAATAAAATGAATATTCAGAGAATTTATGCAATCAATGACTAATTATAATGGACTTTTTTTGATTAAATTTCTTTTGCGAAAGAAATAAGTGTATATTTCTATTAAAATGTGGCTTTTGTTCAACTTTTTTATACATTAAATGTAGAAGGTGACCATATATTTAGAATTTTTATTAGTATGAAATACCTTTCTAATAAGGTAAATTTTATGTATTTCAATGTTTATAATAATATATTACAATTTTAAATAAAATGTCAAAATGTCAGAAATGGAAAGGAAATGTCAAAACAAATTTTCACTGTTTATCATATATGTATATATAAATATATATATTAGTGTAACATAAATGAGATATTAGTTGAAACAAAAGCATAAATTTGAATGCTGTTTTTTTTAAAAGCATGTAACGTATAAAATTCATTAAACTTTATGTATGATTTATTCTCACCCCTTCACGAAGTTTTTATTGTTGAAAAAACACTAAAGAATTTAAGAACAGATATATTGACATATGTCTGTGTCGACTAGTATTTATGTTTTTAATTTTTTATTAAAATGGAAATAGACAAGCATAGTTTACAGCAAGTCCTTTACAGCAAGTTTGCGAAAAATCACGTATAGTTTCACTTTCAATGCATACTGGTCATGCTTCATGATTTGACACACAGAGGAAATTTTTGAATTTAATAGGAACTTTTACTGTTTATTATAAAGATAAAAAAGAAAAAAGAAAAAAATAAATACATAAATATTTTGATAAGTGTATGTGGCAAAATTTTAAGTTATGAGAATAAAATATTAAAGCACTTGAAAATATCATTTTCCATATGATTTAGAGTAAGCATTCCTATCAGATCCTTTTAAATGAAATATCAATAGAAATACGTGCATAAATCTGATTGATGCGTTTTATAAAAGCATGTAAAATACAAAATTCCATAAATTAGTTTTTAGTTGAATTGAATGAACGAACAAGCAAAATAAAATTGTAATCAAAAAATGAGAGGAAAAATAATTAAAATATAATAACAAATAAATAAAAAGTATTTTAATATTTTAATAACTATTAATTATGCTTCTTGAAAATGTTATTAAATTTTATTACGCATATATGAAAGTAATATAATATTTTTAATATATTTTCTATTGAATAAAATCCTCCAAGCTTCATTTTAGGTTAAATGGTGTTCTACTTCTGTTAAATATTTTAATATTTATGAATAAAAACAATTGAATCTTTAATTTACTACAATCTTAATAAGAGAAAAAATAAATGAAAATACTTTTCCTCTGTCATATATGAAATATCTCTATATCACTCTAATTTAATTGATTCTACTAAATAAAGAATCAAGTGAATGAAGAAATTTTCCATTTATTTTAGTACATTTTTAATTAGAAAAGAAAGTAAATATTCAAAAGCCTAGAAATATTTAAATACATAACACATAATAAATACTTTTCATACTTCAGCGGATTTCTTAATTCTTGTTATGAATAAAAATAATTTTGAATACAATAATACATTCAGTGACTAATTATGATGGACTTATTTTTGATCAAATTTCTTTTGGTAATGAAATAAGTGTACATCTCTATTTAAAAGTGGTTTTTATTCAACAAAAATTGCAGAATTTGAAAAGTGAATATCTATATTTTTAAATCTAAAATACTTTTCTAAGGAGGTGAATTTTATGTATTTCTATGTTTATAATTATATATAAAAATTTTAAATAAAATGTCAAAATGCCAGAAATGCAAAGGAAATGTTATAATAAACATTTACTGTTTATCATTGAAATATATAAATAAATAAATAAATAAAATAAAACAAAATAAAAATGCATAAATATTTTGATAAGTGAACGAGTCATTTTTTTAATGGAATTAAAATATCAAAGCACTTGGAAAAAAGTCGTTTCCAATATAATGTAGAGTAAAAAATCCTGTCAAATCATTTTAAATGAGATATTAGTTGAAACACGTCCTTAAATCTGAATGCTGCTTTTCATAAAAACTAGTTACATTTGATATTCAATAAACTAGAAGTATGATGTGCTCTTGCCCCTTTACGAATGTCGAAGCTTTTATTTTTGAGTAAACACAAAAGAATTTACAAACAGATGTTTTAACATGTGTCTATATCTACTAGTATTTATATTTTTAAGTTTTTATTAGAATGGAAACAAATGAGCATAAATTTCCTTTATAGCAAAATTGTGAAATTCACGTAAAGTTTTATTAGTAAAATGCTAGACATTTTTCATGATTTGACACACAAGGAAATTTCTCAAATAAATAAAAAATGTTACAATTTATCATAGAGATAAAAAAATAAAAATAATAATAAATAAATAAATATTTTGATAAGAGAATGCGGCAAAATTTTAGTTCTGGAATGAAATTTTAAAACATTTAAAATTGTCATTTTCAATATAATATAAAATAATAATTCCTTTTTAATCCTTTTAAATGCAATATTACTGAAACACGTGCGTAAATATGAATGTCGCATTTTATGAATTCAAGTAACATACGAAATTCAGTAAACTAGAAACTCTCACCCCTTTAGAAATGACGAAGTTTTGATCGTTCAGTAAACACAAAAGAATTTACAAACAGATGTTTTGGCATATAATAAAGGAAAAAAAAAACATTTTTATTTGGATAGGATTTTAACTATATATTCAAAAATAAAAATTAAAACTATATTCTATTGGCATTATTATTATTTTTTAATTATTTTAAAGATTATTTAGAAAACAGTAACAAGCAATAATTAGTAATAAATATGTAAAATGAAAAAAAGCGAATGTCAAATATATAGATATACATATTTTTTTTAAAGTTTTATATGAAGAATATTTATCGCGATTTTATCAACAAATATTTTATTTTTCTGTTCTATTAAAATTAAAGACGCGTTGTTTAGTTGTGTATAATGAAAAAAAAAAATAAAATTGCAAGCATAAAAAAGAAGGAAGAACTAATTAAATGATAATAATAAAAAACAATTTTATTATTTTTGTAACAATAAATTATATTCCTTGAAAAGATTATTAATTCGTATTACTCATGCGATAAAGTAATATAAACCTTTTAATATCTTTTTGATTGAATAAAATCCATACAAATTTTATTTTATATGAAATGTTGCTTTACCTCTACGAAATATTTCGATAATTGTTAATAAAAATATTGAATAATTAATTTACTACAATCTTAATATAAGAAAAATATAAATGAAAATACTTTTCCTCTCTCAGATATGAGATATCTCTATATCTCACTAATTTAATTAATTATTCATTTATACTAAATACAGAAACCAATGATTTATCATCTTTTTATTATTATTATTTCAATACATTTTTAATTAGAAAAGAATGTAAATATTCAAACGCCAAGAAATATTTAAACACAGAACCTTGAATCCGTTTAATACTTCAGTGTAATTCTTAATTCTAGTTATAAATTAAACGAATTTTTAATGCATTAACACATTCGATGACTAATTATGATTCACTTATTTTTTATTAAACTTCTTTTGGGAATGAAATAAGTGTATATTTCTTCGTAAAAGTGGTTTTTTTGTTAAAAAAAATAGCAGAATGTTAAAGACAAATATATATATATATATATATATATATATATATGATGCAAGGTAATGTCAGGTATTAGAAAGGAAATGTCATAACAACATTTTAATGTTTAAGACGACAAATTTTTAGCCATGAAAATAAAATATTAAAACAATCGAAAAAAAAGACATTTTTAATATAATGTATAGTAAACCTTCCTATCAAATCATTTTTAATTAATTATTAGTTGAAACTCGTGCATAATTCTTAATGCTGCTTTTTATAAAAACTTGTAGCATATGAAATTCAATTAACTGGAAGAATGATGTACTCTCGCCCCTTTAGGAATGTCGAATATTTTATCGTTGTGTAAACGCAAAAGACTTTATAAACAGATGTTTTGACATGCCTATAGCGACTAGTATTTATATTTTTATATTTTTAATAAAAAAAATAAATAAGTATAATTTTCTTTTACAGCAATTTTGCAAAAATAACGTAAATTTTGATTTTAAATAACATGCTGATCAAGTTTCATGATTTGACACACATAGGTAGTTTATAAATTAAATTAGAGAATAAATAGGTTTCGTAAGGAAGGTTGACAAAAAGCCTCACTAAAAGGATTTTTGTGTTTTGTATTATTAAAGATAAAATTGAATGCTTATCTGATAGGCAATAATTTAAGAACTTTTGAATTATGACTGAGAATAATAAATATGCATGTATCTAAATTGATATTTTTTTAGAAATTATAAGATAATACTTCATCGAGTCATGAATGAAAATCTAAGATTAGTTAAATCTCGATTCGTATGTCAAAATGCAATCAGTACGCCAAGACATATCTTGGTGGAAATCTCTTTAATATCCTATTTTAGCGGTTGATTCATAGATTTGCTATTATGTTTTCCTGCTCCCACTTCACATGCTTTCATACTTTTGTGTGCAGGAAAACACAATGGTAAACCGCCGTTATATTTATAATATCATTCAATCTTCATAACCTGGTAATATTTTTAAAACAGTGGATATTATTGTGTTTAAAAAAATGCGAACTTTGAACGGGGTTGGTGGGCATAGCTTGCAGGCGGATATATATATATTTAAACATATCCGATAAGTCTCCAAATTAATGCAAAATTTCTAAAACTTATCTGAACCATCACTAAAAAGTTGTCTAGCCACAATTTCATTTTTTCAAGCACACCACCTTGAAAAACATTACATCTTCATTCGAGAAAAAGTTAGCATGGGAGAAAACTGACTAAAGCAGAACAAATATTACTGATTAACTTTATAGTGAACCTAGATAACATCACGTGAGAATGAGATTTTACAATTAATATGAATTTTTTAAAAATTCTCTGCAAGCAATAAATAAATAAAAATTTTTAAAAATCTGCTGAAAATGAGAATAAGCTTTTATTTTACTATGTCTCTCTAACAGCATGTGTCTAAAGAGAACTCAGAATTTCATGGGAATAATCAGAAAATTTAATGAACGATAATCTCTATGAAGAATCTTGGTTATTTCTTATTTTCTCATGTAAATTCTCAGACTTATATTTCGAGATTCGTTTAGGAAAGTAATGAATAGGAAATGAATCTACTATATTGAAAAGGATTATCTTTTGCTGACACACCAAATCGAATCCAGCTATTTCCATTTCGAAACTGTTCTGTTCTTTTGAAAGAGTTGTTGTTAAAATGAGGTATACACTGTATTACAATTCAACTTGATAATGAAAAACAATTTTTCTGATTGCAGGCTTAGATAGGTGTTTTCTGTCCTTGATAATCATTTGTACACGAATTCAGGATAGATGACATTGTTCTTAATAATTATTATAGGATGTGAAATTATTATTATTGTGTTTATTATTATTTTATATGTAATCAATGTTTATAAATTTGTATAACGCTTTAATACGTCACGTACCATATCTTTCACATGCTTAAAAACATTTAAAGTTTCTATATATTTAATGGATATCGCCAATATGATCACTATCCGTAGAAAAGAACAATCTAAAGAATGGGATAATGTGATAAAGAATGAGATATGTCAGATGACTGTACTAGAAAAAAAAATTAGAATTGGTTCTTTGGAATCAAAATAAATTTCGATCGATTATTAAAGTATAGATAAATTTGATTATTTAGAATATATATATTTAAAAATATCAATGTAAAATAGTATGCGCAACAGCTGAAATTAACTATTCTAATCTCATTTATTTGCAAAATATAGCAGTTCAAAACTTTAAAAAGCAAATTCTGCACATATGAGACACACAATAAATTATGAAATTTTAATATAAAATTTGAATTATAATTTTTTTTCTTTTTCCCATTATTAGACCGATTTATAGATTTTAAATATTTTTTTTCAAAGCAAAAAAATAGGAAAAACATCGTGCAGCAAAGGTTAAATAATGGAACACACAAAATATTTAAATTGTTAAGTATAGCATCTTTAATTCTTATTTTGAATATCTAGAATTAATAGTTTAAAAGTCTACACATGTAATTTTAATTTATTTTATCAAATTTGTTTATTTATAATTAAATTTCGAAGTTATAGAATTTAAAATATGGTAAAAAATTGAAATGATAGTGAAAAATTATAGAACAATTAAACATTATTTTTAATTGCTAAATTGTTGTTAGATTAAAATTTTAAAAATAGTAATATGATTTTATTTAACTGTTAATATGTTTCAACTCTTTACAAATTCATTTTCAAAACATTTAAAAATAAGAACTTAAGCGTGATCACAGATCGCACAGAGGATTTAGTTTAAAGTTTCTTTCAAAACAACTTGTATTTAATTAATAAATAAATAATTGTTAATTTACAATTAATAAATTCTTACATAAACTGAAACACCAACAAATTCAATTTAAAAATAAAAATAAAAGGAAAATATTTATTTTAATCAATTAAAAATGTTTCAAATTGATATATTTAAATAAAATACAAAATTCCAAACTTTTTGAAAATCGAAAAAAAAAAAAAATAAGCAGGGATACAAATAAAATTTTTAATTTCTAAAAGTGAAGAAAAATTGTTTAAACGAAACTAAAAGTGCTGAATCATTAATAAAGTAGAATAGTTATTATTATTATTATTATTATTATTATTATTATTATTATTATTATTATTATTATTATTATTATTAATATTTGAAGTTAGAAAGAAATTTCAATGGTAACATTGTAATCACAGAACTATCAATTTTTATTTTGGTTATATATATATATATGTGTGTGTGTGTGTGTGTGGGTGGGTAGGTGGGTGGGTGGGTGTGACATTTTGAAGTTAGGGGCTAGAGGCATCATCACCGGTTTCCCCTTTTCTAAGCACAGAGTAATGGCAAGCGAGGGAAAAATAAGAATAAATAAATAAATGTAGTAGATTCATTATACTACACATTGATTGCTGTAACATAGTTTATTAAACTTAGTCATATATAGCGGGAAATGCTTTCTTGCAAGCCAACTTGAACATAATCACCGAAAAGAAGAATATTCTATCACAAAAACATCATTCCGCAATTTGTTTTAACCAAATCATCGGAAGAAAAAGGAAAGAATAAAGGAAAGGAAGGAAAGAAAATGGAAAAATCTAGAAACAAGATTTTAATTTAATAAGTTGAACTGAGTACGGAATATTGTTAAAAGGAAATTAATATAGTATAAAGGTTAATTTTGGCTAAAAGAAATAAATTTGTAATATTATCCCCCCTTTCCTTTGTATGAAACTTTGTATGAAATTGGTAGTTAAATAAAAATACAAGTTTAGACAACAGAAATCTAATAACTTAGAAAAGTTAAATTTCGAAAAAAACGTCAAACCCAAGAATCTAGGAGAAGTAAGAAAAAGAAAATTAACGCAATATAAAAATTAATAGTGATGAAAAAATAGTTAAAAGCAAATTAAATAGAGTTAAAATTAGGTAAGAGCATCCCCCTGAAAGAAATACAATAATATTACAATATTACTTATCATTTGTAATGCATAGGAGATAATACATACAATAACGGTAAATAAGTTATAAATATTAATAAGCAAGAGTAAAAAAATATAATAAAAACAAAAAAAAAATTATTTTTCATTAGGAATTTACATAATTTCAGTAACCCATTCAGTAGTCCATTAAACAATGTCCCCCCCCAAAAAGTCCTCCGATCCAGTCTTATAAACAGTATCCCTTCAATAGCTCACTATTTTTTTAGTGATATAGTTCATTAAATAAGTCTTTTAATTCTTACTAAATCTTTTTAGCAGTTTGCCAGTGTTCTCTGGTTCACTGTACTAGCTCACTGGTAAATTGTATAATATTTGTAAATCTACTTGGTGTTGGTTTTAATCTTATGTTGGATCCAACATCTTTTAATAATATGTAAAAATTTTAATAATAAATAGTATAACTCTCAACATCAATAATAAATTATATAGAAAAATTCAAATAATAATAACAATTATGATAATAATAATAATAATAATAATAATAACAATAATAATAAATAGTATAGTAAAACTCAAAATTTATAGCAACAATAATAATAATTTCCCATATTCTAATATTTCTCAATAAGAGTATAATTTATCAGTACAAAAAACCCTTAACGGGTTAAAAGCTTGTGACGCAGCACTTTATCTTATATATCTAAGAATTTTAAATTTGGGACTTAAAACTAATGATATCAAAATTTATGTGACGCTATGCTATTAATATATATATATATTAAAATTTATTCATTAATGCTTTATCATTTACATCTTTCATAATTTCGAAATATGAATCTTAAAAGTTATGATATCAAAATTTAAGTGACGCCTTGATGAGACTTTAAACAATGTTTTAAAATTCCATTTATTTATTTATTTATTATCTAAATACATTTACATATCTAAACAATACTTTTCATTTTCCAATGCACTGTTAAATACATCACTTTCACTGAATATATATAATGCACTGAAATGTTTTATTTGAATAAATTGGTTTATCTTTTGTGCTACGCTATCCAAAATCAAAAGTAACATTTAAATAAATATTTTTGCACCATTGTATCTAAACTAAGTTAAATATATGCAAATAGATACAATGACGCAAAAATATTTATTTAAATGTTACTTTTGATTTTGGATAGCGTAGCACAAAAGATAAGCCAATTTATTCAAATGAAACATTTCAGTGCATTATATATATTCAGTGAAAGTGATGTATTTAACAGTGTATTGGAAAATGAAAAGTATTGTTTAGATATGTAAATGTATTTAGATAATAAATAAATAAATAAATGGAATTTTAAAACATTGTTTAAAGTCTCATCAAGGCGTCACTTAAATTTTGATATCATAACTTTTAAGATTCATATTTCGAAATTATGAAAGATGTAAATGATAAAGCATTAATGAATAAATTTTAATATATATATATATATATTAATAGCATAGCGTCACATAAATTTTGATATCATTAGTTTTAAGCCCCAAATTTAAAATTCTTAGATATATAAGATAAAGTGCTGCGTCACAAGCTTTTAACCCGTTAAGGGTTTTTTGTACTGATATCAGTGCTTTTTTTAGGTTAATAATAAAAAGATAAAAACAAAATATTAAAGACTAATGCAAAGAATTCATATTCATGATTTCTGATCACCTTTAATTACCCCTGCCCCCATCCACTTAAAAAAAAGATATTTCATATTTTATTAATGTGTGCTGTACTACCTGATTTTATTAAAAACAACCCTGTAGTAAAATACGTTAGTAAAAGATAAGAAGGTAATGTACATTCAGCACCATACATCTCAGAAAGGGTTTTATAATCTATGCTGTATGTATTATTTCTCATTCTTGTTAACTATGTTTATTCTTTACACATTTTGATACATATACTGCAGATGGATTAAAATGATCAATATAATATTCAGAATGTGCTGAAAAGTATTTCATAATCTACGCTGCATGCATGATTCTTGTTAATTATGTTTCAACCTATGTATAGATTGGTAATATTGCAGATTGATTAAGACTATATGCGTTACAATATTCAGAATATGCTGGAAAGGTTTCATAATCTATGTTGCACACATGTTTTTCTTTCTTGTTAGTTATGATTTGTTCTTTATATAGACTGGTAAAATTACTGCAAATAGATTAAAATGATAGGTTTACAATATTGAAAATGTATTGGAAAGTGTTTCCTAATCTATACTTATGCGTAATTTTTCATTCTTGTTAGTTTATTTATGTTTTGCTGTTTGCATAGGGTGGGAAGATTACTGCACAAAGATGAAAATTATAATTTAGGTTTAAAGTATTCAGAATGAATTGGAAAGTATCTAAACATGCTGTATGCAAAAATTTTTGTTGTCGTTAATTATGCTTTGTTTTTTGCACAGAATGGTAAAATTCTTATACATGAATGACAATAAGTTTACAGTATTCAGAATATGTAGGAAAATGCATCATAATCAATGCAGTATGCATGATTCTTTGTTCTTGTTAGTTATGTTTTGTTCTTTGCACTGGGTGGAAAAATGACTGTATATGGATGAAAATAGTAGGTTAATAGTATTCAGAATATGTTGGAAGTTGCATCATATTCTATGCTGCACATATAACTTTTAAAATTTTTTTTTTATTTACACAATGATAAAATTATTGCAGATGGATGAAGGCATTTAATTAAATCAGGCTTATATTAAAATTGACAATATATATTCTAAATTAATCAATGTACCTATCATTTGTACAAAAGAATGTCCTGATTGGTAATTGCCCCAGTGTAATTGATAATTACAATGTTCCCAGGGTAGTTACCGAGAATCAAAATTTTTTAATTAAGCAAACTTTAAATAATATTTTAATCAAAGCCTATATTTTATTGAATAGAAACATGGTGAATCATTAACCATGCTAAATTTGGCCACATCTATCGTAAACATTAAAAAGATATTTAGATGTTAGTGTTTTTTGATCAGAAATTACCCCGGTCCACCCTATAAGTTTCATACTTCAATTAGGAAAATGTTTAACTGACAAAGAAAGAAAATCAGGACTCTTATTTATTAAATATTTTCATTTCATATGAAACTTTCCATTCTTGGGCGACTTAACTTACAAAATAAAACTAATATACTTTTATCGAACATTTCAGTCACTAAGCATAAAACATGCAAAGTACATAAATTTAAACATTTCATGTTTTTTTAGATTTTAATTTTTTTTTTTAAACATAATTTTGTGAAAAAAGCAGACAGCTATTAAAAATTATGCCATCTTTACTTCGGGTTTCTTGCAGTGCAATACATCAAAAGTCTTTTCTAGATTTTCAACATTGTGCGTAATATTTTGACGACTTGAAATTTTTTTCATTTTTTTCTCATAAATCATGTAAAATAACATTTATCCATTAAGAACCACATTTGATTTACTAAACAGCTATAAATACAATAAACAACTCAAATAGCATCACAGGGATTTATGGAAAGAATTTGCATGTGCATATTTAAGCATTATTGAGATTTACTTAACTAAAACAGACTTAAAGAATCTAGTAAACATTTTAATTGTTAACACTATAGATTATTAAAAAGCATCATGAAAGATATAATTTATCTAAGCGAAACTTTTTTATCCAACATTTCAGTTGCTAAAATATGCATAGCTTGCGACCAAGAATTGTGCAAATAAAATGTTGCAGACTTCTGGATACTGTTTATATTTTAAAAGCAGTAATTTGAATGTAATAATGAACTAGAAATCATAATAAATGCTTAAAATAATGTATAATACAGTCAACACTGTGAAATCCACAAAATATATCATATGGAATCCATGTTAGAATGTAAACATTGAAAAACGACTCAACGTATAGGCTCATGGATGAAGTTAAGTGATACTTTTTTTTCATGAAATAACAATTTTTTAATGAAATAAACTACAATGCAAGAAAATTCAAGTATTTTTTACTCTGCATTTAAAAATAATAATTTGAGCAAGGAAGTGATGTATGCTCGATTGGTTATGCTTAATGTAAATATATTCTTTGTTAAAACAATCAATGATTTTATCTCTACAAACTTTTTCTTTATTTCACAATACAGATGAATATTTCCTTCAGTAAATTTTCTTGAAGCAGAAAATTTTATATTGGTTCAAGGAGTAATTTGTGTTCATAGACTAGTGGTAAAAATTACTGATAATAAACCAAAAAAAAATACAGTACAGGGCTTTCACCTGGCAATCTCACAATATTTGGAATATGCTCCTCCCCCTCCTTTAATCCATAAGTTTTCAAAAACATAAACATAACAAAATTTTAACAATGACATGTAGAGTATGATCCATGACAATACTGACAAGTACTACAATGACATGTAGAGTAGGGGTGCACAACTTTTTCAAGAGACGGGCCACTTACAAATATGTCTGGGTCATCGAGGGCCACAGCAATAACACGAAGATATTTCGATGAGGTTATCTGTGGCCTATATAATCTAATAAATATGGTTTCAGAGGAGAGTGGGGAAGTTATTCCGTTAAGTTCATTAACCCAACCAAAAAATCCGATTCAATCTGTAAGGCTATATCAGCAGTTTTTATATTTGTATATATAACAGATACAGCAAGAATTATTTTCTAGATGCAATGATATTCCTCGGTTTTATTCAGGAGAGTAAATTTTGTTTTATTAAAATTGCTAAAAAAAAACATAAGTGGTTGGTGCCGAAAAAAATTTGAACTTTATCAATGAAGGAAAAGGAAGCAGCTGATCAACAAGATTCGTCTATGCCTGATCAACGAAATTTGCAATATTTCGACGCTTGATCGACCAAAGTTGCACTTTTTACAAAATCGATCAATATAGTTCATAACTTTTACGAAACTCATCGACAATATTCACGAATTTTACAAAGCCGATCGATGAAAATCGCGATTTTTACAAACCTGATCGATGAAATTGTTTGCAAATTTTCCTCACATGCTCGATAAAATTTGCAATTTTCTCGCTCTTGATCGACGTTGAGATTTTTTTCTTGCCTGATAAACAAAATTCATGATTTTTACAAAGTCAATCGACGAAATAAACGAAGTTTAGAAATCTGATTGAGAAAATTCATGATTTATAATTGCATGATCGATGAAATTCGCGATTTTTTCGAGCTTGATTGACAAAATTGACGATTTTCTGAGTCTGATCGAAAAAATTCGCAATTTTTCTGACTCTGATGGACGAAACTCGCGATTTTTCCGACATTGATGGACATAATTCACCATTTTCTGAATCCGATTGAAAAAATTTGCGATTTTTACGTAGCTAATTGAGAAAAATCATGATTTTTATGAAAAATATCGAGAAAATTTATGATTTTTCTGCCCCTGATCAACAAAATTTGCGATTTTTACGAAGCTGTTCGCCAAAATCTGCAATTTTTCTATAACTGATCGACGAAATTCGCGATTCTTCTTCGCAAGACCGATAAAATTTGCATTCCTCCAGGACCAGATTGATGAAATGCATGATTTTTCTGTACCTTATCAACAAAATTCGCTATTTTTACGAGCCTTATCGACTAAATTTACGATTATTATAAATCAGATTGGCAAAATTCGAGAATTTTACGAAAGTCATCGATGAAATTCTCGATTTCTACAAAGTCGATTGGGGAAATTCGCGATTTTATTTGAGCCTGATTGACAAAATTCTTGATATTCCTCTGTCTGACCAACGAAATTTGCAATTTTTCGTGACCCCGTTGACTAAAAATCGTGATTTTTCCGTGTCCGATCATCGACATTTATGTTTTTTCGGCTGTAATTGACAAAATAAGTATTTTTCCGCTCCCAAACAACTAAATTCGAAACCTTGAACTAATTTTGACGAATTCTGCCGTTTTTTTACACAAAAAGATGGAAGTCATGAATTTTTTCTCTTGATAAATCAAAACTCACGATTGTTTCGCAGCCGATGTAGAAATTTTTAATTATTCTTTACATCATCGCAAAATTCGCATTTTTTCCATGCCTTATCAACTAAATTTGATATGTTTTCGTCCCCGATCGAGAAAATTCATGATTTTTTTTCGAGCCGGTTCAACGAAATTCGCGTATTTCTCACGCGATAATCCGAGAAAAGAAAACATGAGATTTTTCCGCAGCCGATAAATTTAATGCAGATTAATACCTATGCTGACAATTTTTTCTTACTCGATCAATGGAATGTGCGACTTTTCACGTCCAATCCGCGATAAGGAAAATTCACGATTTTTCAGTGCCTGATCAACAAAACTTACGATTTTTTTCGTGCCCGACGACGAAATATGCTATTTTTTCCGAGCCTTATGGACAAAATCACCAATTTTTCCGAGCCTCACCAAAGAAATTCGCTATTTTTCTGCAATTGATCAATGAAATTCGTGATTTTTCCGTGCTCAATCAACGAAACTTGAGATTGTTGAGTGACTGATGAAATTTTATATTTTACCGCGGCAATTTAACAAAATTTAGGATTTTTTTCTGCGACCTATGCACAAAAATTGCAATTTTTTTCCAGTTGTAAATTGACGAAGTTCGCGGGCCACACGTTAACCCATCGAGGGCCAATTTTGGCCCGCGGGCCACAGGTTGTGCATCCCTAATGTAGAGTATGTACAATTTCATCTTTTGCAATTATTTAAACAAAAATTCCTGCATTATTCAATGGTAGCAATCAACAAGTAAAACTATATAATTGTACCTAAGTAGTATTATTTTATCCTTTTACACAAATTTTGATTGATATATTTAGAAAAACCTGAAATTTTAAATACATTCAGACTCGTTTCCTTCCCTCCAAAATGGCCATAATTTTCAAAAACACACAATAACAAAATTGTAACAATCACATGTAAAATATGAATAAAAGCTTACCTTTGCAATTTTGTTAAAACTAATCAAAATTATTTTTTTAGAAATTTATTGTTGTTGTTTGCAATCGTTTCATGATTTGTTTCAATGGTCATTTCATGAAATGTGTGCGTATTCCCATAATCTATAGACAAAATCTGATTTTTTTTCTGCAAACATTTGTTGAAGTTTGCAATATTTTTCTATGACAGATTGCGAAAATTCACTCTGATACTGCAATCTTTTGATAAAATTTGCAACATGTATTTCTGCCTTTTTTTGATGAAATTTACAATATTTTCCCTCGACTGCTTACTGAAATTCATACTTTTTTCAGTGATGGTTTCACAAAACTAATTTTTTTATTAGATAGGTTGACTAAATTTACATTTATTTTTGTGATAAATTTCCAAAATTCCCCCTCCAATCATTTCATGATTTTTTTCAACTCATGACAAAATTTGTGTTTTTTTCTGCTATTGATTGACGAAACTTTATATTTTTTTGGCTATTTTTTTTTTTTTTTTGCAATATTTTTTAATAAGTTTGCAATATTTTTTAATGACACATTTTCAAAATTTGGTAAGTGCTTCCAATTTTTGACAAAATCCATTATGGATATCGTGATTTTTTTCACAAAATTTATAGTTTTCTCAATTATTTACCAGAATTTGTTCTTTTCACCATCATATGCTGAAGTGTGCAATATTTTTCAACAAATAGGCATCATTTGCAATAATTTTCTGGAAAGATTCTACTTTTTATGACATTTGAAATTATTTTTTGCAATAATTTGATAAAATTAATATTTCAAATTTCAAGATTGTCAAAATTCAAGAATTTTTTTCAACATATTATAAAAAATTGTGAAATGGGGAGTTACATGGCATGTTTCGTGCATCCAGTGATGTTTTTTCTGTTTTTAATGGGCATGCAATGCTAATACATGCATTAATGACTGCAGCATTGATGAGTTTACTGCATTTCAGAGATTCCTGCACAGTGAGTTTCATCGATCCAATAATGGTTTCTTTGGTTTTTAAAAGCACACAGTGCCAGTGCTCTACACGCGAGATTGCAATGTTGATAGGTTTCGTGTATTTCAGTGATACCTACATAGCGAATTTCATGGATCTAATGATGGCTTTTAGCACTCATACACGAAGTTCCGTGTGAAATGGGGGGGGGGGTGAAGGGGGAGGTCGCTCCGGGTGCAGAAATTTTGAGTTTTCCAAATTTTTACTACCAAAATCATTTTAGCCTGTCACAAGAAAAAGTTTGTGGGGTGGGAGGGGGAAGGGGGGGGTGCCAAATGACTATGCGGTGGCCACAGTTTTCTCTTTGCACATCCCTGCATACACGCATTAATGATTGTGGTGTTGACGAGTTTTTTGCACAGTAATTTTTGTGGATCGAGTGATGTCTCTTTGGCCTAAACGGGCAAACTGTGTTCATAGACGAATTAATGTTTGTGTAATTGACAAAATTTGTGCATTTTAGTGATTCTTGCACAATAATTTTTGTAAATCCAGCGATTTTTTTTTTTTTAATAATGGTCACACAGCGGTTATACACACGTTAGTGATTGTGCCAAAAAAAATCCAAGGAGTCTAAAAATTTTTAAGGACTTGCCACTTTTGTTGTTATGTATGTGACATGCACTTGCACACCCCAATTTTTAATGCCCCATTTGGAGAGAAAAACATTTCAAACAAATTTTTCTCTGTTAGAATCTAATTATTGGTGCTGAAACTGCACAGAATTAATAACCTTGGTAAGTTCAAATAAAAAAATTCACAATTTTCCTATGCAGTGACCAATGGTCATATATACACAGAGATCAGTCAAACTGACATCAAAATCAATTGTAAACATGGGATGAGAAATATTAAAAAATTAATAAAGCATCCCCAAAAGTAAGTATGAAATCTAAATATCGAGGTAGTATCTGATATAATTATTCCCAACCCAGAGTTGTTTTTATTTACGACAATTTTTTCGCTGTTTACATTATAAATACATGCTTCCTGATGTATATCTATGGAGTGCAATACAAATTAAACAATTTACTATTTTATTTTGAGTTTTCTTAAAAAAAAAAAAATATTTCATTTTTAATGAAAATGCAGGTTAAATTAAAGGTATGACAAAATGAAATTTGTTGGGGGTGGGCATCGCTCCCCCCCTCCAAACCAGTGTTGAATTCAGACTTTTTTCTGCAACTTCATCGGAGACATTCTATTGTTCCAGAAAAAACGCGAATCTCATTAAAATGTCGCTAAAAAGTGCTAATTTTGTCAAAGTGTCGCGGAAAAAGAGCAAATTTCTACAAAAGATCGTGGAAAAAGCACGAATTTTGTCAAAGGTCACGCAAAAAAAAAAGAATTTCGACAAAGGATCGTTAAAACACGCGAATTTTGACACAAGATCGCTGAAAGCGCGAACTTTGTCAAAATGTCGTGGAAAAAGCTTGAATTTCGTCAAAAGGTCGAGGAAAAAGCATGAATTTCGTCAAATGTTTGAAAAAAAACATTAATTTTGTCAAAGTATAGCGAAAAAATAGCAAATTTCGCCAAAAGGTCATGGAAAAAGCAGTAATTTTGCCAAAGGGTTGGAAAACGGGAAGGCAAAGTATCAAGGAAAAAGTACTAATTTCGACATAGGATCGCTGAAAAAGCATGAACTTCGACATAGGATTGTTGAAAAAGTGCTAATTTTGTCAAAGTTTTGCGAAAAAGCGGTAATTTCGTCAAATGATCACGGAAAAAGCGGGAATTTCATCATAGGGTCGCGGAAAAAATGCAAATTTCTACAGAGGTTCGCGTAAAAAACACGAAATTCGACATAATATCACTGAAAAAACGTGATTTTTGTCAAAGTGTTGCGCAAAAAGTTTGAATTTTGTCAAAAGGTCGAAGAAAGAGCGCTACTTTTTTCAAAGGGTTGCAAAAAACTTCTAATTTAGTCAAAGTACAGCAAAAAAGTGCGAATTTCATCAAAGGGTCGCGAAAAAAACGCAAATTTTATCAGAGGATCGCATAAAAAACGTGAATTTTATCAGAGGATCGCGTAAAAAAAACGCGAACTACGACATAGGATGGCTGAAAAGGCGCGATTTTTGTCAAAGTGTCGTGTAAAAAAACTTTAATTTCGTCAAAAGTTCGTGGAAAGAGCGCTAATTTTTTCAAAAGGTTGCGAAAAGGGAAGGCAAAGGAACCCTGAAAAAATGCAAATTTCGACATAGGATCTCTGAAACACCGTGAACTTCGACATAGGATTGCTGAAAAAGTGCTAATTTTTTCAAAATATCGCAAAAGAGCGCGAATTTCATCAAATGATCACGGAAAAAGGCGTGAATTACGCCAAAGGGGCAGAAAAAAAACACGAATTTTGATAGAGGATTGCGAAAAAAAAACCTCTCAAACTTTGACGTAGGATCGCTGAAAAGCATGTATTTCGACATAAGACCACTGAAAAAGTGCATCTTTTTGTCAACGCAAAAAGCTCGAATTTCGTCTAAAGTTCGTCTAAAAAAACACTTTTTTCAAAGGGTTGCAAAAAAGTGCTAATTTTGTCAAAGTATAGTGGAAAAGAGCGAATTTCGTCAAAAGGCCGCAGAAAAAGTGCTTATTTAGTCAAAGGGTTTTAAGAAAGGTATGCAAAGAATCGCGGAAAAAGTGTGAATTTCGACATAGGATCGCTGAAAAAGCGCCAACTTCGACATAAGATTGCTGAAAAAGCGCTAATTTTATCAAAGCACTGCGAAAAAGTGCAAATTTCGTCAAAAGGTGATGGAAAAAGCGCTTATTTTGACATAGGATCGCTGGAAAAGAGTGAGTTTTGTCAGTGTTGTGGAAAAAACTTCAATTTCGTCAAAAGGTCGAAGAAAAATGAGCTACTTTTCTCAAAGGGTTGCAAAACATTGCTAATTTTGTCAACGTATCGCAGAAAAGAGCCAATTTTGTCAAAGAATTGCGGAAAAAACCCGAATTTTGACAGAGTATCGCGGGTAAAAAACACGAGATTTGTCAAAAATGCCAAAAAATGCGAATTCCGTCAAAGAGTCACGAAAAGAGCGCATATTTAGTCAAAAGGTTGCAGAAAAAAAGCCTATTTCGTTTGAAAAAAGCATTTCATTTAATCATTCGTTTAATAATAACTATACAAGTAGGTATTTCATGAACAGAAATTATGACTATGTTGATTCTATGCTTCTTGGTATTGCCCCCCCCCCTCCAAAAATGATCCTCTGGATCCGCCCCTGTAAACAAGTATATCATTTTATAAACATATCCAAATTTCCATAATGTCATAACTTTTTATTTAACTTGTGCTGTCTTTAATAATGTGAATTTTTGTTTAATTTCTTTAAAAGATAAACAAAATTGCATTGCTAATTGGTCTCTATTACACAAATGCACTTGAATGGAAAAGGATTATAATCAAGTATTACTGTAAATAAAAACAAGATTGATTGAAAATTTGGTGGACAAAGTTTGAAATTTCAAACCTTTATCACTTAAATTAAAAACATTCTTAACGTTATTGATATGCGTAACGAAAGAATAAGAGTTGAATATAAGGGGGGGGGGGGGAGTATAAGTTACATTAGAAAGTCCCGAAAATTTTAAAAAGTAAAATTTTGATAAAAATTTAAATACTGAGATGCTTGATTTTTTTTAATCTGAAAAGAATGTAAAATCAAAAGTAAGCTATAGGTATGCATATTTCGAAAAAGATGTTGTTTTAAGGCAATTTTCGTTAACTTAAATACAAACGATTCACAAATAAACTATTTTACACACGGGATCGGGAACAATTTTCATTTTGTCATACCTTAAATTTAACCTGGATTTTCATTAAAAACGAAAAATTTTGTTTATTTATTTATTTATTTATGAAGAAAACTCAAAATAAAATAGTAAATTGTTTAATTTGTATTTCGCTCCACAGACACGTCAGGAAGCATGTATTTATAATGTAAACAGCTATAATGTAAACAGTAAAAAATTGTCGTAAATAAAAAATACTCTGGGTCGGGAATAATTACATCATATACTACCTCGATATTTAAGATTTCGTACTTACTTTGGGGCATGCTTTATTAATATTTCATATTTCTAATCCCATGTTTACAGTTGAATTTTGACGCCTCGCGTAGCTTTCAGAAGCTTCTTACCGTCAGCGAATTCGATTACGATTCAAAACAAAACTATCCAAAGGCGTATGAATACATGGACAAATTATTAAAAATAATTTTTGTTTGTAAACTTTAAAAAAAAATCATAAGTCGAAAGTATATTGAATATGTATAATTAAAAAATATTTTCCTATTTTAAAAAAGGATTCAAAATATTTTTTCCACAAAATGCAAAAATATCTAATATAAGAAACGTAATATTTTCTGCTTTACGAAAAATAAAGGCAATATAAATAGAAATTTGATTTAGTATATATTTAATGAATGTTTTAAAGCACATGATAAGATGTTTTTGTAGTTTAAAAAACATTTATTGCTTCGATTCGGGTGTTTTAACTGTGACCCTAACTGTATAATTTTTTTCACTCAGGCCTTGTCTGCTAACCCATAGAATAACATGTAATCCGCGAGCTAATATAGTCCAATTTTCCAAGACCAATATATAACAAACAAGAGTTTTCCTAGAAACTAGGCAAGTCTTATTCCCTCTATCTTAAAGAGATTCATATTATATATAAGTTTTAATAAAATCTCCCAGCCCGTTTTCTAGATCTCATTATCAGGAACAAACACCATCGTTTTCAGTTTAAAAATGGTTATCGAGATCTAAAAATATACGGCACGTAGAAATGTAAAAATTATAGGATAGGATTAGACTGGGAATATAAGACTATATTAAAAAAATTGGACCATTCTGACCAATATTTGCTGAGTTATTAGAAGGCGGCTTTTTAGATTTCCTTTGAAGTTGAGTTAGCTGTATATATGAAGTTCCGCATCTACCCTTATGACGATGGTAGGTTTTGACGATGGTAGGTTTAAAGCTGCGTCACTTGAAGGCTGCCGCCTTCTATGATACTATACTTCTTTATAGAAATAATAATAATAATAATAATAATAAAGCAACAGTATAATCAAAAGAAAATATCACAGTTTGTTTATTATTGATAGGGAAAATAGCGGTTGAGGATAAGAATAACTTCATAGCAATCAAATAATTTTCTTACCTTTTAATAGTATATGAAAGTACATTTTGCCAGCCAAAAGTATGCATAAAAAAATTAATAATAATTCCAAAATCAAAATAAAATTTAATCTAACATTTTAGAAAATGGACTCTCAACCATTTTTTCCTTACAATAATTCCTCTCTGATACTCTTTTACAAAATTGTCAAGTTTAGTTTTAAGTTTTCATAGCTCGAATTTAAAATAACTTTTTGTCTGCACATGATTGATAAATTTTAATAATAAAACAAATAGGAATAAAAGGTGTCATTCGTAATTGAGAAATGAAAATAAAGATAATTTTTTTTTTGAAATACTTTTGTATAGTTTTCATTCACTAAAATCACTTATCAAGTTATAGGTTTGTGTAAAATCATCAAATTTTATAACCGTTATCATATAAATAACTGTTGGAATAAATAGCATAATACTAATATAAAATAATAAGTATATGTATATTTAGAATTAAATACACTTAAATTTAATTTTTCAGCATCAATTTTAAAGTTTCTACAATCAAAGTGCACACCTTATGCCTGCATAAGGAGCCCGATCTAACCTCAAAATCTTCCAAAACAAGTAATATTCTTTTTGACCACCAAGAGCATACCTGCGAATGTTGAAAATTGTGGTGATAAAATATTTAAAGAATAAGAATTAAAATTTAATCTATTGTCTTGACTTTAGTTTGATCTAGTGATTGTGATTGTATTTGAGGTATTGTTTGTGTTTTGGGTTAATCATGAAACAGTTTAAAATCTTCTGGTGAAAAATAGGATCTTATTTTAAAAACATGCACAATAACGGAATTCTGTCCTGTCTCATAATTAAATTTATCTATTTCATAAGTTACATCAGAAAGTTTATTTATAATTCTGTATTGTTCAGAGAAAGTAGGTTCTAATTTTCGAGGGTTAGGGTATTTAAACTCTTCACATATGCAAAACATGATATAGTGTCATGCGTATAGAGTTAATGGATTTATAACATTCCAAATAATTCAGATTAAACTTATGCAGATATGCTGCAATATGTGAACATTGAAGAATGTTGTTTCCATACGAAAAGTGAATGTACCCCTAGTTGCTTAAAGTCCTCAAACAAGGTCGTATCAATATACTAATTAATATTTTATTAAAAATTCTAATAAAACTGTTTTCATACTAATGGGTGTTCGTTTATTACAAAATAAATTAATAAATAAAACAATAAAAAAACCATTGATTGTTTTTTTTTCTTTATTGCGTTAAAAACATTTCATGCAGTAGAGTGTTATTTTTCATCATACTTTCATAGGCGCAGTAGTATAATCCGTGCAAATTATTGGTACCTTAAGTATACATTTTTATTATGTAGACTAATTGTGCGCACATCATGTTGAATGAAAGCAATCAAAATTTTAAATTTATAATTCCATTTAACATACATATATAAATATATATCTTTATTTTCACGTAAAAAATAATCCACCCATAAGTTAAATGTAATTATAGTTGAAATAATAATAATAATAATAATAATAAAATATTTCCCGCTTTATATAATTTGTACCGCTATTTCGTATTTACTTTTAACTGTTAAGTTTCGAAACAGGTTTTTAGGGTCTTGGGTTCTTGAATAACCGTATTTTATTCTCAAAATATTTCCTCTATTTTTCTTTCTTTTTTGTTTATCCACAGAAATGCCAGCTGTGATCAGGGAGTTTGATAAATGTTCCTTTCTTTTATAAAAAAAATAAAAATAAGAGGACGTTTATTCATTTGGCGTCCTCAATACGTTACCAGTGTATTAAAAGAGTTTAACTGACATTTAAATTATTGATTTACGACACTGTGTGCCAAATTTCGCTCTGCTTTTGTGGAGAAAAAGAAGCTAGGAGACTTATGAGCAATAATCGTTTTGTAAAAAATGAAAAGATGAGATATATCTCTGTAGTTGTAGTAAATAAGGTTTTTCACAGAAAGGTGGCAGTATTAATGAAGCTTATGACAAAAATACATCCAACATTCTTTGAGACTTATGAGAAGTACTCGTTTTGTTAAAAGATCAAAAGGAGAAATAGATGTGTGTAGTTGCATTAATTATGATTTTTCACAGTAAGGTGACAGTATTTATACAGCTTGGGATAAAAAATACACTCTGATTTCTTTCAGACTGCCACTTATTATTAATTTATGGATTACGCTATCTTTATCATGTGATTATTGTTCGTATATTTTCGTAAAAATAGATCAAGTGTATTACATTTAAGACAGTTTTATAATACATATGTGCAATATATGTTTAACTTCCTAAGTACTGTCTAAAGACGGTTTATGGTTTTCATATTTTCAGGATTTAGTAAAAACGTTGTATCCTTTACTGAATTTATTATGGATTTTTTTTTCACTTTAAGTTGTTTCATGAACATTAGAAAATACTGGTAAATGAAAAATTAGACTTAATTCAAGATAATGTTAAGACCATTAGTAATTCTTAAACACTTAATTTATTTTATGAATAGGAGTTCTACAAATAACTTAAAAAAAAGTTTTTAAATTTTAGAAGCTAATTTCGAAAATCTGGAATTAGAAAAATGTTTTAAATTTTAAGATATTTTAAATAACATTAAAATTTCAAAGAAAAGTTAACCTGTTTAATACTAGCTAATAGTCTAGTGCTGACCATAACGTCAAAAAAAAGAAGTATAAAAGACAAATAATCTCTAATAATCGCTTCACGGACTGTGAATAAACTTTATTAAAAATGGAACAAAATTTACTATGATGGCCTAGAAGAACTCACTGGTCTTAGCAGTATAGAAAAATCGACGTCAATCGTGCATAGATGCTAAAAGTAACCAAAATGCATTTCCAAAACACATAATATACAGTATTTTGGATAGAATATACTATTTGGAATCCCTTAAATGCTATGCACTTCGTATTATGCATGATAATACTCATATTAAAAATTTGCAAAAAAAGTTTACTACATTGAGGTAAAATATTAAAAACAGAATAAAAATGCTTATTTAATGAATGAAAAAAAATCACCACAAAAAGGGAAAAAAAAGTAAAAAATTCAAGAAAATTTTCAAAAATCACTGTATAAATTTCGAATACTAAAATGCGGATAAAATTTAAAATATTGTGCTAAAATTTTAAAACCAAAGTTTTTACTAAAGTGAAAAAACCGTCACCAAACTATATGAAAAAACGTTAACAATGTCTGAAAATGTATATAAAAATGACAAATTCGCAGCTGTTAATTTTCCTAAAGTAGACTAAAACATTGTGACCAAATTCTTTTATGAATGAAAAAATCTATAAGGAATGTAAAAAAAAAAAAAAAAAAAAAAAAAAAAAAAAAAAAAAAAAAAAAAAATCGCATGAAAAGAATCCGAAGAAAAGTGACTTACATTTTGTAAATGAAATCAGTTGTATAAAATCTGTCAAAAAACATGAAACAAAGTTCAGTATTGGAGTAAGTTTTATGCAAAAGGGGAAAATTCATAATTTTGTACTGAAAGGCTATAGCTGAGATATTTTATACTACAGTGAAAAAATTGCCACAAAAGAACTCCCAACAACTACTATAAAATTTGTTTTTACACATCATTTTACACATTTAATTCGTTAAATAATACTGATTTGTGATAAAATGAAATTTGAGCTCAAATTAAACAGCATTATGAAAAATTTATGAAAATGCTTCAGGTAGTAGAAAAAAATAAATTTAATTGCTTCGTCATTACGATCTATCTGAATAAAAACTTATTAATTTTACTTTTCTGCTTTGAAATAAATATGTCATATATTATCATTCTTTGAACTAATTTTTATTCGACTCTTAGTAGAAAAATACAACTATTTCAAAATTTACTTTTATTTTGAAATAAGCGAAATGGAGACTCACTAAAGATTTAAATTAAGCTGACATAATTTGAACAAATAATCCTATATTTTTGTCAGATTCTATAGATATATTTTTCCGTCAGAAGTATATTATTAAATTTTACTTTTAAGAAATAAACTGTAAAGTATTAATATTTCACCAAATATTCTGGTTGCTTTGAGAGAAACATTTTTAAAAGAGATAAACAAATATTTTCTTCGAATATTTCATGTAGACTATTATGCAATTTAGAAAATAGATTCATAAATTCACATCACATAAGTGTAGAAATGCAAGCGCAACGCCGTATTAAATATATTCTCCGTTTGTAAAATTCTATTGAAGAATTTGCAAATAAAATATTTAAATCCAATATTATGTTAAACTCCTTTTATTTAGTTAGATAGGTAGATTATATTTTACGCAAAACTAAATTTTGGAAATGAAATGCTAAAGTTATGTTCATGCTCCGCGCATCAGATAATTACAAAATTTATGCACAGATAAAATTTTACTAATCTTTATTTTTTATTTATTTCAGAATGCAAAATCAAGTAATATAAATGTAAAAAACCCACTTATCATAAAACATTTACACTAATATAAATTAAATAAAAGTTTTAATAATCGTAAGTACTTTAATAACATACGCGCTACAAGTTGTAGACAAGATTTATGATACGAGTTTCAAAAATTTATTATAAATGAGTCATTTTACCACATTTAAATATTCCAAAAATTAATATTCAGAATATTTTTAATACATTTTTTGCGAATACTGTATAAGTAAAGAACATATCATATTTTATACGTAAGAGTTATTATTCGTGCATAATTTTTCCATCTAATTATTTTATACGTACTATCTGTGAAAATCTCTTTATATTGAAAAGAGCATTTTGTCATGTATATATATACATATATAACTAAGGTATATATATATATAATGCATATATGGATTGTATTCAAGCTGCTTAACCTGAATTCTATTGAACTAATTTTAATAGAACTTTGAAACTTTTATAAGAAGGTTTTAGCTTGCAGCGTATTATTCTAAAATATTTAGTTTTAGACTTTTGATGGGATGTTTAATAATAATGTGTTCCCAATCATAATTAAAATTAGTCTTTTTAAAAATTTCGACTGGACGGATTTTGATTAATTTTTGTAACTGCTCCGAATAGGGAGGAGGTGGAGAAGCATCCATAATGTATTTTACATTTTCAGTGTTGATTTAATATGCTTTTAACGACTGGAGTAGGAGATGTTCTGTGGCGACAAGAGTATTGATTCAGGTCTCATTTCATCACTCGCTGTAATTTTAACATTTGACATTTACTAGAATTTATTACCTTAAAAGAAATCATTTTATAGAAGTAATGAATTGTTTCATTTCATTCTAAATAAAATAGCATAACTGAGATTTTTCGAAGATTCTTGATCAAATTTTGCAATTTAAATATAATTCTATATTTTACTTTTAGATGTTGTCTGATTTCATCTTCTTAACATAATTACCTTGTCTGATATACAAGCGGAATAACTGTCAAAATCACGAAAGTTGATTGCGCTACGTGGATTCGAGAGATCATTTAATTTTTTTAACTACTTCTTTATGAACAAAATTATGTCACGATGATGCAAGATCACGATTTCAGATTTTGAATAAAAAGTTAATCTTTTTTGAGACAATCCCGAAGTTTTCTTTTGTCTGATACATGTTAGTACTTCCTGAAAAATGAAGCATAGTAACCGGTTCCGTAGTTTAAACCCAAACCTAGTCAGCAACAACATATGTTAACGTATAACTGACTGTGAAATTCGACAAAAATCCGTGCATTAAATTTTAAGGTAGAGCTATTGCAAAATTTCTATAAAAAATTGTATAATAGCACCGCATACTAGGTAGTGTACATAAAAAACTAATGAGGATCAATTTTGTTATCAGGTACAAACTGAATCTGAAGTTTTGATGAAAATCCATTCATTAGTTTTTGAGATACATTTATTGCGAAATCGTTAAAAAAGGCAGTATAGCTGCGCCATTTGTAAAGCGATTCACACCACATACTAATCAATATTAATCTATATCAAGGACTAACAGAATCTGAAGTTTTAAAAATTCGCACATTAATTTATTGAGATAGAACTATAGCGATAATTACGAATAATGCATCATAGAATCGCCACTTGTGGAGAGATTTGAACCAAAAAGTAATAGTAAATGTAAAAGTAAATGTAGTAAGCACCATTTTATATCAAGTAATAAATAAATATAAAGTTTTATGAAAATCTATATACTGGTTCTTAAGATGGTGATATAAAGTGAAATTTGTAAATAACGCAGCATAGTAGCACCACATATGGATCGATATACACCAAACACAAATCAGGTCTAGTTTATATTAAAGTCTCACAGAATCTAAAGTTTTGTAAAATTTCGTGTATTAGCTCTTGAGATAGAGCTATTGCAAGAATCACAATTAATAATACCATGGCAGTGTGTCCTGTAGAGCGATTTGCACCAAAGCATAATCAGCCCTATGCCATATCAAGTCCTAACTAAATCTAATGTTTTATGAAAATCCATTCTCTAGTTCTTCAGATATGGCTATTGTGGAAATTGTGAATAAAGCCACGTGGTAGCTCCACCTGTTGAGTGATATTCACCAAATACAAATCAGATTCAGTTTCTATCATGGTCTAACATAATCTAAAGTTTTGTGAAATTCCGTGAACTAATGCTTGAGATAGAGCACCCACATATATTTTGTCACATTCAGACAGATAATCAGTCTGACAGACTCACAGACAAACATTTTGTAAAAACATGTTTTTCGGGTTCTCTGATTCCTAAAACTTGTGAATCCGTCGAAAACTGGATTTCGAATTTTTTTATGAATACAATACTTTTTTCTTGTAAAGGTAAAAAAATATAAAAAACAAGGAAAGTTATTAATAATAAGTACTACACGTTTTCAGCGAAAGCTTTGTTGTAATATATTTTTTCAATATTTGTATGATGTCAAATATTTAAAAGATATATATAACAGTAACATGCACTTGTTTTAAATATTTTTGAAATTTCACACGTTTTTAAACGTTTTGAAAGAAAATCCATTAGCATACATTATATATCATCAACATAAATTTATTCATATTCTAAAGATATTTTAATGAAAGAGAAGGCTAAAAATATATTTGGGATAAAAAATGCTGCAAATCCTTCCAATGTTACTAAATCATAATACGTTGCTGCGATTAAGTTTTAAGACTAAGGATATATAATTCATTTTAATACCATTTAACAGTTTATTGTGTAAATTTCAACGCTGCAAATTTAAAACTTTATTTATCATGCTAACCGTGATCTAATGAACAAAGAACCGTTCGTTCAACTATTAAATATGTTACGAAGATAAACATCATTCTAATACTGTCAATATTCTTGCAGAAATAGTAGTTTTTCGAAATGACATATTAAATATTTCACATGCATTCAAAACGGAAATTAGACGCTAATATAGTCTAATATTTACATAAGATAAGATAAGATATTTACAAAGGTTTATTTTTATGCATCCTAAATACTTCAAAATTGTTAAAATTAGATTACGTTCTATTTCACCATTTTTTAAAAAATTTTCTTCTAGGTATCATTCATCCAAACAAATTCTAAAATATAAGCAATTAATATGAGATAAATTATTTTCTTTTCCCTTAAAATTAGCATATTTGTCGTTTAGTTAAAAAACCGGCAAACGCCTTAAAATTGAAAAATTAGTATTTTATGTTTTCTAAATTTATATGAATTTTTCTACCATTTTGAAACAATAAGCAACCTAAAGCATTTGAAATCCGTGTGTTACAAGCATTTGAAAATCACGGGTGGTGCAAAACCGGCAAAATCTTTCAGTCCTGAGTTTCAAACCCAGCCAACTCAATGCTAAATTGCAATTCTTAAATCCTTAATTTACTGGCAAATGTTTTGCGGGCAGAAATTATGAATTCGATTGCCAATAAGAATATTCATTGTAAGCAACTGAATTTAACATGTTATCGTTGAACTTAGAATAAAATTTTAATTTTTTTTCGACACATATACCGTAATTTGTTATCCACTTTCCAGAACTGCTGCTCGCGCTGTCCCTTGTCGGGCTATTGACAATCAGGCTTTGGTCACAGTGTTTATAAATTAGTAAATCTGCAGAACAGGAGCCTCAACGTCAGCTCTTCAAATAACTGTTTTTATTAAACTTTGCGTATTATTTAATTTTATACAAACAGCAATAGAAGATTTCAAGAACCACAAATGTATATAAGAATTAACAAGTCGGAAACGACATTTCAAACCTATCAAATAAGGTGTGTCCTTATTATAACAAGGTTTTAAAAATATCCAGATCTCCGTTTAAGAGCCGCTGCACTATTAAGAAAAAATGCATGAATAGAAAATTCATAAAATTTATAAACTCAGTAATACAGAAATAATATTATTGCCTCTTAAATGGGGCATAATCATCATGTCAATCTAGAATCAACATCTATCATGGGATATGACTGAATTATTTACGATTGATAGAATTTAAAAAATGGAGAAAACTTTTAATAAGTAGTGAGTGGATTTTCATAAAATTTGAAATGATTTAAAAAGATTTTATGTATCTAACTTCAAATCACACAGTTTGGTAGTTTATGCGCTATTATATGCGGACAGATCGACAAACAGCTGGATGGACCAGACAACGACCATAAATGCTAAGTAGTAGTATAGTTATATTTTTCCATGAACCATAATGTAATAGAATTATTTTGAATGTCACTATAAATAAATTATAAGCTCTACGCATTTTATTTTTAGAATATAAATATAACTGTATAATTCTATAATTATGAAAGAATATAATAAATGAAACAAATGTGCTCTGCGCAGAAGGGTTTTGAGTCATATAAATCGCAAAAAACAGCGTCAAGTTAATTTGTTTCATTTTTAGGTTTTATTGTTTTTACAAACAACTAAAATTAACGCTTGATCTAAAATTTGAGAGATATGTTTTGTGATGTGAAGACTATTTTTTATATCCGGAAATACTTTGTTAATTACATAAATTTGTAGTACATTTCATGGCCTTTCAAAATCTTGTTGAAGATTTTGGATATCTTCTCGAGATAATTTGTAATTTAAAATGTACGCCGCAATAATTATAACGGGGTAATAACGCCAATCCTTGGCATTAATACCCCGGTTGATTCCCTACAGTGGCCGGACTACATCCTAAATACTGATTCAAATAAACAGAGTTAAAACTATGTGCAATGTTTCTAATAATTCTATTTTGGCGGTCCTTTTTAAGCAAAAAGAAGCTCACGGTCTGATATTCTTTTGCCTCATCCTTCCTCCCACACCTTACCTTTATTTTTCTTACACTTTCACAAAAAAATGAACATTTTCAATAGCTTAGAAGGCAATTTGTCAATTTCTAAATTTGTAGAGTTTGTATTTTTAGAATCGGGCAATCTACATGCAATTATTCCATCTAATTTCATAGTTTTGTTTGCATGGCGTTATTACCCATATAGGTGGTTAATAACGCCAAATAGCATTGGTCAGGAAATCACGCAGTTACATTTTATGAATACAGATCTGTTAAATTATTCTTTTTTATATAGATAGTCGATGAGTTGCTGTATCAAATCATATATTTGTTTGAAAAATACAATCTAAAACTGAGACGTGAAAATTGGTAGAACCTTAACGTGGCGTTATTACCCCAGGGTACCTTACTTAAATATTCTAATACAGCACAGTGTTTTACTTAAAATTATTTATTTACACGTTACTAATTAACTGTTATTCAATTATTAGTTGCAATTTATTTAAGACTTACACAAGCTTAAATCTACTGATATCACTCTTCCAGAGATTATCGTGCACAGAAGACCTTGTATATAATTATTTGCTTGGCCTTGTAAATTGTTTTATTTGTGTGGTACAAAGATATCTTAGTGTATAAAACTTTTAAGCTATTTTTGTTTATACTCCGTATCCCTTACAAATTCTTTTCTGTAATTTTGTATACGATTTTTAACATTTATACATAAACCTTATATCAAAAATTTTCGTTAAAAGCTCATATCAATACTAAAAATGAACTTCCAGAAATCATCGCTTTACAGTACTTCAGATAGAATATCGCATCTCAAATTTTTTGAATGTCCCTGTAATTACTATTTACTTTCTGTTATACAGGATGCAACTTGTAGTAGCCTTCAAGAAAGTATATCAGTTTAATAAAATGTTAAATAATTGAATATTATTAAAATACTTCTCAAACATTGTTGCCCCCTATAAACTTATGTAATGAAATACTTTTGTGCCTTCTAAATTAAACACAAGTATTCTTTTCACCGCATATTGTACAGAATATATATTTTAATGTAATTATTAGATGCATATCAATTTCAATGTGTACGAAAGGTATAACACCATAAAAATGCATTTTTTTATCCAACCGTTCCCTCATAAATTACTGCCATAAATTTATCAAAGTTAAAGTTGTTTTCGGAGCAATATTTTAATACTTTTTGCAATGATCTTTCCTGATACAAAATATGGTTTAATGTGACCCAAATAATATTAATTTCACTCTTCGATCAGATATATGTGTTTTTCACTTAAAGTTCTTCGATGTAATATAACTCCAAGTTTCCTGAATTTCTTTTGGATTTGGAATATCGAATAAGATTTTGATATTCAGAAATTTTTTAACGATCATTTCATCAATGCGGCTCTGGGAAACTACAATAGTTGATGCCTTCTTTGGTGTTTTCTCCGAGGATTTTAAATACCTATGATTTTGGTGGATTTTTACAAATTCTGTGTGTTTGAATTATTGTTTTGTATAAAAATAATATTTTATAGCATTCTGCTATTTTTTGGCAAAACAGCTTAATTTAGTTTTGAAAAAGCATCAAATATAAAATATTCCGATGCACTTCTAATAATGGTAAACTTCGTTATGCTTTCGCACGTGACACGATATTTTGACTATAAAAATGACAATATACAATCTTTAATACTCAATAAACCTTTTCAATTATTTAAAAATTAAGGCTTAAAGTTTGAAAATCATAAAAGTAATTACATTAAGCATTTTAAATGTCATAAAAATGTCTAACGGGATTACGAAAAAATCATGCTAATGTAAAATTTATGGTAAGAATCTATCGTGTAAATCAATGAAAATATAAGTGTCCTGGTAGGACGATGAAGGAGTTTTTCAAAATGAAATTTTGCACCTGTATTAAAGATAGTAAAAGGCAACTTTTGGTTGTTATCCAAAATCAAAATTCCAACTTTAGTTTCTTCGTTCCACCTTAACGCACATGCACATTCATTCAATTATAACAAACACTATAATTATTTTATTTTAATAGTCTCAGAGAAAAAAATATATAAACCATCTTATATTTCATTCATATTATAGTTTTTTTTTTTTAAATTTGATCGAAAAGTAAAGAAAAAAATACTACCTTTAATCCAAAGCTCTTTTGTATATACCAAACCGATATAAATATATAGAGATTAATAAATATTTATTCAAACAAAATCTATATTTTAATATTTTTGCTATATATATATATATATATATATATATATATATATATATATATATATATATATATATTATAACAAACATATATTATAACAAACATACACATTTTTATATGTAATTAATAAAAAAAAAAATCGCCATTTTTATACTTTGAGTTCGTTTTTAAGTTTTATAAGAACATAATTTCATTCTTAGTTTCCGTAATATTAATATTTTTAACGGCTAAAGTTCGTTTTATTTTTACATTCTTTTATTCAGCATAATCTATTAATTATTTTCCTGAAAAGAACTAATGTATTACTTAAATTTGAATATCTTATTGCGAAATCTTAAATTAATTCCACAAATCTATTTCCCTTTTTAGAATAAAACATTTATCGAAACTTTATTTTTTTATTTCTTTAATAATCGTCTGCACTGAAATTCATCCGCATTTTTGTGGGGCGTTTTACTCTTACTGATTATGCCGGCTAATAAAGAGTCCTTACGACTAGCTCCTCCAATCAAGGATTAGAAGAGCGCGAAGAAAATTACTTTTACATTCCAAACAATCTCAGTGGATTTTTAAAAGCCATACGTCAGAGGGGAAGGGCAAGGTTATCTGAGAATTTTTGAAATAGTCATTTGGTTTTTTCGGAGACATTAGAATCCTACTGAACTTCCCACTGTTTAAGACTCGCGTTCTTTTCAGATTATTTAAGAACATTCTTGGAGTTGCAATGCATTTCCAGCAGTGTATTTTCAAAGACCACTTGGTTTTCCTTATTATTTGCGATAATACTTAATTAGAAAAAAATGGCTTATCTGTTGTAGTGCATTTTCTTTAATGGAAATGATTGAATTAAGAACATTTTTGTATTTATTATCAAATATTGGAGACTGAAGGATGTGTGGAATATCAAGTGAAAGGGGACAATAATAAAGATTTTGATGCCCCTTATTTTCGTATGTTTTTCATTTATTGGAGAAACCACCAATTAAATTTAGCCATGTGCCTTTGTATGCCAGCCACGACAAGGATGAACGTCAATGGTTTTTTAACTGAGACTATAAAACAATTATATAAGCCAGCGGTATTGTGATATAAACCGTTCCTTCCGTTATTTCATCAGATGTTCTTTTTACTACTACTCTTTAATTTTACATATTTTTATAATGTGTACAACATATTTAAAATAATTTTTCACATGCAATAAACACGATTTTTAAAAAATAAATTATTAATTTATCACTAATTTCTAATATTCTGTAATGATTTTTCAACATATGACAGATAAATATTTAAAAAATGAAGAAATTTTCTAAAGAGAAATTTTCTAAAATAGAACAGTTTTTCTGTAATAAAAGACACTTTTGTCTATTCAAATGACATAAATAATAGCCTGTCTTTGTTAAAAATAATTAAAATATTTTAAAAGGTTAATGAAGTTTTAGTTAATTTAAAAATGAAAGACTTCCCACTAAAAACAAATCTAATTTGAAGCGCAGTTATAAAAATTCTTGATAGCGAGCTTACCTTGATTAACGAAAATAAATAGCTCTAGAAAACTGCGCTTTGAAAATAATCCATAATAAAACAAATGCTTAAATGTGATTAAGGCTTTTTTGAAATCATCTGAAACTTTGTTTAAGCATGAATTTAAAATTATGAGTTGAATCATAAAATGAGAAGAAAAATCTCGTTAATAGAGTAATGAATCGTTATGACGAGCATAAGGTAATTTTGCTGCAGAACTGAAGTATTTGTGGTTTACTACGCTTTTAAAATAAAGTGTTAAATAATGTTACTTCATATCAAATTGGACTATTACTTCAATGTTCTATCTCAATATCATATTCTTAATGTATGCATATATATTTTACGACTCTAAAATGGTGTTTTCCGTAAGAAACTAAATAAATATATAGGTGTTCTTTAAATTAACCATTGTTTTTCGAATCAGATTATGGCATCTTAAAATAACATTGTTTATTTTGGTTAAACCCTTTTTTAAAATTTGTATGTGATAATTTATATCTGAAATAATGATTAAAAAATAATCTTAATCTGCATTTTCAGTTTCAGTTTATTTCTTTCTTTCTTCCTTTTTTTTCCTTTTTTCTTTTTTTTTCTTTTCATATTTCTTTTTTTCCTGCAAAAAAAACAAACAAGCTTTTTTGCTAACCTACACCTTTTTTCTTTTAAAGGCATTCAATAAATTGTTTTGCTTTAAACATATTCTTAACCAGAAAAAGTATTTATCTTATTATTATTTGAATAATTTCATTAATTCACTTGACAAATTTTAACACAATTAATCAAATTACCGAATCACAAGCATTGAAAATTTTCTTGGCTGAAAAAGTATCCGGACTTGGTGTCAAACAAGGGGCCTTTTTGCCCAACCCCTTTGGGACGATCGACATGTAGCGACATGAGGTACGTATACATGTATAAATATAAAAGGCATACATGGCATGTACAAGGCATACATCGCATATATATTATACAAGACATAAATATAAAAGACTTCAGAATCCTTGTTTACCTACTCCAGTAATATTTTCTGTAAAATTTGTCTTATATAATCGGAGCATTGTTCCGATTTAAAAAAGACACAGATTTCCGCTTTTAAAAGCCGATGACAAAAGATTAATGATTTCGTGAAAGGCTTGTATCGCGAAGGGGGCTAATTTTCCAATGCCCTTCCAACTGAGCTATCCGGGCAAATCAAGTGGGGACACGATTCACTAACTTTATTGACCATAACAACTGGTTCAGAAGCTGAACCTGCTGTACAATAAAGGTATATGAACTGCAAAAAACGTTGGGTATGTAACAACAAAACTGTTTAAAATTAAAGAATTGGAAAGATATAATAAGCAAAAAGCGATTATTTAAAAAAGTAGACCAATGGAAAGTGCTCATAAAACTTCTAGGGAGCCACTAGTCAAAAAATATTGGGAAGATTGATGTCTTAAATTTAATTTTTCAAAGTTGGGTCATTAATAAGGAACACATAGTTTCGATATTCTTAATGTATCACAAGATACTTTATACAAACGTAGACGATATACTTTCTTGCTTTACATATCTATGATGAAAATACCAGGTAACATTTTACGACAGACTTCCCATTTTTTAAGTTTGATATTAATCAAGGTATTTAACTTTAATGTTTTTATGTGTTTATTGCGCTAGTACTAAAAAATGTTAGATGACAATCGTAAATGATTTTTCTAGGTTTATAAAGTTCTTGAACCTAAAAATTTAAAATTCAGAATAAATTAAAAGTTTATTGTACGCAACAAGTCATGGAAATCATTTTTAATGAGAGTATCTACAAAAAATACATAATAATAAAGGTAAACGTAAAAAGAAGCTTCTGATTAGAGAAAAAAATCGTTTTGTTTTATTCAAGAAAGTATCAATGGGAAGTACGACTCAACAGCCAAAATTAAGAAAAAAAAGTGAAGTGAAATATTTCTGTGAAAGTACATTTTACAATAGAATTAATAGAAACTTAGTTTATTTTAAACAAAAATTAAATGAGTGAGAAAAATTAAGTTTGTTTTACATTTTATAATAATTTAACAAGTGCTGTTGTCTTTTGATTGTTAAGATATTAAAAATTATAATCGTTCATCTATGTACATGTATTCAAAACTTATTATTATAATAATATACATAGTATTTAAAAGGTTTTTAAATATACTTTTCATTTAAAAATTCTGAAGACACTTAAACAGCTTATCTAACACACAAATATTTATTAAAAGAATGTAGTTTTAAACCAACACAACTTTTTAATTCTACAAAGTACGTATTTCATCAGTGAATATAAATATTTATCTTGTTAGTAACGATAACTATTCTGTTGACGTTTCAAATTAAGATGGTGTAATTATTAAGATATAACGTTTGATGTCGTCAAAAAAATTCTTAAAAAGAACAATTATTCTTTGTTGGATATTTGGATTTCTTTTATGATGTTATAGCTGAATTGGAAGTAATTTAATTTTTTAATATCCTCATCCAAATTCCTTCATAATTTTACGTAATACTAGCATTTGTCGTTATTACACACACTGGCTTTATAACCCCAGGAAACTTACGTACGTTCTCATGTCCCAGCCCCTAAATCCAGCTCCTTGTTTTTGTATTTTCCAGCGAAAAATATTCCATTAAAATAAATTAAAACTTATTGTAAACCAATTTATAATTTTTTACTTACTATGATTTATAAAAAGATGTGAAGGTTTATTTTATTGTCATTTTTTAAGAATGCGTTTAATTTTAGGGGGCATATTTGCCGAAAAGTATGTTCTACGAATAATTCTTCTGTATGCTGTAGCGTCCAAAAATGAATATGTCTATAACTAATGAAACATGGTATATTACCTTTGATATAATTCCTGAGTTACACAGTGTACTGAAAAATATACTCTCTCTATATATAAGAAACCTGTGAAAAGAATTTATGAAAATCTAGGAAATGCCTTTATGAAACTATTTTGTGAAACGGCTGTTATGTTTGCCAGCTATTTCTACTAAAAATATGAAACTTCTGGCAGTGAAATTGACACAAATTATTTGCATTGATCCGCGGATGTGAAAAATGTTATTAGATTTTTTAATTCGAATTAATTTTCAAAATATTATTATTGGATTAGTAGATTTCATTTTTTAATATTTAGAAAAATATTTTGATTGATAATGTTTTCCAGAAGAAAATGAAAAAAAAATGCTTCTATTAATAGTTGGAAACGTCTGTCTGTGCTCCAAACCCCTTGAAACCACAAAAACTTCTTTTCCTATTTGAGGCAGAAAGACACGAAACGTATAAAAAAAGCTAATTTTTCGGTGCATTCGAAAAGGCTGTCTCTCATCTCTTTAGATAATAACTTAACCATCCCACTTGCCTAAGTTACAATGTAATACCTACGAACAATTTTCTTTACTTATTATTCTCTCATCCTGAAAATTAAACAAAAGTCCTTGGGTTATTTTTCTGTAATGGTAAAGATTTATGAATCTCCTTTTAATTAATTGATAGACAAGAAGTAATGACTTTTGTTAAATCGCCAAATCTATTTATTATATTGCATATCTCATTTTAAAATGTTATATTTTCTTTTTCCACCTGTATAAAAAGCACACATAATATACTGAATAACATTTTACTTCTGCATATTCAAGTAAAAAATCCCAAATATTAAGCCGTCGTTTATATGTTTTTTGTTCGTTGTGATTTCCTGACAGCAACAACACAAATAATGATGTATTAGTAACTAATGATTAACTAGTAACTAGAAATCAGTAACTAGTAACTAGTGATGTATTTATACTAAATCATAAAGTACATTACAAATTATCTTTGGAATAGAGGAAAAAAATAATTATGTGTTATCTGTTCTTAGAAATTGCGTCTTCTATAGTAAATATTCAACTTATCTTGAACGCACTTAAATAAAACTATGATAATTCGCTTGTAATGATTAATTCCGTAAATAAAAATCATACAATTTAAACAACTTACAGCACTTTGTTTAGTACAATTAGAAAACAACTAACTAGATACATGTATTTCAGATTTCCTAGAAGAATTTTTGATAAATTGTTCTTTTCTGCGAGCTCAACATGAATATTTTACAAATATTAGAAAAATTAAATTTCAGTATCTGATAGAGTTTGAAGACAGTTTTATAACCTTTTTTTAAACTTTAGTGAGGATTTCTCATCTTAATTCCATGTTTTCCAAAATTTATCATAATATCATGCATTTATTCTAGCGGAAACTATATTGATCTTATCAGTGTAGTGGGATACGGAATAAATTGAATTTTTAGTTTTTTACGAGTGAAATCTTAAATTTGATAAAGAACAAAAAATGATTTGAAATATTGAAAAATATTACTTTTTATTTATTTATTTTAATTATTATTTTGTTTTACTTTTCGAAAAATGTATTTAGAATATAAGAAGTAAGGATCGCCCAAACTAGGTGTATAAGGCTTAAATATTATGTGATTTGATACTATACGTATATTTCCCCAAATAATAATAATACTTACAAATACCAAATAATTAAATACACCTACTGTGAGTTACGTTGAAAATATATGGATATTAAACAACATATCCAAGTGTTTAAATCATGAAATATATAATCTTACGAAAAACAATCTTATCGGTAAACGGATTTAAATTCTCCATGTTACCTGTTTAAGTCACGACAGGAAACTTACCAGGTTTTTTATGATGATGATTTATTAGTTCAAAATTAAATACATTTTATGGAATTTTGTTAATGTGTTTGAAGCACATAAATCTTTACCTAAATATTCCGAGGCTTTCTCAGTTACTGGATTTTTCTATTAAATATTAGTGCCAGTATAAGCTAATAAAATAGTTCCGATAGTTTATTATAATTTATTTTTAAAACTTTAGCTGAAGCACTTATAATTATTTCTCATGTAAAAAAAAAAAAAAAAAAAAAAAAAAAAAAAAAAAAAATATTTTTTTTTCCTAGTGAAATTTTAAAAGAAAAAAAAGTGCATTCAAACAAAAAACATGTTTTATTTATTGGTAAGCGAGTTTGAACTATCTACATCACGTGTTTAAGTCATTACAGGTAATCTATCAGGTTTCTTTATAATGCTGATTTATTCGTTTAAAACTGAATAGGTTTTACGGAATTTGGTGAAAGTGTATAAAGCACCTAAATCTTTAGCTAAATATTTTGAAGTCCTTTGATTTTTTTTTTTTTTCATTTTTCCATAACAGAATGAGTGTAAGTATAAGCTAATAAAAGAGCTCCGAGGATTTATTTTAATTTATTTTTAAATTTTCAGCTAAGACTCTTATAGGTATTTATATACACTTAATATGTTTCTTTCTCTAGTGATATTTCAAAAGAGAAAAAGAATACATTCAAATAACAAAAAAAAAAAAAAAAAAAAAAAAAATTAGCTATTGGTAAACGAATCTAAATTTTCCACATTACCCGTTTAAGTCTTTATAGAAAATCTTTCAAGTTCCTTTATAATGCTGACTTATTAGTTTAAAACTAAATACATCTTATGGAATTTTCTTAATGCATTTAAGGCACGTAAATCTTTAGTAAAACTTTCCGTGTCTTTTCTAGTTATTGGATTTTTCTATAAAAGATTTACTGTAAGTGTAAGCTAATAAAAATGATTCCATTTATTTATTCTAATTTATTTAAAATATTTTGCTAAGTCACCTATAGGTACTTACAATATAGATTATTAATATGCTTGTTTATTTAATGAAATTTTAAAAGAAAGAAAAGAGTACATTCAAATAAAAACCCTATTTTAGCATGGAACAATTTCAAACCTTTCGGGTCTGGTAATAGTAGATGCATTTTCACCGAACACTATTTTATCTTAACAATTATTTTTTATTTTCTATGCATAGAATTACTACTATATATATATATATATATATATATATATATATATATGCCTTTCGTATTAAGACTTTATAGATGTTTTGACGTTTAGTAATAACAATAATAATAAAATTTTACTTAATTCTCTTTGCACTGTTAGCAATTCACATTTTCATACATGCATTTCACTCTTTAAATTTAAAGTATTGATTTATTTTCTGAACACAATATGCGTGATAAAACGTAAAAAACATTAGAAATGTGTAATGTTTATTAAACTCTCTTGTATAACGATGCTTTACAAACATCCCCAAACATCTTCTTAAACTATTATCACATAAATATGAATTGAAAAATGCACAAAATATGTACATTCATTGCATTTCAGGACACTAGATAATCTTTACTCCTCAGTACGTCTATTTAGATCAATACTATACGAGCAATATTATTTAAGTAGTAATAATTTTCTTCTGAAAATGGAAAAAAAAATCGGAACCGAAAGGGTAACATTGGGATAAAATTTCTTTACCCCGAAAGAGTAAAGAAACATTGTTAAAAATATTGAGGTTTGCGTTATTTGTTATCTGAAAATTGTATAAAATTATGTATATATATATATATATATATATATATATATATATATATATATATATATATATATATATATATATATATATATATATATATATATATATATATATATAATTTAATACTTAAGTAAAAACATAGATTATTCAACGCATGACAAAGAGTTTCTTCGACTCATCTTTTCTTCACCATCAGCTCTTTAGATAATAAAATAACCAATGCAAGTATATATCTTACAATGTAATACCTATGATTTTTTTTCTTATTAGTTTCTTATCCTGAAATAAAAATAAATTTCTTTGAACTTTTCCATTTTTTTAATTGTATATATTTATGAATCCCATTTTTAATCAGGTGATAATCAAGAAATAATGACTTACGTTAAACAGTCATAGCTATTTAATCTTTCGATCAATTGCTATTAACAGATTATATTTCCTTTTCCCATCTGTACAGAAAATGTACATACTATAGGGAATACCATTTTACGTATACATCTTTTAGTAAAGATTCCGATGCATTTGGCCGTTTTTTAAATGTTTTTTATTCCTTCTGACTTCCGAACAACAAAAACAAAATAAACCCTGATGTATTAGTAATAAAATAAATAAATAAAATAATAATAATAATAACTTTCTTCAATGATCTGTAGAAAATACTTCAATAAGAAATTTATTATTATACAACACTAAATCATAAAACATTTAATAAATTACCTTTGGAATAAAGAAAAAAAGAATATGTATAAGTTTTATTTCTTACAGAAATATCTGTTCTTAGAAATTTCATCTACTATAGTAAATACTCTATTTACCTTAAACGAACTTACATAAAATTATGATAACTCACTAGTAATTATTCATTCCGTAAATAAAAATCCTATAATTTAATCAACTTACTGCAATTGGCTTACTACATTTAACAGAGAACTTACTAGATACACATATATCAGAATTTCAGGGAGATTTATCAATAACTTGTCTTTTCTTCCTGGTACAAAATGAATATTTTACACATATTAAAAAAATAAAATTCAAAATCTGTTTAAGGAAGGACAATTGTTTTACTTTAAAGAAGGACAGTTTTATTTTACTTTTTTTTATTTTTGTGATGATTTCTTATCTTAATCCCATTTTCCTCCAAATTTATCATAATATCAAGCATTTAATCTAGTGGATACTGTACATCCCTGTGGAGTTCTTATAAGTGTATTAGAGTACGAAAGGAATTGAATTTTCATGGGGTTTTTTTTACGGGTGAATTCTTGAATTTTATAAAGTATGAAGAATTACTTGAAGTATTGATAAACATTATTTTTCGTTATTTTTTGTTTTAGTTTTGAAAAATGCATTCAGAATATAACAAGTAAGGATCGACAACAGAAATTTATAAGAACGCAAACAAACTTCATCTTTCTATTTTCGGCCCAAAACGAATAATAATGAATTATGTAAAAATGCATATATTAGATCTGAGCATTTTTACATAATTCGTTATTGTTTGTCCAAGGGATAGATACATATTTTAAGAAATATCATATGTGCTCCAGGAAATATTTTGTGGAATCTAGGAGACAATAACTGCTTTAAGCAGTTATTTTTCTAAACATTATCTCTTCTAATCATTATAGATCATTATTTATTCTAATTATAGTGATCGAATTAAATGTTTTTCAATTTTAAGAATGATTAATTACAAAATTCCTTCAAAAATTACTGCAAATAACAGATATTTAGTAGTTATTTGTCCAAACTGTAAATGAATGTTTTAAGAAATGTCATCATTCGTAAATAATTCGTTATTATTTGATCAACTGATACATACATGTTTTAAGTAATCACATACATGCTACCTCATCACGCGCCAGCGCGTGATCGGCGTTTTATGACGCATATATTTCTTACTTGTGCAATAGACATACATCTAAATATCTGCGAAAGATTTTACGATTTATTTTTGAGTTTAAAATTTTTAATTTCACCATTTTTTTATTATTTTATTGTTTCATTTGATTACACAAATGTTGATTTTCAAATGAGATTAGGAACTATAATTACGTGTGCTAAATTAAATGTGAATATAAAATTACTACGTTTATACAAGCTATTATGCGAGCTCTATCGTAAACCACAGATATTAAAAGCAGGATACTGTCAGAGTTGCTTGTGAATGGTTTAGTTTTTCATTGTTTTTTTCTAAATCGTGTTACGATTTGCATTTTATAATTAATTTAATTTTTAAGTTTACTTGGCTGACACCGACTGCAAAAAAATTAAATTAATGTACTTAAGTGTAATAATGCTCCTGGTAAATACAATGCGCCTAATTTAATTTCTTACTTAATATTATATTAAAAATATATGGTTTACTTCGCAGTAGATTTTAAAGTGGTTTTATTTTTGGTAAAAAAAAGTTTATTTTTCTCTTTTTAGTTTTATTTCGAGTTGCATGATTGTTTTGGTGAAAATTACACTCTTGTTTTTTTTTTTTTTTTTTTTTTTTTTTTTTTTTTTTTTTTTGATAAGTAAATTTTTCCGAATAGATTTGTGTGTAAATTCTTAGCACACGAATTTTTTTTTGTAAAAAAACTGTGTGCATATTATATATATATTAACTATTTGGAAAAATAGTTGTTGTTCTCGGTAGAGAATTGGGTAATCAGAAGTATATCTGAATAGTTTTATTGGTTGAATTCCGCAACATAATTTATCTTATTCGTTTCCTGATTGGTCGAAGTTTAATGTCCAAAAATGAAACACTTATGTTGCCACAATGACAAAAAGAGTAATAAAAACTTTTAAAACAATTAAAAATTTAAAAACAAATTGCGATAGAGATTTCAAACAAATTTCTTTAAAAAGTTCATTTTCTTCGCTACGCAACAGTGTAAAAAATTAAAATGTACGATGTTAAGAAGTTTAAAAATTTGCAGTTCCGAAAACTGTAAGACTCAAATTTCATTTAAGATTTTTTTGTGATGGGTCCAGGAATATTAATGTTGTCGTACATATTATGAGGCGTTCAGAAGTCAGTCTGATTTACTTCATGAAATAAAAATGCTCATTTTAAACAGTTTAAGCTGCTATCAATAAATTACACTTTTTTATTCTTAGTAAAGGAACATTAATGTTTTATGCATGGCGTAGTAATATATGACTCGTTATATTCATCCTAAAAAAGGTGTTTCTTATTATTACTAATTTAAATATATAATTTCTTTGAAAATACCATTTTCAAAATAGTCGTTGTAATTTGTTAAATCACAATTCTGTTATTATTCTTCTTCAAATTGAGCAGCTTTCAGTTTCAAGTAAAACTTTTTCTTTCTCTATTTGGATTTGGGTAGAACGAAAAAAAAAAAAAAAAATCCTGTTCGCATAGAAAAGTATCGGTCATTGGAAACTGACAATGAAAAGAGTCTATACTCACTCAAAGTACTCAGTGGAATGGAAAAGTACTACCCCCAATAACTTATATTTCTTACTTTCTAGCAAACGCTATTTAATATATTAAATAAACTCGATTACCCATGAAGAATTATATGTATGGCGGACGATTAGAAAATGCAAAAACGCAGATTGGAGAAGCTGCATTACTGCATTTAATTAGGAATATCGCCAATTTAGACTCCTGCAGCCAATTTGGTTTAATTTATGTAGACTTATTTTTATAGCCATATTTGGAGACAGCTTGGTGCTAAGACATATGAATACATACTTATATGCTTATGATTAGCAAAACATTTACAACAATGAAAAATAATTTCATTGAATACGAAATAATTACATTTTTCAGTTTTTGTTAAATTACTGAAAAGGCAGTAAACAAATTTTATTAAACGGAAGTAGTACCCATTTGATACCATCTTCTCTCATTTAAAACGAAAAAATACAGAAATAGGCCGCATAGTTTCGGATTAATCCATAAACATACATTTAAAAAAAATGCATACGCGTCGAACAGATAACCTCCTCCTTTTTTGACAAACTGTGTAAGAAGATTTTTTTATTGCGTTATGTTTAAATAAATAAATCACAGCAATATCATCACTATCACTTTCAAACCATTATTTTCGCTTTGTATTTATTTTATTTTATTTTTACCATTATTACTTTTCTGATTTCAGATATTTAAGCATTAAAAATCACTTCGTAATTAATCAGTATTCTGTTTAGTTCTAAATCATCGTACGGTTTATGAATTCATTTCCTCGTTAACTTAGATTAGCACTTTTAATCCTTTAACATTAATCTCCTCCATTTAAGAATGATCCGCTAAACTGCTTCGGCGTTGTGTCTTAACATTAAAAGCTTTTACGCTTCATACTCGCTTAACATAAATTTTGCAAAGTCAACAACGCAGCTTTACAAGATTTTTTTCACTATTTAACTTTTCACTACTAAAATGCTGAATAGAAATTGTTAATATATATCATACCTCATCACCGATATATATTTAAACAGAAAAACTTTTATTTCTTCTTAAAACACTGTTAAATTCATAATAAAAGTGAAAAAATTAGCTGCCGAAACAGAATAATCGGTATCGGAATGCACATACTCGATACATACATATAATTAAAAAATGATAATTGTGCAATATATATAGATATGTATATGTGTGTGTGCAAATATACATATCTTTTATACACTAGGTTGCTTTTATTATAATAGAACCATAATTAAACCTTAAAAAAACAGTCAGATGTGGCATGTTAATACTTCCTGAAAAATGCAGCATTGCAGCCACACGGTTACATACCTTAAACCAAAATCTAGTCAGCAATAACTTACGTACATTTATAAATGAATGTGAAGTTTGATCAAAAACCGTTCATTAGTTTCTGAGATAGAGCTAATGCAATACCTTAAAAATATCTGCATAACAACGGCACATGTGGGTGATGTATACCAAACACAAATCAGGATAAATTTTTTAGTATTAATTGAACCTCAAGTTTTATAAAATTACATCTTTTGCGAAATCTATGAAAATGCAGCTTAGCATATATGCAACTGAAAAATTTACCTATCAAAAAAAGATTAAAATCATACAATAGTTATAAAAAGTTCGATCAAACTTTACATTTATTGCATAATATCTATTTATCTATGTGCTAATAATTTTTTTATTGATTTTCTGTTAAATTTGATAAAATCTAATAATAATAAGTGGGTGTCATAAATTAGTTGTCTTATATATTTTAATTTAAAAAGGGAAAATGATATAATAATCAAGCTACTATGATACATTTTAGTCTGGTGAGGTAATAACCAGTTTTACTATTCAGTAGAAATGTATATTCAAATCGCTAAATAATTGATCTTTTAAACGTTAAATCACACCTGCAAATTTAACCAAATTTAATCGCAGAAAAAACAGTCATAAGTCATAAATTTCATCATTATAATAAAAGTATCTCAGAAAGCTGAAGCATATTCTTTTCTATCGCATGAAACAAAATTTGCTTTCTCGACCAATCTCGGATACAATATATAGAACCCATTTATAGAGAAACTTCGTACAATTATCCAAAAAAATAAGTTCATATGCTTTCATGCATATTTTAACATACAAGTAATAAAAAAAGCTTACTATAAATACTAATGTAATCCCAATAAAACTAAATGCATTATAGGTTAAAAGCTTTTGACTTTTTGTTGAGTAAATTTAATTTACAATGAATTGATAATATTATTATTCAATAGCGATCCTGTACCTCCGAATGGATTTTTATAAAAACAAATTGTATTTTTGTTTTCGTTTGTAAATATTGCTATTGCAATCCGATTTATCAGTAAAAGGCACGTATTTCAATGATTAATATTCTAAAAACATTTGGCGTACTCCAAAAATAATATTTGATTACATCCAATCCAGTATAAAAATAAGTTTACAGAGAAATAAGTTTAGAAATTAGTTTACAGAGTAATTTTGAGACTGAGTGGTAAATTGGAAAATTTCTTTTTTTAATAAACTAATTATCTACAATAAATGACTGGTTACAACAACGGCAATATTTGTTTTAAGAAGGTTATGTAAAATATTCTGTTTATTCATATGAGAAAAATCTTCTGTTTTTTAAATGTTCATGTGTTACCATTCTATCTCTTATAATAATAACGGAAAATAACATGTCAAATTTGAATAATAAAATATTAATTTTATCTCAAGTAGTGTCGTATTTATGGTTTTAAAGAATAAAAAAATTGAATGAACTTTTACTATATAATTTTGATTTCAACTGCCTTGGGCAGTGATTATTTTCATTCTTTTTTGCTAAGCTATTTCATTTTTCGATTAGATTAACAGGCGACGAGTGACTGTACCCCTTATTGAAAGTTCATTTTTACACCTTATTTTGTGAAAATTAATCCTTAAAACATGTTATTTCCCTTATTGTTACTTTGAGTATTTTTAATTTATTATTATAATATTTATTCAATCCGGATAATGAAGAAGTTTTGTTTTTAATTTTTAAAAAATAAATGTAAAAAAATAATAGTAATAATAATAAAGATAATTAGCGCCTTTCCTCAAATTTTTTTATTCTGAAATTCACAGTTTTTACTTCATATTTCTTATAATGATTTCTTTGTGTATTTCCACATTATATATATAATTTTTACGTAATATTTGTGTTACTCTAAAAATGGGGATATCATTCATTATCTTTGAAATTGTTGTATCTTCTAATAATATTTTGCTTATAACTGAAATATATAATTAAAGAACTCCATGTTGCATAACTGCAGATTTTTGTTAAACTTTTCAATATGGACGAAACAAAATATCAAACAAGAACAAAAACTTACAATATCATAATTCAAGAAAACTTATATGCACTAAAACATTAAAAAAGTAGAACATATATTATAATTCAACAATAATTAAATAAACTTTATTACCATGGGTACTGTGTAATAAAAATATTTTTAAGTGTCATGAACACAATATATTAATGATCAAGAAAGCAAGCACAATAGGATATTTGTTTAGTAACGTTACTATTAATTAATATAATTTTACATTGTTTGGATACCAGAAAGCTATATGTCCAAAAGCATTTTATTGATAATAAAAATTAAAGATCAGAGTAAAAGAAAATGAAAAGAAAATAGAATGATAATAATAAAAATTGTAATAAATCTTGTTTCCGGTCTAAAACCAATAACATTAAATAAAGCAAATATACGATCTAAAAATTCATCAAGAAATGACTACTGAATTACGAAAAAATATTAAATAAATTAACGTACTTTATATAACAATTTTCAGTGTGATAAAACTTACATCCAAGAATGAAGGATAGCCATCTTGGATTTAACAGGAAAACAAAAAAGCTAAAATTTTAAAGCAATTTATAATGATTAGCACATTTGTCTGCTTTCATGTAGGGGGAACTGGGGCACATTGATACATCGGGCACATTGATACACTCCCTGTACTGCACACAGGGTCATTATAGGAAGTTTCACAACAGCTTCAAAAGGTGATACTAGTGCACTCAACTACATACAGAAAGTCTTGGAATGATTCAGTAGTTTGATGAAATGGGACGTGTGATTAATTTTTTTGTAGGTCAAAAATAAATTTGAGTTGTACAATTGAAATGGTATTATGCAACTGTTCCAGTAATTTCATCAGAAAAGAATACTCTCCCTGGCAAGTCAAGCTACTCTTTATCAGTTCCTTATTCTTTATTGTTCGATAAATTATGAAGTGTTCGATTTGAGATTCATTTTGTTCAAAATGGCTGTATGGGGCACATTGATACAGTCTATGTCTGAGCACATTGATACAACCTAAATCCTTTTCTAGTTCATTTTTTCATTACCTTTTATTATTTTTTTTTTTACCAATCATTCCTTAATCCAACCATATTTCGCCAAAAAGTTCTAATATTAATTCTTATTGAAGTGAAATAGCTCTAATTTCTTTATATTAGAACATTTTATAGTATTTTTGCAAACAGAAGATGTACGAACTTAACCAAACATCTAGTGCTCTACAAATAAGAAAAAAAATACGGATTTCTAGTGAAACGCATCTTGTCCGTACTCAAATTCTAAAAAACAAAACTCATTTTAGGAATCATTAATTTTTTTTATGTTAAATACGCAATATTTATATGTTTGTCGGTTGAAAATAGCTGTAAATTTTACTCGACATGCAAACAAAATATTTTTGAATTTTAAGTTTATTAATTAATGCTAAGCTAATATAGTATATGTTCAGAGGTATTTGAGTAAATCCCCTACCTTCTCTCTTGAAATTTATAGTGGCTGATGAAATTATAATTATTTCATTGTAATTGCTGTAAGATTACGGAGGGGATAGAGTTCCACCCGATCCTTCCACCTAAAAACTTAGAAAATCAATATTTTATACAATAAAATATTAAAAAAATCAATGCATATTGACAAGCCTCCTCAGAAGTTTATTTTTTCTGATATGGATATTTCTATATGGATGCGCTGCCCGAGTTGTCACGCCTCACAGCAACATGCACATTTTAATACGCCTCTGTTTATTGTGTCTCATAGTACAATAAATGTCATTTTCATCATGTAAATAAAAAAATATAAGTGATGAATTTCCGAAATTTTCGTTTCATATAAATTAATGAAAAAAAAGTTGAAAATTTGAAATAATATTGAGTATGTAATACATTATCATAATGCAGAAATTTAAACTAAAGCTGTATTCTTCTGGACTAACCTTCTGGACTTTTCTTCTATAATCTGCTTTTTAATAAAATACACATAAATATTTTTTTTTAAGTAAACAGAAATAAAATATGAATTTGTTTTACTCTCATTTAAAAGTTTTACAGAATTTTCAAAACGAAACAATTTGAATGATACAATTATATGTAATTTTCCTAATTTGTTAATGATTTGTTTTCATTGATCGTTACATATTAAGTTTTCATTTATATTATATCATTTCATTATATATCCTTTGATTATATACCATTCATGCATTCAAATATTAAAAGATATACTTTTCCCGTTGCTTTGGCTTTAAGGACACAAACTATACGATGTGCTGACATTTCCAAACATAAGTTTCGCCTTGGGATAGTAAATGTCTGTATGATTGTTTTCCTTTTATGCATCACAGAAGAATTCAGAATTCTTTAAAACCTTCTCCTGTTTAAAATGCACAGCAAAGCGTGAAATATTCTAATGACTCAAAGTTTTCTAAGAGGATACGGATTTCAAAGAATTAATACTTTTAGTTGCGTGATCAATGACATAAGAGGATTTGAGGAATTTCCATTCAATGAATTAAGTGAATAAAGACGTACTTTCTAAGTATTTTTCTTTTTTAAAGATTTTTAATAAGAAGCTTATTTTTTCTGATATTCTATATGGATGCGCTGCCCGAGTGTAGCATTCAATTTTATTTCTTTGTTATATTAAAATAACAAATGTTAAAAATCTTTTTTTAAGAAATTAGGTTTTACAGAGATAATATTCATTGATACTTATTGTTAAGCAAAAGAAAGAAATATTAGTTGTTTTTAGATATTACAAATGAATATGATAAATGCTAATTAATTAAAATTATATTAGAAATTTTTATTAACCCTCTAAGCGTTTGTCCCGTAATATTCCGTACACTAAGCTCCAGGTTTCACTGCAATATAAGCAATGTTTAAGATATTATAATTCTATAAATTTAATGAATTTTCTAAGCATTGAAGAATGATTAAGACTCTCAAGGATTACATTTATATTCCTAAATAAGATTTTTTATGTAATATTGAAAGAATCATATTTTATTTGCATTTAAAACAAAATGCAGAGAAAACAACATTACAATTTTACCCATTTGCAAGACGCTTGGAGGGTTAATAGCATTTTTAATGTAATTTTTATTCAATATTATTTCCAAATACATGTGTGGCTATAATGATCTTAATACATTGTTCTAATAGAATATATTGACTTTTTTCCCTTAAGACAGTTACAACTGTTTGTATCATCTCTAAAACAAAAGATTAATTTATACATCAGCACTGAAAAAGAGAAAAAAAATCGTAAACTTACGGTAAGACTACTGCAGTAAATATGTTATACTTCCTCCGTTTCGTAAGTAGATTTTTTGTTCAAAGAAATAAAAGAAGGAAAAACTACGTTGAAGAAGCGCTGATTTTGCTTTATAAAGTTTGTGTAACTGGCTGATGGTGCCATCTATCGAACAGTTTACAAGATCATATATTTACTGACAGAGGAATAAAAATAATGTTGTCACGGCGATTCAATCTCAAAACCTTTGATGTGGGAGCCCGTTGCTCTAGCTATAACGCCATAAGATTTTCGAAGGGATGTGATAATGAAGCATATAGTGGAATATGTAGTGTGCATAATTATATTTTTATAAGTAAGATTGAAATTTTATCGATGGTCTTATAATTCTTCCAAGTTTTCATTAATAAGTCTAATATATTATTATGACTTACTTATGGTTAATGAATAATTGCAATCTTGCTTGGTAAAATAATTTACTAGGGAGATTTTCTTTTCTCAATGAATACTTACAATATGGTCTGGTTAATTTGTTGCTCAGATAGTTGTTGGTATCAGTACAGTCTCACTTTAGCAGCTTAATACAAATCGTATAAAAGAGTCAGAATACTTTCATTGAGTTACCTCATTTATGTGCATATGTCACTCTAATAAAAATTGAGAATAAATTTGGGGTTGGTAACTGTGTATCTCCGTTGCTTTCTTCCACCTTCGTCCGTTTCTTTATTTTCAGGAAATATGATTAAAAAATTGAACTTAACGGAAAATGCCCTTTTATTGTGAAAAGGGACTTTTTGTGCCAAACTGAGGAAAATTTATCTGAGACTTTTAGATTTTTTTAACAGTGTGATTATTTGTCATTCCACGACGACATGGTGTGATGTGTTGTGATTTCGTTTATTTATTTATTTATTTTTTTTGTCAAGTATGTTTCTGCTTAAAAAATATTTCCCATGTAGGTATAAGTGAAAAATTAATGCAATCAAATTATGTACACTTTAAAGTTATATAATCTTTATTATTTTTTCTTTTCTTATCAGATAATTCTAAAACAGAACAGACTGAAACAAAAAGTTCCTAAAAAATAATTCCCAGTCAAAAAAAAAAAAAAAAAAAAAAAAAAAAAAAAAGGCATCATTGATTTACAAACTTTTTTGTCGATTTGATCCTTTGAAAACAGTTAAAACGCCTTTCTCCTCTTTTGATTTCTTCTTTATGATTTTATTAGTGTCGTTCGTTAATATCCCACAATAACTTAGTAGCTGTCAAGCTCGGTACCCGAGCAACAAGTCATAGACCACCAACGGTAAAGCATAGCTTCGCGGATAGAATTATTGTTATTATTATTATTTAGTTTGTTTATTAATAAGTTCTCATTAACACAAGGATCCGGGGAATTAAATCTATTTTAGCATTTAAATAAATGTGAGAAATAATAATTGTCCTTAATTTAGATGTATGCCTGGATTAAAAATTTGTACAATCTTCCTGGGTATTACGACTAACGATTAATAAGAAAACATTCATAATAATTTTGCTTCTCGTATTTAACAGAAATTGACTGTATAAACCTATTTTGTCGTTTTATTAAGTGGTTGCAAAATGTTCCATGTTATATAATTCCCGAAAACACTGTAGGGGTTGCGTACATTTGTGTCCTTCATAATAACTTATTGTACATTTAACAAATAAATTTAAAACTCTAAATTCCGTTACGTTAACGGCAATGCTTATGAAATTTTTCTGACATAATCTTTAAAGTTCTGTGCATAAACTTCTCTCTAACATTCGCTTTGTTACTATATTTTAAAATTTATACTTGCTCTAGTTTAAGAAGTAACAGGCTGGTTATCAATAACCGAAACAACATTAAATAAGATGAGTTACACTTCATATATAATGTATGGTAGAGGGAAGCTTCTTAATGTATCGGCATTACTATATTTTGCCTTCTTGATATGCAGCTACGTAATCATATCCAGATAATAATAGAGGGATCATCATAGAGATTTATATAATAAAGTGTCAAGCATCTTTTTACATGTTTAAACAATGTAATAAACGGTTTATGATGTATTATACATTTAAAAAAAATAGCTAATTATTAAATTTTTCCACATTCCACATAATACAGACCAAGCATTGATGCATATCTTTTTTATCTTTCTTTCCGTTTTATTCAATTTTATTGTTCCATTACTTCAAAAGTAAATAGGAAGCATTATTAAATCATTCTTGAGTCTGTTCGTCTGTTTTGCTGTTTATCACTCATAGCTATTTTCCTCGTAAACTATGGAACGTCGATTGTTCAGATTGGCTGAAGTATGATAATCTATTGACTCACATATTTATAAATTATTAACTATTCACAAATATAATTTAACCACTTAACCGGCTGCCCCGAGATAAGTCGAGGATTAAAGCACTGTTTCCCCATACCCATCGCCGGTTAAGTGGTTAAGGTATAATGTAGGAGAACTAATTTTTTTACTTCCAAAAAAAATCTTTGTATATCTTGTGAAAGCCTTTGTAACGCAAAATTAGAGAATAAATTAATTTAATTTTCATATTATATTTTCATAGATATTTTCAAAAACACAACGAAAAAATATATCGCCTCTCCTCTATCTATAAAAATTCTACAAAAATATGCAAAAGCTAGGTGCAGTAGAAGTTAATTTAAAACTTTCAGGTAAACTACATCGATTCGCTGTGTCACTTAGTTTTTGTGGAAATCATATTTTTACGCCAGAAAGAAACTTAGATTTCCGAAAAATTGGAAAATGTGTTGAGGAACACTAGAAATACCAGTGAAACCTTCCTGTGCGTCTGTCTCTATTAAGCCACCCTCTCCATTAAGCTGCAGCGTAATTATGTCACCCACTTCCGGTATTTTTTTTAATTGAGGGAGGACTTGCTTGCTATGGCCAAAAACATACACATAATATTTAATTCACTATCATGACTAACTTCATACACTTCTCAATAAATGAAAATGGCTAAAATATTGTTATTGCAGCCTCACCGTCCGGCTAAATATTTAAATATTGAAGGAGAAATTAAGGAGGAAATTATATTGAGAAATTATATTGAGGAATTTAATTTAAATATTAAATTAAATTTTACGACATTTTTGGAATTTGTATTTGTGTGTGTTGTATTTATTGTTGTTTATTTTATTTTTATTTTTTTAAGAATACAATTTGTAAAGATTTTCAATAATTTTATTCTTGCAAATTTATCTCTAAAGTCCGGGATTGGAAATTGGCTGTTTATTTCTAATAACTACTATGTTTTAATTACTTGAAATATTTTAAAAATAAAATTGTTACTTAAAAAATCATTTTTGAGTGTTAAATTTAAAAAAAAAAAAAAAAAAAAATGCCGAGCGTTGGGATCGAACCCTAGTCCTCTACAAAACCTCAGAGCTATAAATCCGTGTCTTATACCACTGAGCTAACCAGACTTGCTACGACCTCTCTCTATCTGGAAGGCCTAATAAGTTCAACTTCGCGCATGCGCAAAGACCAATTTGAGTTGTTCTTAAAGAAGTAGGTTACTGTTTTAATATATATGATGTTAGTTTCCCTCTTTTTACTACGTTCATATTTGCAAACTTCTTCTTAGCAAATTTCTATAAAAAACTGAAATATAAAAACACACAAAAACTTTTCCAAGTAATAAGGCACAATTAAGGAAGTCTTTATCGATATTTACAGGATAAAAGAATATTATGTTAGAAAATTATGTTTTAATGTTTTCTGAAATTCATAGAAATGTTGACTTACACTGAAATAAAAGGATAATGTTTAGGAAATTTTCTCTCTCTTTAAAGCAAAAAACTTTTTGCATATAAGTAGCCTTATTATATTCATAGTATTTCACATATCTTTGTTTTTTTCATGACGTGTTAAATAATTCCTACAAATATTGTTGTTATTAATTTTAAAGAAACGCCTGACGTTATCTCTGAAATATTTGGGTGTCTGATATAATAAAAAGAAATATCACTCAGACGGTAAAATGACTTACAACAAATAATTCACAAAACAAGTTCGCTTAGTTTGTTTTTTGATTTGTAAAATGAAACTTAAAATTTTTTTGTTGAGCTGTCCAACATATATTGGATGGACAGAGTTATCTGATAGGTTCGTGTATCTATGTGATTTTTCATTTTTAGATGCGTTTGTAATTATATAGATACGTAGCACCTATAATCGTCGTTCAATCCGTCCGTCTGTCTGTCCTTATGTAACAGCGCTAAAACTACCTAAGCGAATCGTTTGAAATGTAAAATATATAATTGTTGTCAAATTTGATTAAGTCATTTCAAATTTCAAAAAAATCTGATGAATAGTTTAATAACAGAGACAATCAAAACAATTCCGTTTCTTTACGACCAATTGGAAAAAAATAGTTCCATGTACTTTTTAATGATGTTATACTCTATCAAAGATACTAAAATTGATGTGTATGTATGAAGTATACTAAATATATATATTCTGTATAACATTTGGTGCAAATAATATTTGTTATTAATTTACAGAACCACACTAAAGTATTCCATTACATTATGGTATGGGAGAAAACAAAATTTGGAACTCATTTAAATTATATTTAAAATTTTATGAAATTACTATACATTGATGAGGTTTACTGTAGGCTACTTCCTGTATAATAGATATCAGATTGTATTTATAGGGACACAAAAGAGATAGGATACTATATTGTATCCGAAGGATACTATTGTACCAAGATCTGTATATTTAAAAAACTTTCCTATAGTAAAAACGCACCTTTTTTGCTACATTTGGCGTGCAATTTCTTACTTGTATATTTGTAGCTTTTTTTCCAACTTGTTTGTTGATTTAGTGTTTAATCTACAATCCTCCCCCCCATCTCCCAACTTAATGGGAATGAATACGCATGTTTTCCTTTGTGACCCCAAAAATTTAGGTAAGAAAGATTAATCACCATAATTCTCTCATTCAGGAAAAATAAAGTAACTTTTCTTATGATTTTGTAGATATGGTCTTCAAATATGAAAAGATCTACTAAAAGTTTGAATTATTCTGTTTTTAAATGATTTTATACAGGGTGTACCTAAACTCATTATATATACGCTAGGGGGTGATAGAACACATCAAGACGAGTAAAAGTAAACAAGAAACCAAGAGTCCACAACGTTTTCCAAAGGAGATAGCCGCCATTAAAGTTTGGGGCCCAAAATTTCAAATACACATAAAAAACGGAAAAATTGGTCGATTGATTTGCGGTTTTCACTAAAACTATTCTTTATGTTGGTATTTTCTTGAAAATAAATTAAAAGATAATTATCAAAAAATGCCGATAGAGGGCACTTTAGAATTCGAAGTAATGAAAATCTATTTTTTTACCGTGATTTTTTGCATCTCATTAAATGGTTTCGTAAGCGTAGACTTAAATTTTAAGCTCAAAATCTGAATAGTTGGGAGTGGTTATGTAGCACAAACTTAAGTGTGTTCAGAGGGTTTAAATTTCAAATGATTATAGAAAACGGAAAAATTGGTCGATTGATTTGAGGTTTTCACTAAAACTATTCTTTATGTCAGTATTTTATTGAAAATGAATTATAAAGATAAATTTCATAAAATTCCGAGAGAGGACGCTTTAAACTTCAGAGTAACCAACAACTAATTTACATCCTCTGAACACAGTTCAGTTTGTGCTACTTAACCACTCCCAACTATTTAGATTTTGAGATTAAAATTTAAGTTTAAATCTAAGTTTACGAAAACATTTAATCAGATGCAAAAAATAAAGTAAAAAATAGTTGTTCGTTACTCCAAAGTTTAAAGCGCCCTCTATCGGCATTTTTTGAAATTTATCTTTATAATTCATTTTCAATAAAATACCGACATAAAGAATAGTTTTAGTGAAAACTGCAAATCAATCGACCAATTTTTCCGTTTTTTATAATCTTTTGAAATTTAAACCCTCTGAACACAGTTAAGTTTGTGCTACTTAACCATTCTCAACTATTCAGATTTTGAGTTCAAAATTTAAGTTTAAGTCTAAGCTTATGAAATCACTTTATGAGATTGAAAAAATAACGGCAAAAAATAGTTTTTCATTACTTCAAATTCTAAAGCGCCCTCTATCGGCATTTTTCAAAATTTATCTTTATAATTTATTTTCAAGAAAATACCAACATCAAGAATAGTTTTAGTGAATACCGCAAATCAATCGAGCAAGTTTTCCGTTTTTATGTGTATTTGAAATTTTGGACCCCAAACTTTAATGGCGGCCATCTCCTTTGGAAAACGTTTGAGACCCTAGGTTTCCTATTTACTATTACTCATCTTGATGTGTTCTATCACCCCCTAGCGTATATACCATGAGTTTAGGGATAAGCTGTATAATCCCTAATAGTGTATGTTCTGTAGTTAAAAAAATCACAAATGACAAAATAAACCATACATCAGCTCTGATGCAGATTATTTTATTTAAAGACAATATGTATATATATATATATTTCTTTATTGGTTTAATGCGTTACTTAATCTTAATTACGTAGTTACGGAATAACTAAATACGTTAAGGTAATTATGTAAGGTTACACCAGTGCAAATTTGGTACATTTCAGCTTACTTAAAATAAATTTGGTGCCTCTAAAATTGCTAAGAGATCGGTCGAGAAAGGGCTAGTGCAACAGTCAAAAGCACCCGTTTCAATCGCTGAAGGATAGTAAAGTACACAGTTCAACCGCAAAGCCCTAAAAATAATTTCTGTAATATTTATTGCAATGGTTCTTTTCAAACCCTCTGAGCGTCTTGCAGATGGGTAAATTGTAATGTTGTTTTCTCGCATTTTGTTTTAAATGGTCAGAAAAAAATGATTCTTCTAACATAATAATAATAACAATAATGATAACTTATTTACAAATATGAATGTAAACGTTGAGAGCGTTAATTATTCTAAATTGTATTGAGAATTCATTAAAATCTATATAATTTTAGTATCTTAAATTTTGCTTATATTGCAGTGAAACACGGAGTTTAGTGATCGTAATATAATGTTCCAAACATTTAGAGGGTTAATAACGGGTTAATAATATTTTTCTTATTAAACGAGGGTTAATAATATTTTTCTAAGTGCAGAAATAATGTGATTTTTGTTATTATCATTATTATTATTTCTTAAATGCTTTATAATAAATTGAAACTTAATACTCAACTGTTTTAAAAAAATTTAATTTTATATGCCAAATATTTAAGCTAAAATGTTATGTATGTAATAATTTAATAAATAAGGATTTTCAATTGTGATCATATTTTCTGACAATCATCATGAAGCATATATATGTATGTCAGATAGAAAACTTTTTCATTCGGTTCCGTGAAAAACGGAAAAAAGATAACGATACTAAAGATAAATATTTATATCAGAACAGTAAAAGAAATTACCTTAGTATTCGTAGTTTAATGTTTCTAAAATTGTATAAAAGTGTGCAATGCTGTTCACGTAAAAATAAAATATACATTAAAAATATAATTAGTTGCAAGAGGTTTCAAAATTTTACAGAATTAGACAAATATTTTGAGGCAACCTTTAAAAATGTTTAGTAAAACCAAAAAAATTGTAGTTATTGTTATATTTAAAAAAATACTAAAATTAGTAAAGATATTTACTCTAAAAATATTTTAGTTCAATTTCTGATAAAAGGCAAGCATAATTCGGTAAAATATAAACTTTTTAAGGGGTCAGGTACCCTTTAAAGAATCCAAAAATTGATTTTTAAAAAAAATAGCTGAAAATTAAATATGATTCATTAGGTACATTTTTAAACAAACCGCATTCAAAATTCGCATTATAAGAAAAGTTATGTCTAAAAAACTTTGCGCTTTTCCTATACTATCAATGTGTGATTTAAACTTTTACTTCAATTTTCTCAAAACAGCGATTTTGATCATTGCGCGCACGATTTCTAAAAAATGCTTGCGTCGAATTTCACAAAATTTTGGCTGAATATATTAAGCTTATATAGACACAAAATGACCTATTATTACATTCCGCAAGTTAGAAGTTGAGAATTCACGTCTAATTTTGTGTTTAAAAAAATGTCGATATTTCGAATTTCATTAAAAAATAATTTTTTCTCTGAATCCATAAGTTTTATTTTTTTCACCGTTCGTCATTTTGAAAACACATTATATCTCTACTTATAAAAAATTTTTGCTTGTTTTAGCTATTCAAATTTGAAAAATTGTGCGCGCAAGGCATGCAAGTATTATTCCTTCGTAAAAATTGTATTATCTTTAAAAATAATTCAAAAATCACTGTATAGGTTTATGATTTTTTTTAACAATTTTAACTAGTAAAATAAATCTTTCTGAATATATGTTTTCAATTTTATAGTTTAAAGTCAATTAGATGTAGAGTGACTGCAATTCTTACAGAGGTCACTTTTTGCCGTATTTTGTTAATTCAAAGGGTGCCTGACCCCTTAAGTTCTTGAACTTTGATAAATAAATTAGACAAACAACACCATCTATCGTTTAAAGTATATAAGAATCACGTATACAATGTATCAAATGGGAACTTTTTCAACGCATAATTTATTTAAACACAACTAATTAAATATTCGATAATTTTTTTTTATGAAACATTCAAAACTTTTAACTATTAACTTTAAAAACTTAACTTTTCTTTTTTAATTGCTAGTCAAATTAATAAATAAGAAAAGAAATTTAAAAAATAAATAATGCCCGATGCACGCAATTTATTTGTTTACTTATTTTGCAATCAAAATCCCTTTTTTCCGCATAATTTCTTTTCTAAATGTATAAAGGACTACACCCTAAGTGAAACCTTTATCAATTAGGAGTATGCTCGGTTACCAGAACTTATTTCATGGTTACCTAAAATTATAATCATAATTACACAATATTACATAATTACACATCATTACACCATGTGTAATTACATCATAATTACACATTAATGATAGAGATTTTCACTATAAATCAAATAAATTTAAGGTTACTAAAAAAAGAAAAACTGGATTCCTAGAACTTTATAAGTAACGGCTACTAGGAGTGCACATAAAGTTAAGTAAGATTTAATAATATTAGTAGATTGTTTTATAAAGTCATAGATTAACAGATTTCTATAGCTTTGCTTGTAAGTTTTGTAGGTTGGCGTCATTTTATTTATTTATTTTTTTATTATTTATTTACTTATTTATTATTTATTATTTATGTATTTATTCATTTTGTATGATGTACAGGTACAAAGTTATTAAGCATACAATATTCGAAAACATTATATTACATGAGTTATAGATAATTTCTTTCAGTGCATAATCAATGTGGCTTCTATTTTTATCTGTGCTATAAACAATAAACGTTTGTTTATTTCTTTATAGGGGCAATGTCCAGGGGTATCCCACTACACTGCTGGCCATTAAAATTAAAATACCAGGACTGAACGATTTTCAACAAGACATTCGACAAGCGTCAAAACTACAAGAAATGTAGAAGAGGTCAGAATATAAAAATGGATAACAATCAGATGTTAGTGCATTTAGACGAGGCAAGCGGGAAAAAGGACATCTGAAGCACTACATAAAACTTTCGTAGTGGATTTCTTATTCAGAAAGCAGTTTTTAAAGTCGGCGTATTCTCAGAATATCCTGTTATGTCTGATATAATACGAGGAAATGCATAACAGAATTGTCGGAATTCTCTAGAGGCAGTATCAATACCTATTAAGGGAATATAGTTCCGTGATATTGCGCGTAAAACTTATCGAAATCCAACTACTGCCACGCGAATATGGAATCAATGAGTTGTTCAGGGTCATACTAAACAGTATGAGAGAAAATGGTCCTACCTTGAGAAAGATCCGAGAATGTAGACGTATTGTGATGTCGGCCCTTAAAAACATCGTTGGCACACCATTTACATTTACTCAGGAAATGGGTATGTTTGCTGCGTGCCCATGCGATGACGTTTGTAGCAGCGTAGGTTTTCAGAATGGCTGCCCTTACATCGGCTTCAATTCGCAATGAAGCATAGAGCGAGGAAGCGACTACAGCATGCCGAAGACAAAGATGGATACAGGTGTAGCTCAACATTGTCTTTTATGTGGAGTTTCGGCTCTGTTTGAAGTAATCTGATAACCGTATACGTGCCTGGAGATTCGAGGAGAACGCTCGTCGACTGCTTGTAATCTGCATTTTCATAGAGGCCTTCCGCCTAGGTGATGTATTAGACTGCCACTGAATACACGACACGCATATGTCTAGTTCGTATCGACGGTATTTTGATTGTAGATCGGTACTTTTCGCATAACTTAATTCCAGTGTTCTTCGAGGCCCGCCAAACGCCGTCTTAATCAAGGTAACTCAAAACTACAAGCTGCATGTCGTATTCCTATATTTCTCACTGGGTATTTGATTGCTGCTTTCGCCTGCATGGTCTCTAAATCTGTCACCCATTGACAATATCTGACATGGATTACAAAGAGACTGGCCCGCCACTCCTATCTAGCTAATGTCAATGTCTTCTTCAAATAGGTTAAATTTTATAATGATAACACTATCTTTCACCAATTGAATCAGAAAAAAAACAGGTCTATTAAAAATAATGGTAACCTATCCGTTAACCATTCAACCATCTAGCGGAGGAAGGGAAAAAATAAGCAACAAAAATTTTCATCTAAATAAATAGATTTTTTTCTCTTAATCCTTCTTTAAACGAACTAGCAAAGATGTAAACAATACTCTTTATTGCAGTGATTGCAATTCCGTCATTAGACTGTAGATAAAACCCGAAATACCCGTATTATACTGTGGATACCAAAATGACCGGCATTACACTGTGATACAATTTTTGAGACATTCTATCTTATAGGTACAAAAAAGAATATCTAAACTAACATTAAACAAAATTATTATTACAGTTAAGCAAATTACCATAAATAAAATCCATATGTACTTACGTTGAAAACAAAGCTTTATAGGTGAAATCATGCATATACGTTATTTATAAAAATAATATATATATACAAAGTAAAAAAGAAATTAAAACTAAAATATCAAAAATAAAATAAAACAATAACACATATCTAAAAATAGATCGCCATCAAAAAATGGTCTCTCATTTAAAAGCAACAATTAATTATTATTCCTATTTTTCTCAAAACTTTATTTTCATTTTCTAATCCGTCAATTGTTTGAATTTTGATATTTTAAAAATAAAACAGCAACTGGTCGATAGTATACTTACCCTTCATTACTACTTTGGTTCAATTTCTAATTAAAATAGATTAATAAAACATAAGCATGTTAAATATTCTTTCTAATTTCGAGACACTTGACCATCACGGAGCGATCCACAGGTTATTTCGTAAGAATTATTCATAACTGCATTTCCTGAAAGGTTTCATTTTTACGGGGTATTTTTATAATCACAAGAAAAAAGAATTGGTTACTGCGCACCACACTATTATAAAAATTATGGAAAAATCAAAACCTCCCCCCTACCTAAATATCTTTCAAATAGAAAGTGAGGTAGGATCTTGAAAACTTTATGCTTCTCCAGAGCTGGCCAATTACGAGTAATATCAGAATATGACCTGAAGTTCCCGCATTCCACTGGAGCATCGCAGACGGAGAAAACACAAACATATTTACTATAGGAATATCCTCTGGTAGACCTAGGGATCGACTTCAGGTCTTCCAAATTTGATCCCCATAAATAATCCCCAATTGTCCATCAACATATCTTAAAAGAAATTTTCAAGGCTATTATTTCACAAGCACTTGTTCTGCACAACTATTTTTTTATTTTATGTTGTAGAATCAAATTAATTGCTTATAAAAAACACCTGCCAACTAATCACACAAGCCAGGGAAATCAAAAATTAAAATATTACTGTACATAATATTATAAATTTCAATACAATAATTAATTATGCAAAATAATATATTTTAAATTATGACTGATTTACATATGTTTGATCCGATAAATGGAATCTCTACTGCAATACATTATTTCCACAATTACTGCGATAGTGTTGGCGTTAATGATTTTAAATTTGCTGTGAGGATTAGTATGCTGATTGAAAACGATTTCGTAAAATTTAAATTTAAAAAGATAAAATAGTCTGAATGTGCATAAAAATATCTTAATACTTTTTAGAAATTTTCTCATCTAGAAATTTGACTTAGGACAGTTCTTAATAAAACAATTTTAAAATGGCTGCACAAAGAAAAAATGCAAAAACATATTAAGACTTATTAAATAACGACTTATTTTGCATTAAACATAAAAAATGAAACACTACGGTTGAATGTAGTTACTAATCAGAGGCTATCACAAAAATACTTTAAATCACTAAATAACGTTTTTCATTTATAAATTATGTTGAAAACTGGGTTACATTTAACTGGCGTATTTTTTTTTTTTTTTTTTTTTTTTTTTTTTTTTTTTTTTTACAACTACGATGTAGAACCGGTCACATTTCTACGTAGGAAAATATCAAAGAGAACTATTTCATTAAGTATTAATAAATTTAACAAATTACAATAAAAAATCACGTTATATTTATTAGACAATTATTCAAACAAATATAATTTATCCTAAATGTCACTGCATTTTCATAAAGACAGTCTAAATTTTTGTAAAATATTTTGTTTTGCCAGTCTATGTTTTCGATTAAATTATTTTCAAAAGGAAGTATTTTCTCTTTTGGGAAGAATTTCAAAGCGGCTAAAGCAAATGGCACACCTCTACAATCCATATTTTAGATTCAACAATTAAGACACGCTCGTTTGTTTAAAAATGACGCCATTGTCAATCGCTAGAGTACTTCAATCTTACGATTGAGAATTAAACAACATCTCTAGAACAGTAAGCCGTCATTTAAGAAGTTTGACAAAATAATTTGGATATCTAATGACTTAATTACTTACATTTGCTTGTTTATAATAGCTCAATGTTTTATGTGAAATCATTCATTTATATTTTTTAAGAAATTCACAAAATACAGCACACAGGTTAATAAAACTGTGTGATTTAAGCTTTTTGATATAAATTAAGTAAATCAGGGGAAAATAAGTCACGAAATTATATTTAAAATGAATTTTGAATGAAAAAAGAGTTATATCATTTTTAAAGCCAGTTTGCAATAAGCAAAAAATCTTTAATTCACAAATAAAAACGAAATCAAAACAAAATTTATTGAGTTTTATATTGGATGATATTCTTGACTTAGCACGTATTTTAATTTCAGTTTTTATAAGAAAATGGCAACAAAATAGATGCAATAATCTACTATTTTCATTTTCTTTTTAATAGAAATGGAGTGCTCCAGTTGTTACAAATACAAAATGGGTATTAAAAAATATAAAAATATTAATATCTCGAAAATAAATTGAGATATAGGTTTTAAAAAAATTTCATTTTAAATTGCATTTTTACACTGTACGATGGTGTTAAAATTGACAATGTACAATGTCTAGATGTTTTAAAATTTGCAGGAAAAAAAATTCCAAATTCCATTTAAAATTTTAAAGGATTGCTACTATGACGTCAGTGTTACACACGGCTATGTTTGTATTTTTAATATAGATAGCATTAAAATTTTGTATACAACTTTCATATTTTCTTTTCAAATGACTTCGAAATACCTCTATAGGAAAATCTATATATGTTTTTAAGTTTTTTAATTCGCCATTCCGCATTTACCCTAATTTAAAGGTTTGATACATATACTTTATTACGGTTTAAATTATCGCGATAGTTTGCTTATTTTTCTTGCATTAAAATTTCTTAACCTATAACATATTACAATGATTATATCGCGGAATGTTAATTAATAATGAATATAGAAGCATATTTTACCCATTAAACTTCGGAAAAATAATCAATAAATAAAAGAAATATCTTTCTCTCCAGCTTTATTTAAATGAATATTGAAAATAAAAGGGTAATAGGATCTTTGCAACGAGATTATTTATGAACTCTTTTTCTTTTTAAAAAAGTCAGACAAAAAAAAAAAAAAAAAAAAAAAAAAAAAAAAAAAAAAAACAGAAATTTTGCTCTTTATTTAATTTGAGAGTTTGAAAAAACTTTTCTGCAAATTTACTCAAAGAAGTCAAAGAATGGGAAAAAATGTGTTAGTATTGAGGTACTATAATTAAAGAAGTCTTTGTTAGATATAATAACACAAATGTTTGAAAGTCATTTTTAATGCTTACTGAAAATAGTCTGAAGAAGTAATTGTGAATACAGGAAAGATAATTTTCTTTTCCTTTGAAATAATACCAGTATTGCAATTATATGGAGTGAAAGTAGGAGAATAACTTTAAAAGATCTGTTTTTATCAATTTGTTGAAACCTTAAATTTAAATATTAAATAAGAAGACAAATGTCAGTTATTTTCTGATAATACAAGTGTTTACGTATTGTGAAAAAAAAATATTGTAAATTTAGTGAGTAATTTTATGTCTAATACTAAGGTCTAACAAATTTCTAATTAACTAGTATATCTGCAGATCAGGAGCCTCAAAGTCAGCTTTGCAAATCATCGTTCTTTTAAATAATTTGCGCAACATTCAATTTTCTTCGAATTTCTTTTTAAAGTTCTCAAGTTGCATAAATATTTATAAAAAAATAATACTTCGTGAAGTTTCAAAAATATATTTTATTACATATAATTTATTACAATGATTTTATATTGAATTTTTAATGAATAATAAATATAGATGAATGCCGTACCAAATAAACCTCAACAAAACTAATTACTAAATTATGAATGAAATATCTTTCTCTTAAACATAATTTAAATAAATATTGAAAATGAAAGCGTAATGGGATTATGCAACGGGATTATTTATAACACTTTTTCTTTTGGAAAACTCTGACAAAAGAAGAGCCCTTTCGCTCTTTACTTAATTTGAGAAATTGAAAACTCTTTTCAGTAAATTTCCTAAAAGAAGTCAAAGCATGAAAACAAATTGTGTTAGTAATGAGGTACTATAATTAAGGAAGTCTTTGTTAGCTATAATAACACAAATGTTAGAAAGTTCTTTTCTAATGCTTACTGAAAATAGTCTGAAGAAGTAGTTGTGACGTTACAATGAATAAAGTAAAGATAATTTTCTTTCCCTTTGAAATAGGAGATATTTGTGCTAAGCTTAAGGATTTCATTAAAGCAATAGTTTTCAATATAATGTATGTGCAGTATCGGAATTTTATAGAGCGAATATTGGAGAATGTCTTGAAAAGATACGTTTTTATCAAATTGTTGAAACCTTAAAAATAAGCATTAAAATTTTGTATACAGCTTTTATATTTTCTTTTAAACTGACTTTGAAATATCTCTATAGGAAAATCTATATATGTTTTTAAGTTTTTTGCCACACCGCATTTACCCTAATTTAAAAATTTGATACATACTTTATTACGGTTTAAATTATCGTGATAGTTTGAGTATTTTTCTTGCATTAAAGTTTCTTAACCTACATCTTATTCAAAGATTATATCTCGGAATGTTAATTAATAATAAATATAGAATATTATGATTTACCCATTAAACCTCGCAAAAAGTAATCATTAAAAAATAAAAGAAATATCTTTATTTCAAACTTAATTTAAATGCATATGGAAAACAAAAAGGTAATAGGATCTTTCCAACGAGATTATTTATGAACGTTTTTTATTTTTGAAAAAGTCTGACAAAAGAACAGAAATCTCGCTCATTACTTAATTTGAGAGTTTGAAAACTCTCTTCAGCAAATTTACTAAAAGAAGTCAAAGAATGGGGAAAAAATGTGTTAGTAATGAGTTACTAAAATTAAGGAAGTCTTTGTTAGATATAATAACACAAATGTTTAAAAGTCATTTTTAACCCCTTGAAGGGCGGTGTTGGCATAATGACAACACCTAATCTTAATTCTAAATTGCCACACTGGCACCAGAAATTTTCTAGGAAAATTTCCATTTTATTAAATACGCAAAAATACACTTTTATTAGTTTACAAATAAAATTCCGTGTAAATACTGGTATCACTCAATTATATCAACATTTTACGAATACAAGTATCTTGCCCTGGAAAGGGTTAATGGTTACTGAAAATAGTCTGAAGAAGTAATTGTGAAGTTACAATGAATACAGGAAAGATAATTTTCTTTTCCTTTGAAAAAATATCAGTATTGCAATTATATGGAGTGAAAGTCGGAGAATAACTTTAAAAGATCTCTATTTATCAATTTGTTGAAACCTTAAATTTAAATATCAAATAAGAAGACAAATGTTAGTTATTTTCTGATAATACAAGTGCTTAAAAATTGTGAATAAAATAATAATCTTGTAAAATTAGTGAGTGATTTTATGTCTAATACTAAGGTCTAACAAGATTGTTATTAACTAGTATATATGCAGATCAGGAACCACAACGTCAGCTTTGCAAATCATCGTTCTTTTAAATACTTTGTGCAACATTCAATTTTCTACGAATTTCTTTATAAAGTTCTCAAGTTACATAAATGTTACTAAGAATAAAAAATATTTCGTGAAGTTTTAAAAATATATTTTATTACATATAATTTATTACAATGATTTTATCTTGCATTTTTAATGAATAATAAATGTAGATGGTTGCTTTACCAATTAAACCTTGACAAAAGTCATCACTAAATGATGAATGAAATATTACCTTAAACATAATTTAAATAAATATTGAAAATGAAAGTGTAATGGGATTATTTATGAACACTTTTTATTTTTGGAAATCTCTGACAAAAGAAGAGCCATTTCGCTCTTTACTTAATTTGAGAAATTGAAAATTCTTTTCAGTAAATTTTCTAAAAGAAGTCAAAGCATGAAAACAGATTGTGTTAATAATGAAGTACTATAAATAAAGAAGTCTTTGTTAGATATAATAACACAAATGTTCGAAAGTCCTTTTTTAATACTTACTGAATATAGTCTGAAAAGTAATTAATAAGTTTCAATTAATAAAGTAAAGATAATTTTTTTCCTTTGAAATAAGAGATATTTGTGCTTAATTTAAGGATCTCATTAAACCAATAGTTCTCAATAGAAGGAATTCGCAGGATAGCAATTACATAGAAAGAAGTTGAAAAAATAACTTGAAAAGTTCTGTTGTTACCAAATGATTAAAACCTTAAATAAGTGTAAAATAAGAAGAAAAATGTTAGTTACTTTCTGATAATACAAATTTTTAAACATTGTGATTAAAAGAAAAAGCTTTTAAAATTTAGTGAGTGATTTTATGCGTAATTTTAAGATTTAAGAAGATTGTTATTACTTAGTATATCTGCAGATCAGGAGTTTAACGTCTGCTTTGCAAATCATCGTTCTTTTAAATACATTGTTTGCAATATTCTATTTTCTACACATCTCTTTTTAAAGTTCTCAAGTTGCATAAATGTTTATAAAAGTAAAAAATAATTCGTGAAATTTCAAAAACGTAATTTTTTACACATATTTTATTACAATTATTATAGATTGCATTTTTAACAAGCAATAAATATAGAAGCATATTTTAACAATTAAACCTTGAAAAAAGTCATCACTAAATAATGAAAGAAATGTTTTTGTCTTAAGCAAAATTTAAATAAATATTGAAAATAAAAGGTAATGGGACTATGCAACGGGATTATTTTTAAACATTTTTCCCTTTGGAAAATTCTGACAAAAGAAGGGCTATTTTGTTTTCTCCTTAATTTGAGAGTTTGAAAACTCTTTTCTGAACATTTTCTGAAACATGTGAAGCGTGAAACAAATGTATTAATAATGAGGTACTATAATTAAGGAAGTCTTTGATAGCTATAATAACACAAATGATAGAATGTCCTTTTTTAATGCTTACTGAAAATAGTATGAAAAAGTAATTGTGAAGTTACAATGAATATAATTTTCTTTCCCTTTGAAATAAAAGTCATTTGCGTTTAATTTAAGGATCTCATTAAACCAGTAGTTCTCAATAGAATGTATTAGTAGGATTTCAATTACATAGAAAGAAGTTAAAAAAATAATTTGAAAAGCTCTGTTTATATCAAATTATTTAAATCTTAAATAACAATAAAATATGAAGAAATATTTTAGTTAATTTATTTAATAAAGGTTTAACTATTGTGAATTAAAAAAAATTAAACTTATTGAGTGATTTTAAGCGTAATTTTACGATTTGATAAGATTGTTATTAACTAGTATATCTACAGATCAGGAGCCTCAACGTCAGCTTTGCAAATCATCGTTCTTTTAAGTACTTTGTTCGCAATATTCAATTTTCTATGAATCTCTTTTCAAAGTTCTCAAGTTGCATAAATATTTATAAGAGTAAAAAATACTTCCTGAAGTTTGAAAAATATAATTTATTGCATATAACTTATTACAATGATTATGGATTTCACTTTTAAAGAAAAATAAATATAGAAGAAAGCGTTACCCCTTAAACCTCGACAAAAATAATCAGTAAATAACAAAATAAATATCTTTGTCTAAAGCATTTTTAAAATAAATATTGAAAATAAAAGGGGAATGATACTATGCAATAGGATTATTTATGAACACTTTTTCTTTTTGGAAAACTTTTATAAAAGAGCAGCCATTTCGTTCATTACTTAATTTACGAGATTGAAAACTCTTTTCTGTAAATTTTCTAAAAGAAGTCAAAGCATGGAAAAAATGTGTTAGTAATGAGGTACTATAATTAAGGAAGTCTTTGTCAGATATAATAACACAAATGTTAGAAAGTCTTTTTTTATTGTTTTCTGAAAATAATCTGAAGAAGTAATTGTGAAGATACAATAAATAAAGTAAAGATGATATTCTTTCCTTTGAAATAAGAGATATTCGTGCTTTATTTAAGTTTCACAGTAAAACAATAGTTCTCAATAGAATGTATTTGAATTATAGCTGTTCTATGGAAAGTAGCTGAAAAAATAATTTAAAAAACTCTGTTGTTATCAAATTATTGAAACCTTAAATAAGTATAAAAAAATTAAACTGTTAGTTACTTTCTGATAATACAAGTGTTTAAACATTGTGAACAAAACGATAATCTTGCAAAAATTAGTGAGTGATTTTATGTGTAATTTTCAGATTTAGTAAGATTGATATTATCTAATATATCTGCAGATAAAGAGCTTCAACGTCAGTTTTTGAAATCATCGTACTTTTAAATACTTTGCGCAATATTCAATTTTCTACAAATCTCTTTTTAAAGTAATCAAGTTACATAAATGTTTGTAAGAATAAAATATACTTCGTGAAGTTTCAAAAATATAATTTATTACAAATATTATAGATTGCGTTTTTAATTAATAATAAATTATAGAAGAATGCTTTACCCACTAAAAATCCACAAAAGTCATCACTAAATTAAATAAGAAATATCTTTCTCTCAAGCATAGTTTAAATAAATATTCAAAATAAAGGGGTAATGTGATTATGCAAAGAGATTATTTATAAGTACTTTTTCTTTTTCGAAAACTCTAACAATAGAAGAGCTATTTCTCTCTTTACTTAATTTGAGAGTTTGAAAACATTTTTCTGTAAATTTCCTGAAATAATTCAAAGCATAGAAAAAATGTGTTAGTAATGAGGCTCTATAATTAAGGACGTATTTGTTAGATATAATAACACAAATGTTAGAAAGACCTTTTTTAATGCTTTCTAAAAATAGTCTGAAGAAGTAATTGTGATGTTACAATGAATAAAGTAAAGATAATTTTCTTTTCCTTTGAAATAAGGTATATTTGCGCTTAATTTAAGGATCTCATTAAACTAACAATTCTCAATAGAATGCATTAGTAGCACTGCAATTATATGGAAAGGAAATAGGAGAATAACTTGAAAAGATCTGTTTTTATCAAATTGTTAAATCCTTAAAAATTATTATTGAATAAGAAGAAAAATTTTAATATTTTTCTGATAATACAAGTGTTTAAATATTGTGAATAAAAGAATAATCTTGTAAGATTTAGAGAGTGAATTTATGTGTAATTTTAAGATTTAACAAGATTGTTATGAACTAGTATATCTCTAGTATATCTGTAGATTAGGAGCCTCAAAGTCAAATTTGCAAATCATCATTCTTTTAAATGTGCTTACTTTGCTCAATATTCAATTTTCTTCGAATTTCTTTTTAAAGTTCTTAAGTTACATAAATATTTGTAAGAATAAAAAATACTTCGAGAAGTTTTAAAAATATAATTTATTACATTTAATTTATTACAATTATTATAGATTGCATTTTTAATGAATAATAAATACAGAAAAATGTTTTACCCACTGAACCTCCACAAAAGTAATCACTAAATTAAATTAAGAAATAGTTTTCTCTCAAGCATAATTTAAATAAATATTTAAAATAAAAGGGTACAGGGATTATGCAACGGGATTATTTAGGAAAATTTTATCTTTTTCTAAAACTCTGACAAAAGAAGATCCTTTTCGTTCCTTACTTAATCTGAGAGTTTGAAAACTCTTTTCTGTAAATTTCATAAAAGAAGTCAAAGATGAAAAAAAATGTGTTAGTAATGAGGTACTATAATTAAGGAAGTTTTTGTTAGGTATAATAACATAAATAATAGAAAGTTCTTTTTCAATGCTTACTGAAAAATAGTCTGAAAAGTAATTGCGACGTTACAAAGAATAAAGCAAAGATAATTTTCTTTCCCTTTGAAATAAGAGATATTTGTGCTTAATTTAAGGATATCATTAAACCAATAGTTCTCAATAGAAATGTATTAGCTGTATAGCAATTATATTGAAATAAGTTGAAGAAATAATTTAAAAAGCTCGGTTGTTATCAAATTATTGAAACTTTAAATAAGTAAAAATTAAGAAGATAAATGGTAGTTAATTTCTGATAATACAAGTGTTTAAACAATATGAATTAAAGAATAATCTTGTAAATTTAGTGAGTGATTTTATGGGTAATTTTAAGATTTAGCAAGATTGTTACTTATTAGTATGTCGGCAGATCAGGAGCCTCATCTTCAGCTTTGCAAATCATCATTCTTTTAAATACTTTACGCAATGTTTAATTTTATACGAATCTCTTTTGAAAATTCTCAAGTTATACAAATGTTTGTGAGAATAAAAAAAAAACTTCGTGAAGTATCAAAAATATAATTTATTATATATAATTTATTACAATGATTCTAGATTGCATTTTTAATGAATAATAAATGTAGAAGAATGATTTACCAATTCAAATCTCACCAAAAGTAATCACTAAATGATGAAAGAAATATCTTTCTCTCAAGCATAATTTAAATAAATATCGAAAATAAAAGGGTAATGAGATTATGCAACAAGATTATTTATGAACACTTTTTCTTTTTGGAAAAATCTGACAAAAGAAGGGCCATAACATTCTTTACATAATTTGAAAGTTTGAAAACTCTTTACTGTAAATTTCCTAAAAGAAGTCATAGCATGAAAACAAATTGTGTTAGTAACGAGGTACTTTAATTAAGGAAGACTTTGTTAGGTATTATAATACAAATCTTAGTAAGTCATTTTTTAATGCTTACTGAAAATAGTCTGAAGACGTAACTGTGAACGTTACAATGAATAAAATGAAGATAATTTTTTCCCCTTTGAAACAAGATACATTTTTGCTTAATTTAAGAATCTAATTAAAGCAATAATTCTCAAAAAAAATATATATTAGCAGGGTAGCATTTATATAGAAAGAAACTGAAAAAAAAATTTAAAAAGCGCTGTTGTTTTCAAATTATTAAAACAAGTATAAAAAAAGAAGAAAAATGTTAGTTACTTTCTGGAAATACAAGTGTTTAAAACTGTGAATAAAAAAATATTCTTGTAAAATTTAGTGAGCGATTTTATGCGTAATTTTAAAGTTTAACAAGATTGTTAGTAACTGGTATATCTGCAAATCAGGTGCCTCAACGCCAGCTTTGCAAATCATCGTTCTTTTAAATATTTTAATCAATATTCAGTTTTCTACAAATTTCTTTTTAAAGTTCTCAAGTTACATATATGTTTGTGAGAATTAAAAATACTTCGTGAAGATTCAAAAATATATTTTATTACATATAATTTATTACAATGATTATAGACTGCATTTTTAATGAATAATAAATATGGAAGAATGCTTTACACATTAAACCTCGAAAAAAAGTAATCACTAAATAATAATAAAAAATAACTTTTCCTCAAGCATAATTTAAATAAATAATGAAAATAAAAGGGTAATGGTCTGAAGCAGTGGGATTATTTATAAACATTTTTTTCTTTTTGGAAAACTTTGACAATAGAAGATTCATTTCGTTCTTTACTTAATTTGAGAGTATGAAAACTCTTTTCTGTAAATGTCCTAAAAGAAGTCAAAGCATGGAAAAATGTGTTAGTAATGTGGTACTATAATTAAGGACGTATTTCTTAGATATAATAATACAAATGTTAGAAAGTCCTTTGTTAATGCTTACTTTAAATATTCTGAAGAAGTAATTGTGACGTTGCAATGAATAAAGCAAATATAATTTTCTTTTTCTTTGAAATAAGGTATATTTGCGCTTAAAAGATATTTGTGCTTAATTTAAGGATCTCGTTAAACCAATAGTTCTCAATAGAATGTATTAAAAGGATAGTAATTATATAGAAATAAGTTAAAAAAATAATTTAAAGAGCTCTGTTGTTAAATACTATTGAAACTTTAAATACATATAAAATAAGAAGGAAAAATGTAGTTACTTTCTAATAATACAAGTGTTTAAACACTGTGAATAAAAGAATGATCTCGAAAAATTTTGTGAGTGATTTTATTTCTTATTTTAAGATTTCACACGATTGTTAACGATTAGTATATCTGCAGATCAGGAACCTCATCGTCCGCTTTTCAAATCATATTTCGTTTAAATATTTTGCAATATTTTCAATTCTCTACAAATTTTTTTAAGTTCTCAAGTTACATAAATGTTTGTACGAATAAAAAATACTTTGCGAAGTTTCAAAAATATAATTTATTACATATAATTTATTGCAATGATTGTAGATTGTATTTTTAATGAATAATAAATATAGAAGAGTGCATTACACAGTAAACTTTGACAAAAGTAGTCACTAAATGATGAAAGAAATATTCTTTCAAGCATAATTTAAATAAATATTCAAAATAAAAGGGTAACGGGATTTTGGAATGGGATTATTTATGAACACGTTTTCCTTTTGGAAAACTTTGGCAAAAGAGCAGCCGTTTCGTTCTTTACTTAATTTGAGAGTTTGAAAACTCTTTTCTGTAAATTTCGTAAAATGTCAAAGCATCGAAAAAATGTGTTAGTAATGAGGTACTATAATTAAAGGGGTTTTTGTTAGATATAATAACACAAATGTTAGAAATTCCTTCTTTTTTAATGTTTTCTGAAAATAGTCTGAAGAAGTAATTGTGAAGTTACTATGAATTAAGTAAAGATAATTTTCTTTACCTTTGAAATAGGAGATATTTGTGCTAAATTTAAGGATTTCATTAAACCGATAGTTTTCAATATAATGTATTAGCAGTATCAGAATTATATAGAGAGAATATTGGGGAATGTCTTGAAAAGATCCGTTTTTATCAAATTATTGAAACTTTAAAAATAAGCATTAAATAAGAAGAAAAATATTAGTTATTTTCTGATAATACTAGTGGTTATATATTGTGAATAACAGAATAACTATGTAAAATGTATTTAATAATTTCATACGTAAATTTCAGATTTGCTAACTTAAAACTTTATGTTTAAATGAACAATTTTTGAAAACGCATAAGCATTTGAAAACCCGATTTCTGCTATTACCATAAGTTGAGCAGCCTATACATGATCTACATATAGGCATGCATACTGCATATTACACTAACAGTTACTTACTAGCTGTTAAATGCATAACGCATTTGAAAATTTCCACTTTGCAATTTCCGCCTGCGAACTCCACAGATCTCCAACCAATTGACTACTACGAGCCAAATACTCCAGTTCCTATACCATCTCGTTTTCGGGATCTTGTTTCTTCAGGTCCTAAACCAACTGACTCACATTCATTACTTCCAAAACCTTCTGTTCCTACTAGACCCATAGTTAATGCTTCTTAACTTTTAAAACCAACTCTTCTTCTTTCATACAGGTACATAGAAGATCCGGTAGATACAGAAGAGCTTCTCATAGACTAAAATATTAAGACTGGAAGAGCTGTCATGCTTTTTATTTCTAGTATATATTTAAAACTATAGATGTCAGCATAAACGAGCTTACCAAACTTTGTAAGAAATAAGCATTCTGTTCTGTTCATGTGATGCCAATGGAATGTGTTGAGCGTGTATGTTCTTATGTTGAAATCAAAAGTTGTTTTTATTAAGTATTGCTGCTACCATTTGAGTAACATTATGTTATTGATTAATTATGCAGATAAAAATAGAATACTTTCCTAACATGAAAATTATGTCCATTTTCAATAAAATGTTTAAAAAAAAGTAAGCTTAAAATATTTATAGAAAAGTGAAACCATAACATTTATTTAATGTAGTTATTACGCATAAAGTATCAGCATTTGTTCAGAAAACACTCCTCGCCCATCTCTTTTAGAGTTATGAAATGAGTATGAGCAATAAGGTACTGTTATACAAAACAGTACTTCGTCCCATACTTCTTTATTGCTCTCAGATCTGGGGTTCGGCCCTAAAACCAGTCTGCAAAAAATTCAGGTGATTCAGAAGAAGACTATCTGTGGTATAGTTCACTCTCCTCGGTATCGCAGAAATACCTGTTATCCATTCAGATCTTAATATTCCTACTATTCGTTCTGTTATCAAAAATCAAGCCATAACATTTTTTAACGACATTCCCTGACGACATCCTGAATCCTGCTTTGCATAATATTCAAATTATGATGTAAATGCTCGTTGGAGACGACCACGAACAACCCTACGTCTCCCAGAAATCATCGACCCAGGATAATTTTTCCTAGTTTTTATTTCATTGATCGAGTTATTCCTTCTTGAACGTTCACCATCTCCTAATCTCTATTTTGTAAATACTTTGTAAATACTTTTGTAAATTTATGTAAATATTTTTTTTCTCTTATTTATACTCTCATCTATTTTTTTAATTTTACATGGTTCCTTAAAGTGATTTTGTTTTTAGTTTTTTTTTTTGGAACCTGGCTTCCCCCCCCCTCGGTTTCTGACGTTCTGTTTGTCAGACTTTGTCTATTACTTGAATTATTCCATGTATCATTTATCTACTAAGGTAAGGAATTGATCTCTCCAGGCACTCTGACAACTATCTCGCCCAAGTCCAAGTCCAATTCTGTTTATATATATATATATATATATATAATGAGAACAACAACAACAAAAAAGTTATAAAACTATTACAAAATTTTAATTTTTCGTGTGCCATAGACGTCATTATACTAGTAACAGACACATTCCCATACAATACCTTACTTAGCAGATTCCTGCTTTTAATATTATTTTTTAAATATAGTCAGTATTACGATTTAATAAAAAAGGATTGAAACACAGACCTGCGAAAAAATACTTTTTGAAAATTGTTTTAATTTTGATAACTAATTTTTATGTTTTTTTCATTGCTGATTACAAAAATGAAATCCATTTTTTTCTATCACGTAAAGATTTTTCACAAAATGGTTGCATAATTTTTTAAAAAAGAGGTAAAATAACGAAATTTCAACATTTCGTTTTAATTTCATATATTTATAAATCAATATAAATTACATTTATATCTGAATTAAAGTAATAGTTAATTATACATACAAGGTTGCAAGTCATCAGAGTATTATTTTTTCTTTCCATCAAAAGTTTTTTCGCCACTTTTCCTCTTGTGAATTTTGCAAGGATTGTCTCTTTGTAGCATCCAGCAGTAGTCAGCTATCATGCTGACATTCCACTTGCCTTGATATCGCCTCTCCATTTCCTTTATATCCTGGTGAAATCTTTCACCTTGTTCCTCACTAACTGCACCTAAGTTTTCTGGAAAATAGTCAAGATGTGAATCGAGAAATTTAATTTTTAAGCTCATATTACACCCTAAAATCTTGAAATTTGTTACCATCTCTTCTACAATAGACTTGTAGTTTGGGTCCTTTTTGTTGCCAAGAAAACTAGTAACAACTAGTTTGAAAGATTTCCAGGCTTTTCTTTCATTTTATTTCATTTTATTCTCAAAATTTTCATGTTTCATCAATTCCCTTATGTCTGGTCCTACAAACACACCTTCCTTCAGTTTTGCTTCGGATAAACCTGGGAACTGCTCACAAAGGTATTTGAAACATTCACCTTCTTTTGGTAAAGCCTTGACAAATTGTTTCATAAGACCTAATTTTATATGAAGCGCTGGAAGGAACACTTTTTTTGGATCCACAAGATTTTTACTTTGAATATTTTTGACTCCAGGATCTAATGTCTTCCTGATTGGCCATTCTTTCTTAATGTAATGTTGCTTTCTGTCTCGACTGTCCCATTCACAAATGAAACAGGGAAATTTTGTCTACCCTCTCTGCTGACCAAGCAACATAGAAATCACCTTCAAATCACCGCAAACTGCCCACTTGTGATCTGAATACGATATTTTATTTAAGACAAAATCAAGATTTTCATAGCACTCTTTTAAGTGAACAGAATGTCCAACAGGTACAGAAGCATATTCATTTCCGTTATGCAATAGTACTGCTTTCAGACTTCTTTTTGATGAATCGATAAAAAGTCTCCATTCGTCAGGTTTATATTAGACTTTGAAACATGCTATGAGGCCTGGAATATTGTTACAATAAATAAGTTCCTCTTCTTTAGAAAATAACGGAATAAAATCTTTTTCTCGGTTTCTAAACCAATAAAATGACGTACCAGGAGCTAGCAAATTTTTTTCTTTTAGTCTGGAACCTAAAACTTCTGCCGAATCCTTAGACAGATTTAAGTCTCTGACTAAATCATTTAATTCAGACTGCGTGAAAAGTTTAGGTTCATCGCTAATAGAGTCATATACTTCATCAACATCATCATCACTTTCACATTTAGGCACAGTATCTGAATATTCAATATTTTCCACAGTTTCTGGAGGGGAAGGAACCGGAATACCAGGTCCATCAGAAACAGGACGTATAGCAGATGGAATGTCAGGATAAAATATTTCCTTTTTGTTCTTTAAATTGAATCCTTTCACATTACAAAAACAAAAATAGCAATCATCACTATGATTTTTAGGTTCTCTCCAAACCATTGGTATACCAAATCGAAATGATTGTTTCTTGCCTTGAAACCATTGCCTTAATTCTTCTTCGCAAATACAACAGACTTTGTGTGGAGCCCACGGCTTATCTTGATCACCCAATTTCATGCCAAAATAAGCGAAATACACTTTTTTAACAAAATCAGAAATGCTTCTCTGTTGTTTTTTCACTGTATAATTACCGCAAACATAACAGAAACAATTCGGTGAATTAACGCATCCTCTGGAATTGGAAGCCATGTTCTCTAATGCAGCAATAACTAGAAGTTAAAATTACAACTATTACTATTAACTCACAGCTCGGAATAAAAACACATGTGTACAGCACAGAGTAAACAAAGACACTGAATCAGGAGTAGAGATAAGGACAGTGAAAAAGGGTGTGAAGAAGAGGGGGCGTACAGACACCTGCAAGCAGAAAAGATCCGATTTCATCTTGTTTCCTCTGTCTTGAATATTGTGTTTAATAGGCGGTTTGCCGGTTAAAAAAATATTATGCATTGAAATAGTTTTTTCTTCCTTTTTTATTAGTTAAATACACAAATTTACTACTTAAAGTCCATAAATTTATTTGACAAACTCATATAAATAATAGTTTTTTTGTTCGAAATTTGCTAAATTCATGAAATAATAAATTGCGATTTGTGAAGAAACTGTACGTGATGGAATTTTTTCAATATTTTTCTAGTAATCAGCATCCAAATAACTATAAAAAATACCACTTACTATGCCGACAATTTTTTCATCGCAGGCTTGTGAAATTTATGAATATATTTTTTTACTTCTTAGTAGAGATTAATATATTGCTTATCTTTTTTTATAATGTTTAAACACGAAAGATAAATTTACAGATAAACACTAATTTTTAAATTATTTTTTTATGACATTTGTCTTGCTATACATAAAAAGACATAAGTATAAAACAAAATAGAAAACAATCATGAACCAGTGAATTTAATAGAAAATAAAGTAATTATTTTACTCCTATAATTAAATCGTTTATACATTAAATAAATTGAATAATAATTACAAAATAACAACAACAACAAAATCACACTAACACATATTTAGAATATTAAGTGCTGTGCGAAATTTTAATTAATAATGAAAAAAAATCTATAATTTTGTTGTTAAGTAAAGATTTATGGACATAATAGAGTGACAATTTTTTTCTCTTTTTATTAAGAAAAATAATAAAATGACGAAACAAGACTTTGCTATGGATAATGTTTGGATTATTTTCCTAGTTAGTGTAATAACGTTGACAGATATATGATAGTCTCATTAAACAAATGTCTCATCCCATTTACTCTTAATCACATTGTCTTTAGAAATAGCCAGTAATAGCGTTATCCCTTTATTTACAAAATAATGAAAAATTAAGTTATGACTTTGGCGCCAATGACTTAGAAAACAAGAGATTGTTTAAAGAGATTAAAGTCACGTTTTTAACTTCTTAATAAGAATAAGTCATTTATTTTTTCCGTTAGAGAAAATTTATTTTCTTTTTATAAATTAGTGGCATTAAATAGTGCTATAAAGTGAAACTTTTTTTTTTTACAATATTATGTTTATAAGCTAAAAATTATGCAATAAATAGAATAAAATCTATGTAATATTATGCAGTATCTTTTTTTTCATATCGTAATCTCGATTAGGTAATATTTGATTATATTTATTGAGTTAATTATTTAAGATTATTAAAATTTGATTAAATTATTTAAAATTTTAAAAAGCAACAGAATACATTGCATTTAATTTTAGGTCTAAGAAACTAAAACACTTTACAAGTGAGTAATTATATATAAGTATATATATGTGTGTGCGTGTGTGTGCGTGTATGTGTGTGACACTTTGTGATGAGCAGTGATATTATCCGCAAGTTTCCCCATTTTATATCACAAAAGTCTTGGCAAGAGAAAAAAATATAGAAGCTTCATTAAACTACACATCAGCTGCTCCAAAATAGTTTATTAAAAGGCATTCGTATAGAGCGGGAAATGCTCTCATCGGAGCGACATTCCATCATAAAACCGTAGCTTCCGCAAGACGTCTAAACCCGAATCATCGAAAAAAACTTCCATCATCTCTGGGCCTCCTCACTTAAGTCAATGATAAAAAGCTTCTAGAATTTTCGATAATCCTTAACCACGATTCTTTTATATAAACAGAATTTAATGTCTAATGTCGAGGTTAAAAAGAGCAGTGTCGAATCTTTTGCAGACGATAATTTTTAACACCATAATTAACGCAATTTTGATGGTTGAAATCAAACATAAAAACTAATGCAACATTAATAATGCGCATTTACAAGAATTAATTACAAAGCAAACTTAATTACTCGACAAGTTACGTTTCAATAAATACTGCTAAATTGCTGATGACTTAACTATAGATCTTTTATCAATAAATATTCATGCCTATAATGATATATTAACTTAGTTATACAAAATTTTTTGCTACATGCTTTTTTGTGAACACTTGAACCTAAGGTGTTTTCTTTGCATTTTTGCTTAATAATACAGACGATCAAGTACGCTTACTATTTCCTTAATATTCAAGAGTAAACTAATCTACCGTCTATTGCATATGTAACCTGGCCGTTTTAATGTTTATTTACAATAGGGTATAATAATTATATTTGAATTAAATTTAGTTTGTTTATCTAATGAAATTTTGAAACTTTAAAAAAGCTATTAAGAAAATTATTTTCAATACATATAGAGAAATTTCGTTCTACTATTTCTTTTTGTTCTTTCGTCCTTTTTTAGTTATTTTTATTTCAAGTGTATGAGCTTTAAGAGTTTCTTGTTTCAAAGCAGCTTTATTTAAACTGCACCTTAAATTCTCCTTCATTGACGTTAAATCGAAATCATGAGCTTATTCAATATTCCCTTGGATAAATCACCTAAAAGTTATTTTCTATAGAAATAGTTTAAAGTAGCGCTAAAAAATATCATTTCAACCATACAAACAAAGAAATGAAAAGAAAAGGAAAATATCTTTAATTTATTTTTGAATTTGACATATAATGCACTAAAACAAAAACTAGACGTTCAGCATTTCGTGCATATTGAAATGAATCTCAACTGGAGATGAATGTTATAAAGAATAAAATTTATGAAATGAGTACACAATATATATTTAAACTATACAAAGTATGACAAATTATTAAAATATTGAAAAAAACGGCGAGAACCAATAAGGGAGATATAACGCACATATATTACCATAAAAAATTAAATGTGCCAGAAACCACCTTTCGAAAGAAATTGAAAGAGTTTGTGCCTATGACGAACAAATGCCTATGATGAACAAATTCTTTCAATTTCGAAAGAAATTGAAAGAATTTGTTCATCATAGGCATTTGTGTTCATGACAGGCAAAAAACTTGTCCTGTTACTTCGAAAGCAAGAACAAGATAGGATATAAAGTAGAATTGTGTTGTTGAGTCATACTTTGTTGAGCCTTCGTGCTTTTGAAGATTAATCTTGTGTTATTTGTGCCTAAAAGAATAAAACACTGTTTTTTAAGCCTTTACATGCTTTCCAATTTTACGGTGTGATTAAGAAATTATTCTTTCTTTAGTGCATTCTTTCTTTAGTGCTCCGTTAACTGTTTTTAAAACAAAACATTAAGTAATGAAAGCACATTATTTTTAATGAATTTATATCGTCTTGTCACTTGCATTTAATTGACATTTTTCCAAATATTTACTGCAAATAATAATAATAATAATAATAATAATTATAATAATAATAATAATCGATAAACTCTGATTACACAAGAGAACTATAATTTCTTGAACATAAATATTAACCAATCAGTGTGCTGAATTTCTAGGCCGATATAGTATTATTTTATCTTGATCTCTATCCTCTTTTAAAGGGACTATAATGTAGTGGCTTTAAGTTTTGTCCACCATCACTTTCAAGTACATTTTAATGTACATTTTTACTGGCCCAGTTAAACACCGCAAAATGTCTGTGAATTTATCGTGAATGTCAATTAATTTTCTGCTTTTCCCAATATTGAAAGCTCGCGAGAAAAATTTATAATTTAAGAATGCTGAAAACGTACATATTCATTGAATTATAATATTATTTGAATACTAAATGAAAAGGGTTTTCTTGTGTTGAATTTTCTATATAGTAGTACTAATAACAAAAAGACCGAATGCGATGAATATCTTTTTTGAAAATAAAATACACAATTGCTCACGAGCAGAAATAAAATTTTCAATATCAAGCATTAATGAAAAGTTATTTATATAACCCGGTAACTATACATACATTGTATTCCTTTAAACCAATGACTGTACAGCTTGTGAAAATATAAAAAAAAAAAAACATTTTTTATCACACGGCATTACAGTACACTTCTAAAATGTACATTCAAGCTTGTATAAACTGGCAACTATGTTATTTTTATAAGAATTAGTTTATCTAAGACATTTTAGTCATACAAACAAAGATGGTAATGAATTCAGTTTTTTAAAATATGAATTATGCTTAAATGTATTTTTAAATGTATTTGTTTATTAATTTTCAAACTAAAATGAAAATAATTTAGAAAAAGAAAGAAATTGTTATTATCATGTTTGAAAATTCTTCTTCCCATCTTTTTAAAATTCGGCTATTTTTTTTAATAAATAGATCTTCTATTTTTTTTAAAATAATAAATGTATAAAATTGTTATATGCATTATATAATCTTGCCATTTTTACAAAACTATAGATTCAATTTAATGCGAATCATATATTCTTATATATTTATTATCCTAAACTTTTATAACTACAGAAACACTTTTTAAAGTAAAATATTACAGGATTAACTTTATAGCCTTTCTTTTCATTTTAAAAGATTTGTTTTCAAAAAATATTTTAATTTATTTTAGTCAAAATAAATATAGTGTTGTATACAATAAGAAATTATTCAGAAAAAACACACTTTGTGTCATAATCTATCAACGTAAACACAAAGAAGAATTTTAGATAAAAAAGTATTAAGGAGAAATTATCAATTGAAATTTAATATTTACGAACACTAAACATAGGTTATAGATAAGCCCTTACTTTAAATGTACACACACTAAATTTCCTTTAATGTTTCGACTGGTTTTTACTACAATATCACAACGATGACATTTTTACTTGTTGAATGTTTGATTATTTTCAAAAAAATTATAAATGTCTTGCATTTGCAAGCATTTGGATTGGTTATTTGTTATTTTGTATCACATTTCGCATTTTTAAAAGGATTTATGAAGTAAAAAGTTCTTTCAGAAATCCATAGATAGTTGTCAATTCAAATAAAAAATAGTTGTAAAATAACAGTGTATTATTATCTGCTACAGAATGTAGCGATGATATTAGAAGAATTGCTTACTCTAATAATACTCGTTGTTAGTTGTCAAATATAATATATATATATATATATATATATATATATATATATATATATATATATATATATGTCTGATAATTTTAGCTTATCTTGAAAAACGTTCGTTTATTTTTAATTTGTATTAAATGTAAAAACATGAATTTGGATCGCGTGTAATCAAGTTTTAGGTCTGTTAGACAAAATACTACTGCGAGAGCCCATACTTTCATTCATATTTTGACAACATTCCAGGCAAAAATGTCACATTTTAACTCTTAGATACACTTTGAAATAACAAGTGTGCTACAGAATACACAAGTTTAGTGTCATAGTGGTAATAGTATGTTCCTTTTTATTAGCTTAATGACAGTGTGAATACATTTTTAATATTTTTTATTTATTTATTTATAATGTTCTTTCAATCTTGTCAAATTTCTGCAAAAGTTTTGTCAATGCATTTTCAGGTTTTAACATGTTACAAAAATAAATTACACTTTTTTGTTTGATAAACTATGCATAATATTAAGGCAACTTTATTGCAATTAATTTCATCATTTTTACACTTTGAAATTTTATAACAGATAAAAATATTATCAATGTAGTAAATGATATCAAATAAATTAAACAGAAAAGAAGAACTGTCAAAAATTTTAGCAAATGATTTTTTTTTCTTATTAATACTACTAATAATATAAATGAAAAGCAAAAACCAGGAATTCTGCGTTTTCATGTTCAAGTGTTACCTACCGATGAAAAAAAAGGTATATTATTAAGATCATAAACCCGTAGATGAAAAAAAAGAATTAATTGTCCTTCTTTTAAAAGCTGAACATTTCCGCCTGTGAAGAATCACAAAGTCGACGCAGTGAAAAGGATGTGCGTCCCCCCCCCAGCTTACCCTCTGAATTCAACACTGTATTACAATCAAATTTCTATTTATATTTTGAAATGATGATGTGAGAATGGTTTACATATTGTTGATTGATTAATATGATACCGAAAAAAAAACTGGAATGTAATAATTATAACTAATAATTAAAAAATATTTTTTGAAGAAGTTCTTTAAAAGGGGCAATTTTTGCACATATCCTCTCTTTGTACATGTGTATTACATATGTATAAATGTATATTAAAAATAGCGCAAAGGTATAAAAAACTATTACAAAATGAGAAAAACGAAGTTAAGCGTTTTTCCTTTTCGCCCTAAACGCTGCAACAAGTGAAACTGGTCGATTTGTATCAGTTATATATATATATATATATATATATATATATAAAACTACATGTTTTCTAATCTCAACATGTGTGTATGTGGGGAAGAGGTTTGCATAATCAGTTTTAAAGGGGAATATTAATTAAATATCTAAAATAAATCAATCTGTTACTTATGTAAATTACTTGACGGAAATAGAATTTTTAACTTTAATTTAGAAGAAAATCTTCATAATGTATGGTGAGGACATAAAAGATGAGATGTAGTAGTTATATTTTAACACTATACTGTTACTTAAATTATTAACAGAGTGATTTGTGGTCTTAAGCAGATCTCTTAGGAAGAACAATTTTTCTTAATGTAAATTTGTTTTTCCGTTCGTAAAAAAAAAAAAAAAAAAAAAAAAAAAAAAAAAAAAAAAAAACATTTAGTTTGTAATTTATATTCGAAATTATGAGATAAGACTATGCATACCAAAATTCTGTGCATTTCAAATACTGCTCAAATATATATGTATTCCAAATGTCTTACAAAATGTGGATTTTGTATATTACACGGAAGTATGTGTAAGTACGAAATATAACTCTCAAATCTGTGTATAATGCTTATTACAGAAAATTATGAATGTTTTATGTATTACAAAAATATACGTGTATTTTGTACATTACGCCAAAATATGTGTAAAAACAGCAATTTTACACATATTTGTATGTATGAATTTTACTCAGACGTACGTGTACTTCTGTACAATTTACACGTTTCATTCCATATTTCAAGGGTTATCATCATTTTTTTACACATTTAAACTTATTCTCAAAATATACAATAAAATGTGTAATTTGAAATTACATATTAGGAGTATATTTGGGCGATAAATACACAAAATTGCACATATAGACAAATCGTTTTTACCGGGTGATTATAATTAAAGTCCCGATTTTAAAAATCGATAATTTTAAAACTACTGGTCAGAATGACTTGATATTTTAGCAGAACAATCGTAAGGCAATGGAATTTTGTTTGGCGAAAGAAAAAAATAGTTCCAAAATGTGCCGATAGATGGCGCTGTCAGTGTTCACATTCTCTAGATATATGCAAATTACTAATACGTGACATGCGCACATGAGACTGAGCTGCGCTAAAAATGCAGAGCACCAGCTCTTTGCCTAAATGCTTCATCATGACTCTGACTATGAAGGATCGCGCTCTGCTCTTGAAGCTTTTTTATAAGAACGATGAATGTGCACTTACAGCTATTAGGAAGTTTCGGACATTAAAATCCATTAAATTAGGTCCAATAACCACAAAAGGTCTGCGAAAAATGATTGTTAAATTCGAAGAGACCGGTTCATTTGACGTTAAACGGGGTAGAGGAAGGAAACCAGTTTCGGCTGCGGCAGTGGAAGATGTTGCTACAGCATTGCAAGAACAGACTAACAGTGATTTTGGAATCAGCAGCGCACGGGGAATTGGCCGAATGCTGGATATGCCGAACAGCACGGTGCGTAAAATCCTACGGAATATCTTGAGCTGTTATCCGTATAAGATAACTCATGTGCAGGAGTTGCTACCTGCTGACCTGGAAGCACGTCAATCTTTTGCACTGCAATTCCTTGCCTGGATGGAAGTGGACAACGGATGGCCATGGAACATTCTGTGGTCTGACGAAGCCCACTTTCATTTGCAAGGTTCTGTAAATACGCAAAATTGTAGGATATGGGCGACCGAGAATCCGTCCCAGCTACAGCCATTGCCTCTTCACTCTGAAAAGCTTACTGTGTGGTGCGGAATAACGGCAGCGTTTATCGTTGATCCGTTTTTCTTCGAGGAGATCAGACCTGCGGGTCCCGCTTGCTGCACCGTTACTGGCAAGCGGTATGAAACACTTTTGCGTAACCGTGTCCTTCCGGCACTTCAGCAGCGTCAGTGTGTGGATCGCACAATATTCATGCAAGATGGCGCTCCTCCGCACATTGCTACTCCTGTTAAGCAGCTACTGAGTGCTAATTTCGGAGATGACAGGATCATAAGCCGTCATTTTCCAACAACGTGGCCGCCACGTTCCCCCGACTTAAGCCCGTGTGATTTCTGGCTTTCAGGGTTCCTGAAGAATGTTGTTTACAGCAGAAGGATTCAGAATCTAGCCGACTTGAAGGCAAGCATCACACACTAAATCCATTGCATCAGTACAGATACCCTCCGATCTGTTGTGGAGCATGCCATTTTGCGCTTCCAATTAGTAGCGGAACAAGGCGGAGGGCATATCGAACAACTTATGCTTTAATCATCAGCAAGGTGTTGTTTCCACGAAGTTCTTTTTTTTTGTCATAATCGTTGTTGTCGCTGTATTCTGGTCTTTTCGCTAATAAAGCTTTAGTAAATCCCTGAACTCTAGTTTTTTTTTCTTTTGGCTAACAACATTTCTGTGTTTAACGAATACATTTTGGGTCTTTCATCCTGATATTACCCGGACAGCGCCATCTATCGGCACATTTTGGAACTATTTTTTCCTTAGCCAAACAAAATTACATTGCCTTACGATTGTTCTGCTAAAATATCAAGTCTTTCTGACCAGTAGTTTTAAAGTTATCGATTTTTAAAATCGGGACTTTAATTATAATCACCCGGTATATCATCGATATAATTGTTTTTAGCTCACAGGCTATCATAGCCTGAGAGCTTATGTGCCCGTCCGTTCTGTATGTATGTGCGTATGTGCGTAACGCGATAACTCATGATAAAAATATCGGATCCACTTGAAATTTTGTATGTAGGTATATCCTGACAAGGCGCTTCCCTGATTAGTTTTTGGAGTTCATTCGATATGTATAAGAGGGGGAACGGGGGGCTCATGCCCCCCGTTAGTTGATATAAATGGGATTTTCATGCAGAATTAAGTTTTCGTTCAAAATTTAGATTAGGATCATTCTGATGAGGCGATTCCGTGACTGTTATTAGGTGTTCATTGAATAAGTATAAATAGGGGGACAGGGGTTCTAATGCCCCGCCCCCCTTAATTTATAGAAATGGGATTTTCATGCAGAATTAAGTTTTCGTTCAAAATTTAGATTAGGATCATCCTGATGAGGCGATTCCGTGACCGTTATTAGGTGTTCATTGAATAAGTATAAATAGGGGGAGCAGGGGTTCTAATGCCCCCCCCCGTTAGTTGATATAAATGGGATTTTCATGCAGAATTAAGTTTTCGTTTAAAATTTAGATTAGGATCATTCTGATAAGGCGATTCCGTGACTGTTATTAGGTGTTCATTGAATAAGTATAAATAGGGGGAACAGGGGCTCTAATCCCCCCCCCGTTAGTTGATATAAATGGGATTTTCATGTAGAATTAAGTTTTCGTTCAAAATTTAGATTAGGATCATTCTGATGAGACGATTCCGTGACTGTTATTAGGTTTTCATTGAGTAAGTATAAATAGGGGGAACAGGGGCTCTAATGCCCCCCCCGTTAGTTGATATAAATGGGATTTTCATGCAGAATTAAGTTTTCGTTCAAAATTTAGATTAGGATCATTCTGATGAGACGATTCCGTGACTGTTATTAGGTGTTCATTGAATAAGTATAAATAGGGGGAACAGGGGTTCTAATCCCCCCCCCCCGTTAGTTGATATAAATGGGATTTTCATGCAGAATTAAGTTTTCGTTCAAAATTTAGATTAGGATCATTCTGATAAGGCGATTCCGTGACTGTTATTAGGTGTTCATTGAATAAGTATAAATAGGGGGAACAGGGGCTCTAATCCCCCCCCCGTTAGTTGATATAAATGGGATTTTCATGCAGAATTAAGTTTTCGTTCAAAATTTAGATTAGGATCATTCAGATGAGGCGATTCAGTGACTGTTATTAGGTGTTCATTGTATAAGTATAAATAGGGGGAACAGGGGTTCTAATGCCCCCCCCCTTAATTTATATAAATGGGTTTTTCAAGCAGAATTTTCAGATTTCGTTCAAATCTCTGAATAGTTTTGGAAGTTTAATGGTTAAGTATAAAAGAGGGGGATAACTCCTTTTAAATTATATAAATGCTAAATGGGTTTTTATTAAGAATTATCTAATTTGCTCTGAATTTTGGATATAGATTTTTTATATGATAAAGCATGTCTTTGATAGTATAGGAGGTTCAATGATTAAGTATAAAAAAAGAGGAAAGAAGAGAGCTGTTTCCCTTTCTTAATTTTTTAACGGAATTAACCCTTGAAAATATAAGGCTTTAATGTACAATTAGTATTTGTAGCCTGTGAGCTCAATGCCATCAGTTTAACTGGGCAGTATTCTTTATTTGTGTAAATTTACATAGTCAATTTTTTATTTAACAGATCATAAGCGCATACCGTATTCCAAGCCTTTATCTCAATTTGTTCGGTAAATCAAGTGTTTAAAATAGTGGTTTAATGATTCATAAGCTTTAAATACTCTACTATTGAGTAACGTTAAAAAAATATCCTTATAACTCAAAAAATAATAATTCTATTATTTAAAAAGTTACTGAGTCCGATGAAATGTTTCATTTTCAATTGAAAAATATATCTCTGAATTTAAATTAGAATGGCATAAAATGACATAGAAAATTGAAGAGCGTGGAAAATTTGATTACAGATCTCTTGGCAACTAATTATCCGATCAGCTTAATTTCTCTATTCAGCTGCTTTAACATTTTATATTTATTTAAAAAAATAAGCAATTTTGATATTTTTATATACATCTTATTAGAATAAATATTTCGTAAATAAAAAAAAATGAATTCGGGTAATCGAAGTTACTAAAATTCATTAGGCTGCTTTCATTTTTACATACTAAGTACATATGAAATTTCAAGTCTCTATTCATATTTGTATAAAACGTTGAGTGTTTACAGACACACACACTGGTACACAGACAGATGGGCGTCAACACAGTAAAAATATATTTTTCTGGATCTCCAATTTCTAAAATATGTAAATATGTCAAAAAAGAAAAAAAAATCTATTTTGAAAAAAAAAAATACAAGACATTTCCTATGCTACGTATAATGTGTGAGTAATAAAAAAACCGCAAATTTTTAATTACTTACTGAAAATTCGTCATAAACTGCATATTTATAATACATCGTTTGGAATATTTTTTATACATTAATAGTACATAAAATGTAATTTAATTTTTGAATTTTAACGATATTGAAAAAAAAAAAAACATATGCATTTTTTATATTAATTTTATGTAAGCAAAAAAGGGTAACGAATTTAAACTAAGCGTATGATATACAATAAAATGTCCTTACATATATATCTGATACTGTGAATCCTAAATCATATTCAAAATGTTCTATCACTAGTTTCAGATAACGTACTTATTAGATCAATAGTATTTTGTCAATATCGGTTTCAAAATTCGCTGATGTGAAACATTCCTACAAATCAAATCCTACTAAAAATTATTAGTCCATTTCTAGTGGATTCAGCAGTTCTTAACTGATTCCGATGACTCGATATGTTTTATAAGCCTTTCTCTTTTATGTCAGATAAAAGAATAAACTAATATACAGACTATATTTCACTAGTTAAAAAAATTTTAAAATACACATACAAATATATTTTAGCGAAAAAACGCATAATGTACTATAACAGATAGATAGAAACAATGATTGTTTGTAAATTATAGGCTTTACTTGTCTATATAAATTTGAACAGCAATATTAATTCAGTGAATTGAAATAGAAAACTGCCACTTGCTTCATTTTGATCTTCGTGCTATAATTTCAATAATAGTAAAAAAGAAGTACAGACTTTTTAAAATTTATAATTAATCAAAGTTGATTATTATTTGGCAAAAGTAGTTTATTTCAAGAACAAAGCACATAGTTAGAAAATCAATTATATTTCTTTATCTGAAAAGAAAGAAAGCATATTTCCTGATCGTCTGTGCACTTAATGTTTTTTTTATTTTATTTTATTTTATTTTATTTTATTTTTTGTCACTTATACCCCTTGGCTTCTGGGGTCCTCACATAATTTAACGACTTATTAAATAAGACGTAAATTACTATTGGAGAATATTAATAGGCTAATCCCACACTAATATCTGCCCCAAGTCTCGTATCTACCCGATTTGTTAAAACAAAATATATTTATTGAGATTAAAAAATATTTATAAAATGCTGATTAGTAAACGAAAATTCGAAGTAATATATGAACTATTGAATACTTTTCAAAATTAAAATAAAGTGTTTAATGACTCCACACACTTTATTTCGCTTAAACAGCCAACAAACTATAGTGTACAAAGTAACATAAAAAGTTGCATCGCACTGTACATTTGAAAGTAATAATAAAATATATGAATAAAATGAATAATATATATTAATAAATATATGAGTAATTAATATGAGTAATTAATAATTAATGAGTAATTAATATAAATATATGAATAAAATAATATGAATAAAATATATATCTTATTTTGTGTAAATAGTGCAATATTCTTCATTGTCAATGTTTAGTAGATTTATTTTTTGTAATTTCAGGCTTGTACCTAAAAGTATTGCTGAAAAATGGCCATTTGTTCTAAAAATTTAGAGAACTCTTTTTAAACCCCTTCACGGGGAAATTTTCAAAAAGCCTTTCTTAGTGGACACTTATGTAATCAGAAGTATTTCCAGTCAATTTTCATGCTTTTGGGTGAACTCATTTGAGCTGGTTCATAGTAAGTCAGAGAGCGGGATACATCATTTTACACATAGAAATAATTATAAATTAACAAGATTAATGACAAATAGTTAATTTTCATAGGGAGAATATTTTTCTAAAATTATGTAAAGCAATTGAACAATCTAAATTAATTGAACATTCTAAAAAAGAAATGAAAAGTCGTCAAAAATATAAATAAATAAAAAAACTGAGATTCAGTGTCCCACATTTAAAAGAATAAAGCAGTGAAAACTCCTCTGCGTTTTGAGAAAAGAAGAGAAAATGCATTTACTTAATGAATTTTAGAAATGATTTATTGATAGAATGATGACTAAGAGGTCCCTGTAAAAGAAAGATAAATTATACTCACACCAGATTCTACAATAGGCGCTTTGTGGTATAACTCAGTGATATGCATAAACTTCATAAAATATATGAAGCAATTTCATAAGTCTAAAATAGTAAATCTTGAAAGTACACCGTAATCGATATTTCTCTACAGGCTATAGTGTAATATATTTTTATTATTTATATGTATTATTTATATGTATTTCAATGTAATTTAACTAATGTATTTAATGTAATGTATTATTTATATGTAATATGCATACGTATTTATATTTTTATTATTTATATGTATTTTATTTCGCATTTAAATAATTTTTTTTCATTTGGTACCCGGTAATTTCAGTTTATAGGAAAATAAAAAGAAATTACAACAACACAACAACATATAAATAACAAAATTGTAGAATCGTAAATGACTCTGTTATATTCCTACGTCAAAGTTTTCTCCAATAGCTGCAATTAAAGACTTCAGACATAAAGTATTCTTCAAAACTCGCTTAAAAGTACATTAGAGAACCTTTAAATCGCAAACGCATTTTTTAAAATTAATACAAAATATTCGCCTCTTTAAAAAAACGGAAAAATAAAACAGAAAAAACTAACGACATAACCGTCAAAATGTGGACTATTTTATTTTATTTTGTTATTTTGTGCTAATGACATGCTGAGTAACTTTAAATCAGTAATTCTGTTCAAAGAATCTACATTCTTTAAATGACAGATAGTGTATGTTTTCAAACGATCATGTAGACGTTGAATAATTAATAAATTTACTGGGAAGATTTTTTTTGTGTGTTTTTAGAAATTTTGCACAAAAGTTACATTCTAAATAAATGTATATATATATATATATATATATATATATATATATATATATATATATATATATATATATATATATATATATATTTATATATATCGGTCAAATTTTAAAAAACATTTATATAAGAAAAAAAAGAGAGAGAAAAGCATCTATCAAGTATAGATAATGAACCATTTTCCAACATATTCAGAATAATGTAACAAAACTACTTCGTTTAAAAAGGTAAAAAATTATGTCTCATTTCACCATATTGAAATGTAAAACGCATTTGAAAACCAAATTTCTCCTGTTCCCATCTGCATTTGGAAAATTATTCAAAATGTTTAGCAGTCCTATATATAACATTGAGATTTGTATCTATTAAAATATTCATTCAAAAATTTCATTTATTTAAGAAATACTACACATATTTCAGTTGAAAATTCCGCCTTAGCAATTTCCTCTAATATTGAGAATGGTATGTAGATACATTTGTGCAGTCCTGTATGTGAATTTATACGTAAAGAATAATATGCAAAAAACTAATGAAATTTAAAATCGCATGCCGAATTTTAAAACGTACTCTCCAGATATTATTACGCCAAAACAGTACTGTAATCTACTTTTTTTTGGATGTGTACCTGCAAATAATTAAAAAATGCTAGAGATTGTCTGGTTTAAAGTGATTGTGGTGAAATTCACTATTTATATTAGTTTTAGTACATTAGAAATTGCGTGATGTCATAAAATACTCTCCAAACGATTTTCCCGATATACCATAATGTAATCGAATTATTATAAGTGTTTCCGTAAAAGAATCATTAATTGTATATGCTTCCTGTGCTATACCATACAAGCTTTGTTGACCATATATAAACTTCATCGATTGCATGAAAACCTGTGAATATTTACGGGAGTTAGAGCAAAGTTAATATTAGATTGTTTTCCTTTAAAAAAATAATTTTAGAATTACTTTTAAAAAGAAATTTCTAAATAGTTTTAAAAATCTTCGATAATTTTCAAAAACTTATGCATAAAAGTTTTTTATATCTTTGAGCAATACTTATGAAAATTTTAAATGAATTGAAAATTAAAAATAATTCTTTCAGGGGATTTTAAATAAAATTGATTTTAGCAAATTTTCTTCTTTAGTTATTTATTCCTATAAAATGTTGAAATTATAAACAGTAAAGAAAAAAGAAAATTGAGGAATAATATAATTGACCATAGTTTAAGAGCAATGAGATATGGTAGATAGCAAAAAAAATATATAAATTATAAACACATACTTACTATGCTGGAAAAGATTTTAAGGAGGGATTTACATAACATAAAAAGATCAGAAATTAACTATACAATGTATAAGTTATTTTTAAAATTAATTGTTAATCACATTAATTAGTTTTCAAAATTATCAATTGAGATATGTCTAGCTCTATTTTTAACAAATGTACATGCGGAATTAAAATTCTATATTTTACAAAATAATTATTCGCATTTTCTGAGCTATTTAGCTGATGTTTAACAATTCTAAAAATTATATATTTTTTAATACAATTGTTTAATCTAAAAAAATATTCATTAAAACAGCAGAGTAAAATTTTGAAATTTAAATTTGAAAGCTTTCTACAAACAAGAAATGTTCGATAAAAAGTAAAACTATTTTGCAAGAAAAGTGGAAGTTCATTCTGTTCTCGTATTGTCGACTTGGCTATAAAAAAGATTTGTAAATAAACACAACCTCTTCAAACGAGAAAGCTAAGCTTGATTTATAAATCTTAAAACATTTACAGTTCAAAGAAAATGTCAGATAGTAACTCTTTACTTTCAGCAGTACTTTTCATTGTATGTTTTACACGTTTTTGGGTTAATTATGTTTTAATTACACAACATAATGAATAGAATAAAGAGAAATCAACTATTTGCAAAGTTTAATATTTCAAATGCAATTTTTCTTTTTAATAAAAATGAAGTTTGCTATATTCGAGACTTTGATATTTATATTAATATAAGTAGTAGTTTATCATATAAATAGCTTATGTTAAACCTTATGGTGTGTTTTTGCTTATTAATTTATAAATTAAATGATTTAATTGCATAATAAAATTTAATGTTTAAAAATTACAATTATTTTTTATTCTCAAACGTTAATGAGAATATGTTAATAATTTGTTTTTTTTTTACTGCTTACACTGACAGTGTTCTACAATGAGTATAGTTACATTAATAGTGGTTAGGATAATGCCTGTATTTTCTCATATTATCCCATTTTCTAATCATAAACACTTTTGTCTCTTTTTTAAACTTAAATGTGATTTTAAAGTTGAAGAGGATAACATTTCTATAATAAATTTATGTTGTTTTCAGTGCAAGCTTTTTATGGGTAGACTGTTTATTTTTTATTTGGATACACAGTATTCCATTTTTTCAAACTAAATTTTAATCAAACGCAGTAGATCAATAAATATGACCTTATGTTTAACGGGACATGGACCTTTAAATTACTTTAAACAAGATCATGTTATTGTTAAACAATTTGAACGAGTAATAATTTTCGTAACTGAGTGAAACTACGTAAAGAATGAAATTCACTTCAGATCCCTTTGCACTAATTGCCAAAGCTTTTTCAAATGTACAAAATGGGTGAACTCCGTAAACAAAATATTTGCTCAAATCAAGTATGAAATCTGGGATTTTATTAGAAACAACACAAGAAATGGTTGTGATTACAATAGTTAAATGTGTAACTACTCATCCATAGATGCTTAGATGCTTAGATGCATCCATAGTCGTACTTTACCTATATTTTTTTTTTATTCATGCTGTTTCATATAAATAATGTTTTTTGTTAAAACATTTCAAAATACGTTTTTTATTCATTGTAATTGATCTTAAAAACAATTTTGACTTTAGTCTAATGTACAGGGTGGTCATAGAAAAACTTTTCCGATATATGGAGCTCTAGCGGCTGGTCCGTTCAACCGATTGAGGTGAAATTTGAGATATAGCTATTCAGAGATATGAGCACGAGATTCTGTAAACGGAAACAAAATGGCGCTCGCGATTACGGTAATAATAACAGAAACTCGAAATTTTCCAATGGCAACACCCATTTGTTTTCATCGCAAAATGCTCAGCGCATTCGATAAACCTAAAGAGCGTTGGAACGGTATGGTTATTGCAATAAACGGACGCTTTATGCTCGCACAAAATGAGCTCGACGAACGGTCCCAAAAAAACACGACCAAGGTGCACCAAGAAAATTTGAAAATGACAGAGACAAAATACCAATCACGGAACGTCGTTTGCCAGATAGTCAGCGTAGAAAACGGAAAAAAAGTAGGATGTGAATGTTAGTTCTTCAGTCAGAGCTCGCAGATGCCATCAAAATGACTTCGTTCGTGGTGAGTTAGTAAAACTATTATCAAAATGAGATGAATGCTACGAAAACCTGGCGAGTTTACCATCGAAACCATCGCCAAATACGCGGCCTATGCATTTCACAAGATCTTCATGATTTATTAATGAAATTCGAAGAATTGGCTGATAAACCGCGATCCGGACGACCAAATGTTCCTGAGGATACTCTTATAGAAGTGCATCACATAGTGACCAGAGGACGCAAGCAAACTGCAAAAGGTGCATCTCGTGTATTTGATATACCAAAATCAATGGTCTTAAAGTTACTGCGCTCTGTAATCTGCATGTTTCCTTACCGATACCAACGCGCCTAGATGCTGGAAGTGAGAGACTATGAACAACATATAGACTTTGTTAATGAATTTCTTATCCAATTTGTTAGAGATAACGATGAGCCTCTTCGCATATTATGAATAGGCGAGGCACATTTCATCTTAACTGGTAACGTCAATGGCCTCCGCGATGCCCCGACCTCACTCCTATGGATTTCAGTTTCTGGAGATATCTAAAATCTAGAGTGTACATGTGCAATTTGCAAACTTTGACGGATTTGAAAGATTCGATCAAACGTGAGATTGCAAACATCCCCCATGCGATGTAACGTTCGGTGTATTGTCCACAGTCGCCATCATGCAATATGTAATTGCCTGTGATGACACCCATGTGGAAAATGTGTAATAAAAATAAAATTTTTCTTTTTTCGATCCGTGTTGTAAACAGAGATTAGTGTACTCTGATTAGTGTACTAGAGATTTGTGTCATATGCAAATTTACTCCTTGCGCCCCAATCGAGTTTTTTATGGGGGGAGGTATTCGCAGAACAGTTTTTTGTGTGTGCATAACCTGTCCGTTCCTTGCGATACACGTACAATTCCAATGCTCTGTAGGGTTTTTGCATGCGCTGAGCTTTTTGCGATGAAAAAAAAATGGGTGTTTCTATTGGAAAATTTTGAGTTTCTGTAACTGTAACCGTAACCGTGAGCGCCATTTTTTTGCCGTACACAGAATCTCGAGCTCATACCTCTGAATAGCTATACATGAAATTTCACCTCGATCGTTTTAACGGGCTGGCCGCTAGACCTCCATATACCGGCAAAGTTCTTTTATGACCACCCTGTATATTATATGTTGAAATTAAAGTAATAATCATTGAAAAAGTCCTTTTTATTGAAAGTGATCTAAAAATCTCTTGATGAAACTTAAATACAATACATTAATCTACGATATATTTAGAAAGTCTTCTAAATTCCACTCGTGAAAAGAGAGAATGTGACGTAAAAGTTTAAGCTAATTGTTACTCCTCATATATTATTTAAAAAATGTATTTTTTACACTTCTTAAAATATAAATATAGATATATATATTTTTTAATTTGTACAATGTATATGTAATTTTTATTAATGAAACACCACAAGGTGTGTCTCTATAACGACAGATAACTATTATAATGTTTTGTTTTATACTGTTAGAATAGATGTAGCAATAAAATAAATTTACATTCACGTATAACTAAAAGTAAATTTTTATAAATGCAATTCATCACTTTAAAAAATAAAATAATTATTTTCTTTAAATAAAGGACTAAAGTTTTATACACTGTAAAACATTTGTGGAAACGTTACTCCGTACAATTGGTATAAAAATGGTGGCAAATGCTGCCTCCAATTTCATGGAGTAATTCTTTTCACATATGCAATAGTGTAATTTAAACATGTATTACTGGTGTAACATGACAATGTTACACCGGTTTTAACGGTTAAAATACTCCATAAAATTGGAGGGAGCAATGCTGCCACCAATTTTACGGAGCAACGTTTCCACAAATGTTTCTCAGTGTAGTAATATAACAATTTCTGTTATTTTTATCGTAGCAAATTACTTATGAAATGAAGTGTTGCAAGCTTTTTTTAAATTTAACAAAAATCATTGCTTATAGTTTGGTATCATAACCAATTAATTATTTCTTTTAATTTAAATTAACAATGGTCTGACTTTCATTACTTTTTTGCGTAAACTATATTGCGTCTTTCCGTCATATATTTTTAAAATAGTTTAAAAATATAATTGTGATTAAAAATATGTTGAATACTTATTTGTATAATTTTTAAAAACAAAAAATACTTTTTATGCTTTGTAAAGTTATATAATATTTAAACACAATTTCTATATATAAGGCCATGTATAGAAATTTCTATATATAAATTTCCAAGTGGGTGAAGACTATTTAGACCAGTAATCAAACGAGGGAGTCGCTAATGCTCTCCCATTTCAGCTATCCCGGGCAAAAATTGTTCAACTTTTGGTGGAAATTTTAAAATGAATAATTTTTTATATTTTTTAAAATTAAGAATCGATTTTCGAAAATTTTAGTGAGCCGGACGAAGTTAATCTCTATTTTTTATCTCGATTATAGTACTTTTTGTAGATTAAGAAATGCCTGTCTCATTTTACAGTATATGTTGCTGGGACTGGGACAGGGACAATCGTCACCCAGCTTAAAAGAGAAAATGCATGAAAGGACAGATCTTAAAACATGAGGCTTACAAACCATAGCCAATATTCCAATCAGTCCCAATTTGTACCCGGCAACCACTGATCAAACATTTACACACCACAAAGTAGTAATAAGCTGAAACAACGCGAGCAATGCAGCAAAAACCTCGTCAATATCTTAGGTGCAAAATATGAAAAAAATAAGCACAAGCCGAACAGAAACCAGACGTCCTAAGTAAGTTTCCGGCACAACGTCTAAAGGTAACAAAATCTTAAAAACAAAAAATTCCAAATGCCGACAGCAAGTTCAAATACACGGGGAACAATAGAGCTGTCTGTACACATGAATTCTGTGGCAAGGAAGAAGAAAATCTCAAAACTAGTAGATAATACTTTGTTTAACATTTTCGATATCATTTTGGACATTTTTATGGATAATTCTTTCTTAATTTTTCAGAGCAAAAAACTTCGCTTGTGGATATTGTGTTTGGCTTAAATTCAAAAGCGTTTAGCTAGTATATGCCAGTCTATATACATTAAACGTATCGTGGTTGCAAAAGGCCACCCTCTTACAATTTACAAAAAAAAATTCTTTTTAACGGCGTCAAATTCTACTACAAAAATACACCAAAACGTATAGTACTGATTGCAAAATAAAAAAGTTATAATAAAGAAGCAAGTCGCTTTCGAGCAAACTCGTTCATTTTATAAAGTGCATCTGTAACTAATAATCAAATTTGTAAAACTTAATATCAGGTTTATATGTAATACAATAACTACATGAAAAAATAATTTCAAGTCAAGTAAAGCACGCGAAACAATGGTTATCAACAGTAAAAAATCCAGAAAAAAATGAGACAAAGAGAGAGTTTGTTTGTTTGTATGTCGGCCAATTATCTACACTGTGGGATATAGGCCCTAAGAGGTGGGATGCCCTCCGCGGGGGTCTTTCTAAGGGAACCTAACACGTATTTACTCAAGGTTAGAAGAAAACCACGGAAAACTCCGAACGGTTAGGCCGACGGTCGTCAGTGGGTTCGAACCCAGCACCTATCATCTACCAGTTTGGATGTCAGAATCTCGCGGCCACTGGTGGGGCGACAAAGAGAGAGATGAAATTAGCAAGTAATGGAATAATACACGGGTTGTTTGAGATTTACAATATTACTGTCAATGACACTCGCTACTGTGTCACGTTGAAAGAAGTAGTGATCACCATGTTTTTTCTGAATTCTTCAAAACAAAAATTTACGAGATGTTTTGCAACAGTCTTCATAGCATGCAGATGTACTTAAATTTCCTAATAGGGGTTGAGAAGTCTCGGATGTTATTGCTAAACATTGTTTATAAAAACACAGTCTTTTAAACAATTCAAAATATTTTAAACTTCGCTATCATCGTACAAATGAAGCTCATATGAACTCTAAAAATGATATTTGTAATGTTGTATACTTACATAACGCAGCCGTATACCTTATTTTGAGATCCATTAAAATGTGAATGAATTTAGAAGTATTAATAATTAAAATAATAATTGAAAAAATATACAATCAAATAATTCTTTTAATATATATTATTTACAAACATTCACCTAAATATTTCCAATAACTTCTGATTTTTTTTCAAATTTCGCACACTTAAATCTTCAATTCTTAAAATTATTAGCTATACTTCCGGGAATATAATTTAAAACTTATAATGTAAATACAAAAGAAAATTAAGGATGAATAAGTAGCGAATGGTAAAAAATGCAAAAACGATGTTGTTTTCAATTTTAATGATTATATAAAAATACTATTCTCCAATTTTAATTGTTTCATTAATTTTAAGATAAGAAAGAAGATTCACGTAAAATTTTATTGCGTATTACTTTTAAATTTAAAAGTAGATAAAATTTTAAATAAAAATTTGAAGGAAAAGAAGATTCATATAAAGTATAAGCAAGTACCATTTAAGATTCAAAGGAAATAATCTTGAACAGACTTAAACAAAAATATTCATTTTAATGTATTAAAATGTTTTTTTTTTCAGGTTTTAATTGCTTCAATAATTTTGAGAGAAAATTAAAATCCAGATATCATTTTATATTAATATTTTATAGCAGTATAAATCATAAAAGTTAAATTGGATACAATTTTTATGTATTATTCAAAGAAAGATATATTTTTATTAACCGAATATAATACAAGTATACTTAAAGTTACAAATAAAAATATCGTGTTAAAATAAAATTATGAATTTTAATGAATATATGAAAAAGTTTTCCCTAAGTTTTAATTGCTTAATTGATTTTGAGTGAAATAAAGAATTTCAGATAACATTTTATTTTATTTATTGGAATATGAATCATAAATTTAAAAGTTGATAAAATTTTTACATATTATTCACAAGAAAGAAAGATTTCTATAAACCGAGTATAAGACGTGTATTTTAAAGTTCAAATAAAAATATCTTCAAAATCTTAAAGGGAATTATTCAATTCAATATGCATTTTAATATGTAATTAAAAAAATCTAATTTTCCGTGAGCTAAAAATGTAATCATAAAAGCTCATTTATATTTTGAAATTTAGTAAGGTATTATGTAAGGTATTTTTACACCTTCCATTCTATGACACTGAGGGAAAAAAATATATCTCCTTCAACTAGAATGAATAGTTAGTCACTTTCTGAATACCTAAACTAAAACTATAGATGAAGAATCTATGCGAATAGGTTAAACAACTAAGCTGAATAGATGAAATAACATACCATTTCTAGTCTCTCGTTTTCTTGGTGACAAAACGATATTGAATCATTTAAGTAACGAGAAATAATCACTTAATTTCGGGAATGGTTTCATAAACTAGAATTATAGTTTTTAAACCAAACCTCTTGTATTCGCATTTATTTGTAGAGATTTTTAAATAAATTGGACACAACGAGATTATAGGAAAATGCTTCGAAATTCTAGTAGGAGATTCTAGAATTCTAAAGCTAAGTGAGTTAGAATTTATAAGGATGACATGGAACTATTTTTTCTAAAGCCACAATTTAGATTCTAGATGCCAGAACTATATTTTTCTCACAGTGGACGTCCGATGTCTTTTAAAAGAATTAGTGGTAAATGAAAATATACATTTTTTATTGTTAGTAAAACGTAATATATATAAATTAATATACAATAATGAAAAAGGAAAACTTTTGACTCTATATATGTTTTTTTAAAGTTCAGCATAAATAAAAAAAAAGAAGCATAAAATAATTCATTTTTATGACATATTTGTATCACATTGTTGAACAATGGTTGAAAGATACAAAAAAGCAACAACTGTATATTTTTTTAATAACTGTCTATTATCCAATACTGGCAGAACATCCACTGTTGACATGTCACAGCAGTTTATGAAGCAATACATATTCTGATATAATGGCCTAAAAGCAATAATAATAACAGTACTGGGACAAATGAGTTTATTTTTAAATTGCACTTACCATTGGACAATAGTTGATATAGATAATAGTATACATAAAAGTAGAAGTAATTTCACATATATTATGATAATAATTATTTTTAGCCTTTAAAATATTGAAAAATATTGTTTTTGAATTCACGATTAATTTCATCGAGTCTATACATTTCCTGACAATTATATCAACTCTGCCTGTTAGAAATAAAAATAATACCAACTTATATCATGAGAAACTATTTTAAAACAAAACTAGAGCAAAAAATGTACGGAAATCTTCAGGAGGAAATCTTCTTCCAAATTATATACTAAGATTCGAGGTCTCTGACGAGATTCAGAGGGGCTGCCTCATTTGCACAATTGTTCCGTTGGGCCTGTTCCCATCTTCATTTAGGGTTATAATTTAATTTGTAGTTTTTGTTTTAGCATACTTGTCAGAAATTAAAGAATGTAAAAACTATTCGACTGTTTGATTGCAAATTCTGCGAAGTGTTTTAAAATATACAAAAATTACCAAATGATAGTTAAAAATCTTTTAGCAATGTATTTTATTCTGTATTTGTTCTATAATTTATAAAAATTTTGCAACTGATAATGATTTACTATAAGATATTGTTCGCAAAATATACGACTTACATAGCTGATAAACTTATAAATAAAAAGTCAAATAATAAAAAAACTTAAATAATTATTAAAAAATGTTTAAATAAATAAAATTAAATAATTATTACGTAGATTAAAGAATCTTTCTTTTGATATTCATTTTATTTTTTGTCAAACATTACCTTGGTTTGCACTCAAAAAATCAAATCTACCAAATGAACTTTCTGGCAAAAACATGTTTGTTGACTGATAAAAGACTCTAGAATATAAAATTGACAACTTTGTTATTATTGTTAGCACAACCATACGAAAGGATTAGAAAGAATTGCTGCTGATTTTGATTTTTTCTGTCTCTTCCTTTCGGAATAGATAATTCGTTTATCACTTATACGCTATATAACAGCGAAAGTGTTCCAACAAGATCAGCAATATGATTAATTGCATAATCCATAAATATTTAAATTTTCTGAATACTAGAAGATTCAAACGTGTAGATCGACTACCGTGTAGCGGTAACATGTTAATTTTGTAATTTTTGGCAGTTTAATTTTTATATTTTTTAAATATTTTAAAATTTTATCTTATAAGTTTTATCTAATTCGTTAACTAATGTTCTTAATATATGTGCCAAATTTCAAAATTAAAACTGCATTTTATAACGTAAAATTCTAATATTTTATTATATAATGTAAAATAAGCTTAATTGCGTTATTAATCTTAATAGTTTATCCAGCTTTATATGTAAAAATTTACTATGTATCTGCTATTGAATATGTAACTACATTTAACTGAATTCTTTGCAGAAAAACAATTCTACGTAAACATATTTATTATTGTTAATAAAAATAGACTATCCTAATTTAAAATGCACTATTTGTGCACAGAGCACAATTTGCAGAAAAACCCCCCAATATTTTAAAAAGAAAATATTGATAAGAAAAAAGTTATTCACCCCAGTGAGAATTTACATGTGATAAAAAGAAAATAAACAAATATTTAATCAAGTATAACCGAAACATGACGCGTAAATTCGACATTTTAAAAGTCTGTTTCTGTCGGCAAAGAAAACAATTTACGAAGAACGAAAACCAGATACAGCAAACACGTGATATCTCAAAGGAGAATGAAAACTCAGTTTTATTTAATATGCACTGCGAAAGGCATTTTAATAGAAATGATAAAACTTTTTTTTTAAAGTGTGATATTGGAATAACATTTTCAAAAATTCTGCTTTACTAAAAATACGGAAATACACATATATATATATATATAAACATATATATGTGTTTGTATGTGTGTGTCTGCGTGGTGCTTATTTATTGTGTGTGTTTGTTTATTATTTTATATGAGGTTATCAAGTAATTTTTAATTCAAAGTTATTTATATCTATATATATTTATATTAAATTACAGAATTCCAAATATTTGATTTACTTCTTTGAAAATCGATGTAAACTATGACAATTTTATACAGAATTTCTATGAACGATATCTGAAATTTTGTATAAATAGGTGAATTATTTCAAGGTTCACAAGGTTTACTTATCTGGAGTTAATACTCTAAATCTAATTTATTCTAAATGATAAAGAAGAATATTTATATAAAAATATATAAAGGTAAATCTGGATGAAACTATGAAAACTATATAAAAACAATTGATTTCAATATTTCATTTTTACCAATTCTGTCACTTTGAGTAAACACATAATCATTGTGATAAGTCACAATGAATGTGACGTTTCTATACATTTCACTGGTTCAACGCAGAAAATAATACGATATATTTTTTCTTGTAAAATAAATTAAAACATAAAATCAGACGGTGTCAAATACACTTAAAAGGGCATATCTAATACATTAAAAACATTCGTATTTTTTATCTTTCGCAAATTGATTGTTTTCTTCTTGATGAATTTTTATGAAAATTTTTGTATGGCCTATAATAAGTCGTCTTTTCAAGAAGTTTTAAATGGAAAGTTTTTTTCAGTAAATCATTTTTCTAGTTTGTCAATATTATGAATTTCAAATACCATAGTTAAATTATTTTTTTAAATTACACTCCTGGACAAAATTATAAACTCACAATTTTTTTTATTTGTTTACATCATAATATAAATAAGCTTAGCTTTACATTAATAAAATAATGATGAATATTTATAATAAGACGTCTAAATTTAATGTAACTCATAAATAAAATGGAGTAAGTAATTTAAATAAAAAAAATATATAACTTAAAAAAATAACATTATATGAAACCTGGACAAAATTATAAACTAAAAGTTATAAATTTCTATATTCTGGCATATTTGATATAAATAAATGCATTTTGTGATTAGAAACTAATAAATGGAGTCATTACGCATCAATACATTTCAATACATCAATGCATATTTTAATTTTTCTCGTAAAATAACATTAAATGAAACCTGGACATAATTATAAACTCAAAGCTATAATTTTCTACACTCTGGTATTTTTCATATAAAGAAATGCATTTTGTCATAATAAATTAATAAATGGAGTTATTAGGGATGAATATATTTCAATACATCAATGCATTTTTATAATTTTTTTTCAAAAAATATGAGTAAAATAAAAATATAGTACACGTGTAAATTGAAAACATAAAATTATAGAGTTTAAGAAGTGAACGTACTTTTGAATCCTGGTGCAAAGTAATAATGCATACATTCAAAAATGTGTTGAACCGCCATTTTTCTGAATGACTTCGAATATGCGACTCGGCATAGATTGAAAAAATTTTTCCAACTGCTCCATAGACAACTGCTTCCAGGCTGAAAGTATAGCCGTATTTAAATCATTTGTGTTTTGATATTGGCGTCCATCGCGATAGACTATTCGAAAGATTGCACTCCAGCATTTTTTAATGGCGTTCAGATCAAGGCTGCAGGCTGGTCAATTCAAGATATTTACATACCAGCGCTGCAGCCACTCTTTTGCGCTTTTTGCAGAGTGTATTGCTGCATTATCTTGCAGAAATACCCAGTTTTCTCCAGCGATCAACGGTCCACATGAAAAGAGATTATCGTCCAGCATTAACTGGTAGTCTTCTGCTTTTTGTTTTCAATTAAGAAAATCTAGAGCAATTTTACCATTCTGAAAAAACCAGCCCACACCATCACTGATTGTTCACTAAAGTTTCGACTAAAGGTATGCCGTTCTTCAGGCTTGATATCGTTCCAATAGTATCTTATGCCACCTGGCTCTCTAAATTAATCTTCTTTTTGTCTGACCAAATGATTGTGCTCCATTATGTTGTCCATGACACACGCTGTTGTGCAAAATGAAATCTGGGTTTCATGTGATGGGGCTCAAGTTTGGCTCAGGTTTCATTTTCTTCCATTTCATATTCGGCGCTCATTGAAGAATTCGTCTAACAAATCGAGAGCTTACATTTAACTTTAAAGTATTTACAATTCGGCTAGAAGAAGCTCCAGTACTAAATGCTGTTCATAACATAGATCTTCGTTTCTTTCTGTATCTTTGGACGTCGACCACTCCATTTTATATACAAAAACCATATTTAACAAAATTGTTTAACTAAAAATTATAAAAATACATTAATTCATTGAAATATATTCATCCCTAATAGCTCCATTTATTAGTTTATTATCATAAAATGCATTTATTTATATCAAAAATACTAGAATGTAGAAATTCATAATTTTGAGTTTATAATTTTGTCCAGGTTTCATATAATGTTATTTTATGAAAAAAATTAAAACATGTATTGATGTATTGAAATTAATTGATTCATAATGACTCCATTTATTAGTTTTTTATCACAAAATGCATTTATTTATATCAAATGGGCCAGAATATAGAAAATCATAACTTTGAGTTTATAATTTTGTCCAGGTTTCACATAATGTTTTTTAAAAGTTATGTATTTTCTTATTTAAATTACTTACTCCATTTTATTTATGAGTTACATTAATTTGAGATGCCTCAATATAAATATTCATAATTATATTATTAACGTAAAGCTAATCTTATTTACATTATGATGCAAACAAATTAAAATTTTTCTGAGTTTATAATTTTGTCCAGGACTGTAGATTATATATATATACATCCGAATATCCGGTCATCTAAATTTATAAAACAATGTTGTTTGAAACATTGAACTTATTATACACTTTTTCATCTATTCATAAATATTGCATAATAAATAATTGAATTCTATAAAAATCATTTACATGTTTAACTATATAGAAAAGGAACACTGTTTAAAGTGGGCTAATTTTCATCACCAACCGTTAATATCAGTGTTACAAATAGTAAATGTGCTATTATATATTCTACTGTAAATGTTTGTTATACTCATATATTTATGTAGATTCACAGCTTTTTTGTTCAGTAACAAGATCAACAATTGTTATAATGAATGTGATTGAATATATTAAATACACGCATTAGACTGATATGCATTATATATATATATATATATATATATATATATATATATATATATATATATATATATATATATATAATCAAATTTTAAATCAAGTTTATCTACAGGGTGTCCCAAAAGGTCATGTCCAAACGGCACACATGGTTGTGTCAGGTCATTAGGAAACAGAATTACATAGGAAAGGGGGGTCGGAAACGCGATTGTAATCCGCTAGAGGGCGATAAGCGATGTCAGACGAAAGCGCGGGCAGTCGGATCATTCGAAGCGCGGACGTTGCAGAGAAAGGATGAACCAGTTGATGAGCACTTGGATGAGCACTTACTATGAGTTGTAGCATTTTTCTTTTTTATTTGGTACTGTTTTGTTGTAAAATAAAGATATTTTACACCGTTTGTTATCTTTTCTTTGCGTGACGGTTACGATGCAATTTCACTGTTTAGATCGCGTTTCCGACCCCCCTTTCCTATGTAATTCTGTTTCCTCATGACCTGACACAACCATGTGTTCCGTTTGGACATGACCTTTTGGGACACCCTGTATATTTATAAATAGTGATAGATATTAATATCAAAAGGTTAATAAAAATGATTATAAAGACATTGGAGATTTGCAGAATAAATTTATTTTTGTTGCTGTTGATAAGGCAGCGAATAATTATGCTGTTATGTGTAAAAAATATTATATTTATAAAATAAATAATGAATTAAAAAATGATAGTTTTTACATTAAAGTTATTGAAAATTTAAACCCTATTTATAAAAAAAAATTGTTGTGTTTGAAAAGAAATGTAAATCTTTATGCTCTTATAATTTCAATGTCTTTAGTCATCACAAATTACATTTCTTGCTTATGACTCCAAAATTTCAAAAAACTCCTAAGAAATTCAGATATATTTGTAGCACAACTAAAAGTATCGATAGAGATTTCAATATTGTAGTTCAAAAGTTATTAAAATGGATATACGGTTTTCTTAAATATAAGTTTAAAAATAATAGCTATTTTTGGTCAATTGACAATAGTTATGAAATTTTGGACAATAAACATATCACTCCTCTTTTTATGCAGGTATTTGATTTTGAAAATCTATTTAATAATATACCAATAGATTCATTGTACGACGTTCTGAAAAATATTTTTGACACTTTTTGTATCAATGGAGAGCTAAATAGTATTAATCGTGAATTTTTCTTGAATTTTAATCATTTTTGTTTTTATAACAATTATGTAGTTTTTAGGAATGGTATATTTAATCAATCATGTGTAATCGGAATGGGAACTAATTATTCCAGCACTGCTGCTAATTTTTATATATTTTATTATGAATATAAATATACTGTTAAATATAATAAGCATCTACATGTTTATAGATATATTGACGACATTTTAATTTATAATTTAGATTTTTATACTGAATCTAATAAAATTTACTTTAGTTTATTAAATCTAAATAGATATCGATAATAGAGTATATTTTCTTGATATTTCTTTTAGTATTTCAGATCTAGTAAAATTAAGTAAGATCTAGTAAGATAGTAAGTAAAGATCAATATAGATACTATTGATAAAGATCAATAGTATCTATATTGATTTTTATGATAAAAGAAATAGTTTTGATTTTTATACGATAAATTTACCATATTGGTTTTCTAATTTGAATAAAAAAGTTTTTATTAATACAGTTAGAAATCAATTTATTAGATTCAGAAAAATATGTAGTAATGATTTCAACGTAAATAAACAGGTTTACAAGTTTTGAGATAATTTGTTTTATAAAAACAATTATCCGGGTAAGTTTTTGAAATATTATGTAAAATTACTTTTTAAAAATTGGCAACTCTTTGGACTGGAGACGTAGTCGAAAGGATTGCTGGCTTCTGGAGTTTGCTACTTGAAGCGGTCGTCTGAAAGTCTACGCAGTAGCAAAGATGATTGTGGATGACAAAACATGCAGAAAGAAGTCGCGATTCGAAAGAATTGGCTGTGTTTTTGGAAATTTGGACTGATTTTTGTTGGAGTTAAAAGTTTCTTGTCACCTGTTGGAAATATAATGCCGTACTTATGCAGTAAGTTCATTTTTTATGCTAATTGGTAGGTACAGGCGGAAGTGGTCCAATTTCTTGCATTTTATCTTGTTATTATTTAGTGATTTCATAAATATAAATGTTTTTCTTTTTCTTTACATTGGGTTAATTATAATTTAATTTAATATAGTTTTTGAATATTCGATTGTGTTACACAGTTTTATGAGAGAGGACTATTTCTTTAAAATAACTTTTAGATATATCATTTCATTTTTAATACAAGGTTTTGTCCCATTATACAAAACGTGCTACTGAAGCTTTATATTTTAATAGTGGGGGGGGGGGGGAATCTTAAAGCCATTCCGCCTGTTGAAAAATGATGGCTTTTATTATACTGCTGGTGACTTTTTCATGTTGTTTCATATTAATATTTTAATGTTTACTGTTTTTTTTTTTTGTTTATACTTATGCACCTAGTGCTAAAAAATATTTTCATGAAATTTAGATTAAATATATATATATTATATAAATGTATATCTTTAACTGTATTTATTATATACTACATTCTGACACACGCATTATTATTTCAATACAAAATTTTAAATTCTTGTCTCTAAATTTCTCCCACTTTAGAAGATTGAATCAAAAACATTTTTCGAATATGTAACTATAAATACTTTACCGGTTCTTTATTGGTGAAACTCAAATCTATCAAACGCTTTTTTTTAATTCTTGTTTGTTTTATTTTGTTTTTCTACAATAATTTTAGAACACGTTAAAAAAATATTCGTTTTAGAAGTTTCTTTTAAAAAAATAAAGAAAAAATAAAGAAATTCGGTACAAAAATAATATAACACATTTTAAAAAAAATACGAAATTTAAACATGTTTAATTTACACATATAATTTTATTTAATTTTAAATACAGGTATAATTGAGAGAAAACTAGCAGTATAAAAGTAAGAAATAACCATTCGAAAACATGAAACATGGACTGCAATATGAAGTAAGCATTATTTTTGCCATTTTTCTGATATAATTTTTTGTTATTGTTATTATTTTACAGTTTAAAAAACATGATTTTTTATATACAACGTTAAAAAATAAATGTTAAACAACTTAGTCTGAATCGTCACTATCAAACTTAAGCCTATTTTTCTCATTTGAATCCCTTCTGGTGTCTTTAATTCAGTTATATTATTTTAGTGAATGCCTTTTTGTATTATATAGGCTGAATAAAATCCTCAATTGAAATTAATAATATAAACAATTTTTTTATCTGATAATATTTCTAACTTTTTAAATAAAAAAGAAGCATTGTTACTAGTTCACCTTAACTTTCGTAACCTTTAAACTTTGAGTTTGGGAAAAAGTTAATACGTGGAATTCGACGGACAAAGAATAAAGCTTACTGACTTAAATCACAGTAAAATGTTTTTCTCCACTTTTTTATTGTTTTATGCAGTTTTTTGCAACTAACTGTCTTCTAGTAAGGAAAGAGATTTCTTTTCTTCTTATACTTTTACTTATCGAAAAACTTTTATATAAAGACTAAAAGTGGAAGAAGTTTTTTTTTAGATAAACTTACTTTTTTCGTTATTTAATCTGAGTTTTTGTAACTAGCTTACGGGCGCCCAAATCTTTACAGAAAGAACCACGGAATTTTAAGCTGTTTTAAATTATTTTTGTTAAAGTTCAACTATAAAATGTATCAATTTTGCTTCTTTTAAATTAAAAATGGATTAATTTTATTCTACCTCAATCAGGTTGATTAAAAATGGCTGTCACATAGCATATCTTTTTTTCTATTCTTTGAATAACGTCTGTACAATAGTTATTTAAATGACTTTTTTTCCAATTTCGTCATTTACAAATATATATATTTAAAGAAAAAATTGACATCAAAATTAGATGTGTAGCTGAGTTATTTATTATGTCTGATCCTAACATCTGGTACAGTTTAGTTAAATCTCTTTCGAAAAACTGGGGACCACAATGAAATGATAAAACAATATATAAACCCCCATGAAATCAAATATTGCACAGGACGCGTTTCGAACTGGAAATTATAGCAGCCTGTCATCATCCAATGTACGCACATGTCCATAAGGGGACGAAATCACAAATGAATATAAACAGGAAAGAAGAGAGCTGACAAAGAGTGTGACAGGTTGCACCAAGAACGTGTTAAACATCAATCACAGAGGAAGACATGCAGTAGAAGACAGTGTTTCTATAAAAAATAAAAAAAGAGAAAAATAAAATTATATATATATATATATATGCCTTAGAAAATGATACTCAACAAGATAAATTAATAAATTCGCGTGTTTCATTTAAAGATGTGCGTGATGCATGAGATAAAAATAAAGTGACGATCACGAGTAAAAAATAAAAATAAAATAAGAAGTAAATAAGATATTTAGCGAAATCGGTTGACGGTATAATCAAGTACTACTGATCTAGTAATAAATCGAATTAAATGGAAATGGGCAATCAGTATGCTAAGTATGGTACAATATGTCGAAACATTTTTTCAGTTTAATGAAACGAGCTCATAGTAAATATTCTTTAAATAGAATGAAACAAAAAATCCATACATATTTTAAAAACATTAGAGTTATAACTAAGTATCATTTATTAACTCTGTTATTCCATATTTATTTTTAAATGATACCATCACAATGTGAAAGTCAGATAAGAACAGAAACATTCAATAACACCCAAAACAGTCAAATCTGCAATTTTAATGAAAACATATGTCAATGAAAGTTCTTAATATTAAATAATCAAAATGTCCGCACATACAATTTCAAAAGAAATGTGCATAATAAGTTCACTATGTATGCATTTAATTTATTACGTACATTTTTATCATAAACTTAATTCATATTAATTAATTTCATTGCTTCCTAATTATTTTTTAAATGATTTAGCAAGTCAAATTATAAAAGATATATTTTTATTCAGTACATTTACTATGAAATAACTATATTTTTAAAACGATAAGCGTTTTCATTGAAGAGTTTTTGAAATAAGATACATAAAATACATAAAACTACACTAATATAGTTTCAAATTTACGAAATTTGGTCGCATTTATTTTATCATGCATTCGTTCGATTATTATTTTTTTAATTTCGTAGAAAATTTAAATTAAATTTATACTGATAAACTTATACATATGGGAAGATGAAATGCGCATGCGCATAGTAAGACACTCGATTCCACTAACAAAGGTGGGAAAATGTATGTTTACTTAATATATTCTCTATTTACTGATTATTATAGGGCCATAGGATTATATTTTCTATTGTTTAATACCTCATAAGTCCATGAAATTTTGTCTCTTGCGTTGGTGAATACGGTAGCATTTTCAAATTGATGTGCAATACACACTTTATTACGGATTATTTGTTTAGAATTTACTCGAAAAATAGTACTTTTTTTTTCATTTAGCTTAAAATTTTTTAACACGTTCGGGTCTATTGTACTGTGAACAGTTATAAATATATATTTCCAACATTGTATTAATTTAATCATATATTTCACTCTGAAAATTTAAAATATAAATTATTTTTCTGGACTTTGTTATGCGTGATGAAAAACAGGAACATTTGTAGAATTTTGTTGTAGTACTATATTTTCAAAATGCCTCCAAAAAATCTTCCTTTGCCTAAATGCATATGAATATATATTGAATAGTATGCCAACTAACTATATTCTTTATATTCCAGACAATGACAAGTAAACTTAAAAAAAATCTGTTTGGTTAACTAACTACTGTTGACATTATTAACATAAAAGCATATAGCATAAAAGCTCTCTTCAAAATCGAAAAAATAATTAGATCAGAAAGGGTTAAAAAATTTTTTTTTGAAAACACCATTTCATATCCCATCTTCTATCTTCATCAATAAAAAAGATTTCATTTGTATGTATCTGATATTCCATTTTGACTCATTTATAGACTTTTTGTCAGTGAAATCTAAACCAGACATTTTTTTCATCATCTTAAAATTTACATATACATCCCTCATATCCGTATTCACCTTTTTTTTTTAAATAGTATTTTAACTTGATCATTTTAAAATCCTCACAATTCTAAATTTAAAGTGTTGATTGTTATTAGAAGAGAGATATTAAACGAAAGAGATATTAAACCAATTATATTCCTTTGAGAGTAAATGAAATTTTTTGAAATAATTTTCATACAATAAATACTGTAGAAAAGTAAAATGGCGATTTTTAAAATCTCGGACTCGAATTTTTGCCAAGATATTTTTTATTTGCTTGTTTAAACTCGGCGAAGTGCTTTTAATCCAGTCGAAAAGTTCTGTAACATGAATCGCTAATTTTTAGGCAAACATTTCCGATTACATGCACATTATATGAGGACCTCAGAAGCCAAGGGGTACAAGTGACATAATTTAGATTTCGAGTAAATTGAGTTCAAAGTTAAGCATCAATTGTATTGAATGAATTGAGATAGGAATCTTTTGCTTATTACTTAACGTTCTTTGAACTCTTATTTCGATAGCTGTTTAGAAAAACAGCGGATTAAATTTTGTTTTAAATGTATAATTAAGCAATATTTATCAGCATTCGGCACTTGTACCCTTTGGCTTCCAAGCAGTAATGAAGCTTGGAAGCCAAAGGGTATAAGTGCCGAATTAATACAAGAAATTAAAAATAAATATATGGAATAAAAATATAAATTTATAAAAAAAATGAAGAACAATGTTGATATAAATAAATGAATGGACAAAATTTTGTTTCAATAAAAGATCTAAAAAGGAAAAATTATTAAATAAAAAAAATGAAAATACGAGAAATTTAAGATCAATGTTGATACACATAAATGAAACTTTCAAACTTTTATTCTAATATAAGATTTAAAAATTTTATTATAAGTTTTGAAAAAATTGAAATTGACTAACACTGTCTAACAAAGGTAAAAAGTGAATGTATTTTCAGTTTGTCTGTTCATCTGTTTGTCTGTCTGGCCACCCGGCCGTCTGTCCGCGCTCTAACTCTCGTGAATAAACTCCAATTCCGCTGAATTTTTTGGAAATTATTTACTCTTACCCTAGCAGGAACCCCATTTCAAATAATTTTTCTAGCATGATTAATTTATTTACAGCGACACTCAAAAGTTTTTCGTTTTATTACGGACTATGGGGAAAAAATCGTTTCGAATGAATTTTAAAGGTGTTACACCCTGCCAAATATATGAGGACTTATATTCATCTACGAAGTTCATTAAAATATATATTCTGTGAAATATGTGACAAAAAGAAAAGCTAATATTCATTTACAGGGCCACAGAAAAGAAATCAATTACATAATGCGAAAGTGAAATTGTTTGCAACATATGTTAATTATTTTAAAATTTTCATGTATAATAAAATTGTTATACGTCCATGAGATTTAATATAAGTTATATCGAGCATAACATGAAGTTCACACATTAAGGGACACACAAAACATTTGAAATCGTATTTTCTATCCAAAATACTGTACATTATGAACATGTTTTATGGCGGATGAAAGGCCTTCTTAATTATGATATGCGCTTTTAAGTTTCACTAAATTTATACACATTACATAGTATGTATAAATGCTATATTTGATATACGGGGCTACACAAAAGATCTGGTAAAGTTTACTGAATAGGAGTATAACTTTCTTAAAGATTGTTTTTAAATAAGCTGTGTATTTTTATGATGGATTTCATTCAGTTTACTCAGAAATGTTTGTAGAATACAGATAAAATGATATACAGGGCAACACATATAATTGGATACATGGTCATCTATGGATGATAATTTTTTGAAATATTACTTAAGTAGTCTTAAGAATGTTTAACTTGGAACTTAATTTTAGCTAAATACTGGCATATAATGCAGGTTCTAGGTAAACTCCAGGGATGAACAAAAGTATACAAGTATGTTTCCATCTATTAGTACAAAATGCGGAAAGAGAAATTTCAAACTGTTACGCATTTTGTTCATAAATTAGTTTTTCCCATTATACAGTATCTATATAATCGACAGATCAAACACAGGGCTGCTCAAAAGTATTAAAATACATATTTTTCTATGAACAGTAACAGTTTATTGCGAAAAAAGTTTGCGAAAAAAACACTATATTACCTTAAGTTGCGAAATTTTTTTAAAGATTTCAGGAAATCTTGGAAAGTGTTCCAGAATCAATCTATGTTTAATGTTTGCTTTTTCTTACTTGTTAACAGTTTGCATTTATTTAATGTAATATTTAATGCATTAAAAGCAAATTCTAAACAGAAAAAAAAACTGACGAAAAAAATTTTGAAAAAAGACATACAACTCCAGTTCATAATGTTTAAAACGTCTCACGGTGTAAATAACTTTAAACTGTGATTGGAACAAATTGGCATATGATCGTGTTTTTGTACCAATCGACGTTTAAAATGATAAAATTCTTGGGGCGTTTTCAGAGTCATGAACTAGTCTTGCATGTCATTGGTCGCGCTTCAGCTGTATAGACGTTAATGAAAACACCTGCACTTATGCCCCTTGGCCTCCACGCGTTTCACGGTTTCGGGAAAGAGGTTAAGTAACTAACCCCTAAAACTCAGTGCATAATTAAAAAATCACTCATAACTCCTTTCCTACGAGTAAATAGACTTATTTCCAGATAGCCTGTGCACTTAACTCATTTTTTTCAATTTTGTCACTTATACACCTTGGCTTATGGGCTCCTCATATATCATTTCTCGTTTATAAAGACACTCAAAAATTTTGTCAAACATTGCACTTTATCACTGTCTGATTTCGATTACTTTATTTTCAAAAGTTAATTACTTCAATGCAGCTGGGATGAAGACGCCCCTCTTTTACAAAATCTATTCCAGTTATAAAAATTATAATACAGGCTTTTTCTTTCGAAAAAAATGCCATTTGAATACGCTATAGCATTCTATTATTACGATGATTCCTAAACAACATCTCTAAAGAAGTGTACATTTGACAACATTATCGCGGAAACCCAGCAAAAACGCAACATCGTCTTTACAGAAGCAAATTTATTATGTCTAATGATTCGCATGCTTTCGTTTACTTTTTTGTAACAGCAAAATGTTTTAACGGAGATCTCTCATTTATATTTCCTCAAAATTTGGAAAATGGTTTTATACACGATTAATAAATTTGCATTCTTTTAGCGGAAAAGTTACACGACTATTCTTGAAAATAAATTTTTGTTAAAGAGTTATATCGTGTACAAAGTAAGTTTAAATTAAACTAAAAATCACATAATTTTAAGTTAAAATGAAATAAAAACAAAATTCACATGGTTTAATAACAGATTAAATTTTTTGACACAACACGTATTTTAATTTAAAAAAATCACTTTTTATGAGAAAATGGCAAAATAAATGTAGTATTCTACATCAATTTTGTCTTAACTTTTAATAGAAATTGCGTATTTCTGTTGCCACGATTACAAAAATGATATTAAAAACTTCAATATATATATATATATATGAAAAATAAATTACGATATAGTTTTCAAACAAATAGCATTTAAATGCGTATTTTTCCTGCGGGACGATGTAAAAATTGAAAATTTGCGATGTTGAAAATTTAAAAATTGTGGTAGCAAAAATTGAAAATTGTTATTAAAATGTCTAAATTTCTCTGCAAATTTTACAGTGTTGCAGTTCGCAAAATGATGTATCTATTACGCACATATGCATTTGGCCTTTATAATTTAGATTGTACGCTGATGAGTATCAAAGTTTGTTTTTATTCAATATACAAATTTCATTTGAAACTGTAAGATATTTATTTTCTATTTGGTTTAATTAAATCAGGCAAATTGCTAAAGTTTGAAAAATTACATTCCATAAATATTTCTAAAACACTTTTTTATGTTATACTAAATAATAATACCATAAACAATTTAGTTTTCTGATAGAAAATAATTTTTGAGTAAAAGCTTAGAAATCCTTACTTATAATAAAAGTGCTTGAAAATGACAAATCTCACATTTTCAGTGGATGATTAACTTTTTATTGCAATATATTATGAAAGAAGGAAAGTTAAAATAAATTCAATCAGTGACTTTAGTTTCAGAAAATAATTGAAAGATCACAATGGCGGCATCGTAATTAAATTTTTCTTAAAAAAAAAAAAAAAAAAAAGATGGAAGACTTTAAAATTTTGCTTTATTGAATAATAAACTTTTCTTAAAAATGTGCATTGTCTTAGTAATGTATTAAAATGCAATATTTCCTTTTAATTAAAGAAAATTTTGATGTAATCTGATGATAATCAAGTTGCGTTCTACATTAATCTTTATAGTGAAAAATTATTATTATTATTATTTTGTAATTTCGAATAAAATGGTGGTTATACTTAAATGGTTCATGCTTTAGGAGAATTTGGGGATTTGTTATTGGTTTCTTTAATAATAATGGGGACTGAAAGAAGGTGCCTTTATTAGGTGCATTCGTAATTATATAAACACGTAACATCATAGTTGTCGTTCAAGCCGTACGTATGTCCGCATATAATAACGGAAAAACCACCCTACCGAATCGTTTATAATTTAAAATATATAAGTATTACATAATTTTATTAAGTCATTTCAAATTTTATGAAAATTGGATGTATGGTTCCATTTCAGGGACAATGAAAATCATTCCGATACATTATGACCAATAAAAAAAGTTTCAAGTGCATTTTAATGTTGTTACACTCTTTCGAACCGAATAAAATTGATGTGCATCTATGAAGTATATACTAAGAAATACATTCTGCACAATCTGTGGTGCAATAAAAGTTTGTAATTAATTTACAGGGCTACACAAAAATATTCCATTACATAATGGTATAGGGGATTAGTTTGGTGCGCGTTTTAATTGTATTAAATTTTTTAATATTTTATGAAATTGATATATGTTGCTGATTATTACTACAAGTTATTTTCTCTCTAATGGTAGGCATGTAGTTTCAAATTACTTATGTTATGCTACAAGTAATATATGAAAATAAAAGTGGTAAAATACCTTTTATTTTACATGTTTCGTATGCTCTAAGGCAAATTTTCAAAAACAAAACGATAAAAGAAAATTTCGTAAAAATAGTTTCAAATTGAAAAAAAGTAAATAGTAAAACAAGCACGTGAGCATAAGCATAGCGAAATAAGTTGGAAGAATAAGGATGAAATAAAAGTTCTGTGAATATGAAATGTTACATATTGTTTTAAAATCCCTTAAAACATTTCCTTCCAAATTTTAGGGAGTTCCATGGAGGCAAATTCATTGCAAATATTATCACTGTATTTGAAAATTTTATATTGATCACCTGATGATAGACGGAAAATATAATCTGTATGGGTAAACTATTCTGCAATTTTTAAAATTTATTTGTAAAGGTTCATTGTTATATAAACTTGACAGATCTGTAGTTTTCCTATTGAATTTGATGTCCGCTATATGTTCTTTTATCCTAGTTCTGATATTGATTTTTATATATAGGCAGATAGTACTCACAGGGACACACAATAGATTTCGGCTACTATACTGTATCCGAAATACTGTGTACTAGTACTGTGTACACCAAGATCTGAATATTTTTAGGAGCGAGGATTATATAAATACATAGCACCTATAGTCATTGTTTAGTTTGTCCGTCCATCCGTTTGCCTTCCTGATATATCAGAGCAAAAACTACCCAACCAAATCATTTGAGATTTAAAATATATGATTCTTGCATAGTTTTGTCGAGTCTTTTCAAATTTTACAAAAATTAGATGCGTAGTTTTATTACAAGCAATATTAAAATTATCCCATGATATTACGGTCAATAGGAACAATAGACTTGAGTACATTCTAATTATCTTACATTCTTTGAATATACTAGAATTTACATGAATCTATGAAGTATATACTAAAATATACATTCTGTACAATCTGTGATGCGGAAAATACTTATTATTAATTTACAGGGCCACACAAAAGGATTCCATTACATAATGGTACGCAGGGAAACATTGTTTGGGGCTTGTTTTCATTATATTATAATATTTCACATTTTATGAAATGGATATACGTTGCTGAGGTCTAATACAAATAACTTCCTGTATAATAGAAAGCAGATATTATTTACAAGAAAATACAGATGATTTCGACCACTATACTTAATCCGAAGTACTGTATACTGTAACAGCAAGAACTAAATATTTTGAAAACTTCATTATAATACGAAGAAAACTCATTTGCTACGCTCCAAATGCGATTTCCAACTTGTTTACAATGAATTTAATCTACTTAATGTATTCATTAATCGTTTTTTCGATTATCCCGAGTTATATCGTGTTTCTGCATATCTCAATTAATTATTATCACGTGAAAACACCTACAATTTGTCAGTTACGTATTAACAGAGCAAAGATATGTGGACTGCGTATGAAAACGAAAGCATTGCAGATGAATTTTTCAATAGTGTGAGTAAATATTGTTACGAATTTTGTAAATAGTTAGTGTTTGTACTGTAAAATGATGTAAATAATCTTATTAAGCTCCATTTCTTTACTAATATTAGTTTTTGTTACATTCTCTCTGTTATCAAGCAAACTTGTCTATTATTTTCAGTGTATGTCTACGGCAGATTAACGAAATATTAGAGATATCGCCAAGTTGGCGTCACTTTTGGCGACTAATTTTGGTCGCCAAACTAATTTTTGTCGCTGGCGACAAACTTGGCGATTGTTGGCGATGGTAACCCTTCCCTATTTATGGTAACCCCCCTTAGGTATACTGATACATTGTTTGATGTTCCGTGGATTTTTCGAGATGGTTCTAGAAATTTCCAGCACCTGCTACGAGCCTATATATAGAAGAGCCGATACGAGCTGTTGTGATTATTTACCAGTCAGTCATTGAGTGAACAACGCGTTTGTTAAGCAAGTTTGCTTGAGTCTTATTTACGTTATTTTGAATGTGATTTAGTGTTGAGACATTGTATAAAGAGCCTCTGGAACCTATATCTGCACTTATACGATAGATTTGAACAATTATTTTTGAATATCTAGAAATATTTGTGAGTTTTGAAGACTCTGTTGTTCTGAAGTTCTGTAAATAAATTATTTTCTACTTTTCTATAAGCAAGAGTTTGAAGTTGTCTAACCATAAGATCAAAAGAACCGTATATACGCTGCAACATTTGGTGTCAGAAGTCGGGATCTTATGGCGAAAACAAGAACAATGGACGGACAGCTGAAAGAACTGTTAGAAGCTATTAACGGATTAAGAACAGAGCTGACCTATAAAATTGATAAAGGCCAAGAACAGTTTGCGGATAAAATGAATAAAGGCCAAGAAGAGTTGGCGGATAAAATGAATAAAAACGAAGAAAGAATGGAACAGTTGACAAACAAAATTGACAAATGCCAAGAAGAAGTGACCGAAAAGATTAATGTAGGCCAAGAAGAGTTGGCGGAAAAAATGAATAAAAACGAAGAAAGAATGGAACAGTTGACAAATAAAATTGACAAATGCCAAGAAGATGTGACTGAAAAGATTAAAAAAGGCCAAGAAGAAATGAAGAAAACTTTAGAAGAAAAGTTCTCGTCGGTAGAGAGAAGAATAGGCTCTGTAGAAGAGAAAATAGAGGAAGTAGAAGAGAAAATTCAGAATGAAGTTAGTAATGTTGAACAGAAAATGGAAAGGAAAATGGCGGACGTTGAAGAGAAAATCAGTAACGTTGAAGAGAAAATACTAGGTAAAGTAGATGAAAAGCTAAATAAAAAAGTACAAGATCTTGAGAAGAAGCTTTCAGCGTCCAGTGGTAATTATGAAGAATTTAGGAATCCGCCTGCTTTTCCCATGCACATCAAGCTGTCGACATACGACGGAAAGAGTTCCTGGCAAGTTTACAAGACCCAATTCACCATTGTAGCCGAAGCGAACAAATGGAGTGACGAGGTGAAAGCTTGTCAACTGGCAGCATCTTTAAGAGGAGAAGCCGCCGACGTGCTGCAAACATTGCCCGATATGACGCAACTCAATTTTGAGACTCTAAGTTGTGCACTTGAAATGAGATTCGGCGAAGAATTCTTCAAGGATTATACGAGAATACAAATGAAGAGCCGCCATCAAAAATCGAGTGAAACCCTTCAAGTGTTTGCCTCGGAAATTGAACGGCTTGCAAATTTAGCATTCATTGACTGTCCAACAAATGTACGGGAAATGCTCTCACTGCAATATTTCGTAGACGGAATAAAAGATCCAGAAGTGCAGAGAGCGGTACGAATGGCAGATGTACAGGATTTAAAAGCTGCATTACTATATGCCTTAAAGTTGGAAGCAGCTACACAAGCCAGACGAAGAGATCGTCATTCAGGCCGAGGGGCAACGGTGAACAAAAGCTCAGACACTGAGAGCGACGTTTTGAAAGAAATTAGGAAATTAAATCAAGAGATTGAAGCTTTAAAATATGGAAGAACAAGCTCAAGAAGACAGAATCTCACGTGCTGGTTGTGCGGTGATTCAAAACATCTCCGAAGAAATTGCCCCAAAATCCACGAACGTGAGATGAATTCAAGACCAGAGAATAAAAAGCTCCACCTGAAGATCCTTCAAATATCGAAAATGGGAGTCTGACGATGGAAAGACATGTAGATGGCAACTACTACTCCCTAAGTCGAGAATTTCTATGGTCCTTCAAGAACTACATGGTAGTCCCACAGGAGGTCATTTTGGTGTAATGAAGACCCTGCAAAGGGTTTGAGAGCGTTTCTACTGGAATAATGTTCGCAGTGACGTGGAGAAGTGGTGTCGAAATTGTGACACCTGGGTAGCACGTAAAGGTCCTAAGAGGCGCACCCGTGGACGATTGCAACGTTATAATGTAGGAGCTCCTTTCGAACGAATTGCTCTAGACATCCTGGGTCCACTTCCTAGAACATCTGATGGCAATAAGTACATACTCGTTGTCATGGACTACTTCACTAAGTGGCCTGAAGCCTACGCCATTCCTAATCAAGAGGCGGTAACCGTAGCAGACTTACTGATTCAACACTGGGTTTCCAGATACGGAGTTCCTCTTCAAATCCATTCCGATCAAGGAAGAAATTTTGATTCGGCTGTGTTCAAGGAAATGTGCGAACTACTCGGCATGGACAAAACTCGAACAACACCTCTACACCCTCAATCGGACGGCATGGTGGAGCGGTTCAATCGTACCATCCTAAATAGCCTCTCTCTCCTGGTGTCTAGAGACCAACAGGACTGGGACAAGAAATTGCCTCTTTTCCTGCTTGCCTACAGGAGTGCCACTCATGAGGCCACTGGTTACTCCCCTTCTCAAATGCTCTTTGGTCGTGATCTTCGTCTGCCTGCGGATCTTTTGTTTGGCCGTCCTCCTGACGCTCCTTTGTCGCCTGAAGAATACGTGGATGAACTCCAGGCACGGATTGAGGAGATTCATCGTCTAGCGAGGAACCGAATCGGACTGGCAACGGAAAAAATGAAGACACGGTACGACACAAAGGCAACAGGACATGAGTTCAACGAAGGTGACAAAGTTTGGTTGTGGAATCCGATACGTCGTAAGGGACTGTCGCCAAAATTACAAAGAAACTGGGACGGTCCTTACACAGTCGTCAACAGGCTGAATGACGTCATTGTACGCATACAAAAATCGCCACACGCTAAACCCAAGGTCGTACACTATAACCGGCTAGCCCCTTATTTTGGCCAAAGTGATTAGAAATTCGAAACTTGAATTTCAGACCATGGTCATGAAAGTCACTTTTTGTAAATATGTAAATAGTAATTAGTTCTTATTTATGTAAATTTTATTATTATTGTTATTATTATTTATTTATTTATTTATTTGTTTATTTATTTTAAGTGTTTTCCTCTAACTAAAGGATTGCACTGTCCGGGACGTGCAGTCTTTAAAGAGGGGGTAGTGTTACGAATTTTATAAATAGTTAGTGTTTGTACTGTAAAATGATGTAAATAATCTTATTAAGCTCCATTTCTTTACTAATATTAGTTTTTGTTACATTCTCTCTGTTATCAAGCAAACTTGTCTATTATTTTCAGTGTATGTCTACGGCAGATTAACGAAATATTAGAGATATCGCCAAGTTGGCGACAAACTTGGCGATTATTGGCGATGGTAACCCTTCCCTATTTATGGTAACCCCCCTTAGGTATACTGATACATTGTTTGTTGTTCCGTGGATTTTTCGAGATGGTTCTAGAAATTTCCAGCACCTGCAACGAGCCTATATATAGGAGAGCCGATACGAGCTGTTGTGATTATTTACCAGTCAGTCATTGAGTGAACAACGCGTTTGTTAAGCAAGTTTGCTTGAGTCTTATTTACGTTATTTTGAATGTGATTTAGTGTTGAGACGTTGTATAAAGAGCCTCTGGAACCTATATCTGCATTTATACGATAGATTTGAACAATTATTTTTGAATATCTAGAAATATTTGTGAGTTTCGAAGACTCTGTTGTTCTGAAGTTCTGTAAATAAATTATTTTCTACGTTTCTATAAGCAAGAGTTTGAAGTTGTCTAACCATAAGATCAAAAGAACCGTATATACGCTGCAACAATATGAGGAGATGCAGAAAAAAAATATGTATGCATTATAAGATTTTCTTACATTTTTTGGATTTGGCATGTGTAATATCTAGTGAATTTGTTATTGTAAATCAGGACGTTCAAATTCATCTAAACGATTTAGAGTGGGAAATGTTGGAAACGTAATCACAGAAAATCACTGTAGCGGATTTTCGGACACATCAAAAACATACATTTTCTAGATGCTATTCCAATGGCCGACAGGTTCTGACCTCTCAAATGATAGACGGCAGGTGCTGGGTCCGAACCCAAAGGCCTTCAGCCTAACCGTTTTGAGTTTTCGTGGTTTTCTTTGAGCCTTGCGTAAATATAGGCTAGATTCCCTTAGGAAGACCCCCCACAAAGGGCACTATTCCCTGGGCTCATATCTCTCGAGTAGACAATCAGCCGACACAAAATAAACCAAACCAAAATAGATGTTATTCCTGTTGTTGGGGTAAAAATTCAAATCCAATGAGGCAGTGTGCTCTATGGTCATGTAAGTGATATTCCAGATTTAAAGCAATAAGAAATGAGACTACACATCAGTGGTAGGATGACTGGAATCCATTTGAATTATCACTTCTTTAAAAAAAACATACATGGAATAATAATAAAACTCTTTATTCCGCCGCGATAACTTGATATAGTAAACTGATGATAAACCTGAATGCTTTCACACCTGTAGAAAGTTTAAAATTCAACGGAAAGCTTTTATATCTCGTATTGTTTCAGTTCCATATGTTTAATAATGGAAAACTAAAATATGATGTTTTTTGCAATTTTTTTTTTCAAAAATAATGTCAAAGATAAACTTAAAGTAACATATAAAAATGTTGTAATTTTTAATCAATCTGAACTCTTGAAATTTTCACTACATACTACGTTCACCTTTAATAAATGTAAATGTTTGAATTTTGAAAAAAAAAGATTAGTTGAATGAAAAACACCAGTCACATTAGATAAATAAAAGTTTCACAAAATGTATGCTATTACAAACATGAAATATCTTTTTAACAGTATTTTTTAATTTTCGAAACTAAATAAAAATATTGTTCTCCTTATTTATGAGACTCGGAATAAAAGTCAATTGATCTAAACGTTTTAACAAAAATGTACTTTTCCTCGAAATTTGACAAGTTTCTTCTTCATTTGAATCATGGATATTCATCAAAAACGATTTTCAGTAAAAAAAAAAAAAAATCGTTTTGATAAATATGGACCCAAATCTAACAGAGTTAAAATAATTAAAATTGTAAAAAAAAATATTAATCTTTTAAAAGTTTATACTGCAATATCAAATCCTTAATTTAAAATTTAAAAATAATAATAATAACAATTAAAAAAAGAAATATTTGTAGTTTCATTGGTTTAAACATAAGAACTAGAGTAAAAAACATCACTATTAATTCGGCAAGAAGTTACAGTAGAAGAAAAATTTTGGAACTAAACGTCTAAGAAAAAAATCTTTTTGTATAATAATGTATGTAAAATTTGCTTAAAGGTGATCTGTAAACAAACAAACAAAAAAAGCAACACCCATTTTTATGTGACAATGTATTTTAAATATGCCTAAAATTCTGTTTAAAATATGCCTATGTACAAACGCCATTAGAATGAGAAGTTTTTGAATTATAAATACCCACAATTTAAAGTTTCTAATGTTAAATCACATTTTTAATAAATGGTCAAATTGCGAAAAAAATAACACTATAAAAATACTTTAAAAGATTTGGCTCAGTCATTCTTAGCTAGTCAACATATCAAGCATCGGACTTAATTATAAATACAGCCTCTAAATTATAATCAGTTTAAATAATTTGTATGAATTTAGCGAAATTTAATATTTTGGCTAATTGAAGCGAGTAGGATTTTTTGATGAACAATTATGATGGACAATTCTATTGAAAAAACAAATTTTTGGTTTATTTTTATGTGGAGGTGGCCATAAAACATATACACACTTTTAAAAAGTACACATTATTTGCAATTATTAAGCACAAATAATTTATTCTATGATAATAAAAAAGATACAGAATTTGAAAAGACTACAGGAAATTCTTTAACGTGTATGCCATTATAACAGATTTGAAACAAAATCCCTCTAGATAGGTAAACTGTGCATGAAAAATTCACAAAAAAAAGCTTCATTACGTAAGAAGTTTTAGCGGATTAAAGATATCGTATACTACACTTAACATAATGGAAAGTAATTAACCCTAATTATTGAACTTAATGATTTTCACTTTGTTTTTTTAAAAGAGCTCACCATTGTGTCATTATGAGAAACTATTTAAAAGAAAATATTTTTACCATGAAAGAAATACGTCAGAAAATCATTTTTTAAATAAACGTAAAGAGAAAGTGCATAAAGTTGAATGAAAGTTGATTATTTTATGCTTTTGTGAATTTTGTTAGAAGAAAATGACATTTTTTTTATTATTTTTGACAGTAGATTACTTTTTACGATGTTCACGAAATAGTAAAGTGTTAAAAAACTTATGCTTAATAATTTTTCTACGAATTTTATCCTAAATTCATAAATCTAAATTATTTGCAATAAATGTAAACAAACATGTTAACAGAATAACTATGAAAGTTGTGTGAGTTTTGAAGAAATGTCTTCCGTATTTCTTATAGAATAGAAAACAATATATTAACATTTATTTTCCTGTAAATATACCCGGATTTTTATGCAATTGTATTTAGGGTTCCTATATATATAATTGAGATTGTATATGAAGTATGTGAGTAATTAATTATTCATTTGCAGGCGAAACTGAAGGAATTCCATTACAATATGGTCTAGGTGGGAAAATTCTTGGCGTTCATTTTATTGGTTTTGACAACTGTTGAAACGTATTAAGAGGTTGAAATGGCGATATTGAGAAGATACAATACATTAATAAACGTGACTTAGCCATTCTCTTCTTTTCAATCATCGAGTACCGAATTTAAGAGGTCACACTACTGACTAAAAAAGACCCGGATGATAATGTTAAATCTACGGAGAAGTTATTTTCAAATATCTTACTAAACTTTAAGTACTTTTACATGGTTCTTTATTTCATAGAATTCCATTTACTTTTTTAAAATTTGGTAACATATTATTTGTTTAATGATAATTTCAACTTCAGAACCGGTCAGCACCAGTTCTGAAAATTATTATTTTTTTAAATCTAAAATCAAAATATAAAAAGTAAAACCTAGCCGGTTGTAGATCGTCCTCAGCTATCTTGTGCAAAAAAAAAGTTATAACATTAAAATTTGAGCGAAACAGTTGAAAAGAACGCCCCTAAAGGACTTAACACTATCATCCGGGTCTTTTTCAGTCAATAGTGTGGCCTCTTAAGTTCTGACACAACATCTAAAATACGTTCATTTTAAATAGTTTGTATCTCACAAACTATTCCTATGAATTTCAGCGAAAGTTATTATTTTGGCTAACTGAGAAGAATAGAGTTTCTTTGTGATGTCAAAAAATGGTTATTTCTATCCAAAAAACAAATTTTGCTTTTATTTTTATATTTAGGTGGTCCCCTTATATTTAAATCTTATGTATATATATATATTAAAATTTATGTATATATATATTAAATGTAGACATTATTTACAATCATTTGGTTCCAGTAACGACCTATATGCAACGATTATAAAATGCAGCTAAAATTAGAGAAGAGCAGAGGAAATTCTTCTTAAAATAAATCCACTAACATTCATCACTTTAAACTTTTTAAAGAATTACATAAATTAAATGTTGTCCCAAAATTATATGTCGCAAGAAATCTTTATTAGTTATTTTTCTCACTTCACACTCTCTTCTTTTAAAGTAGTCTGGTATGGTCATTTTAAAAGCTTTGAACAAAATCACCTTTAGATGGAAGATTCTCAAATATAAAAAAGCGAAAAACTCAATTATGTTTCATAGTGAAAATCCTAACTTAAAACAAAAGAAGCTTCATTACGTAAAGAATTTCAGAGGATTAGATATATAGTATACTAAACTTAACATAATAGAAAGTAATTAACCCTAATTATTGCACTTGATGATTTTCTCTTCCTCTTTTAGAAAGAATTCACCATTGTATCATCATGAGAAACTTTTGGAACAGAAGATATTTTTACCGTGGAGGAAATGTGTCAAAAAATCATATTTTAAACAATGTTAAAGAGAAAGTGCAGAAAACTGCATAAAAACTGATTATTTTAATTTTCTTAGAAAAAAAAGTGACTTTTTTAATATTTCTGATAGTTGATATATTTTTACGATGTTCATGAAATATTAAAAAAGATTAAGAAAATTTTCTTTATGCTTAGTAATAATATGGTGACATAATAGCTATCAATATAGTATGAGTTTTGAAACTATGTTTAAAAAATGTTCGTATATATATTACAAAATGGAAAATTAAATATCATCGTTTATTTTTAATACTTTAAAATGACACTAAAATGTTTTTGGTTTGTCTGTCCAAACATTTTTTTCATTAAATGATGCAATTGTTAAAATATATTAAGAATTTTATAGGTATGTTTGGTGTTGTATATGAAGTAATAGGGATTAATAGTTCAAATACAGAAGTACCCAAAGAAAGTTCATTAGATTATGGTCTATGAGAAAAAATAGTTTTTAGAGTATTGTAATGTCATTACGCTATTGCAAATGCATTGAAACTGATAAAAATCTTAAAGAATACATAAATTAACGTCTTACTTAAAAAAAACTAATTCATAAAATTACATATACAGTGGCGGTGAAAAGTTTCCGGCCAGCAAAAATTTTTCAGTTAATTTGTAAATATACCGATATGAAGAGAAATCTCAAAGGGATATTTATACATTATATTGACATATTAGTTAGGAACTTACTTATAGAAGAACATGTAAATATCAATAAATTTTATTGACAAAATTAAATATAAAAGAAAACGCTTGTTCTCAAAAGTTTCCGGCCACTTATCATTCTTTAGTTTTTTTTTCTATCCATAAAGTGTTTTTTGGTTGTGTTTATGAATAAATCAACGTGTATAGCATATTTTGAATTCCAATTTGAAAAGTTCAACAATTATTGTTCATAAAAGAGTGATTAGTTTGTCGCTAAAAGACCAATCTTCTTGAGGTATTGCGGCAAAGTTATCGATCTGTTAAATCGACTGTAAAAATATTTACAAAATTATATAAAGATGGTTATGATTTTCAGGACTTTCAGAGGTCCGGGAGACCCCGGAAAATTACCATTCCTGAGGACAGAATTATCAGGAGAAAAACCATTGATAATTCGCATACTAATTCCGTTGCAATATACTGCGATTTACGGAATGAAAATATTGCTGAAATAAGTTAGTCTATCGTGTTATCATGCTAACGAGATACAGAACTTTATGGGAGAGTCGGTGTTAAAAAATTTTCAGAGGTAAAAAAAAATACCGATACCGATGTACCCTACTTTAATTTTCCAAGGAACACAAAGTCTGGTCAAGTGAAAACTGGAAAAAAGTTCTATTTTTCCAACAATCGAATTCGAAACAGTTTTAGAAGTGATGGCAGACACAACGTACGATGACCTAACAACAAAAGATATGATTGGACCAATGTTATTCCTACAATGAAGCATGGCGGAGGACACGTTATGACGTGGGGAGTAATTTCCTCAAAAAGTGTCGGTCCGTTATTTGAAATCCACAGCCAGGTGAATTATACAATGTATAAGGATATCTTGCAAGACTATTTTCTGCTTTATTAGAGAATAAAATTTGGTCGTATCTATTTTTCTTAACATGATAACGACATAAATAATGTTTGCAAACATCAATAAGCAATGGTTTTCGCAAAAAAAAAAAAAAAAAAAAAAAAAAAAAAAAAAAAAAAAAAAAAAATCGTTTTTGAAATGATCAGCCCAAGCGCCCAGTATGAATCCAATAGAAAATCTTTGAAAAGAAGTTAAAAAAGTCTGCGGAACTATAAATATTCCAACTCAGCGAAAATTTTGCCAAAATTTCAAGAAATGTGGGAAAAACGTACCATAGACGATCTTTAACCGTTGATTGTACACTGTAAAAAGTAAAGAGTTTTATCACATTTACTTCAGTTGTATGAGATGTGAAATAAGGTGTAAATATATTATTTTTTGAGTGCCAATACCAAAATAAATGTTACGTTGCACTTTGAATGGCCTATCACACCTCTTTAAAAAAATAGGCTTTCTGAATCACTGGAAATCGTTATAATTCGCTCTTTGAAAGACTTTATTGAATTCATCAACACAACGGCAGGTGTTTTTTTAATCCAGCGACAGCAAGTCGGTGATTATGTAATCCAGCGCGGGGGGGGGGGGGGATTATTGGATACGCAAAATGGCGCCATGGTTGAAACATTCTGTTGTGTTCCCAGAAAGATGTTCTGTGAATTTTGATTATATTTCACAGTAATAATGAATGATTAAAAAATTGCTGACATAGTTCATATTAAGAACTTTTATCTACTTACAGCTGTGATTATTTTAATTAGTTTGGACAATTTAAGAAATCAGAAATAATCTATTCTATGATGAATTAGAGTCTATTCTATGATAGCCGTAACATAAACAGTTGCAACACAGTGTTGTTGCAAAGTTTTGGGTTCTTTTCAAATAAGTAAGTGACGTTTATTGTCTTTCTGTTTTGTGTACAATAACTCTTAATTCTCTGCAAAAGCTTGTGTTTGTGTTATATGTGACGATTTAAAAGTTAGGTGCCAGAGACATCAACGCCGGGTTTCCCTTTCACTGCTCGGAAGTCATGGCCACCGAGGAAAATAAATAAATAGATGTAAAGGATCCAATAAATTACTCAAAGGCTGCTGTAAGTTTATTTATTTAATCCGTAGACATGAGAAAGGGAAAAGCTCCTTTTGCAAACTGTCTTTTACCGAAACATTCCATCATTCTTTTATGTAAAAAAATTTCTTGTCCAGCTACGCGACTATTTTCCACAGAAGATAAATTTATTTAAAAAAATATTATTTAACCAATTTATAATCGACTCAGGATTTTAAATATCTTAGGCAGACGATTTTTATAGACTATTAATTTTAAGAGAAAAAGAAAAGAAATGAATTTATTGCTATGTACACTATCAAAGGTTGACTGAGGAAAAATAAATAAATAGATAAAATAAAATAATGATATTTTTTGAAAGGTATGGTTTTGGAATAAATTTAATAAGACTTTCTTAAAAAGGGTTGATAAAAACAAAGAAGAATGAATTTTATTTGGAATATTAAGAAATAAAAATTTAATTAAGAATATTTTTAATTTAGAGCCATCTTTTTAAATTTACGCATACTGGAATATTGTTTTTTAAGGCAAATTAAGAATTTATATCGTCTGCATAAAGATTAACAGATTATATTTAGAAACAAGATTTTATTTAATAATTTGAAGTAAGTACGGAACATTATTATAAGAAAATTAAGATAGTATAAAGGTTAGTTTTGGCGAAAAAATTTTAAATTTGTAATATATATATATATATATATATATATATATATATATATATATATATATAAATGCATGATACTTGCAAAATGTGATTTTGCAGTCTAGCTATTTCGATATTTTAAAAATGAAAATTAATAATAAAAGAAGTCGTAAAATTGTCACTTTCGTACAGAACTTTGAAATATATAGTTTTGATTCTATAGTGTTTTACTACTTTAAATTACGCATAACTTGAACTAATACGAAATTAAATAAACATAGTGTTATATCTTGTTTTAAACATTCATTTTTTCAATTTATATTTGTATTTTTTGATGAGTTTTTAGATTATTAGAAGCAAAAATTTCATTATTTTTATTTCGTTTTTTTTTCTTCTTTTATATATGTTGATACTGAAAGAGTTAAAGAGATTATCATGGTTTTATTTTTCTATTTATTAAATAAGTAAAACATAATTAAAATCATCATTAATGCCTGTTTGAATTTGAATACATTTAATGGAAAATCTTAGAACTTCAATGAAAGGGGGGGGGGCTGCCGGTATGTTCATTCAGACCTGTGTGAAACAGGGGGCGAAGGGGGCGGTCGCCCCGGGCGCAGAAACTGAGGGGGCGCCAAATTTATATTATTATCGTCTTTTGTTCTTCGCTTTTCTTGTAAAAAAAATTATATATATAAACATATTGGGACTTTTTGTGTGAAAAAAAAAACATACATTTTCAAAATAGCATATTATTTCATTCTTGAAATCCAAAAGTTGTCATACAATACTGTTAGATACATTTTTTTCACATATGTTTTCCAGATCACCTTTGCCAAAATATAAGCGGAATGTTCTTTTATAGTATTTAGTTGTAATATTAATTTTTTTAAAGATTCAAAATAAACGAAAAACATGTATTTAATAGAATTTATTTGTGCTTTTACACTTTTCAATTTTGTGACACCTGTGACAAACAGTAATGAAACTATACTTAAATATAGAGATGCTGCAGATACATTCTGCCCCCTCCCCCCACCAACCCCCAAACTTACTATGTGACCCATATAACGATGTTTTTAAGTATGTAAATATAGGAAATTACATTGTTTAATAACTGAGTATTATGTTTTAAATGCATGTTATAATAAATTACCTCAATTAAAAGGGAGTTAAGCAGCCTTTTTGCATGAAACTATTTATTTTAATTTATGGCTGTGTTAAATTTAAAATGTAATCTTTAAATTATTTTTTATTTTGCTGTTAAAATCATGTAAACATAAGAATATTTCCTTTTTTACCATCTACTTATTTAGTGTACTTTAATAAATGGCAGCAAAAGAAAAAATAATTAAAAAATTACATTTCAAATTTAATACAGTCATAATTTAAAAAAAAATAGCTTCACGCAAAGAGTGTGTTAAACTTCCCTTTAATTGAGACAATTTATTGTAACGTACATTTAGGGATTACAATCCCGAGACTAATTTCCGATCCCGGGATTTCGGGATTGTTTAGATTCAATCCCGGGATCTCGGGATAATCCCGGGATTACGAAAATTAAAATATCTCCAATATTACCAAATCTTACAATAGTTAAATTTCACAATATTGTAAAAATTAATTAAAGCAAAAATACAGCCTCACTTAAGAAAATATACGAAATTCAAAATTTATTAATTAATAATAAAAAAGTATGTGATAAATTACAACAATTGGAAATTAAAACAAATATGCTGTTGATGTTTGACAATGTAACAACAATAAGAAAAAAGTCTATGTTTTATCTTCTATATAGTTTGTTTCATTTGGTGTTGAAAAAGTCTTTGAATGGGTAAATATTTATAATATGGAAAGATAATTAATAAATTCATGTTACTAATTAAATTTTGAATTATTCTCATTACCAAATAATTAAAGATTACAAATTTAGGATATCGAAAACACCAGATTTTCCTCTACATAATGCTTTTTTTTATTGAAATAAAAGTACTTAACACATACTCACATATAACAATAAAAATTTAAATAAATGTATTATTTAAATTTCTAATTAGTGATAGTTGTTAAAATTTCAAAACATTGCATAACACAAAAAATTATTGCATACCAAGAATTAAAAAAAAAGAACATTAGTTTGAATAGCTCTGTGTTCCTTAATTAATCGGTTTTCCTTTGAAAATATGATCTATGAAATATCAAAGCATCTAAAGTATCACCTCCATGTCGACTTCTAATTTTGTTTGCAATAAATCCTGCTGCCGAAACTGCTCAATCTGCTTCGACACTCGCGGAAGGAATTGTCAGCAGATATTGAAAAATTAATTTTAAATGATGATCACGTACTCCTCCATTTTCAAAAAGAGACATTTCTAATTTGTATTGATACACCCTTTTGTTTTTGTGTTTCAGGTTGGACAGTTCACATGTTTTTTTCTATTTCTTGTTGTAATTTTTCCTTAAATGTTCGTTTATACGTTTGACGTTTCGCATTGTACTCAATATGCGTTATTTCTCTATCTTCGGACTTGCTATTGTCAACACTGTTATTCACCCTTCCAATTATTGCTTTTACTTGCTTCTTAATAACAGTTTTGTTAGGAATAGAAAGCATACTGCTAGTTTGCACTCAGGTCATCTCATTTAGGATTATGCAAATAATTGAAATACCCGATAATTCTATATGTAGTCGCTCCGTAATGCATAGTTTTAGCACGTCTGTCATTTTATAAGCAAATTTTGATTTTTTTTCCGACAAATCGTTTAAAAGAATTTTTAAGGCTGCGCCTGCGGCTAACAAATTAGAATCCCTGCGACAGATTGCTTCTACTGTGGCTTATATCGGTTTGAGGACTTCAATAATTTCGTTTATAAGTAGAAATCGGAATCGTCAATTCAGATCTTATGCTCTAAATCAATTAAAGCTTTCAGTATGCTATTTTTCAAGAAATAAAATCATTCAAGTATAGTTGCCAGCTATTCCATCTAGTCTTGCAATCTAAAAGAAGGGAAAGTTCTTTCTTTTTTCAGATTTAACATACTTTTGAAGATCTTCATTCCTTGTTGCAGATCGTTTAAAATAATTACTAACTTTCGAACTTTTTAGTAAGTTCATTAATATATTCATCAGAGTATAAAAAGCCGTTTTCATCTTCAAAAATTAAAACAAACTTCGATTCTAAACTTTCGGAAGATTCAATATCTTCATCTTCATTTTTATCATCTTCTTCTAAGGCTAAATTTTCACTTCCGCAACATGATTCAGCTATTGTTTTACTGTAGGAAGTTTCTAGTTCTGTATTTCGTTGATTACAATATAAATCATCACAAACTGCTAAAAGAATGCCATGAGAGAAATAAAGCTGTTGATCAGCTTCAATTTCTTTTACGACTTTCATCATTACATTTTGTCCATCAGTTACGATAGCAACAACGTCTTTTTTCATTGAAATTTCATACTGTTTTAGACGCAGTGTTAGCATTTCGATACACTTTTTTCAATGAAAGATCTATGTATAGGCACAAGCCCTAAATTAAAAAAATTACGTGTGGCACTCGGGGACTGCCGCGGTAAAGCTATTGCATAGCATTTTTTATCAACTTATGCAATTATAATTATTTATTTATTTTTTATCGATGCATTTTTTTTTTGCCTTTGATATTAATTCAAGTAAAAATTATGAGCGTGATGACTGATAAAATTTTTTTTTCTTGTATTGAACAAATGAGAAGTTAATATCGTTTAAAATATTTTTATTATCTTACAATACATGTAGGTTAATCAGGAATTTTTATCATTGAAACTATACGTTTATGGTAGCTGAAAGAAAAAACATAAGTTTAAGACTTGATATTCTCAAAATATCTGAAAAATACCGCGCCAATGTCTGCCGAAGTCTTCCGAAGGATACCGTGCTCAAGTCTGCCAAACTGATGCGACGTTAACCGGAGTGTTAGATATTTTTTTTTTCTCGTTACGGAATTTCTAGATTCTTCCGCCGCGCTCAAAGCCCGCGATAAAAGCTATGCAATACCTTAATAAATTACCAAACAAAATTTGGCCGCGCTACGAAAATTAGATCGCGAGTTATAAACATTTTAAATTTTTCGACCCTCACCGTGGGGGGACTCCTGTCACCAAAAGTAACACTGTCTCATAATAAATTACCAAACAAAATTTGGCCGCACTACGAAAATTAGATCGCGAGTTATAAGCGTTTTAAAATTTTCGACCCTCCCCATGGGGGATCTCCTGTCACTAAAAATTAACACTGTCTCATAATAAATTACCAAACAAAATTTGGCCGCGCTACGAAAATTAGATCGCGAGTTATAAGCATTTTAAATTTTTCGACCCTCACCGTGGGGGGTCTCCTGTCACCAAAAGTAACACTGTCTCATAATAAATTACCAAACAAAATTTAGCCGCGATACGAAAAGTAGATTGCGAGTTATAAGCACTTCAAATTTTTCGACCCTCACCATGGGGGATCTCCTGTCACCAAAAGTAACACTGTCTCATAATAAATTACCAAACAAAATTTGGCCGCGCTACGAAAATTAGATCGCGAGTTATAAGCATTTTAAAATTTTCGACCCTCACCGTTGGGGGTCTCCTGTCACCAAAAGTAACACTGCCTCATAATAAATTACCAAACAAAATTTGGCCGCACTACGAAAATTAGATCGCGAGTTATAAGCATTTTAATATTTTCGACCCTCCCCATGGGGGATCTCCTGTCACTAAAAATTAACACTGTCTCATAATAAATTACCAAACAAAATTTGGCCGCGTTACAAAAATTGATCACGAGTTATAAGCATTTTAAATTTTTCGACATTCACCATGGGGGGTCTCCTGTCACCAAAAATTAACACTGTCTCATAATAAATTACCAAACAAAATTTGGCCGCGCTACGAAAATTAGATCGCGAGTTATAAGCATTTTAAAATTTTCGATCCTCACCATTGGGCGGGTCTCCACTCACCAAAAGCTACATTATCCTACCTTATTTTATCTTAAGACGATTCTTTTCTACACACATTCTATCAGGAATTTGTATTATTGAAACTGTAGATTTATAGTTACTGAAATAAGAAATATAAGTTTGAGACTTGATATCCTCTAAATATCTGAAAAATACCGCGTCAATGTCTGCCGAAGTCTACCGAAGGATACCATGCCGAAGTCTGCCGAAGTGAAACGACGTTAGCCGAGTGTTAGGTTTTTTTCGTTACGGATGTGTTAGGATTTTTCTCGTTACGGAATTTTTGGATTCGGTCGCCGCGCTCAAAGCCCGCGATAAAAGCTATGCAATTGCTTAAAAATTGTTTAGATTTCTATTTCTTGTATGGACATTAATATTCACAAATCGCTTGTTTGCAGTAGATGTCCATTCGCTAAATTCAAACTAATTTTTTCCCCGAAGTTTTAAAAGTTTGTATTTCTTTTATAATTAGCATCTTTATTATGAAACTATAGTTCTTTACACGATATCGAACTGAAACTTCAGATTTTGGCAAATCATTATAGCCTTTAGCTATCAGTAAATTTCTTAAATCAATTGAAGCGATGAAAACGTTAATAGAAACACCATCTTTAGCAGTCATTCTCGATAGAATCAAATCGAGTGATTCCTTATTACTACTAAAATAGTCCTCTATTTTCAACTTTTTAGAAGGCAATTTATTTTTTGTGCAATCTTGACTTGTGGAAGGACTAGAGTATGTTATAAATTCTGCAATCCCTTAGTCGATCCACCTAATATTTTAAGTACTGCGCTACACCTTTTACATTTAGCGCCTTTTTTATCTTTTGGCGTTAAATAATAGTACAATATTGAAGATGTATCATTGTCTTTCAGATGAGCCACGGATTCCTTTTCATTCAACATCTTTAAAGCAAAGTAAGTCTGAATTCGCGAAAAGCAGAAGTTAGCCCATAATGACTATCATACACAAATGCGACTCTTATCAGTAAAAGCTAATTAAAAAATGATCTATGAAGTGAAGAAAATTTCGACAAACGCAGTAAAATCGAAATAAACAAATGATTTCATTTTTCCTGTCTAAAAGCTGTATGTGTTATATCTGTTTGCAAGTTAAAAGATTTCTACTGTAAAATATTTACTCGTTTAGAAATACATGTAAAAAATATTTGAGGTATGTATTCTTTTTCAATCATGTGTAAATTTCATGAAAATTGATTTTTTTCAAACCAAAAACGAAAGTTTATAAATATCTTTTTTAAATTCAGCTGAATATTATTCCACTAAAAAACCAGACAATCCCGTAAATCCCGGGATCTTCGGGATTAAAAATACACCGGGATCCCGGAATCCCGGGATGCGGGATCCCGGGATTGTAATCCCTACGTACATTTTAAACATATTACTTACTTTACACCCAAAATGGTGGCAACTAAGTTGCCAGTACAAATGGTGTTTGTTTATACCATTTGATAATTGGTGGCTCATTACACCAATTTACAAGTGGAATTTCATTACACCACTTGGGGTGGCAACTAAGTTGCCACGCCAAGGTTTTGTACATTTTTTGGTGTAAAGTAAGGGAGTTTTTTTTTACAGTGTATGAATGTCTCGTTGCTGCGCCGCAGTACTTATTGCTAAAGCTAATAAAATAGTAATACGATAAAATACTAATCGTAAATGTTGTTTATCACTGTAATTTCCTATTACAATACCACTTTTTTACAAACTTGTGAAGGTGGCCGGAAACTTTTGAGAACATGCGTTTTCCTTTATACTTAATTTTGCCAGTTAAATTTATTGATATTTAGATGGTGTTCTATAAGTAAGTTCCTAACTGTTATTTCAATAAAATGTATAAATATCACTTTGAGATTCCTCTTCATATGGGTATATTTACTATTTAATTGAAACATTTTTGCTGGCCGGAAACTTTTGACCGCCACTGTATATATTCAGAGAGGCGAGAAACACAATATATACAACAGCCCAACAAGGAGTGACATATTAGCCGCGACAAGTATTGAAACCTTGGTCTATAGTTTACCGTGTGGTTGCTCTACCACCCAGATCACCTTTGCTGATGTGCGAGCCGGGCAAATTCTCACTAATATATCATGTTGAGGAACATCATCGATCGTCATCCGGACGGCCAATGATGTTGAAAAAACGATGAATGATTTTAATAATTTGACGATGAATAATTTTAATAAGTTTTAACAAATAAGTTTTATAAAAAATATTCAGTCTAAAATTAAATTTTGTATCGAACAGTTTTACAAACTTTGTAAAACAAGTATTTCCTAAAACTACATTTGACATGATTGTTATCTATATTTGTGGTTGAATTCAGGGAATATCAAGGATAGTGATACCTTGCCCTCCTCTCCCCAAAGCAATGAGATGTCTCTTCCGAAAGACTTGACATTTTGTGTTTTCATCGTTAAAAAATGCATCCACCCCCGCTTCCCACGATATTTGTAAAGTCTCAATCGAAGACACAAAATTCCCTACCGGAAAAAAGTGGGAATTCAGTTCTGTTTGGGGAATTGTTTCTTTCATCCCCGGTTCGACAAATAATTGGCATGAGTGATTTTGATCTTAATCTTTTGTGATAAAATTATGATGTAATGAAAATAATCATCATCTAGAGTATTTTTAGTGATTTCTCTTTCGAAACTAAAATTAGAAATATTACATAGTCATTTAAATATTAGCATGATTTTCAAACTAATATTAACTAATTAAATTTATGTTTATGCGGATTTTGTGTAACATTTATAACTTTACTTAAGTCTGTAATTTAAGATTTTTTTAAAATCATTTCATAGAAGATGAAAAAAGAAAGTTGTAGGAAGGTGGACAATAAATAGGAACAAATATTACTCTTACAACAGAAATATAAGAATAACTTTGAACTAAAATCTTTCGCCCACAATCTCTAAATTTTAAGAAAACCAAAATGATGCAAATGGGAAAAAAAGAAAACTTTTCAAATCTTGAGGAATTATCTATCGCACATGAAACTTACATCTTTAATTTCTGGGACATTTCATCATCATATTTTGTCCTGAATAAAAGCGCAGAAGCAACTCAAAACGTAAATTTTATACATTTTTTTTTTAATTTGAATAATACAATTTCACCGTTATTATGCGCCAGTGAGCAAGTTTGTGCATTTTTAACATATAAATTCTTGGTTATTAAAAAAATATTTTTTTAAAAATATATTTGTCGGGAACAGGCTAAAGTAAAGTATTTATTATTTATTCTGAAATGTATTACTCTTGATCGATGTATAAAAGAATTTTATTACATGTTATTTTATTATTATTTAAAAGTGCCGTGGTTGCTTAAATTATTAATATTTCGATAACAAAGTTGCATTTGATGTGTTATCCTTATGCTGTGCAAGATGAATTTTTTAGTAATAATTAAAAAACTGATATTATTAGCATACATCCAGTTTTATAATATTGACTATTTTTCTGTCTGTGACAAACAGGAATCATCTTATAATAATTTCGTTTTCCCTTTTTAAATGCAGATTTTTAATTACCAAAATTGTATTTTTTATGTAACTAATACAGAATTATTTAATTAAATTAAGTAAGACAAATTTTAACCATCTATAAAAATTACTTTTCTCGACAAAACATCTATAGTAAGACAATTTTGTTTTCATTTGAATGAAAGCCGCTGTATGTAAAAAGTAGTAATATATTAAAAAAAATTTAAATGAAAAAGTCAACCTTATTCGAATTGTGTCGAAATGATTATGCTTTGTTTTTTCATGGTTGTGAATATTGTTAAAGATATTTGGAAACGCAATTACTTGTTTAATGCATTTCTGCATACATTCAAATAAATTAAAGACATAGAAAGGAATCCTGTAATTAGCAAAACTATTAATTTATTGAAATGCGCAGTATTTTAACTTAACTTATTACCGTATTTACTCGTGTATAAGGCGAACTTTTTTTTCCAAAAAAATAGGGCTAAACTCCTAGGTGCGCCTTATACAGGGAATAATTTTTTACTGCTGGATGCAGTCGAACTATATACATATGAAACAAGAAATTATTTAAAGAAGATATTAAAACTCGAAAAATGTTACTTAATTGAAGTATTATTACATATTATTTCACTCCTTGCAGTTTTTTATACAACAGAGCTAGAGACATTGTATAAACGATAATTAACAATTCTCTTTACCGTCACTCATTCCTATTTCTCGTCATTCTCTTACAACCCGAAGACTAAAAATGCTTTTCGTCTTGTTTTCTGGTCTGGTGTAATGTTTGTTTCGACTTTTTTTTAAACTGAAATTCATTTAGTCATTCTTCATTACCGTATCAAATTTATGGTGCGAGTTATACACGAGATTTTAAGAAATCGCCATTTTTACTTGTAAAGTAGGGATGCTCCTTATACACGCGTGCGCCTTATACATGAGTAAATACGGAAAATTAAGATTATAAGTCTAACAAACTGCCCAAAGGGAAAATTATGCATTAAAATGTTAAAGTAAGCGCATGCCAGAGATGTGATATTTTAGATGTTTGATGGAAAAGAAAACGTCAATAAACTGAAAAAGTGCTTGTAAATCGCGTTTTGTTTCTGTAAAATAGTTGTAATGTTAAAATCAATCTACAGTTTATTTGACTGCTTCAAGATATACTTGTTATGTAGCAATTTTGTCATCGCATCATACGCGGTTCTGTGGAAAAATTGATGCAAGGCCAATAACAAACATAATAAAAGTGACGAAAAATAATAATAAATAATTAAGTAGTAATTTAACGGGTATAAAATGTGATAAAAATAAATCAAATACCTATGTAGTTTTTAAATCTGCAATGCACCCAAATTTCGTGAAAAGAATAACGTAAATTCAATATTTGAAGTAATCTTATTAAATTTTACAAATCTTTATTCGAGTTAAACTAAATGATTCTGGTTATGCATCTGTTATACATTAATAATTTTAGAATCGTTTCATGAATATCATTACATGCATATTGACTGAGCAATTTTCTAGTCCTAGAATAACCGTTGACAGCTCTTCCGAGAATATTCTAAATCTAAATAACGTTAAGAGGAGGAATCGCGATGCATATGAATCCGTCTAAATGTTTAACAAACTATAACTATATATCTTTCTTAAATTGTCTTTAAATAATGTGATACTCTGAATAAATAGAGCCTGTTATTAGGATTTCTAAGGATTGAGAATGTTTACACATGTATAATATATTTAAGGAATTTTAACGAAAACGTTAAATTTTCGTTAAGTGTCCCTTCTCTTAAAACCGCTGTAAAGAAGAAGATGGATTACATACGTTATTTATTTTAATCTGTCATAAAATAATCTGAAATATATTAATTAATAGGTGACCATGCATAAAAGAAGCCTAAACACATGTAGTAACTTATTGTAGTAATAATTAAAAATATTTTTAGTATTGGATGAGTGTAAACGTTTTTATTTAAGCTACTAATAGTAGTGCTCAAGGCTATGCTTTACGTATATTTACATACAGTTGTATTTATTCGATTATTATAAAAGATATATCAATCAAATAATTTCAGTTGAGTTTTTCTATGAATAACTATTTAATAATAAAGGGGAAGATGTATAAATAATCTACATGATTAAGAAGAAAACAATTACTCATATTTCATATTTAACGCCTTTAAAATGCTCCTTAAAGCATAAGTTAAACTTTTTCTTTAAATAATGATATTATTTTTGTCACATTCTTTTAATTTAGTGCTCTATATTAGCATTTTTCTACTTCAAGTATTGAAAGCAGAGAGATCAATAGCATAGTCTAACATGGCAAAGCGTCACTTTTGTGAAGAAAGGATTAGAAATGAATTATTTCTGAATATCTCCCTAAATGAAAACATTATCATGATTAGATATAAAAAGTAAAACCTATTCTGCAAGATCATTATTTGTATCGTGATGTTATAACTTAACATATTAGATAATTTGTATGTATCGGAAGTCTTCTAAAATTATTATATAGATTACTACCTTATGTAACTTAACTAAAAGTTTCATAAACTTATTAAAATATTCTTGCGAAAAAATGGCAATAATAAAGACTTCAGTATTATAAAATATTCGTATTCTTGATACAAATAATACTATACTTATATTTGTTAAGATTGATTAAATGTTCCAAAACAATAACAAATTAGAGAAATTAAACAGTGAATTGTCTATCATTACAGAAATAGATCACCACTGTAAAAAAAAGCATTCATTTTTTTTGTAAATCTATTTAAAACACTCATAATAAAACCGAAAAAAAGGTCATGTATGCCGTAAAAAATAGTGTTAATAATATGTGTTTTAGCAAAACTTATTTAGCGTATTTAATTTACAAAACACTTGTTAAAAAATAAAAATAAATACAAAACATGTTTTTTTTTTCTTTACATTGAAAAGTATTGACATACATAACCAACGAACTTTTTATAACGTAGAAGATTATACATTTGTGTTCATTGTATTATTTGTCCTGGTATATTGAAAAAAGTCACTATTACCTTTAAGAAATGAAAGATATCATTCGAAAGATTTCTTTTAAAATCTATCACTTCTACCATATCAAAACTTGCGATTGTTGACTACGACAGAGCAATTTTACTGTCAAAAATACAAATCAATTATATCCATCTAAATGGTGTGCTGAAGAGAGCAGGAATGAAGGATGAGTATTTGTTTTCGGGAAAAACAAATGTGAAGAAAAAGTATTTTGAACTTTAAAACTTCAAAATCTGCACAATAAATGCTTTTAGATCTTTTTTGTAGTTGAAAATTTTCCTTTTAGTTAAAGAAGGCAGCCTTATATTCTTTATTTTTGTTATGTATTGTCATATAAAAATAATTAACTAAACTATCTTATGCATTTTATTTACCCAGAAAATATTCGTTACAGTCAAGAATAACCATGCGTTAAACACATATTCTGAATTACTATCAAAGACTTCTAGAATAGACTTTAAGAATCCTTCGCAATTTTAAAGGTAAAGGCTATATCAAAGTATGCATTTTACTGAAACACATATGTTACTGTCCGCGATTCACAAGTGGACACTTAGTGTATGTTAATTCGGAATAAATTCACACTAATTAATCCTTGTATTATATTTCTTTAAATCATATAGATTTGTAAACAATAAACAGAAATTCAGCTTCCTGCTGCGGTGTACTCCATTGATTAACATATATTATCCAAGTAGGTATGCGAAGACAGAAGAGAAATGTAAGCCGTGTGTGCTTTTACAAGGTATAAGAGAAACTGAAGTCAGTTCGTTCACAGTAAAATAGACTGTCCTTGAAGTAATCGAAAAATGATTTCGCAATCATGTGCAATCAACTACTTATGAATTGTTTTATATCATTAATGTCACTTTTGAGGTATTGATCAATTTATTGTTTATAAAAATTTTGGTTTTAAAATAAAGAGTTCATGTCATTAATGTCACTTTTGAAATATAGAGTCTCTTAATGTTTATAAATATTAATGTTTCAGAATAAATACTCTAAGCACGCAAACACACTCCCACCCTATCAGGCCTTAGTCCTGATATATAGGGAGGAGGGCTAATTTTTTCACTGGTCGTTTCAAAAAGGATCTTCTACACTTTACAGTTACAACACGGACATGTCCGTCTTTTCCTTGGTGCACCTCTGTTACCCGGCCCAAAGGCCAAGAGTCTGGTGGCTGGACATCATCAAGGAGTAGCACAACTTGTCCAGGTTGAAGATTAGGTTGCTCGACTCTCCACTTGCCTCTCTTTTGGAGAGAGCTCAAGTATTCTTTCCTAAATCTTTGGGCAAAGCCTTTTTTAAATTTTGCAGTAGCTCCTAGCGATTCCTAGGGTTGCACGTAATGGATGATGTCTCCTCAGGTATAGAAAATATTACATCCCCTGTAAGAAAATGTGAGGGTGTGAGAACATTTATGCAGTCACTATCATTGTCATTTAAATGTATAAGAGGCCGCGAATTCAATAATGCTTCGACTTGGCTAAGTAGGGTGGCAAGCTCTTCGAACGTTGGTGTGTCTCTCCTATTACTCTTTTTAGATGATATTTGGCGGATTTTATAGCAGCCTCTCAAATTCCGCCAAAGTGAGGGGAAGAAGGAGGGATAAAATGCCATTCAATGGACTTTTCAGTTAAATATTGAGACATTATTTCATTTTTAGGAAATGACAACCATGCCCCCTCTATTTGGTCCATTTTTCTTGAAGCACCTACAAAGTTCTTCGCGTTTTCACTATAAAGGTGACGTGGGGTACCTCTTCTTGCACTAAAGCGTCGAAGAGCTGCTATAAATGCTTCAATTGTTAGGTCACTTACAGCTTCTATATGGACCGCTTTAGTAGCAAGACAAATAAATAAGGCAATGTAACTGTTAGTTGTTTTTGCACCCCTACCCTTGCTAAATTCAATGGATATGCAGCCTGCTTAATCAATTCCGCTGGCGAAAAAGGGACGTTCAAGATTTACTCGAGGTTTAGGTAAATTCCCCATTAATTGAGGAGTTGTAATAGTTTTCTTATATATGAAACAGTTTAAACATCTATTAATGCATTTGTTGATGAGTTTTTTTTTCCACCAACTATTTAAAAAGATTGTTTTATGAAGTACGATAGTAGAGAAGGTCCAGCAGGTAAAGTGTCAATATGCTGTTGTATTATCAATAGTTCACTCATTTTATGTTGTGATGGAAGTATTACCGGATGCTTGTGATTAAATGCTAACTGTGAATTTTGCAGGCGTCCTCCCACCCGTAAGATGCCATTAGCATCAATAAACGGATATAGGGAGTGTAATTTGCTTTTCTTAGCTAGAGGTTTTTGTTCTTTGATACATTTTAACTCTTCTTGAAAGTAAGAATTTTGAATCCAAAGAACGATAATTTCTTCAGCCGATTTTGTTTCGTTAAATGTAAATACTGTTGAAGGGATTCGATATTCATTAGCATTTTTGCATTTTTTAATGAATCTTAGGCAATATGCCAGAATGCGGATAATTTTTGAAAGTGAAGAGTGCTTTTGAAACAAATTTTTTAATACATCATTTGAAGGATGCGTGTGAAATGAAAAAATGGGATCCGACCTTTGCTCAGATTTGATTTGTTCATCGAATTCATCAACATTTAAGTCGTCTTTCGGCCAATTACATGTGTCTAGAAGTAGCCAGCTTGGCCCTTTTCACCATAGCTGGCATTCTGGCAAACACTTTAGGTCAATACCGCGAGAAGCGATATCCGCGGGATTTTCTTTTGAGGGAACGTGTCCCCAGTGCTTAGTAGGAAAAACTTCTGTTATTTGAGAGGTTCTGTTGGCAACAAATGTTTTCCACTTGCTGGGGTTTGCGGATAACCATGAAAGGACTACTTTAGAATCAGTCCATCCAAAAATATCGAACTTGTAATTCTTTAGTGTGTCCATAACTATGCGGAATAATTTAGATAATAAGTGAGCACCACAAAGTTCTAATTTAGGGACAGAAATTTGCTTGATTGGTGCAACTTTTGTTTTAGAAACAAAAGAATAGCATTTGTTTTTCCATTGCAAGTTTGCCGGCAATAAATTGCGGCAGCCTAAGCTAGTGTTGACGCATTGGAGAATCCGTGTAATTCAAAGGCATTCTCTGATGAAAGCGTAACACATCTTGGTATCGAAAATTGTTTGATTTCATTGAACGAATTTTGAAATTTGAATAATTCCTCGGTTAGATGTTCTGGAATAATAGTGTCCCAGTCCCCTTTTGTCAACCACAGTTTTTGATAAAATATTTTTAAAGTTAGAGTACATGGTGAAATTAGACCCAGTGGGTCAAAGATTCTAGCAGATTCTGCTAAAATTTGCCTCTTTGTAAAAGGTGGAGTGAGATTTAGTGAAACCTTGAAAATAAAAGTATCTGAAGACGAGTTCCAGCTTAATCCTAGAACTTTAGAGCTTCCATTATCACTAGGAATTATTTCAAAATTCGATTCGGTAATGGAATCTTCTTTAAACTCTCTAAGAAATTCCTTTGAATTTGAATTCCATTTTCTTAAGTGGAAACCATGCGCGTGCAAAACATTGGTAATTTCTTTAGAAGATTCTATTGTCTCGCTAACAGTATTTGAGCCTGAAAGTAGATCATCCATAAAAAACTCTTTCTCTAATGTTTGCGAAATAAAAGCATTTTTTGTATAATCATCACCAATTTGTTTGAGACATTTAGTGGCTAGATAAGACGCTGGAGCTAGCCCATAAGTAACCGTTTTTAATTTGATTTTTTTTTATTTCCTCGTTAGAATTAAACCTCCAAACTATTTTCTGATAATTTTGGTCTTCTTCAGAAACTAAAATCTGACGGTACATCTTTTCTATGTCAGCGCAAAAAACAATTTTCGGAAATCGAAAATTAAGTAAAATTTCAAATATGTCCCGTTGTAATTTAGGACCTACTCCCAAAATTGAATTCAAGGAGTTACTTTTTGAAGTATTACATGATGCATCAAACACAACTCTAAACTTGTTAGTAGTACTAGAAGGTTTAATAACCGCATGATGAGGAAGAAAATATTGTTCATTTTCAGAATCGTTAATGTCATTTTGTGTTATTAATTCCATATGGCCTAACTATATATATTCGCGCATAAAATCCTTGTATTGCTTTTCGAATTCTTAGTTTTCTTTAAATTTCCTTTCCATCGCCAACAAGTGAGAAATTGCGGCAGGTCTAGAATTACCTAATTCTGTCTTAGGTTTTACAAAAGGTAATTTTACCACAAAACGACCCTCGGAATTGATTGAGTAAGTTTTCTGAAAATGTGATTCAACAAGTTGTTCTTCTGGAGACAGAATTTGAGCATTATTATTGAATACTTTTTCCATTTCCCAAAACCGTTTTAATTCCTTATCAATATTCAGTTCATAAATATGCAAATTATGCATTGAACTAGGAGTTGTGTTAAGATGTGTCATTTTTCCCGATACGAGAAAGCCAAAGATGGAATTTTGCGCAGTTAAACTGCTCTGAGCACATGTTATTTGACCAGGAAGCAAAATAGAAAAAAAAAATCTGATCCTAAAATAATATCTATTTTATTTGGAGTCCCAAAATGTGGATCTGGCAAGTTTGCATTTTTTAAGTGTGAAAAATGTTCTTCACTTATTTTCTCAGAAGGTAATGGAGCTGTTAATTCGTCTAAAATAAAAGCTTTCACTGTCAACTTACTGTCAGCATTATGAATTGATATAAGATCAATCTTTACGTAACCCTTTGTTACTGCGATCTTTGAATTAGAGAGACTTTTTACGGGAAATCTGGCATTTTTTCTTTTGATTCCTAACACTTTCATGCATGATTCTGACACGAACGTAAATTTTAAGCCACTGTCACACATAATTCTTAACGTGTGCTTTTTACCCATGCAATCATAAATATATTCCGTAGCAGTGGGCAAAAGTGCGAAAGATATTTGAACAGAATTTATTGAAGGAGAAACTTCTTTTTTATTATCATCAGGAATCGAAAGGTCCTCTGAATCAGATTTTCCGACTCTGTTTTTCATTTGAACGTGAAGTTGACATCGCATAATTTTGTAATTTATTCTCGCATAACAGCGTATGGTGTTTAAGCTGGCAATGATGACAGCTAAATGTAGAATTACACTGATATGTGTAGTGTTTGTCAGACAAACAATTGCTACATAATTTGCTTTTTCTCAAAAATTGTTTTCTGTCTCTTACGTTTAATTCCTTAAATTTAATATATTTGCACAGTAAGTGATTAGCTTTACAAAATAAACATTTGATAACGTTACTTGCGGGAGCTTTGGGAAAATTAAATTGCTTCTCTTTTTTATGTAACCCTGTATAATCAATATTATACAATTCTAAAGATAAACATCTGTCATTAACCCATTTTCGGCCAAAGGTTCGTATACGAAACATTTCGATAAATATTTTTTTTAACACCCTGACACATTTTTTTCAAGAATTTTATTTTTCTTCTATTTTTTAAGGCTTTTGAAGACATCCATAAAATATTAGTAATTCAATTGGAGTAAACACTTTCTCTTAAAAAATTTTCAAAATACGCTAGAGTTTTAATTTGAAACGCCTTTGACAAATTCGACTTTTTAAAAATATATTATTATTCCAATTGAAATGAATTATATGTTTTTAAAATAGATTAAAGTTGCTAATTCTGTATATGAAATAAGAATAAAACAAAAGTCATAAAAATATTATTCATATTCATATTATTCATTATAAGAAATAATATTTTATATTATTATATAAAATATTATTTCTTATATAAAATATTACTTTTCATGCACGAATCTTTTTTTGTGTCTTAATGTATGTAATTTAAGCATATTTCAATAAAAATAATGCTACATTTTATAAAATTTCTGTGCTTGGCCTAAAATGGGTTAATGAACTGAATAAATTGATCAAAAGAAGGAAAATCATCCTTTGATGAATATTGAGCCCATTCTTCACGTGTTTTATTATCAACTTTTTGAAGTAGAATATGAATTAACCAAATGTCTCTCTCTGATGCTTTAACATCGATTGATTTGAGAGCACGAATTACCTCGTCAGAGATACCTGAAATATTGCGTAAGTTAAGTGCATTAGCATGAATAATGTGAGGTATATCTATAAATGTTTTGATAAGAGCTGCGACAATTTGCTTTTTTTTATCGTATCTTGAAAAAAATTATTCCCATGCTTCTGCATAACTGGTTTCAGAAATGGGAATATATTTTATAATTGAAGATGGCTCTTCACCGAGCAAACCTCTTAAGTATTGAAATTTTTGAATATTTGTTATACTGGCATTATTATGCACTAACGATAAATATAAGTCTTTAAATGACATCCAGTTTTTGAACTTACCATCAAATTGCTCAATATTCAATATGGGTAATTTAAAATTATTAGTTGTATTAACTATAGGTAATTGTTCATTAACAATTTGAGAATGTGCATTCATGCTATTTACAGAAAATTTTTCAAGTTCTGATTGCAGTTTGCCTTTGGTTTCATAATATTTTGTTTCAAATTCCTCCATTTCCGAGGATTCTTCTGGTAATTGTGCATCATATTTATCAAAATCGAATAAGCTGTCTCTAATTTTTCCAATTTATTCAATAAATCATTCTTTTGAAAAACTTGATCTGCGTCAATGAAGTTCGTGATACGTGTTAATGCAAATTTAGCTCTGCCACGTAAATTTATTGCTGCCTTTTCTAAATCTTCTTGACTCATTATTAAAATAATGAAGGAACCAAATTAAAAACAAAGCCAAACTGATAATAAACCAAAATGTACTTATCTGAAACAGCTGGGCAGAAGGATACTCCTTTATTGCGACTTTGCACCGTTGTAATCCACAAAAAGTAATGAGGACAGGTACTCCTTTTATCTGGCCGTTGCTTCCAAAATGTTACTGTCCGCGATTCCCAAATGGACACTTAGTGTATGTTAATTCGGAATAAATTCACACTAATTGATCCTTCTATTATATTTCTTTAAATCATATAGATTTGTAAACAATAAACAGGAATTCAGCTTCCTGCTGCGGTGTACTCCATTGATTAACATATTTTATCCAAGTAGATATGAGAAGACAGAAGAGAAATGTAAACACTGTGTGTGCTTTTACAAGGCATAAGAGAAACTGAAGTCATATCGTTCACAGTAAAATAGACTGTCGTTGAAGTAATCAAAAAAATGATTTCGCAATCATGTGCAATCAACTACTTATGAATTGTTTTATATCATTAATATCACTTTTAAGTTATTGATCAATTTATTGTTTATAAATATTATGGTTTTAAAATAAACAGTTCATGTCATTAATGTCACTTTTGAAATATAGAGTCATTTAATGTTTATAAATATTAATGTTTTAGAATAAATACTCTAAGCACGCAAACAACATAATACATTTGAAAACTTTTTTTTGTTAATAGAAGAGTATATAAAATATAAAACTCAACTAAAAATATTCAGCTGAAAGAAGATATTTTTTGAACTGACTTTCTTTAAGTACTTCTTCACGTTTGCCAGACCAATCGAATTCTAACATAATTATTTACTTAATTGGAAGTCGCATTCAATCGTGTGCTTGAATATACTTATACACGACAGTTGATCTGACATCTAAAATTTAAAATATCACTTGAAATACACTCTAACTTTGAATTCATAATTATTTTAAAAAGTGATATTTCCTTAAGTGATAAAATTAGCTTATTATGATAGGCTTTTTTATGTGGATTAAATATATACGTTTAATCTAAAGTGCACTTACAAGCATACTTAAATCTATTGATATATGTAATTTATTTTTACTGCATTATTAGAAAAATCAACGTTTAATTAAAATTCGTTTTCATTTAAATGCTAAATAAAGTTGCGATGTAAATATACATCATTAATCCATTTATTTATAAGATACACTTTAAACATTTTTATTCTACAAAATCTAACTTAAACACGTGTTTGTAATGTTAAGATATTTAATTGCAAAATTTACTTTTCGTAACATACAATGGATTTTACTAGAATGTGTCTATGTTTGCATAGAAAATGTATTTTGTTAATTTTGAGTTTTTTCTTTATTATTAATTTAAATATGGTAAGCTTGAATGTTTAAAAACAAATAAATAAACAAATAAAACAATTTTCGAATAATATTCGAACGAAAGACTAAAGTCCACTAACAATAGCTTAATTTCCCATTCTAGAATGGCAGGAAAAGTTGTGTTTTTTATTAAAATAAATAAATAAATTAATATATAATAATAATAATGAAAATAATAATAATAATAATAATAATAATAATAATAATAATAATAATAATAATTGGAAATATGGAAGTGTTTAATTAAGCAAAATCCGGTTGGTATATGTTCTAAGAAACATAATGTTAACGTTTGTGCAAACAGCTGAGAAGACTAGGCTTTCCGGCTAATATGTCATAACAAAATTAATATTTCTTAATAAAAGAAAAACTTCAGAAATATGCAGCAAATCTGCGTAATTTAAAAAGTTTGCTTCAATTTTCGAAATAATACTAAGAATTAACAGTATTTTTTATATAACAGTTTGAAATTATAATTTTATCATTACTCCCCGCCCCTCATAAAAATAATAATGTGTATATAATAGTTACTATTAATTATTAATGAATTATGTAATTATTTATTTTATTTCACTCATTGCATTTGTGCATCAAAATTTAATATAAAATAATTGATGATTTAATAAAAAAGGATTACCACTATATTTTATTAAACTGCTTGAAGAGATTGGGTGTTAAAAACGTAAATACTAAAACCATTTTAACTTTTAAAATGTTTTTTAATTATTAATTTTATATTCAGTATATAAATACAACAAGATCATACAACGAATTAGTGTATCATAACCAACATGTCAACTGAGACTTTGTATGTTATTCAAAATGTTGCATTATCTTACTAAAATTCAATACATTAAAATAAAATTCACTTGTGCAATATTTCCAAAAATATTTAATCTTTACTTAATAAGCGCGTTATTAATTTGTGTATGTAAAGAAAAATAGCTTTTTTTTTTTTTTACTTTAATACAATAAATTTTATACAATGCAACTATCTTCTGATACATTCAATTTAATAATATGCATTGAATGTATACAAAGAGCTACTTTATTATAGTTATAAGGAAAGCAACCAGTTAAAAACATTGTTCTGTGCAACAACATTATCATCCTCTTGTTGTACATGCCAAATAAAGAGTAAAATTAATACGTTTGGATTAGTTCCAACGACACATATTAAGTAAGTTATGTCGAGGTTAAAACTGAATACTTGTAAATAAGAATAATATGTAATTATACATATTACATCTTATGGTTTTACATGGTGTTTGAAAGTATGTCTTATTATATTGTATTAAATATGTTTATTTTTCTTTAATGAATGGTTTTATTTTGACATGATGAAATAGAACTTATATACTTTATCATTAACAATATCATAATAATCGTTTTAATAAAGTTATTTTCAATATTGTTCATTCTAAAAAATTTAAGGTAGCAGAAAAGACTTTACGATTTTGCATTAGGATAACCAATTAGTATTTTAATTTGCACTGTTAAACAAAATAATAATATTGACGATCTGTTATTGTTTTTTTCATTAATGTTTTTTCAATGATTTATAGATGCATAGAAATAAAGCAAAGAGATATAATGGCTAAATCATAGATATTTTATAATTTAGAAAAAATCATATAAGTAGGGTTCGATTTGAATTCATTTTATGACTTTCAAAAAGTGCATTGTATTTATATCATTGACAATTTATATTATAACTCCAGTGGAAAAAAATACGGTATGGAAATAAAAAAAACAATTTTCGATATGCAGTGCTATTTACGACATGATACATATCCTATGCACAGGTATTTATATAATTATGTATGACGTGTAAAAAAAATAAATAATTATATCATATAGATGTTGCATAATTTTAAATCTATAAAATAGGTAAACGTGTATGAAAATTACATAACAATACAATTGTACATAAAGTAATATCTATAAACATACTGTGGGTAGTAATTCACACTATATTTTACTACTTTTAAAATAAAAGATAACTTTGAGAATGGAATTAGAAATTGCAGTTGTTCAGGTGTCGCAAATATCTATTCCCGAACGATTTTTAGTACCACCTTCGTGATTTATTTTAGTGTTCACATTTGAATTCCTACAAAATTACTCTAGAGCAATTTTTATAGTTTCATATCACAGACTTGGTAAGTTAATAAAATATTAAAATCAATACAGTTACTTATTGTTTTGATCATAATCAAACTGAGATTATAATCAAACTGAAAATATAAAATCTATTCTAAACATAAAATAAATTAAAATCATTAAAACAGTTTAATAAAATATTCATAATGCATTAGCAATGCCAGGAATACCATAACAAGTACATGTGAAAACGACCCTAAATGTAGAAGGTAAAAAATACTGTAAATCAATCCAATTATATGTAATGTAAATTCTGAGTAAATGGAATTGCTGTTCATAAAAAAAAATGATTTCGCATTGTTTTTCGTTTGAGCAGTTATAATCACATTATATTCCTTACATACGAATTATGAAAATTTTATGTTTAAAACAGAATTCCATTCAAAACTTGTTCAGTTTTAGAATGTTTTATTAAACAAAATACTGCCAAACCGGAGCAAATATAATTGCTCCAAGCTGACAAAATATTCAGTCACAGTGGCATTTCTGTCAAAAGTCATATAAGTTTTGCATTATTACAAAGTACTTAGTTTACAGTTTTGTGTTAATGAATTTCTGTCAATTCAGACTAATTAATAGTATTGTTGTAAAAGAAACTTGAGAGAATTAATGCATCATGAAAAATCCTAATTTTACGTCAAACTCAGGGGTTTTACGGGACTTGTCTTGAAAAACCTAAAAGTAGGACCTCATGTGTATGAAGAAAAACAGCTACCAACACTATAACTGGCGAAAATTTATAGACAACAAAATCAAAATTTTAATACAATAATTATATAATACAATCGTTACATTAAATATTTAAGCAGAGAATGAAGTTTAAAAATACTTTAAGTATAAAAGTGAATATTTGTGAATTCTAAAGTAAAGAAAAGTGCTTATGTTTCATCAATGCAAATTTCTGGATACATCATTTAATAAAATACATTTGACTTTTTTTTTTCAGATTTGTGATTTGATTTTGCTTTCTGAATTTCACGTAGTTTGCAACGCAAACCTATAAAACAATCCCAACTATTGATATTTCTCTCCTCTTCGTTGAAATTTCAAATTTTTCAACCTCATTTATCGTATTAAATAATAATAGATCTGGGTTAGAATGTTTTTTTCTATTCAAAATGAGCAAAATTTGCCAAAGGGGGTGGGATGGGAATGGGGAAATTTCAAAAATTCTAATACTGACTTAACATATTTCTGACAAAACCAAATCTTATAAAACAATAACAGGAAAAAATAAAAAATTTTCGCTATAGCAGTTGCTAACAATAAAAAAACACAATAAAATTATTACTACAACAATAACTTTACTATTGCAAAATTTACGAATGAAAAAAGCAGATGAATATATAACGTTATGTGAGATTGTAAAAACGTATTGAAACATTATAAAAATCAGACTATGAAAATATAGGCATAATTTAGCATTTTGAAGTTCTCTGATTTTGTTCTCGCCTTATTTAAATCTATTTTATATATGTATGCGTGTAATTATACGTGTATAATATAAAAGTTTAGGTTCCTGGAGCTGATTCTTAGAGTTGAAACTGGGTTTGTCTCTAATCTTGATTTAGGTTTTGAGGTGGAAATTTGTAACTAAAATCGAAATCTACCTTTGCCTTCAAACCGCCCTGGTTAGGTTTATTATTATTATTATTATTGTTAGTAGTCGTAGTATTTTACTTTTTATGAACCAGGTTGAAAGACATAATTGAACGTACCTAAACATTTCACTCAATTTTTCTTTCTTATAACATCCGATTAACACTTTCGGTTTCTTATCTCCCAAACACAGATTTCCTAGGAAAAGATAACTTCATGATACACCGTTTATAAGCTTGAATGTGGAATATAAGATCTGCGTTTGCTTGATGGTTACCCGCCCAGTTCAGAAAAACTGACCATACTATTCAATAATCCTTGTATAAGTTAGAGGTTACAATAACTATTAGCATGCTAACTCATACTGTACAAAACAAAAATAGTCGTTAAAATATCATTTCTATATAATTTTTATCTTCTTGCATGGAATGCAAAACTTTTTTTTCAAATTAGAAGAGTCATTTTCTATTCTATGTTGTACTTTTGTTATTTATTCATTTCAATTAAGTTTTAAAACAAAGTACAGAAGCAACCTTAGAATAAGTCGTTTAAAACGTAAATCTGAGTGTCACCTAAATAAAGTCCATAATTGATACGATAAATTATTTCTTTTTTTCTTGTAAATATAAGTTAACATATTTTGAAAAAAAAATAAAGAATTCAGACATAAGATAACATCTTTAACATACGGATGAAATGCGACAACAGTAATTAAACGGTAATGATAAAAAACATTGTAAAACGCAAGGCAAAATGATGAAAGTGGTCGAAATATAAATATTAAAAATTAAAAATCATATTGAATTTGTATTTTCTGCTATCAAATTGTGATATTAAGTTATAATAATATGATATATATTGCTGTGATACATGTCCTTAACATATTTCATAATCTATACATGACGCATGATAATTTGTTACTTGTTTAAAACTGAACTATGTCTAGCTCCTTATAAATAAAAAATGCTGCATTGTCTCGTTATAAAAATGTGACAAAGATTGGTTTATTCATATATATTTTTTACTTATGGTATTTCAGACGTTTAACTTTATTAATGCATTTTTTTTCATTAAAAGGGCGTTATGAATAACGACTAACATTAATTAAAATAAATAAATAAATATAAAGTTAGTAACCGCAAATTAAAAGCCTTTTCAAGATCTTTAACCCTCCAAGCGTTTTGTAAATGGGTAAAATTGTAATGTTGTTTTCTCTGCATTTTGCTTTAAATGCAAATAAAATATGATTGTTTCAATATTACATAAAAAATCTTATTTAGGAATATAAATGTAATCCTTGAGAGTCTTAATCATTCTTCAATGCTTTGAAAAATCTTTAAATTTATAGAATTTTAATATCTTAAACATTGCTTATATTGCAGTGAAACCTGGAGCTTAGTGTACGGAATATTACGGGACAAACGCTTAGAGGGTTAAATAAGTACCTTATTGCAGTGCCTTGCTGTATAAAACAGAAAATTATAAATAAACTTTATTTTCGTATTTGAATAATTTTCATGTTATTAAAATAATTTTACTTTTTCTTAGAAATGAAAATCTAAAGCATCTTCAAAATTCATAAATTAAGAAATGACTCATTTTTCATTAAAAGCTTATGAAGACGACCAATCTATTTTATTGCTTTCATTTTAGCAGATATAATTAAACTCTTTCATATTTAAATATCTTATAGCGACAATAACAATATTTTCTTCCATCCATAAAAATAAAGGCAATTTATTTTCTAAAAGCAATTTTGCTACAGCAAAATTAGAACCATGCACTCAATAATTAATATTTACCAAGAAACAAGTTTTTTTTCTCTTTTTATTTTGTACTAAAACGAATCTCTTCTTTTAAAATGAAATCCAATTTAAAAAAGATTAAAGATAACTATTTAAAAATAAAAAATGTGGAATTCATTAAAGTATATATTAAATTTTATCTAAAATATTTTATGTTTATTCAAATAGTCCATTCAAACAATTGTTTTTCAAATATTTTATGAATAAATAAATAATTAAGATTTTTAAGAAGTTGTAAGAAAGCTATAAATAAAAATGAATAAGCTATGCTTTTGATTACAAAAAAATTCTATTTGGCAAAAGAAAATATTTCATTTTAAATATGTTTGCAATATGCACTGTTGATTTTTTCTTGACATGCATCTGAAAGCATGATATATCTTAATAATGCAATAGTGTAATATATTTAAATTAAAAGTTTAAATTGAGAATAACAATAACGAAAAGAACAATATTTTCTGTCATCCATAAAAATAAAGGCAATTTATTTTATAAAAGCAATTTTGCTACAGCGAAATTAGAAACATGCTCTCAATAATTAATATTTACCAAAAAACAAGATTTTTTTTTTTTTTTTTTTTTTTTTTTTTTTTTTTTTTTTTTTTTTTTTTTTGTACTAAAGCGGAGTCTTCTTTTAAAACGAAATCCAATTAAAAAAAGATTGAAGATTATTATTTAAAAATTAAAAATATGTGGAATTCATTAAATTATGAATGAAATTTTATCTAAACTGTTTAATATTTATTCAAATATTTCATTCAAAGAATTGCTTTTAAAATATTTTATGAATAAATTAATAATTAAGATTTTTAAAAAGTTGTAAGAAAGCTATATAAAAAATGAATAAGGTATGCTTTTGATTACAAAAAAAATCTATTTGAGGAAAGAAAATATTTATTTTTAAATATGTTTGCAATATGCAGTGATGATATTGTCTTGACATGTATCTGAAAACATGATATATCCTTATAATCCAATAATGTAATATTTTTAAATCAAAAGTTTAAATTGAAAATAGGTATTTTTATTAGCAGTGTATTTTCATGAGCCCTTGTCGTGTACGTCACATTTCTAATAACTGCTAAATTGTTGGCCACCGTTATTTTCCAAAGGTTTGCATGGCTTTATTCACTTAATGAAATATCTCTGATAAAATAAATCACATTTTTCCGTTTTAAAATATTGGTATCTAAACCCGTAGTATGTGACTTACGCGACATGTGGTCATGGCATTACCCAGCAGTAAATGCATAAAATGAGTCATATTTGGAAAATATAAGTAGATATTTCGGTGACCTTTTTTAAATGCAAGTATTTGAAGATAGTTCAACGGCTTAAATAAAGGCATGCGCGACTTACGGAAGTCGATAAACGTGAATCCCGGCATCGAACGATTTGAAGAAAACTAACACAATAATAATAATAATATAATAATAATAATAATAATAATAATAATAATAATAATAATAATAATAATAATAATAATAATAATAATAATAATAATAATAATAACGGCAATGAGAAGTAAATGAATAGAGAAAAAATGAAGAATTCTTGTATGTAAGCTTTTTCGGCTAAGGGCATTTTCAAAAATATGCAGCAGTCTGTCGAATCAACTTGCAAGTAGGCCAACTATTCAGTATAATAGTTTTCACTAGCTTTTCACTAATTTATCAAGCTTTGTCATTAACGCTTTTTAATTTAATGGGCGGCAAAAAATAAATAAATGATCATATCTGTGTTTCTGTTGTTCAACACAATTTTTTAAACAATTTTTTAATTTTGTTCTTTTTTATTATTTATTTTTTGATAGATAGCCCACGTTTTCTTTTACTAGTATGTCTAATTGTATATTTTTAATGTTTTTATGTTATTTTCAGATGCCACACTAATGACACAGGTTTTGAAGTTCATAGCCTGAAAAATCGCAACTGTGAAATCTCCTGAACTGACGGCATTGACCTGACCACTGTCTCCCGGAAAAACAAACAGTCAATCAAAGTGCTTGTTCGTGTTGGCCGCCGTCCAGGAAACTTAAATTCCAGAAGCGACATGTGAAAAATCGCCCATGATATTAGAATCAGCAACATATCGGTTCGGCGAATAGCCAAAGACGATCTCCATTTAATGCCATACAAGCTGCAAAAATATTAACTCCTCACTGGTGATAACAAAAGCGTAGGACTCAGAAGATGCAACTGATTTCTTCGCCTACACATACCTCTTGACTGCGACCGTATCCTTTTCACAGATGAAAATATATTCACGATCGAACAAGCCCACGATCATCAAAACGACAGAAGGTGGTTTTCCGTGGCCCCCGGTAGTTCTGCCGTGATCGAGCGCAGGCAAATCCTCAGCCCGAGATAGTTTATGACGCATTTTACTCCAGTGGCAGGTCTCCACTCGTTTTTGTACACAAAGGATCAAAATTAATGAAGCAGTATACCGATGAGATTTTTTGAAACCGCAGTACTCCCATGGGCACTCCCAGCAGCACATCAAACATGTAAATTGAATTTCCAGCAAAACACAGTCCTGGATCACTAGAAGAAAGCGATTCCGAGCTGGTGCAGATGTGATTATTTGGTCTTCATCGCGTTTTCAGGATAACCATCTTCTTCACCAGATCTGAATTCGGAGGACTATTGCATTTGGTCCATCCAACTCCATTAAAGCTTGTTTTTTTTTTTTAAATCACTGCGCTGAGAAGGCGACCAATTATCTCCGAACGATCTGTGTGCCAAAAATTTTCGTAAGCACTTGCAGCTCTGCAAACGCACACAAAGTGGTCATTTTAAAACTAATATAATATTATGTAAGTGTTATTCTTTATTGATTTTTGTTAATTTTTTTTTTTTTTTTTTTTTTTTTTTTTTTTTTGCAAAAAATCTTTATAATTGTTCTTTTGCTACTTTCGTTTTTAGAATTACTTCTTCATTCCCCTACAGGAATATTTTTTTTTATTAATGACCAGTGAACTCATTTCTTTCTAGAAAAGAAAAAGGTTTTGCATCCTGAAAAATAACATTGTGAACTATATTTATTTATTTTACGAAAGTATTTTTGATGGATTTTAAACTTTAATGTTTTAAGAATGACATCCACACAATTTGAAAATATACTGCTGTATAACTGTACATAAATAATTAATTTTTTTCATGTTAATAATTGAAAATTTCTTTAGTTTAAAAGATTTCACAGAACGAAAAGGCGGAAATATTTTTTTTTATATAAATTCAAAACTAACGTTTTTATAATCGTCTTTTTTTTAAACAAAGTAATTTACGATCTTTGTACAACAAAAAATAGAAAATTTTTCTCTAAGTGAGATTTTTGTGTAAGCCGTTTAATTATTTTTATTGCTTCTTTTGTAGCATATTTAATTTTTTTTTTTTTTTTCAAATTAGAATGTCTTATGGTGAAATGGATTTCTTTTTTATCTAGAGAAATGAAGGTTATTTATTTTACAAGAACAATTTTGCTTAGGGACAAAATTAAAATATAAATCCGATAGTTATTATTTATAATCATACATGTGATTATGTTATTGATATGCAAAGGTAGTTATATATAAATCAATAGTTAAATTATTCCGTGTTTATAATGAAAAAAAAAAAACTGATTTAGAAAGTCCTATGGATATTTAATGATAGAGTTTTTATAAATGATACCTGATTTATATACCGGGTGATCCAGAAGTTCCGGGAGTTTTGAAATGCTAATAATTCGCAAACTATAAACATTAGATGCATGCGGTTTTCACAGGAATACTGAGAAACTTATGGGATTTGTTTTTTCGATGAAAAAAAAAACACATTATGTTAGTTACACTTTTTGCAAACAGGTGGCGCTAAAATTGATAGTATTATCTTTTATGGTATGATACAGCTCACTAAAAAGAAAGAAACAATGTCCAAGGGTTATACATTTTCATTATGATGCTCATAGCTTATAAGTAGCGGCCGTGAGCCGATGCAAAACAGTGTGCACAGTATCCTCAGAACAGAAAGAAATTCCAGAAGAAATTGCAGTTCATCGTGATATTACAAGTTACTGCACTCAACATGAGCTGATGATTCCCATTGTGTATTGGCATCGAATTCTACCTCATTTACGATTGCAACAGGCATTTGGGATATCCTGCTTCTATTACGATCTTCCAGTGAGGCTTTTTCTCAAACCTTGCTTACCATAGCATTTCACATTTGTAATGGCTATCGAATCTTTTGCAGTTTTATCTTCACGTATTGTACGATAAGAAAGCAACTCGACCTGAAAAGAAAACATGTCTAAACATGGCAGTTGCTTATCAAATTATGTATCAAAATTCCCTTCTAATGCAATTTTAACTACCTTAAAAAAATGTTTCAACATAAACCACCCTTAAAACGAAATCTCATCACTATCCTAGAAAAGATGTTTCGCAATGAACTTATGTGTCTATATAACGCATGGTATAGGTACATTCAAACTTATGCAGCAGCGCCACCTGTTGCTAAAAATTGTAACTATATATATAATTAAAAAAATCACTCTAAACAAAAATCTCACATTTCTGAGCATATTTCTGAAAATCGGACCTTTTTAATGTACATAGATTTTTAATTATTGAGTTTTCAAAACTCCCGAAAATTTTGGATCACCCGGTATATATATATGTGTGTGTGTGTGTTTGTATTTGTGTTGCGGCCAAAACCCTAAATCGCACATTTCTAGAACTGGCCAACCCATTGTCAAATTGGCCAACGATTTAAACTAAGTGGTCAATTTTAGAATTGACCAGGTGCTATAGGCCATCTTGCAATCAGTCAGTTTGCAAAAATGGTATAGGCAATTTATTTTGCTTTAAATTTAAAAACTATTTTGTTAGGCTCAGATTGACTTGCAATTATTATATAGTTGAGACTTATCAATTAATTTCAGAATTTGAAGTGAATTGTGTACTGCTTTTGATTAATTTTTTGGAACACTTAAAAGTATTTTTTTTATATCGCCGTCAAATAAAAAAGTAATTTCCTGTACTTTTATTGTTGTTACACTATGTCATTTATAATAAAATTGTAATGCATTATTAAGAGGGACACAAACGTTTTATTTGTAGTATATTGAATAAGTATCAATTAACAGCAATATTGACAGCAATATGTATATATATATATATATATATATACACTATATGGCCATTGATTATTAGACACTTGCGATTTTAGACATTTTATTATATATCTAGAAAAATACATGAGGAATCATCTCGAAACTTTTAGTGTATAAATATAATAGTATAAGTCATACATATCCGTGAAGATTTTTTCCCGAAACTCCATAGGAGACCGTCAACAAATTAAAAAGAATGAATATCTTTTGAATAACCCTGTCAAAACTAATGTAGCAAAAGCACTGAAACTCTAGATTATGACTGAATGCCTTATTGTAATACGCCTTGTTCATTTTTATGTAAATAGCATGCATACTAGCAGAGTAATTAAGGTTTTTATAAAAATGATCCCAAATTTTTCCAAGTTTTTTCCTTATAATTTTCAGAGTTCTTAATATAAAATAATATTTTTTTTCAGAAAATATGACAAACAACATTCCACACAGTACCCTGTAATCAGAATTAAAAAATAATGAAAATTGTATACAAAATGAGTTGGTTCACTAAATAATTTTTTACTGCGCATGCGTCAACGATATCAAAATTTCATTTGCATATTATGTTTGCTAAATGTATAAAGCAACTTTTGTGAAAGTCACAAAATCATAACTTGAAAATTCTGAAAATAATCGTCAATTGAATAAGTTGAAAATCCGTTATTCTCAAAATGAAGCAAAAGCAAGAGGGGTTGTATCCATATATTCATTGATTAGTGTCAATATAGAATACACAATACGGGATGTACTACTACATTTGGATAAAATCCCTCATTTTTTTTGCTTCATTTTCGAAACAACGGATTTTGTCCTTTTTCTATAGACGATTACTTTCAGAATTTTCAAGCTATGATTTTGAGACTTTTACAAAAGTTGCTCTATACATTTAGCTAACATAATATGCAAATGAAATTTTGATATCTTTGACGCATGCTCAGTAAAAAATTATTAATTATCATTTAGTAAACCTACTCATTTTTCATACAATTTTTATTATTTTTTAATTTTGATTACAGGGTACTGTGTGCAATGTTGTTTGTCATATTTTCTGAAAACAATATTATTTTATATTAAGAACTCTGAAATTTATAAAGGAAAAACTTGGAAAAATTTGGGACCATTTTTGTAAAAGCCTTAATTACTCTGCGAGTATGCATGCTATTTGCATAAAAATGAATACAGTGTATTACAATAAGGCATTCAATCATAATCTAGAGTTTGAGCGCTTTTGCTACATTAATTTTGACAGGGTTATTCAAAAGATATTCATTCTTTTTTAATTTGTTGACGGTCCCCTATGGAGTTTCGGGGAAAATCTTCACGGAGATTTATGACTTATACTATTATAATTATACACTAAGAGTTTCGAGATGATTCCTCGTGTATTTTTCTAGATATATAACAAAATGTCTAAAATCGAAAGTGTCCAATAATCAATGGCCATATAGTGTATACATATATATGTATATATATATATATATATATATACATATATAACAGCAATATATAATATGATAGTAGAATATGACTTTAGAATATGTTTTGTAACTACATATAATGTGTCAATATACGACGATAAAAGGACAGTATCCTACTCACCATCTAATAAAAAATATTGTACAGGGTTGACCGCAAAATTGCTTTGCACAATGTTGGCGCCTAAGCGTTCGTCCAAATCAATAAAACCAGGCCAAATTGAATTACCGTTTGATAAACTAGAATGTCATAGGATAAGCTGGTAAACTGATACTGGGAAAATTGTCGGGATCATTTAAAGCACACTAAATAGAATTAGCCAAAGTAGACTAGTTCACAGCTATTAGTAGCAGGCTTAACTACTTTATCCTGTGTGCGTTAGGACAAACTAATTTGGTTTAAAAAATACAAGTTCATACTATGAGAGTTAGGCTAAACTAGATTGATTTTTCCTAGATCAATCCAGTTTGTCCTTAAATCGGGTTTGACCGGTAACATACATATCCTTTTAAAAAGCAGATATTGACTTCGATAATATACTTAGTTTTGTAAATTTGTATAACTGTCAAATACATATTTGTTTTTCCTGAAGAATGCTTTGTGTACTATTTCCAACAATATTATAAATATATTTAAATATAAATAAAATTATCAAGTGCAAGTGTGAACACAGCTTTTATTTATTCGCAATGGAACACATTTAACAGATTCTAATAGAATTCGAAGTAGAAAAAAAATCTGAAATATTACAATAATAATCTCAAAATTAATCTGAATAAAGTGAATACCATTATACAGATCAATATGTTTCATCGCCCTGACGGCGAAAACCACAAGATTTATACTCATACAAATATTTTTCGCAAAACAATAAACATAAAAATTGGTAAACAAAAATCACGTGGTCTCATGTATAATGAAATTACCTTCATTATTAAAAATAAACAGTCAAGTGCGAGTAGCACTCACTCTCAGAAAACTCAGTGGATTAATCACGTAAATTATTGACACCTTGGTGATGAACGACTTGTTTATGTGTTACATAAAATTCTCAGAAACCCTTATTAATCTTACGAGTTCTATTTTAGTGTAAAGTATACCTAATTAAATTATTTTTATTTTTCGCGAGCATTTCCGAGATTCAAGTACAGAAAATTTTCTGTTTTGAAAAAGCACTTATTAAAGATAATAAAATTAAGCAAATTGCTCTCGTTGTGAAGGAGTTAACTGTATCGTTTCTGAAAGAGTAGTAGGACTTTGCAAAACGTTATACAACCTACGGTTGGTTATAGCTGTCTGTACTAGAAAAGTATGAATGGGTATACCATAAAAGTTCAAAGAGACATGAAGCTTTAATAATACCAAATATTTCTATTCTGTATAACTCTTTTTTCTTATCTTTATCTGTTTATAAGGTTTATAAGTAAACTCGGTACTGAGAATAACAGGTAGCTTAGTTTTATAAAGTAATTTCAGCGTAGAAGTAATCGTTTCTTTTCACAGCGCAAATTTACAATGCCGTTTTGGTCCTTGACGCTTTTTTCCAGATAGGGTTTTAATTAAATTTAAGAAAACTCAAGAATAGCAATGAGAGATCCACTCTCTGCAAAGTAGACGTGAACTTCATAGCATTTATATAAGTTTTGCACGCATAAGGAATTACAAAAAAAAGCCACTTTAATACTAAGGATTTTGTAGCGTAATGGCAACTATATGTAAAGTAAGGATTATTTTGCATTATATAAGGCAACTTAAAAAAATCCTGGTACTAAGATGGCTACTTTTTTATTTCTTATGCATAGAAATTATTACCATTAGGAAGTATGAAGTATTATTATTTTTATGAATTTCCTTTATTAATTCTAATTAAATTTTTCTGTTTACAATAATATGAAGTTTATTCTTTTAAACAGCTACTAGTTATTTCACTTCACAAGTATATTTTTACAAGTTATTATCTTGGCTTTGAAAGGCAATAATACGCAGAGTTCTCCCCTCACAGCATTTTTTGTGACACTTTATTGTGCTTTATAAGATGGTATATATTCCACAGATAAAATAATAGAGGATTTTTCAATTCAGTTTTATTTCGGTGTGAATCCCAACACTAGTGAGAAGAGTTCAGTCATTCAATCAGAGACTCAGTCCGTTTCTTATTTGGGAGTTCTTAGTATTGAAAAACTAAATGCTATTTTTATCTCACTGATTATTTTAAAGTCAATGCAAACCATTAAATATACGAAAAAAAGCGCTGACATTTTTACTTACTGTACATCCGTACATTTATGACTTATAACTATATATATTATAAAAAAATTAAACGTTTAAAAAAAAATGTTTTTAAGGTTTAATATTTCAATTTTTGGAAGATGCTGCTCAAAGGCTCGACTTACATAATAAGAATCATACACACACGCACACACTAAGAAAAATAAACAAGGTACTGACTTTTATTGGACAGCGCGCAAATGTACTTCTCTAAAAAAGTGTCTTCTAAAGACGATGTTTTGTCTGCGAAAAAGGTATGTAAACTTCAGTTTTCAACATGGAATTTTTAGAGGATTCGTAATGGATAATTCACATCAATTTAAAAATGTTTGAAATGTTTGGAGGTGTAGAAGCTTTTAAGAAAAACATAAAATTAAAACTTTTTTAAAAGTTAAACACAGGTATCAAAATAAACTATGTCGTCTATCAGTTAAAACAATTGAAATTCTACTAGTATTTTAGCAGTAGGGGGAACTGGGGTACATTGATACTTGGGGCACATTGATACACCCCTTGTACAGCACACAGGGTCACTACAGGAAGTTTCACAACAGCTCCAAAAGGTGATACTAGTGAAATTAACAACATACAGAAAGTTTTGGAATGATTCAAAAGTTTGATGAAATGGGATGGGTGATTAATTGTTTTTGTAGGTCAAAAGTAAATTTGAGTTGTACAATTGAAATGGTATGATGCAACTGTTCTAGTATTTTCAACCGAAAAGAATATCCTCCCTGGCAAGTAACGCTAATCTTTATCAGTTCCTCTTTCTTTATTGTTAGATAAATTATGATGTGTTTGATTTGCGATTCATTTTATATTAAATGGCTGCATGGGACACAATGATACAGTCTTTGTCGGGGTACATTGATACAACCTAAATCCTTTTCTAGTTCATTTTTTCTTTACCTTCTATTTTTATTTTTACCATACACTCCTTAATTCAACCAATTTTCGTCAAAAATTTCTACTATTAGTTTTTATTAACGTGAAGTAGCTCTAATTTCTTTATATTAGAACATTTTATAGTATTTTTGCAAACAGAAGACGTACAAACTTACACAATATCTAGTGCTAATAGAATTAACAAAAGAAATGGACGGCAGCGTGGCAAATCTCAAATTTATATCGATTATCCAGAGAAAAAAGTATTATCGACATGAGAAATGTTAAGTAAGAGAAACAAGCTGCGAACAGTACATGATAATTATATTATAAACATAATTTTTAATATAATTATCCTTTATTTTCTGTTTGTAAACCGACTTATAAACAGAAAACCTGGTAATTCTTTCCCCTTTCCTAAGAAAGAAGAGAATTCTGGGGTTAAAGTGCCAGATATGACAAAGTTACCACAGCCAACAAACAGACAAGGAATAGCAGAATATCAGGTCATTATACATTTCATTTTGATTGCTTTAATATCGCTTACAAATAAATTGTGTGGGATTTTAATGTCTATAAATATATATAAAATGGTTTGCTAACTATTTTTCTGTGAAAAATTTGCATTGGTGTTATTTTGTGTCCATTTTTCCCAGACGTTTCAAAGTGTATCAATCTTCCCTGGGGATGGGGCACTCTGATACAAATTACTTTTTTTGATTTTTTTAAAATTACATGCAAAAATAATATATAAAACAACGATTGTACATTTTTGTAACACACTACACAGGTTTTGCTGACATCACATAGAAAAATAACTTGAATTTTCTCTTTCTAGACACCAAAATTTTTTTTTGAAAAAAGCTGTATCAATGTCCCCCAGTTCCCCCTATATCAAAAAATGAAGGAAATTCCAGAAGCTCTCAATTTAAATATTTTTTTTTAAATAACTATAAACTTGAATCTTCAACCCGTACAAAAATATTAAATACATCATGGAGAACAATTTAAAAAAAAACTAAATCTTTATCCAAAAGTTAGTGAAAAACATTAGAATTTTTCAAACAAGCAAGTTATAGAAACATGAAAAGCCAGAAAAATCAGTTTAAAGTTTTCATTTGTATAGGTAATGCACGGGATCTCTTAACATTTTTTTCTATATTTTGCGATATAATGATCGAATAATTAAAAATGAGGCACCAGATATTCACAATTAAAAAAGCTTTCAGTTAATATTTAAAAAAAGTGAAATTTTTTTTTGAAAAAAGCTGTATCAATGTACCCCAGTCCCCCCTATTGTCATTTATTCGAACTCTTTAAAACGATAACTCATTTATAAGTAGCATCATATGTAATAAATGTTAAATTACTTAAAACGTCAACCAGCAACACTAAACATTTTTTCTGCATATATTTTTAATAACAAAATATAAACTATGTAAAAATGATCACTAGACTGTATATATGCCTATATATTTAATGTAGAGTCATTCATTATAATACTCGCATGTGTTTATAAGATCTATTTTTGAAATGTTTACCATATTTTTCTATAAAACATAGTTTGATGTAACATTTTACTTTTGGTGCCTTTATCCTTCAAAGGTTTGAAATGTGACATATCGAAATGAAAGTTTTATGAGAAAATAACTGACAGATGGTAAATAAAAACGATAAAGCTGTTGAGCGACAGCTTTACGTTTCATATTTTATGCAGTTGAACAGTTATATAAAAGAAAAATAGTTTCATTTTTGAATTCGATGACATTTATTTTAAATTTTTCTTCGTTTTTAATGAAAATTTTGTATTTTTTTGGCAAGAACAAAATAAGAATATTTGAATATAAACCCAAACTTTGCTTATGATTTTATAAAAAGTAGTAACCTGCATTGAAAGATTAAGGTTTTTTTTATTTTAAAATAATGACCATTTAAATAACTATATTTATGTTTTATTTAATTAAATCTTACCAGTAATTAAATAAATGAATATTTGCTATTAATTCTTGGTAGACATTTTAAATAAAGTTTTTGATATTAACTGCACCTGTGAACTTCTAAGAAAACACCAATCAACTTAATATCTAATTTACACTAAATATAGGTTATTTATTTTTTTTTTTAAGAATATTTCACAATAATATTTTAAATTTAAAAATATCTATCTTATTTTCTTTTTTACTTTATTTTACAAATTTATTTTATTTTATTTATTTTATGATATTATTTTTATTTATGTTATGAATGCCTGGTTTCAATAGAAATATTCCATTTTGCACAGTTCAAATATTTAATAGTAAGTTTAGTGTTAATTGTGATTAATATACATACACATATATATATATATATATGGACGCACACAAAGGGTTGATGATATTTTAACCGGAAAAATGTACTTCTTCATTCGTTTAATTATTATATGTAAAATAAAATAACAGTTAATTAAAAAAATGAACTGCAACAAAATTTTTATCAATTATTTAATTTGAAAATCGCACAAATAATGCTTTGGTGACCTATAGAAGCCTTCCATATTGATCATGGTTGACTCACCGAATTTCCTTGCTAATGCAAAATTTCATTTATAAATCTTAAGTGCTTGGATAATAGTGCTTCGTCTTAAAATCCAACGCCAGAAATATATTCCCTGTTTGTTAATAAATATTTGTATGAGCAAATGAATGATGATTTAACAGGATATCTTTCAGTAATATTCTCATGATGTTCGAAAAGACATTATTAACTGTGTGATGGTTATTTTTTCCTGATAAATATTCAGAAGAATGCCAGAATATAACATGAAAAATTTAACATTATATTGCCGTTGATAAACTCCTAATCAGAATTAACAAAATTGTTTTTTTTTTATTATTATTGTTGTTATTACTATTATTATTACTAGGGAGCTCTGCACCCTACAAACTATGCTCACTATCCAACATTCAGACACATCAGATTCTAAAAGCACGCTAATTTCATCGACTTTAAAATGATTGAATTATAATTTAAAGGAAAAGTTGTGATTCTCTGTAAGCGGGTATCCATTCATTTTCCTGTCATTGTAGATTTTTAAGGCCTAATGAGCCGCTGTTGAAAAGATACAATGTCATTTTTTGCCTTTGATTTAAAAAAATAATTTTTTTTAATAAGTTAATGTAAAATGAATAAAGCGAAGAGTTATGGAAGAGATTAAAATAATTTTCCCGCAGTGCTAAACAATTTCCAAAATACTGTAAAGGTGTAATCTTCTTACCCTTTTATGACACATATTATATGTCCATCATAGATCTCCATGATACAAAAATAATGCAAATACTAACATTATTAAACGTTATTCGCAAGCTAATATTAGTTTTTGTTCCATTAAAATTTCTCAATTTGTTGATTTTCTGCAAGTAAGGAAAACTATTAGTTTTCACTGAATGTCTACGGGAAATTCGCGAAATATTAGAGACATCGCAAAGTTGGCTTCACTTATAGCGACTAATTTTGGTCACCAAATTTGGCAATGTATCACCAAGTTGGCAACAAACTTGGCGACATTTCGTGACAGAGACGGAACACGCGTATCTACGCAGTTTTTTATTTGTACATTTCCAAATCATTAATTTTTCTGAGATTTTGCTTAATAGGTGCTGTACTCCCCATGAGATATGCTTGCCAACCCCCATGCACACACTTCAGATTCTAAAAGCGAACTAATCATTTAATCATTTTAGTTCATTTTATACTTTCGAAGTTTCCAGTATGCAGACTACATTTATTTTTTTATTTGGCTCATTTTTTGAGGATTTATTACCATTTTAAATTCATTTTCTGAGCCTTTCGCAAGTTATTTTTTACATATTTTAGAAAAAAAAAATATTTTTTAAATTGTTGTCAAACAGTGCAAAGAATAAAAACTCAATAAAATTAAAAATATATTTACATGCGATTATTATAAGTAGAAAAAAATTTCAAATTAAAATTAAATGAATATTTCGTATTGAAAATGTATAAAAAAAAAAAAAAAAAAAAAAAAAAAAAAAAAAAAAAAAAACTATGGCACAGAAACTATATTTGCACGTGAATTTTAAAAGAGAAAGAGAAAGAAAATTGTAAAATAGAAAATACATTAATGTATGTTAAATGTCGTAAATAAATACAAATTCTGTCAGATTTAAAAAAAAAAAAATAAGACAGTGTAAATAATAATATTTCCTTTCTAGCGATGCAAATTATTTTCGGAGGAATATTACAAAAATGATAAATAGTTTGTTGAAAATTACGTCAGGTTTAAAAAGTTACCTTTAAGAATCACTTATTTTAAAATTATTACCTTATAGCATTGTTAAAAAATATCGAAAACGCTCACTAAGTTCAATATATATTAGCTGACTCTGAAATATATAAATAATCTTACTTAATTAAACGATAAAAATGCTTTTTTTTTTTTTTTTTTTTTTTTTTTTTTACAGCCGATTAAATTTACTATTTTTTACAGTTGGGTAGGAAGTTGACGAGCGTAGATTGTTGGGGAGCAGAACCACTTAGTAGGGTGTAAGCTCGTATAAATTCGTATAACAATGCAGAAATTAACAACTTTTATTCTTTACTTGGAATATACCAGTTTATAATACAAAACTTATGTTTTAATACAAAAACATGATATTTAGTTCAACAAATAGAAAAAATTGACAATTTGTAGATGTTTTCCATACTATGAAATTCATCATTCATCATTTTGACATGAATGCAAGAAAGAAATGATTAATTTTGCAAAACCCTATAAAGTATCGTAGATAAAATGCAACGTAGTGAACTTAGCCGTGATGACAAAAATGATGCTTCATTTTAATTCAACAAGTAAAACACTCTTTAAAAAAAATTAAAGGGGACCATGTAAAAGGAAATAAATTCTCAGAAGCGTTTTCTTTCAGTATATTCTATTCACTTTTTTAATGGTATTTAAATTTAATAGAGAAGAAAAATTATGTATGAGGTATAGCTTTTGATACACGTTTCAAATTTCGAAATATTCTTGTACGAATGGTATTATTTTTCATTCAACGAAATCAATCATAGTCTATTTTTTGTAACCAAATTCTTTTGAATGTCTCTGTAAATGAACAGTAATTTCTATATACTTCATTACAGTCTTTAGAAAACATGTTGATATGAAACTCAATGGCCCTTTATATACTGTAAAAAATTGCAAAGTTACTAATTTTTTTCTAGGAAATCGGTATTCCAAGAATATTTAATGTAATGACTACAGCAAAAAAATCATTAACAAAGACATGTTTGCATTGTATATTAAATAATCTATAAATTTACAACGAATTTTTAGGAAACGGGGATACCTAGAACTTTTTATGAAATTGTAATCCGGGTTGATAAAATTTCAGTAAGATTGCTAAAGTTTTAGCAGGCTCTTTTGTAAAACTACAGTATTCTGTTGTTAGAAGTTTTGTAAATTTAATTTTTTTTTCTTTCCATAGTGAGTGTACAGATAACATTTTAGTAAGCATACAGATTTCTCTAATTTTACATATTTAGAATCACACTTATTTTACAGTTTACATTTACAAATATAAACTGTACTGTGTTATTAAATAAATAAATATTAGCCAAACAAAAAAAAATAATAATCATACATTTACTTTGACGTATTATAATATCTTTAAAATGAAACGTTAGTACTTTTCTGCGCTGTTGACAATGTAATGTTGTCTCTGTGTGTAAATGAATAACAAATGCGACTTATTCTACGCTTCTTATAAAGCATTGTGTTATATACATCGTAGATTCTTATAACTTCATTATGATTTAAAATCTCAAACATTGTTGAAATTATTTGAAAAATTTATTTCCGTTCAAATCATAATAGCATGGTATTACTTTAGTGCCCCTGTAAACATATTGTAAATAAAAACATGCACTTCATTTGAATACTAAACATTCTAGCCTAAACACCAGTAACATACAAATTACACGGTGATTCGACAATACGCTCAAGTATTACAAAAGGGAGAGAGAAAAATAAAAATCGAATTCAGAAACGCTTCTTAAAGTAGTCGAAATGTCTGGAAGAAACGAAATTGAAAAATAATGCGTCAAGCATAATTTCTGAAACAATAACCGAACAGGCCATGCTTTCTGGCCAAAACACGAAATACATGAAATGAATAACGGATTTCAGATTTATCCGGCCAATTCTATAATTGCTTCATCATTTTAAAACGTTTATGGCCACTTCGGGTGGCCAAATTGCTATATTTCATATTCAGTAATAGATAACAGTTTGTCGTCTATCTTAATGATGCATAAGTACTAATTGTATTGTAACTAAGTTATTGTAACAACATTAAAAGGCACATTAAAAATGATTCCTAATGATTATATTGAAAAAAAATATTTTTGTGTATCCCAGTAAATTAACCAAAATAGTACACAATTCCCTTTCAAGACCGTAATAATTAATAAACCAAATAAGATAACGATTACAAGTTAACCCGAGCATTTAGAGCACGGACAGGCAGACGGGTAGACTTTTTGAATTCATAGACACATTCAACTATGTTAGAAAGGATTAAACTATGTGCCTACATCTATTTCGTGAACTGGCCAGTTACATCTGGCCAGCTCACGAATTGGCCAATCTAATTTGACCAGTTCGCGAATTGGCCACTCGTAGCTGGCCAGTTCGTGATATGGCCAATCACATCTGGCCAGTTCGAAAATTGGCCAATCGCATTTGACGAGTTCGCAAATTGGCCAATCGCATCTGGCCAGTTCGCGAATTGACCAGTCGCATCTGGCCAGTTCGCGAATTGGCCAGTCGCATCTGGACAGTTCGCGAGTTTTCCAGTCAATTATAAATGTTCCAGGACAGTTCTGGAATTCACCAATTTAAGGTTTTCGCCGTAACATGTATACAATGGGTTTCATAAGGATATGAACACCCAGTAATTTTTTGATATTCATGGAAGAATTCATAAATAATTATCTGAAAACTTCATTCTTGATACAAATACAGTAATTTCATATACTACATAGCTGTGAAAGAAGTATAAAATTTTAAATTAGATGAAAATATGAATTATCTAAAAAAATTTGTTGCAAAATGATGTTAACATTGATTGAAATTATCCTCACACGAGCATGGAAACTGTACAAGAATACTGAATGCCACTTCGAGAAAAAGAAACCGAAATATGCAAATTAGTTTAGCATATAATGATATTTCGCAGACTAAGTAATTTCCAAAATTGAACGAAAAGCAAGTTGTAGAAGTATGTGTGAAAAAAGGGCTTTAAATGGTTTTGAGAAAGGAAAATCTATGGCTTTTAAGAATCAAGTTTTTCAGCCAGAACTATCGCAAAAAATTTAAAGGTTTCCATGTGTAATATTTAGTTTTCTTCGATTAAAAGAGGATTATGAAGCAACGAAGTCTCCAGGGCGTCCACCAACGCTGTCGAAAAGAAAAAAAAGAGCCATTATAAATACAATTAGGAACGGGAAAAGAAGTTTAATCGAACTTTCAAGAGATCCACTCAAAAGGTGCTTTGTACAGAGTAGTCAGAATTAAAAGCTGCTATCAATTTCCACTGGAATAAAATCGATCAAAATGTATTAAAAAGCTTGGTTCACTTCATGCCTTACCGTGTTTTTACATTAAAAAAAAGATCTGGGGCACACACTGGCTATTTATCTATATTTTTGGTCAATGTTCATATCATTATTAATCAGTTCAAATTTAAAAATGGTCTTTATTTTATTTATAAATATCTGTTTCAGTTATGTTTTGTTTAAAAAAAAAAAACGATTTGTTCTATTTTTAACATTGATTACAGTTTGTTTTGTACATTTTCTTCAATTTTGAATGCTTTGAAAACATTGCGGTCATATCATTTTGAAACCGAGTGTATGCAGATATATACATAATATAATAAGTAACAAACATTTATTTATCAATACGTACATGTCTAAAGGAATAATTTGCCTTATACATTTTACTTTTAGTGATATAAAATTTATTGAGAGTGCACGAACGATTAATTTAGAATCATTTATAGTACATTTATTTCGAAAAATTTTCAAATTCGAGTAAATTCTAGAAGACAAATTCAACTTTAAAATAATTTGAAACTTCGTGACGTTCATTGATAAGGGAAAGGAATATTTTCCTATCCGAGAAAGATTAATGCAACTTTCGAATACGTAAGAAGAATGACGAAGATATATTACATTCGCTATTATCCACGAGTTTACTTTTATGACAAATTAAAATTAATCGCGCCATGTCAAGCAAGTTTGTTCACCTTGATATTAAATTAAAAGTATTATATATTTTATCATTAGCTATATCCGTACATGCTTAAAAATTGCTTTCAAATACAAATTTAAACCATAGAAATTATAACATTGTAGTCTTAATTTTAAAAGTACAATTTTATTTACTACTTATCCATCATTTGTAGCATAGTCTTCCAATCGTTTTAAAAACCGAAAAAAAAAAATCACAGATTTACATTTTTTCAGACACTAGAGAGTCCAAAAAAGTATTTTAAAAAAATGCCACCTGTCTATACATGTGATTATAAAAGCTCTATCTCCCAAAAACATTTAGATAGAGACTGGAAATTTGGTATGTACTTAGTATGAAATAATGGGAAGAAGCCCGTTGAATATTCCTAACCTCGATTAAACGGAACTATTTCTCCACACTCTCGAGATATTCGTTCTGATGAAAGGTATACAAAGCTATTCGATTTTTAATTATTTTAATTTTTTTTATGGAGAAAATATAAAAAGACAATTTAAAAAAAAAGTGTTTAAAATGACGTTGATCGGTCTATTAGTTACTAAGTTATTTGAGATCATATTTTCCACGCTCTTCGATTTCATTGAAATTTCAATTCAAAGATATATTTCAATTGAAAATGAGACGCAAAATCCAACGCAGTAAATTGTTAAATCATAGGATTATTATTCTAGGACATATAAGTTTGTTTCTTTTACGCAATTCAGTATTACTTGAGTAGTTTGGTGTTTTACATAATTTGTCGAAATTTGTTCATCAGCAAGTCAAAAAAAAATATTATGTAATAAAAATATTTAAATATACGTTTAAACTTTATTTTGTAATTGCAATCCTTTTTATAAATAGCTAACACATGTTTTATTTTCATATTTCATACTATGCATATCCCTGTAGGTAACGATTATGGTGGCTCACAATGAATAGATTTAAATTTAAAATGTTTCATAGTTTTACATTTCTAAATAGAAAGGAATATTTTTAAAGTTGAAAATTTATTGTGAAATGTGGCAAATGAAGAAGTTTTGGACTATAACTAATTTTATACATCAAAGACATTCATTCATTAGCTGATGCACTCTCATTGATAAATGCAATAATGGAAAATTTTGTACGATTATATATATATTAAAACTAGCAAATCGGAAATAATTTGACTCCATCTTAAATAGGACATAATCAACATGGAAACCAATAATTATTATCTATGAAGGGGTATACTTTAATGAATTACTTGTGATGGGATTTAGATGAACGATAAAAAGATTTCATTCGATTTTTATAAAACTTGAAATGAATCGACGAAAATCTTCAACTATTATATGTATATTAAATTTCAAACAATTCAGTTTGATAAATTTGTGCTGTTAGATGCGAACAGACTGACATATCAGATGATAAGTGTAAGTGCAACATATATATATATATATATATATATATAAAAATGCGACATTTTTTTCTTAGACTATAATGTAATGGGATACTTTTCAATGACGTCCTTTATTTGTAATACCTAATAAACTATAGTAAATATCAATAACATTTATCACACAGCAATCCAACTGTATTATCCAATGTTAGACCTCGGACAGATACGCAGACAGACAAATCTAATACTTTAACTCTTTCATTTATGTTGGAAAGCATTAAAACGCATAATAACTTGTCATTTGACAGAGATTTATACCAATAGACGGCCGCAAGCTTAAATTCTCTTGTACAGTCCTGTAGTTTATTTACTGTCTTTACATACATGCTCCTATTTAGATAAAATTTAATTAAGATAAAAATACGGTTAAATAATTTAAATCACATTTTTACAGAAGATTACCTTCCATACTCGGCCTTCCATAACTCTTTGTTGTGTACTTAATAAATTATTGGATAAAATGCATTTTAAAAGTTTTTGCTGTTACTTTTATTTTTATTTACTCTTCTACGTACGTCGATGTTTCTATATAGGGTCATTCCATGTAAAAAGAGCAAAAGTGTAAAAAAAAAGCCGTGGCTCCTTAGGTACCGATTTTAATAAAATTTTATACACACGTTCAATTCATATTGAAATGAAGCTCGGCAAAATATCTCGACGAAAAATAACTTTTTTTTAGCTGTTTTGGACCTTTAAAATACTTGTGATTTAGAACGGCAAGCGTACAATCCCTCAAAGTTGCAAGTTTGAAGTTCTGTATCATGACAATTATTTAACAAAAATGTTTTTTTTTTTTTGCAGTATTGTAATCTCTGAAAAACAATCTTTATATTTATTAAGTAAAAATAATCTTATAATAATATAATTAATCTTAAACTGGCTGTAAATATTGAAAATTTGTAAATTTTTTAAAAATTATAAACGTTATAGAATTTAAAGTATTTAAAAAAACATCTGTGAAATTGATTACTGGTGTATTTTAACATATGAAGATTGAGTTGTCCAAGTTTGAAAGTTGTTATTTATTTCCTTCCTGTTCAAAAAAACGTAGAAACTTTTAAAAAAATTGCAAAATCATAATTTTTCTCTTATTTATCCGCAAAAAATAAATAAAGGAAAGGTTCGACAATAATAATATTGCACAACCATAAACATCAAAAAGTCCAAGATACACTTAAAAAATTTCAATAGTGCCTTTTGGATTCCTAACATAATAAAAATGGGTTCAAAAAACTAATATTCGAGACATTCTGAAGATATCTTTTTTTGAAAACACGCGCTTTTTGCAGGATTCTTGCTGAAAAAGAGAATATGTGCTGCCATCTACATTTGTTATTTGATTTTAAGTTTAAAATACAGTTATTTATTGAAGAGTGTCTTTTTTATTTACTCAAATTTAAAATATTCTTAAGGCAAAAATAAAATGTAAGCAAGGAAAAAAACTTCGTATATTTAAAATATTCACTTTTATCTATAATATCAAAGAGTTTAGAGCTTTTGAAAGCTTTTATTAAAAGTCAAACGAATGATAAAAACTTTCAGTTTTTAATCAACATTTTTCACTGTTTATTTTATTTCTCATTAAGGAATAAAAAAGGCAAGGATTAAATTTTAGATGTATTAACCCGTCAGTAGTCGCGTGTCGATCTTTTCGCCGCCCGTATAACTTATCTTCTCCTAACTTGTATCACATTACAAATGCAACGGAGGTCTACCATGTAGCTGACTTTGAAAGTTTCTTGACCAGCTTAGTAAAGTAACAGGGCACCTCTGTTTTTCTTTCAGGTACATTTTTAGAAACAAAGTTGAAATTGGCGAAAATTCTACGTAACAATCACTAATTTCAGTTCGTTTTTACTTTTTCAAATTGTTCCAGATCTCATGAATAAAATGCATAATTTAAGAAAACTGCAAATTTATATATTAATTGAAATGTTATCTTCGTATATTATATGAATAATACTTCTTATTTTACATATGTGGTATACGGGGGGCAGCGGCGAAAAGACCGAGCGCGACTAATGGCGTTGTGAAAAAAGTCGCGACCACTCGCGGGTTAAATATATTCCATTAGCAATAACGTCAAAAATTTTTGAAGCTGTAATAAATGTCCTTCTTTATAAAAGAAATAACTGAAATATTTCATTTTTTCCACATTTTTTTTACATTTTTTATTTATTTTTAAATTACGGAATGAAAACACAATTACTAAATTACGCTAATATGTTACTTATAGTTCATTCTTAAGTGTACACAATTTTTAAAACAGTCTTTTCATTCCTAAGTCTAACAATCAAACTTGAAATTTCGAGCATGTATACAAGACCTCGATTTCGTATCAACTTTAATGTAAATTTTTGAACTGAAATAAACAAGTCTGAAACATAATACTAGCGTTTACCCGTAAATGATTGTGATCACATATATGATGATTTTCAATAAAATCTGTGATATGACAGCCATACCTGATTTGCTCATTTTGTATGGAATGACTCTATACAGTCCTAATCACTTCGTCAAAAAATGTATGTGATGAAAAAGACATTTTTCCATTTTTTTTCCTTATTCAGTAAATCACAAAAATATTGCAAAAACCTGATATATTGAAAAAAAAAAAAAAAAAAAAAAAAAAAGGTGCTGTTTTTTTTTTTTTGGCCAGTGGAATTGCTAATTACTGATAAAAAGATAGTTGTTAATACAGGATGTCCAGCAAATAAGACACTGATTTCAAAATCGAATATCTTAAGAACAAAGATCGATAAAATTATGCGGTTAACGGTTTGTTGATTAGATAAGCTCTAAAAATGTTATACAGAAGTTTCGATTGGTGAATATTTTGAAAAGATTGTTTTCTTATTGCAAAGAATGCGTGACTTGTACATTTTTCATCTCCTAGCTTGCTTGCAGAGAATGAGTTTTTCGGCAACCATGCCAAATTTTAATGATTTTTGATACTAAATTTTTTGAATTTCAGAAATTCTAAACATTTATTTCCAAAAATCGTTAAAATATGGCATTGTACGCCGAAAAATCCATTCTCTGGAAGCAATCTTAAACAAAAAAAATGACAAATCAAGCATTCTTTACAATCAGAGAACAATTTCTCCAAAATAGTCACCGTTTGAAACTCCTGTATAAAATTTTTACAACTTACTTAATAAACAACCCGATTTACTACATAATTCTATCTATCTTTGTTTTTGAGAAATTTAATTTTGAAATCAGGTTCTTATTTGCTGGACATCCTGTAAGTATAACATTAAAGTAGCAGTATGCATTCCTATATTTAAGTAAAATTAGAATACATTTAATACAGCTAAAAAGGAGTTCTTTTACGCGTATTGTGAATATTTTTAAAATTTCTCATAAAAGACACAAATAAATTATTTTAAACGTTCTTAATTGTATTTAAATATACCAATTCAGTGTTTCCCCTCTAAAAAAATATGGTGTAGTATTGTATTATTATTGCATCATTATTATGTGCCTTAAGGATGTTATAGAAAATAGTTCAAATTAATAACATAATATTTATTTTAATTGAGAATTTAGAGCATAAAACATATGTGTACTTTTCTTAAATTCTGTCTAAATTCTACATGCGCCCTTCTATTTCACTTTAGCAACTTTTTTCTAAAAATGTAAAATAATACTGTCTTCACAACTTTTCATTTTTTCTTATTTATTATGTTTAAGTTTGCTGAGGAAATATTGCTTTTATAAAAAATTTTACTGTGCATTTTTTTATCTCAATCTTTCATTCTATTAAGCATCAAGTTTACTAATTTGTTAGCTGTTAAATGACGGTTCTAAAGCTTATACTATATTTCATTTAAAGAATGTATTTTACTGTGACCTCAATTACAGATTTTGAGTTACTAAGTATGTCATTAGTGAAAATAAAAATGCGAAAAGGTTTAGAATTCAGGCTAAGTCATTAAATACGTTTTACACAAATTTTTCTTTCATTTTTTAAGATTTTTTTTACAATTTTTTAGAAGTATTTTTTAGTTGTGTTAATGGATATTTAAGTGAGTATTAATTGTTACTTTTTGTTGGGAACTTTTAAGCTGAAGTATACAGCAGTTATTTATAATTAAAAAATCTCATTTGTAAAATGTTGTTTCTTTTTGTATATGATCTCTTATAAATATCATTTACATTCATATATATATATATATATATATTTATACATATTTCAGAAAATGTTAAATTGCATATGTACCGTGTTTCTTAAATAATCTCAAAATATATTTAAGAAAATTTCGATTAAATTAAAGAAATCCGTAAAAATTAATTATTGTTTTGCTCATTGATATCTGTGTAATCGACAGTTTTAGAAAATAATTAAAGATACAGTTAAGCTAGTATCTTTAATATAATGTAAAAGTTATATTTTACTTCTTCTAAATAAAAAGTCTGGATTATTGATAAATTGAGATGCAAAATAAATCTTGTTTATTTACATCCGCGATCTTTCAATTGATGGTAAACTTTGTTTGTGTTTGAGTTTTCTTACTGAACTAAATTTTAGTGTTCTATGAATGTATATACACAAATTTATGTCACATATATGCTAACGAAAAGTATATGACGAAGTTTGCTATTATTGATGGTAGTTAGCGAAATTTGAAATTTAACCCCAGAGAGATCAGGCGGGACAGAGGGCCATCCCATTCATAAGAAAATATCAGTCCATGAGGATAATGTTAACCTTTAATCAAACATTCTTCCAGTATCCTCCTGTAGGATAGTCCCCTTGGTAGGTATAGCGTTATTTTTTTTTTTTTACCTTTCCTTTTTTGCGATAAACAATTATTTTTTTAATTATGTGGTAAAATGGTGACTCAGTCTTTCCACGCGACCATCATGGCTTCGAAATTTTTTATTATGTGTATATAGTAGTGTAGTTGTCTGTTCTGAAATGTTTCAGCGCTTTTCTTAAATAATTAATGCACCTATTATTATTAATTACATGCTTTTTTCTTTTTTAATTTATAGTACACTTTTGTACAAAAGTGATAGAAATGATCTGGGCATCTTGCGAAATATTCAAAGTCACAGTTGGATGTGCGCCTTCAAACATAAAAAAATACTAATCAACTAAAGAAATACACTTTTTTAATGAATTACTTATTGTATGTAATGAAATGATTTGCTTTGCTATTTTATGGTACTTTTTCACACAAAACCGATTGAGCTGATTCAATCACCTCACGCAATATAGTTGGATGCGTGCCTTTTTCCGGGTTAAATGTGCATTGAAAAAATGTGTTCTCGAAAATGAGTAGAAAATACTCAATTTTAACTACTTCACATACTCAAAATAGCTCCGATTCAAATGTACTCAAATATGAGAAACACATGTACTCATTTTTGATCCCATCGTTGTGTTCAAATATAAATCGCTATGAACTGTCCCCTGAATTTACAAATTAAAGTAGAAATATACTGCCATTTTTTTGCTCAAAATTATTAACAATAAACGTTTTATCGATTATTTATGGAGAAAAATAGCAAAAGTATTAGCAAAATACCCAAATCGAGCATTTTTATGACAAACGCATTATTTGCAAGCACTTTTAAAACTATTTTAAAATACTGTGTATAGTTAAATAGTGACATTAATAAGCATCTTTTGTGCCGCTACCAATGAAATAAACCAATTCAGGACACAAAATTATCGTTTGTTTCGATTTGATAAGATATGGCGTTTCAAATTTGAGTAAGCGATGTGCTCATTTTTGTACTCAATTCAATATGAGTACATCAATCGACTCATTTTTGAGTATTTAATTTTTTTCAGTGTGGTAGATAAGTTAAAAACTACAACGTTTTAATGAACAAATTTTGTAAAACACAACCCCTCCCCACCCCAAAGAATCACATATGACGTTTCAAGGATGCCTCGATCCACTTATAACCAGTGCAAAAATGGAAAAACGTGAAATAGATTCAAAGAATCCGCTGGCTATAAACCAAACTGGCCGTGGAATGATTGAAAACGTGCCAGCAAAGATATTAAATACTTTAAAGAAATTACGTAACAGACCAGAAATAACTAAAATTAGGAGCCACTACCAGGATCTGTCTACAGTTGTAAAAGAAAAGAGGTGCTGGACATATTAACTAAAGTGGAAGAATGTTAATGAATATTTTAAGCTTCGTAAAAATTTAAATCCAAAATTGTACATTTTTAATTAACTTAGCCTCGTTATAATGAAAGTGATGGTTGAAATTCCATCAGTGTTTAGCTTTTGCAGATTTCTCTCATCTGCATCAAGACGTAATTGTTATGTTACTATTATGTGACGTAATGATCATATTATTATTGTGATACTAATGCAATATTACTAACTTTTCAGAATTAATGTATCAGTAATAAAAATTACCACATTCAGAGAAAGGTATATGATAAAAATAAAATAAAGAAAATAATCCTACAAAAAAAATCCCTTTATCAGAAATAATAATTTGTATTACTTATTTATTGGTAAATCTATGTTCGTATCATAGGAAAGACTTTTAACGCATGAAACACATTCAACAATTTTCTAAATAAAAATTAAATGAAACAATTCTTAAAATCTGCATAGTTCAAGATTTGATTAATTAGAGCTGTTTTTCCGGTAACTAAGTGTTTGATGTAAAGAGCATGGAAAGTATTTCTTTTGAAACAATTAATTTGGTAACTGTAAATTATGTTGATTTAAATGCTTTTTTCTACTCTTCTAAAGAAACAAAATGGATTATTTATTTATTTATTTTTGCAAAATAATGAATAAGGTGCTTATTGCACAACGCATCCGAATAAATAAATAAATAAAACAATCTCATAGAACTTTCGCTTTTTTGTTTTTCAACAATTGAAAATATTTAAATATCATAAAGAAGCTACACTAGACACATAAAATTGAAGTGTAAAACTATATTTGAAAGCTGGTATTTGAAAATGGCTTTAAAACACGAATTCTATTCTGGATGATTTCTCATTCCTATATGAAATTATTTTTCTATAAAAGATATTTTCAACAATCTCATTTTAGAATGATTATATAATAAATTGGTTTCGAAAAATAAGAAAATAAAACATTGATGCTGAAACTTTTGCAATTATAGCTTTTTATATTATGCAGCAGCTTTATCTTCTTTTGCATTTTAACTTTATAAAAAATATTTATTTTTCTTTAGCAATTCATTTGCTATTTATGTATCGCTGTATTTAATACAATTTAGAAAGTGACGAATAATTGGAGTGGTTACATATATATTTATTTATTTGTATATATATATATACAGGGTGGTCATAAAAATCATCTCCGATATGTGAACTTCTAAAGACCTAACTGCTCAACCAATCGATTATTTTTTTTGACTTACCTATATGAATGTATGTGCTCGAGATCGTGGTGATTCAAAACAATAGAGCTTTCATATGTACGGTTACAGCTTAAAAAATCAAAATTCCCAAATGGCAACACCCATCTTTTGCGTAAATTCATCAGGTTATTGAAAGACATAAATGGCGTTAGAACGGCACGCGTATAACTAAAATTGCCGATATAATATCGCGGTACTCAATTCTAATCAGATCCTATGTAATATAATATTCAGAACTCTAAAACATTTTTATTACACCATTACATTTTTATGTAATGATTACATTTTTATTTTCACCATGTGTACACAAACACAACATAAAAACGCATTTTAAAACAAATCTTACATCATTACTCAGATCACAAGTAAATTTAAACAGTTATTGAAATAACACTAAAAATAAAAGAAACGTTGTTATTGGTTCTTTGTTCTTTGTTGAAGATTATTCGCCACGGTAATTATCCTTATACGTGTCTTTCCAACTCCATTTACGGTTTTTGAATGCGCTGATGAATTTTTGCATGAATATATACATACAATGTTCAGCAAAATTTAGACACTGGTGTTTTTTAACCTTTAAATAAAAAATACGAACGCGTGAGTTTTAGAAATGGTTATACTTATTTTCAAATATATTTTAAACAATGTACAATAAAAATAATGGTTATAATGTAAGATAACATATAATTTAATTGAAAAAAGTAAAATTTGCATATTGCAAAAGTTTAGATACTTTTTTGATTTTTAGCCAACTGTTCATGGATAAATGCAAATTTGAAAATTATGATGTCACATGTCCGAAGTATTTAATTATACCTCGATATAGCATCAGTTAGTGAAGATGCCGCGTGCTAAAAATATTCATTTAGATGAGATAATTGAAGTAGGGAAGCTGAAATGGAAAGGGAAGACAATTGCAGAAAAAAAAAAAAAAAAAAAAAAAAAAAAAAACATAATCTGAAAGACCTTGTGTGACAAGAAAATGCGATGACAAAAGGATCCAGAAAGTGACATTTACACAAATAATGATTGTTAATCACATTAAATGTAAGTCAGGAATTTCTGTGTCGACGGACATGATGCTTAGATGATTAAAGAAACAGGTAAATCAAATTACATGACAATAATAAAACAATCAGCTTTAAAATCTCGCTATAAATTGTCCAGAATTCAATTAACTTGCAAACATACGTCATATGGAACTAAATGGTACGCTATGATATTCAGTAACGAGAAAAAGTGGAAATTGAAAGGCTCAAACACGTGGATTGGAATGACTTAAGAAAAGATCCTGGGACTTTATTAAGTTGACAAAAAGAAGGTGAATTTTAAATAATTTGGTCCTCACTTAACTTTAATGCTCGTACATCTGTGGAGTTATTCATTGGTTGCCAAGCAACACAAGACTACGTATATACGTTGGAGATTAATTTTTAGTCGTTTGGTGAACTTTTGCTGATCTAAAATATGGATTTTAGCATCTCTTCATGTTGCATACAAAAGAACTTCGTCTAACGCTGAAAATACTATTGATCTCACCTAGCCGGCGTGTAGTTCTGATCCGGACCCAATCGAAAACTTTTGTAACATCATATATCGTAATGTTTATGCAAATTTTTGTTATAGTTTACTTTTAATGAGTTTCAAGCTGCTGTTGAACATGTTTGGTACGGAATAGACTCCTAACTGACGCAGCATTTAGTTTTTTCGATGAAAAATCACATTCTTGCATTAACTGCAAACAATGCGGGTGCAACTCGATTTTAATTTGTAGTAATTTTTTCTGTAAATACACAAATTGTCTATACTTTTGCCACAATGTTAATTTTATTTTTTTGTCATTATATTTTGTGTAAAAGGTAAAATTCAAAATTTATTGTGTGTGAATAAAAGATAAGTCACAACTAATTTTTTACAGAGGAATTACAAACATTCGGTACATACTTCAGAAAATAGAAGCATAATCGATCATTGTCAAAATTTTTCTGAGCGGTGTATATATATATATGTGTGTGTGTGTGTTGCTACTTGTAAATTTCGAAATTTTTTCCCTGTGATCGTAACCGTGAGAACTCTGTTGTTTTAAATCATCACCATCTCGAGCCCATAATTTCATATAAGTATATCTAAAAATTGTTTTCGATTAATTGAGCAGTTAGGCCTCTAGGGATTTATATATCGGGAAAGATTTTTATGGCCACCATGTATGCGATATCAATGAAATTTTGAAACAACAATTTTGACCAGTTGCGTTAAATGTAATGAAATTAAAATCGCATAAAAATGAATTTATCGAAAAAAAATCTTTATAATATACTTTGTGAAACTGTGTGTTATTTTCCAATATCATTTTAATTATATTTTTAAGTTATAAGTATACTCATTTAATTAGTTACATAATATTTATTTAAACTCATTGAACATGCCTAGATATTTAAAAAATTATGTTTCATAAAGACATGAACAGATATTTAAATTATAACACAGAGCAACAAATATACTGGGAATAGATAACATACTATATTTTATCGCATTTTCTTATGTATTTTAAAATAAAAGTTTAAGCTTTTGTAGAAAATATACGTTGGCTCTTAAAATTTATAGGCTTTAAAAATGAAATAAAACATCGTTAAGTTATCTAGATTTACTCGAAAATGTATTGCCCATAAAATTTTCTTATGTATACTCCTTTGCTAATCGATCCAAAATCTTACAAACTGGAGGAAATGACATAAAAAATGCCGACTCGTTCTTTAATGTTATATATATATTTTCCAAATTAAATATCAAGTATTATTTTATAATTTTTTTCAAACAGAGAATTATTTTTTGCATAGTCAATATTATTAAAATCCGTTATCATTAAATGAAATATTTTTGTACATCTATACTTTTTTTTATCAAAGTAAAACATAATTTTCTTTTGTAATTTCCTTCTACAGTGTTTTATCCTTGTTTTATTTATATGGTGAAATTTTAAAAAAAGATTATTTTTCATTGCTGTGAATATAATATTGTTTTATTTTTCATATCTTTAAAATTCCAAAAACGTTAAATAAGGATCTGTGATATTTTTAAAGTAAATAATACAAAATTATTTTTTTAATAATTTATTTTACATAAAAGTCATTAAAATTATAATGCAAATGCCTGAAATATAGTTCTAGAGTTACATTAACATTAATGCTATATGTGCATGTATTAAAGAGTTGAATATTGAAAATCTAAAATGAATTAATTTTTACTAATTTGGAAGTAATTTCTCACATTTGCTAATTTTCGTTATTTCTTTTGTTTAAGCTTTATTCCCCATTTCCTTTCCGTGATTTTTAACTCATTCATTTGATAATAATAATGACATCAATATGACATTGATATCATTATTTATAAAACGTAAAAACGTGAAGATTATGTAAAAATTCATAATATATTTTATACAAATGTAGTGTAATTCTTCTGGTTACTCGTTACTATTATTTTAAACTACGTTTATTTAAAATATAAAAAGAAAATTAAAAGATATTTTCGAGTGATTTAAAGCAAACTTTAATACTCATCAGCATACAATATAGATAAGAATGATTTATTTGTTATTAATATTGTTTTAATTCATGCGGTACGCCGATGAATGTTGAAGTTTGCTTTCAACCAGTATATATGTATATACACTGGTGTCCAAAAGTTAAGCATAATTGGTAATTAAGTAAGTAAAGAAAGATATATAAATCGAAATGTGGTGAAACTCCAGGTGTATAAACAAAATAGTACGCGTCATATATTTTCGCGAAAAGTTTCCCCGAAATCAAACAGGGGACCGTCAACAAATTGAAAAAGAACGAAGATCTTTTGGATAACCCTGTCAAAACTAATGTAGCAAAAGCGTTCAAACTGCACACTATGATTAAGTTGCTTATTGTAATGTACTGTGTTTATTTTTATAAGGATAGCATGAATACTCGTAGAGAAATTAAGGTTTTTATAAAAACAGTCCTGAGTTTTTTGCTTATAATTTGCAGAGTTTTTTATATAAAAAAATGTTCTTTTCTGAAAATATGACAAACATCATTGTACACAATACCCTGTCATCAGAATTTAAAAATAATAAAAATTTTATGAAAAATGAGTAGGTTTAGTAAATAATTTTTCATTGCGCATGTGTCAACGATATCAAAATTTCATTTGGATATTATGTCAGTTAAATGTACAGAGCAACGTTTGTGAAAGTCTCAAAAACATAGCTTAAAAATTCTGAAAATTATCGTCAATAGAATCAACTAAAAATCCGTTATTCCTAAAAGGAAGAAAAAAAACAGGGGTTTTATCCAAATATAGTTGTACGTGCAATATTGTGTAGGCACTAAACAATAGAATATGGATACAGCCCCTCATGTTTTTGCTTCATTTAGGGAATAAAGGATTTTGATCTCATTCTATCAACGATAATTTTCAGAATTTTTAAGCTATGTTTTTGAGACTTTCACAAACGTTACAATACACATTTAACTAACATAATATGCAAATGAAATTTTGATATCGTTGACGCATGCGCAATGAAAAATTATTTACTAAACCTACTTATTTTTCACAAAATTTTTATTATTTTTAAATTCTGATAACAGGGTATATTGTACAACGATGTTTGTCATATTTTCAGAAAGGAATATTATTTTATATTAAGAACTCTGCAAATTATAAGCAAAAAACTTAGGACTGTTTTTATAAAAACTTTAATTTCTCTACGAGTATACAGGCTATCCTTATAAAAATAAATACAGTACATTACAATAAGCCACTTAATCATAATGTGCAGTTTGAACGCTTTGGCTGGATTATTTTTGACAGGGTTATCCAAAAGATCTTTTTTTTTCAATTTGTTGACGTTTCCCTGTTCGATTTCGGGGAAAACTCTTCGCAAAAATGTATGACGCGTACTATTTTCTTTACACACCTGGAGTTTCACCACATTTCGATTTATATTTCTTTCATTACTTACTTAATTACCAATTATGCTTAACTTTTGGACATCAGTGTACATATACAGGGTGGTAATAAAAAAGCTTTGCCGATATATGGAAGTCTAGCGGCCAGTCCGTCAAACGATCGAGGTGAAATTTCATATATAGCTATTCAGAGGTATGAGCTCGAGATTCTGTGAACGGAACAAAATTGAGCTCAAGGTTACGGTTACACTTACAGAAACTAAAAATTTTGGCAACGCCCATTTTTTTTCAACGCAATATGCTCCGCGCATGAGAAAAGCCTAAAGAGCGTTGGAACGGTACAAACAGCCCATAAAAAACACGACCAAGGAGCACGAAGAAACTTTTAATATGTCAGAGACAAAATACTAATCACGGAACATCATTTGCCAGATAATCAGCGAAGAAAACGGATAAAAAGTTGGGTGGAAATGTTAGTTCTTCAGTCGGAGCTCGCAAATGCCAACAAAATGATTTCGTTCGTGGTGAGTTTTTAAAACTATTATCAAATTTCAATGAATGCTGCGGAAACCTGGCGTGTTTACCTTCGAAACCATCGCCAAATACGTGGCCTATGCATTTCACAAGCTCTTCGTGACTAAGTAATGAAATTCGAAGAAATTGGTTGCACCTGTGATAGTCTGCGATCCAAACGATCAACTGTTCCTAAGGATACTGTTATGGAAGTGCATCACATTGCTACCAGAGGACGCGTGCAAACTACAAAAGGTGCATCTCATGCATTTGATATATCAAAATCAATGGTCTTAAAGTTACTGCGCTCTGTAATCCGCATGTTTCTTTGCCAATACCAGCGCGCCCAGACGTTGGAAGTGAGAGATCATCAACAACATATAGACTTTGTTAATGGAATTCTTATCCAGTATGATGGAGATAACGATCGACCTCTTCGCATATTATGAACGACATTATGAACGACATTTCACCTTAACTGGTAACGTCAATGGCCTCCAAAATCCCCCGACCTCACTCCTATGGATTTCAGGTTTAGGGAATATCTAAAATCTAGAGTGTACATGTGCAATTCGCAAACTTTGCGGCTTTCAAAGATTCTATCAAGCGTGAGATTGCAAACAAATTTCATGCGATGTAATGTTCGGCTGTATTGTCCACAGTCACCACCATGCAATGTGTAATTGCCTGTGATGGCACCCATGTGGAAAATGTGTAATCAAAATAAAAGTTTTCTCCGATCTATGGTGTAATCAGAGATAATTGTACTGACTCTGTGTCATATGCAAATTTACTCCTTGCGCCCCAATCGTGTTTTTATGGGGAGGGGGGGGATTCGCAGAACGGTTTTTTGTGCGTGCATAACGTGTCCGTTCCTTGCTTTACACGTACGGTTCTAACGCTCTTTAGGGTTTTAGCATGCGCTGAGCATTATGCGATGAAAAAAAAATGGGTGTTGCCATTGGAAAATTTCGAGTTTCTGTAACTATAACGGTAACCGCGAGTGTAATTTTGTTGCCGTTCAGAGAATCTCGAGCTCATACCGCTGAATAGCTGTAACTAAAATTTCAACTCGATCGGATGAATGGACTGGCCGCTAGAGCTCCATATACCGCCAAAGTTTTTTATGACCACCCTGTATGTAAGTGTGTGTGTGTGTATTTTTTAGTAAAGCATAATGGCATTCTAGCCAATATCAATATTACTTTTAAATACAAGGGTAAATTCATTTATATGTTTCGTTGATTTTATTGTTCACTTGAAAAAGTAGATGGCGAAACCTGTTTCTTTTTTCTATAATTAGCTAACTAATATTTGTTAAAAAAAATAGTACTATGTCTTCACCTAAGCATTTTTAGATAAGGTTCGAAATATACGTTCTTAACCTTTATTAAAGCACAAAAATGAAATAATATACGTCAATTACCATGAAAATTTTCATGTCATTCTAAAGTTAATTTAAATTGCAATAATACCTCAACTATTAGGAATAAATGTTTTTATATTTTAACATTAATTTTACTACATGCTTATACATTTTTAGATAAGGATCAAAATATAGTTATAAATTATTAATTTATTTAAAGTACTAATGTTTATAAAATAAAATTTATAGCACAAAAGGGAAAGAATATATGTCAACTACCGTGAAAATATCCACGTCATTCTAAAGCTAATTTAAATTGCGACAGTACCTGAAATATCAAGAAGAAATGATTGTATATTTTAATATTGAGTCTAATACATGCCTTTAAATAACACGTCATTTCAACATTTGTGAACCCGGATCAATTCTACTCATTTTATCATGAAATCAGCTGAAGTAAATCACACAAACGTTAAATCTGTTATTATCTCAAATCCCTAACGAATACATAAATATGATGTACGGCTCGTCCTCACTTGACAAACGACCAACACGCCAAGATGGCTATAAATGAGGCCTCATACAATAAATTTTGGTTATATCTATGTTCACGCGTGAGTACAACGCTTTAGCACTTCATTAAACACAATGAACTCAATCATGATACTAAATTGTATGATTGGTGTTCTTCATTACAACCGTGAAACCATAAATCTATTGAATTAGTTGTCAGTCCACCTAAAAATTTTAAACCTTTAAAGAAGTAAATAGGGACCTTTTGATTTGTTGTTATAGTGCTTTTAGACAAAATAAAATTTATATTTAACGTAAAGAACGATTATGAAAACATTATGTATGTAACATTAAGCCATAAAAATATATTTTAGCGTTAAGAAGAGTGGTGATGGACATTAAAATATATCACAAGAATAATTACCCTATTAGAAATGTTTTGTTTAAACATTGTAATGCTCAGCTTCTGTGAGAATAGTAGCTAAAGAAATGTCACTGTTGATAGCCATAAAATGATATTTTACGGTGGCGCTGCGCTGTAGCATCTACACATTTAGGGCAAATGAATCCCCTCTACAAATAAAAAAAAACAGTTTTTTCGGAATATGTAGCATCATGTGTTTTTCTTAAAAATAGAGATAAAAATGAAAACAAAATATTACTTATACATATTGTAGCCCTTCTATAAATAAAAGTAATTTAATTTCATGATTCAATCGGTTTTCAAGGAGTAATTGTCTTTTAACATCTCTCTTTAATATTTTTTTAACAAAATGTCCGCCACGCAAATTTTCTGAAAACATTGTTAAATGTATCAACTTAAAATTTGTTAAGGTATAACAAAAACGTACTATATTTAAAAATAAAAAGACGCCGTTTTGATTTTCGCTTAAAACAAATAAAATTAAAAATGTATTACATACAATTTGAAAATCCTAAAAAAAATATAACAGTCTTTTTCACTCTTTTAATTTTTTTAATCTCAGATCTGTAATGTTAGATAATTTTTTAAAGAAACAAGTTAACTACATTATTTTTTAAAGTTTCAACAGTTTATCTAAATTATAATTTTAGAAAAACCATACCAAACATAAAAAAGAAAAAACTTTTGAAAAAAAGGCAAAAAGCTACATACTTATCCACAATGCATAAATTAAAAATTTTTAAATCCTTCGTGCATCATAAACATGTATGTCCATAATCGGGTAGTACCATTATCTTTTAGCTCTATTTTTAGATCTAAAACTGAAAACTTATGAAAAATTTTAAAATTTAAATCAATTTAAACCTTTACATTTTCGCAATCCGGAATACATTTAAATATTTCAAGTATTGCAAAGATTTTTCTGCGTTTGAAGATTGATTTGATATCAACTTTTACGTTTAAAGTTTATTAAAATTGTGATTCCTAACGAAGTCATATAATTTATAAATCAATTCCCAATGCATAAATTATAGCGATTAAAATTCCACGTATATAGAGTCATATGTCAACAATTCCCACTTACAGTTGTATGAAAACCACATTTGAAGGTATATAATTATATATATATGTATATATATATATAATTATATAATATAATATAATTATATATATTTACCCAAATGGAACCAATTTTAAATAACTGCATAGACTTTTTAAATTCAATTCATATTTAAATTTTCGAAAACTTTTTAAAATTCATGGATCGAAAATTCGCATTGGTATAAGATATGCGACAGAAAACATGTAAGCTGATTAGAAAAGTTAAATATATTTCAAAACTGTGCAAATTTAATTAATGTATAGCGTCAAAAATTCTTTTTTCAATAATAAATTAAGAAATATATGAAGAGGCTAATTGTGTTAAACACTTTGAAGATATATTTTTAGTCATCATTCATACTTTTACTTATCAATGTTTGATGCAATACATAAGTATTTAATTTTATAAACAAGTCATGAAGCATTGAATGTTAGTTACAGTGAAAAATGAATGAGATAAATTATTTTCATTATTAATGTTTGACAAATTTTATAAATCCCTTTCTGTAATAGGTTATTAAATTGATGAGCATTTTATATTTCTTCATTTTTGATGCTCGTAATCAGTTTTATAATCAATATTTTTAATTAGAAGTGCAGCTACGTTACATGTGCGTTATAACGAGGACATCATATCAATTATATGTTACTGATATTGTCTAATTTTACATTTAAAAAAAGCTTCTTAAAAAATCTCAAAATGTAAAAAAAAAAAAAAAAAAAAAAAAAAAAAAAAAAAAAAAAAAAAAGCAATGTCTTTTTAAGTTTCCGCTTTTTTATTTTATGAAACATAAAAATATTATCGAATAATAATCATAAAAAATCGAATTTTCATTCAGAAAAAATGCATTAAACTTAACTATGAAATGCAGCATATGAAAGATATACTTTTACTACTAAGCGCACAAATTGAAAATTGAATTCTAAATGTGAAAATAGTTCATTTTTATTTAGAAAGGGGCTGTATTTCTTATACACTGAAAAATAGTTGAAGCCAAAACTAATTTTGTTTTAAAAACAAAAACAGAAAATTTGTGCGCTTAGTAGTAAAAGAATATCATTCATATGCTGCATTTCATAGTTAACTTTAATGCATTTTTTCTGAATGAAAATTCGATTTTTTATGATTATTATTCGATAATATTTTTATGTTTCATAAAATAAAAAAGTGGAAACTTAAAAAGACATTGCATTTTTTTTTTTTTTTTTTTTTTTTACATTTTGAGATTTTTTAAGAAGCTTTTTTTAAATGTAAAATTAGACAATATCAGTAACATATAATTGATATGATGTCCTCGTTATAACGCACATGTAACGTAGCTGCACTTCTAATTAAAAATATTGATTATAAAATTGATTACGAGCATTAAAAATGAAGAAATATAAAATGCTAATTAATTTAATAACCTATTACAGAAAGGGATTTACAAAATTTGTCAAACATTAATAATGAAAATAATTTATCGCATTCATTTTTCACTGTAACTAACATTCAATGCTTCATGACTTGTTTATAAAATTAAATACTTATGTATTGCATCAAACATTGATAAGTAAAAGTATGAATGATGACTAAAAATATATCTCCAAAGTGTTTAATACAATTAGCCTCTACATATATTTCTTAATTTATTATTGAAACAAGAATTTTTGACGATATACATTAATTAAGTTTGCACAGTTTTGATATATATTTAACTTTTCTAATCAGCTGACATGTTTTTGTCGCATATCTTGTACCAATGCGAATTTTCGATCCATGAATTTTAAAAAGTTTTCGAAAATTAAAATGTGAATTGAATTTAAAAAGTCTATGCAGTTATTTAAAACTGGTTCCATTTGGGTAAATATATATAAGTATATACCTTCAAATGTGGTTTTCATACAACTGTAAGTGGGAATTGTTGACATATGACTCTATATACGTAGAATTTTAATCGCTATAATTTATGCATTGGGAATTGATTTATGAATTATATGACTTCGTTAGGAATCACAATTTTAATAAACTTTAAAAGTAAAAGTTGATATCAAATCAATCTTCAAACGCAGAAAAATCTTTGCAATCCTTGAAATACTTAAAAGCATTCGGATTGCAAAAATTTAAAGGTTTAAATTAATTAAAGTTTCAAAATTTTTCATGAATTTTCAGTTTTAGATCTGAAAATAGAGCTAAAAGATTATAGTACTACCCGATTATGGACATACATGCTTATGATGCACGAAGGATTTAAAAATGTTTAATTTATGCATTGTGGATAAGTATATAGCTTTTTGCCTTTTTTTTCAAAAGTTTTTTCTTTTTTATGTTTGGTATAGTTATTCTAAATTTATAATTTAAATAAACTTTTGAAACTTTAAAAAAATATGTATTTAACTTGTTTGTTTAAAAAATATCTAACATTACAGATCTGAGATTGAAAAAATTAAAAGAGTGAAAAAGAGTGTTATATTTTTTCTTAGGATTTTCAAATTTTATGTAATATATTTTTAATTTTATTTGTTTTAAGCGAAAATCAAAACGGCGTCTTATTATTTTTAAATATAGTAGGTTTTTGTTATACCTTAAAAAATTTTAAGTTCATACATTCAACAATGTTTTCAGAAAAATTTGCGCGGCGGACATTTTGTTAAAGAATATCAAAGAGAGATGTTAAAAGACAATTACTCCTTGAAAACTGATTTAATCATGAAATTAAATTACTTTTATTTATAGAAGGGCTACAGTATGTATAATTAATATATTTTTTTCATTTCATATATATTTTTTTCATTTTTATCTCTATTTTTAAGAAAAATACATGACGCTACATATTCCGAAAAAACTGTTTTGTTTTACTTGTAGAGGTCATTCATTTGCCCTAAAAGGGTAGATGCTACAGCGCAGCGCCACCGTAAAATATCATTTTATGGCTATCAACAGTGACATTTCTTTAGCTACTATTCTGACAGAAGCTGAGCATTACAATGTTTAAACAAAACATTTTTAATATGGTAATTATTCTTGTGATATATTTTAATGTCCATCACCACTCTTCTTAACGCTAAAATATATTTTTATGGCTTAATGTTATATACATAATGCTTTCATGATCGTTCTTTACGTTAAATATAAATTTTATTTTGTCTAAAAGCACTAAAACAACAAATCAAAAGGTCCCTATTTACTTCTTTAAAGGTTTAAAATTTTTAGGTGGACTGACAACTAATTCAACAGATTTATGGATTCACGGTTGTAATGAAGAACACCAATCATACAATTTAGTATCATGATTGAGTTCAATTCATTGTGTTTAATGAAGTGCTAAAGCGTTGTACTCACGCGTGAACATAGATATAACCAAAATTTATTGTATGAGGCCTCATTTATAGCCATCTTGGCGTGTTGGTCGTTTATCAAGTGAGGACGAGCCGTACATCATATTTATGTATTCGTTAGGGATTTGAGATAATAACAGATTTAACGTTTGTGTGATTTACTTCAGCTGATTTCATGATAAAATCAATAGAATTGATCCGGGTTCACAAATGTTGAAATGACGTGTTATTTAAAGGCATATATTAGACTCAATATTAAAATATACAATCATTTCAGGTACTGTCGCAATTTAAATTATCTTTAGAATGACGTGGAAATTTTCACGGTAGTTGACATATATTATTTCCCTTTTGTGCTATAAATTTTATTTTATAAACATTAGTACTTTAAAAAATGTTAATAATTTATAAATACATTTTGAGCCTTATCTAAAAATGTGTAAGCATGTAGTAAAATTAATGTTAAAATATAAAAACATTTATTCCTAATAGTTGAGGAATTATTGCAATTTAAATTAACTTTAGAATGACATGAAAATTTTCATGGTAATTGACGTATATTATTTCATTTTTGTGCTTTAATAAAGGTTACGAACGTATATTTTGAACCTTATATAAAAATTCTTAGTTGAAGACATAGAACTATTTTTTAAACAAATATCAATTACCTATTTATAGAAAAAAGAAACAGGTTTCGCCATCTACTTTTTCAAGCGAACAATAAAACCAACGAAACATATAAATGAATTTACCCTTGTATTTAAAAGTAATATTGATATTGGCTAGAATGCCATTATGCTTTACTAAAGAAATACACACACACACACACTTATATACAAGGTGGTCATAAAAAACTTTGCCGGTATATGGAGCTCTAGCGGCCAGTCCATTCAACAGAGCGAGGTGAAATTTCAGATATAGTTATTCAGAGGTATGAGCTCGAGATTCTCTGAACGGCAACAAAATGACACTCACGGTTACGGTTATAGTTACAGAAACTCGAAAATGTCCAATGGCAACACCCATTTTTTTCATCGCAAAATGCTCAGCGCATGCAAAAACCCTGAATAGCGTTAGAACCCTACGTGTAAAGCAAGAAACGGACACGTTATGCACGCACAAAAAACTGTTTTGCGAATTCCCCCCCCCCATAAAAAACACGATTGGAGCGCAAGGGGTAAATTTGCATATGACACAGAGTCAGTACAATTATCTCTGATTACAACACAGATCGGAGAAAACTTTTATTTTGATTACACACTTTCCACATGGGTGCCATCACAGGCAATTACACATTGCATGGTGGTGACTGTGGACTGTTGCGTATATAGGGTTCTTTTGATCTTATGTTTAGACGACTGAAAACTCTTGTCTCTTAGAAAAGTAGAAAATAATTTATTTACAGATCTTCAGAACAACAGAGTCTTCGAAACTCACAAATATTGCTAGATATTCAAAAATAATTGTTCAAATCTATCGTACAAGTGCAAATATAGGTTCCAGAGACTCTTTATACAACGTCTCAACACTAAATCACATTCAAAACAACGTAAATAAAGCTCAAGCAAACTTGCTTTGACAATCGTAGCTCACTCAATGACTGACTGATAAATAATAACAACGACAGCTCGTATTGCTCTCCTATATATAGTCTCGCCGCATGCGGTGGAAATTTCTACAACCTTCTGGAAAAATCCGGAAAACCACGGAACAACATTCAATGTATCAGCATATCTAAAAGGGGGGGTTACCATAGAGAGTGAAGGGGTACCATCGCCAACTTGGCGATATATCGCCAAATTTGACGACCAAAATTAGTCGTCAAAAGTGACGCCAACTTGGCGATATCTCTAATATTTCGCAAAGCTGCCATAGACAAGTTTGCTTGATAACAGAGACAATGTAACAAAAATTAATATTAGTAAAGAAATGGAGCTTAATAAGATTATTTACATTATTTTACAGTACAAACACTAACTATTTACAAAATTCGTAACACTACCCCCTCCTCAAAGACTGCACGTCCCGGGCAGTGCAATCCTTGAGTTAGAGGAAAACACTTAAAATAAGTAAACAAATAAATAAATAAATAAATAAAAAAATAAATAAATTAATAATAAGATTTACATAAATAAGAATTAATTGCTATTTACATATTTACAAAAAGTGACTTTCATGACCATGGTCTGAAATTCCAGTTGAGTTTCTAATCACTTTGGCCAAAATAAGGGGCTAGCCGGTTATAATGTACGACCTTGGGCTTGGAGTGTGGCGATTTTCGTATGCGAACGACGACGTCATTCAGCCTGTTGACGACTGTGTAAGGACCGTCCCAGTTTCTTTGTAGTTTTGGCGACAGTCCCTTACGACGTATGGGATTCCACAACCAAACTTTGTCACCTTCGTTGAACTCATGTCCAGTTGCCTTTATGACGTACCGTGTCTTCATCTTTTCTGATGCCAGTCCGATTCGGTTCCTCGCTAGACAATGAACCTCCTCAATCCGTGCCTGGAGTCCATCCACGTGTTCTTCAGGCGACAAAGGAGCGTCAGGAGGACGCACAGTGGGGTATTTGACAAATCTGGGCGGCCAAAATTATTTTTTTGTTTTAAACTAATTTAAACGGTTCAAAAACGTTTATGTAATAAATGTTGTTCACTATTTTAAAAATCATTGATGTTTTACAACTCTGTGCTGGTTTTATTGAACAAAATTAGTATTATAAAATAAATGATAATTATGATAAATAGCATTATTAGTGTGGTAAGGAGATGTATTATTGGAGTATTATTGGTGTAGTAGTAGTCACGCATGTAATAGATTTTGCCAGATTGTTTTGTTGTTTATGTTGCAAAGTAATTGAATTGGAACTAATAAGCTCTGAAATATGGAAAGAAGAAGAGGAATCACTCTCAAATTTTTGTTTTTATTGTTTTTGTTGCGATCCATCACTGTCCCATTTACATATAAGAATTAATGCACATTTTTCCTCTTCATTTAAATTTACCAAAAATTCTTTCAAATAAATGAATAATCGTGTCACTGTTAAATTAAGTTATTCTTAAGTATTAATTTATGCGCAAGTGTTGATAATTTTAAAAGACTGCTTTTCTGAATAGCAATGAATTTCAGCTTGCTGTAAAAAACTGTAGCACAGGTATACATTTTATTTATCATTTCTTATAATTTCATATTGGTTCCTGGAAAGATTAGTTTCGACAAATAATGATAATGTTTAAAGAGATAATGTTCTAAAAAAGGGGATATTTGTGTTTTCTTTTCTGTTTGCTGAGTTCTCATATATGTTTTTTTATATTTGAATGCTTGCTTTGGTGATTATGTTAATTCTTTTGACACATGGGCAGCATCTATCTTCTCTGAAATTTCTAATTTTAACTGAACGGCATGTGTAGGTACTTCCACTTTTGTTAATCTCCTCAAACTTTCAAACATTCTCCGCTTTGTGCTATCATTTGATTCAGTGAAAATTTTTGTTGTCATCCCTGATCCATTTATTTTACTTGAAATTTCTATTGTAGCTTCAAGTCATTCCTTATTATTTTTCATAAAAATATTTAATTTGTGAAGGGCTGCGATCCATTTGTTTTTGAATTTACCCTTAAATTGGGAAAAACTGTGCTTGAAGTTTTTTAATTCATCATCATCAAAAGTATTATTAAGAAGGTAATTTTCAAGAAAAGTCCGTCTATCATTTACATTTGATGGTTTTGATTTTGCATAATGTTAAAAAATGCATTTCTAGTCATTATTTTGACATTCGAAGACCCTAAATTAAAATAAATAAGAAAAGTAAAAAACAAAATGCATAATAAATATATACAAGTTAGATAGATAACATTATTTTATCTCTTACATTTTTTAAAAATCTTGCAATCTTTAACTAATTTTAAACAAAAACTTATGTAAAATTGATGCGACTTATTTTTTAGATAAAAATAGTTAACAATAAGCAATAAATGCCTTTCATTTTCTGAAAAGTGCTTTAAAAAGATAAAAGGGAATGAATACATTATTTTAAAGCAATTTTTTTTTCAAATTAATATAAATTAATTTCAATAAGATTGACTGAAAAGTAAACAAATATGATCACTTTCTAATAAATCATAACAATATTTTTCATTTTAAAATTTATATCATAAATATGAGTTAAATATCTGTACATAGGGATTTCAGATGCTTACTCAGAATTTTGGAATAGAATATTTATATTGCCTTCAATTTCAAAAGCAGACGAATGCAGAACTACTTTTAACGAAAACAAAAAAAGAAGGGAGAATACTTATTGCTACAACAAGTAACTCTGCTTGGAAAAGCTTGGAAATATAACAAAATCCTTCGTGAAGTCAGAAATAAGGGACAAAAATAATAGAAAAATATACGTTGTTTTCAATTAATTTTGCAAATACGAAAAGTAACGTTTTCTTAATTTAAAAATTAAAAATATAATAATAGATACATGCATCGCCACTATCCATAACGATTAGATTTTAAATACTTTCAAAAATAAAGTTATTCACTTTCGAAAATAGAAAGTCACAATGCACAAGGATCTGTCGCCGATGCGTTTAACGGAACACTCTAATTTCAACTGATAACAGGAAGTCATCGTTTGCTTAAACAAGATAAAAATGGTATCACAGGATTTCCCAAAGACTCAGCTTCAAACTGTATCCCTCCATTTGATCGTGCGATGTACTTTATGAAATCGACTTTTGTCCAGCCAGATTCTTCGAATACCCCACAGTGGGACGGCCAAACAAAAGATCCGCAGGCAGACGAAGATCACGACCAAAGAGCATTTGAGAAGGGGAGTAACCTGTGGCCTCATGAGTGGCACTCCTGTAGGCAAGCAGGAAAAGAGGCAATTTCTTGTCCCAGTCCTGTTGGTCTCTAGACACCAGGAGAGAGAGGCTATTTAGGATGGTACGATTGAACCGCTCCACCATGCCGTCCGATTGCGGATGTAGAGGTGTAGTTCGAGTTTTGTCCATTCCGAGTAGTCCACACATTTCCTTAAACACAGCCGAATCAAAGTTTCTTCCTTGATCAGAATGGATTTGAAGAGGAACTCCGTATCTTGAAACCCAGTGTTGAACCAGTATATCCGCTACTGTTACCGCCTCTTGATTAGGAATGGCGTAGGCTTCATGCCACTTGGTGAAGTAATCCATGACAACGAGGATGTACTTGTTGCCATCAGATGTTCTAGGAAGAGGACCCAGGATGTCTAGAGCAATTCGTTCGAAAGGAGCTCCTACATTATAACGCTGCAATCGTCCACGGGTGCGCCTCTTTGGATCTTTACGTGCTACACAGGTGTCACAAGTCCGACACCACTTCCCCACATCACTGCGAACATTATTCCAGTAGAAACGCTCTTGAACCTTTTGCAGGGTCTTCATTACACCAAAATGACCTCCTGTAAGACTACCATGATGTTCCTGAAGGACCATAGAAATTCTCGACTTAGGGAGTAGTAGTTGCCACCTACATGTCTTTCCATCATCAGACTCCCATTTTCGGTACAAGATACCGTTCTTCAAATGTAGGGAATCCCAAAGAGCCCAATAACGTTTAGTCGTAGGATGGTAATGGGCCATGTCTTGCCAGCTGTTTTCCTGTTGGACTCCTTTTTCAGCTCTAGAATTGGCTTAATTTCAGGATCAGCAAGTTGATGTTTACGCAGGATCTCATCACATCACTGATCTTGTGATGATGTAGATCCAGTTGTAACTTGTCTTACTATAGGACATTTGACATTAAATTTCTACAACCTTCTAGAAAAATCCGGAAAACCACGGAACAACATTCAATGTATCAGCATATCTAAAAGGGGGGGGGGTTACCATAGAGAGTAAAGGGGTACCATCGCCAACAATCGCCAAGTTTCTCCAGGTGAAGGCTGTTCCGAGGATAGGTCCTTCATGTTGACTCAGTTGCCAAATTGTCTGCCATCTTGACAGTAGAAGATCCCATGTCGAGAATAGAGATGTCTTGATAGAATCCCACTTCTGACACCAAAATTTGTTGCGTGTATGGGGTTCTTTTGATCAACTATTTGCCTAATTTTTTCTGCATAGACTCGTTCACAGCCATCTGGTGTAGGAGTAGATAATGTACCAGGAATACAATAAAACATAAACTAACAATAAACACCAGATGGCTGTGAACGAGTCTATCCAGAAAAAAATTAGGCAAATAGTTGATCAAAAGAACCCTATATACGCAACAAATTTTGGTGTCAGAAGTGGGATTCTATCAAGACATCTCTATTCTCGACATGGGATCTTCTACTGTCAAGATGGCAGACAATTTGGCAACTGAGACAACTTGAAGGACCTATCCTCGGAACAGCCTTCACCTGGAGAAACTTGGCGATTGTTGGCGATGGTACCCCTTCACTCTCTATGGCCTGCAAAAGGTTCTTCATTACACTAAAATGACCTCCTGTAGGACTACCATGAAGTTCTTGAAGGACCATAGAAATTCTCGACTTAGGGAGTAGTAGTTGCCATCTACATGTCTTTCCATCATCAGACTCCCGTTTTCGGTACAAGATACCGTTCTTCAAATGTAGGGAATCCGAAAGAGCCCAATAACGTTTAGTCGTAGGATGGTAATGGGCCATGTCTTGCCAGCTGGGCTTCCTGTTGGACTCCTTTTTCAGCTCTAGAATTGGTTTAATTTCAAGATCAGCAAGTTGATCTTTAAGCAGACTCTCATCACACTACTGATCTTGCGATGATGTAGATCCAGTTGTAACTTGTCTTACTATAGGACATTTGACATTAAATTTCTACAACGTTCTAGAAAAATCCGGAAAACCACGGAACAACATTCAATGTATCAGCATATCTAAAAGGGGGGGTTACCATAGAGAGTGAAGGGGTACCATCACCAACAATCGCCAACTTGGCGATATATCGCCAAATTTGGCCACCAAAATTAGTCGTCAAAACCGCCAACTTGGCGATATCTCTAATATTTCGCAAAGCTGCCATAGACAAGTTTGCTTGATAACAGAGACAATGTAACAAAAACTAATATTAGTAAAGAACTGGAGCTTAATAAGATTATTTACATTATTTTACAGTACAAATACTAAGTATTTACAAAATTCGTAACAGGACAATACAGCCGAACTTTACATCGCATGAGGGATGTTTGCAATCTCACGTTTGAGAGAATCTTTGAAATCCGCAAAGTTTGCTAATTGCACATGTACACTCTAGATTTTAGATATTCCCAGAACCTGAAAACCATAGGTGTGAGATCGGGGGATCTCGGAGGCAATTGACGTTACCAGTTAAGGTGAAATGTGCCTCGATCGTTCTTAATATGCGAAGAGGTCGATCGTTATTTCCATCATATTGGATAAGAAATCCATTAACAAAGTCTATATGTTGTTGATGATCTGTCACTTCCAACTTCTGGGCGCGCTGGTATTGGTAAAGAAACATGCGGATTACAGAGCGAAGTAACTTCAAGACCGTTTATTTTGATCAAATACACGAGATGCACCTTTTGTAGTTTGTATGCATCCTCTGGTCACTATGTCATGCACTTCCATAACAGTATCCTCAGGAACAGTTGGTCGTCCGGATCGCAGACTATCACAGGTGCAACCAATTTCTTCGAATTTCATTACTTAGTCACGAAGAGCTTGTGAAATGCATAGGCCACGTATTTGGCGATGGTTTCGAAGGTAAACACGCCAGGTTTCCGCAGCATTCATTGCAATTTGATAATAGTTTTAAAAACTCACCACGAACGAAGTCATTTTGTTGGCATTTGCGAGCTCCGACTGAGGAACTAACATTCCCACACCACTGTTTATCCGTTTTCTACGCTGATTATCTGGCAAATGATGTTCCGTGATTAGTATTTTGTCTCTGTCATATTAAAATTTTCTTCATGCGCCTTGGTCGTGTTTTTTATGGGCTGTTCGTAGAGCTGATTTTGTGCGAGCATAATGCGTCCGTTTATTGATATAACCATACCGTTCCAACGCTCTTTAGGTTTTTCACATGCGCGGAGCATATTGCGTTGAAAAAAAATGGGTGTTGCCATTGGAAAATTTTGAGTTTCTGTAACTATAACCGTAACCGTGAGTGTCATTTTGTTGCCGTTCACAGTATCTCGAGCTCATACCTCTGAATAGCTATATCTGAAATTTCACCTCGAGCGGTTGAACGGACTGGCCGCTAGACCTCCATATATCGGCAAAGTTTTTTTATGACCACCCTGTATATAGATATATAAATCAACGCGATTGTCTATTACATTTTCTAATGCGACAGATAAAATTTGCATTACTAAGGAACAAATATTTTAGTTAATCAGATAAAATTATATTTGGTAAATAAAATTATGAAATATTATAAAACAATCCAGTCAAAATAATCAAACTAATTACATAATTCTCAGCAAAATCCGATCTGAAAACCTTTCTAAAAGTGTAGTTCTTGATAACCAGATTCTACTAACAAATTCTTTTTTTCAAACTAAGTTGAAAAGTGTTTATGACTTCGGTTTGTCTGTCCATCTGTCCGCACAAATACTCATGTCAATGAACTCGGATTACCCTGAAAATATTGGATTTTAAAAGCATTTAACCTAGCAAGACCCAGTTTAAAGTTAAAATTTGTATAATTTTTAACTTATTAACAAGAACAGTCAAAAGTATATCTTTACATTCTATTCAATGACAAAAAATTGCTTGGAATGAATTTGATAGATGTTACACACTTTATTGTTATTACATTGTATCACTATCTTATATTTTCCATTACAAAATGAATATTTATTAAAAGCAAGAAATAAATTATTTAACCTTCATGCTCTTATATATTTAAAGATAAATGCATTTACGACTGATTTGGACTTAATCTATTTACAATAGGATGTGCTTTTAGCTCCGAATACCGATTTCGCCCAGAGGGAATACACTGTTAAAATTTTTGCTCTAGTTTGAACCAAATTTTGGTGCATAGTAGCTGCCACCATAAGACGGTGAAATTTCGTACCAACAATTCGAGCTTTCTATATCAACCTCGTTCCAACTATTGGAACTATACTTTAACAAGAGCTCCAAATATTGGTTCAAGATTTCATCATCTTTCAGTGGCAGTTATTGAGCACCAAAATTTGGTTCAAACTATGACAAGATTTTTAACAGTGTAAATATCTATATCAATAATGCTTCTTTAATAAAGAATATTCCGAATTCTTTGAAATTTTTTTCCAGTTTAAAGTATTTAGCAAAACGTGAAATATGTCGAAAGGAACGAAAAGCAATAGCTTTTGAATGTTTGAAAATCTTCATAAGTGGTTTTGATAAATTTACATTCATTGACTTTCTGACGAATAAAATAATATCATTCTTTCAGTAACTTTGTAAGTGAAACATATTGGTCAATACAATTTACGCTGATCTCAAAGTGTTAAGTTGCAATAGTATAGGCTCAGTATAAAAAAGTCAGTAACCAAAAACTTCAAGATTTATATAAATAATAATTACGAATTTCAAAATAAAAAATACTTATGCACAATGCTACCATATTTTTTTTATTTAGAGAAAATAATAGATATATATGCATGAGATAAAAAAATCATGTCAAGCTAATGTAATTTTGTGTGTACGATTTGTTGATTATCAACTATTGTTCGCGGTTACGTTGACAATAGCAAGTAAAACTTAGCAATGTCTAGAAGAAATATTTGCCTGATTCGTGCAGCAAGTGATCGAATATTTAAATCTTGGTGAAGCAGTATGCAGGACTTCGGATAGTGCATAGTAGCTTAAATCTTATATGGATCCTCGTAAATACAATCTACTTTCTGTTATGCATAAAGTAACTTGTATTGAACCTCAAAAACTTATATCATTTTCGTAAAATGTAAAATAGTTAAATATAATAGAAATGCGCCACAAATACCACCCCCTTACACCATTATGCAATGCACTATTTTTGTGTGGCACTGTAAATTATTAACATATATTCTTTCTGTCACACATTGTATATAATGCATATTTTAGTACACACTGCATAAATGCATGTAAATTTTATTATGTTCGGATAAGTGTAATATAATCAAAATGCACTTGAAACTATTTATCCATTGACCGTAATGTAAAGAAATACTTTTTCGTGTAGCTGTAATTAAATTATACACCAGATATTCATAAATTTTCCAATCACTCAACAAAATTACACAAAAATTATATATCTTAATTTTCAAAGGTTTTGTTTGGTAGTTTTTGCTGTTATATGCGAATAGACAGAGGACGGACTTAACGACAACTATAGGTGCTTCCTACGCTGTTAAATATCTTGTCATAGTTTGAACCAAATTTTTGTGCTCAATAACTGCCACTGAAAGATGGTGAAATCTTGAACCATTATTTGGAGATCTTGTTGAAGAATAGTTCCAATAGTTGGAAAGAAGTTGATTTACAAAGCTCCAATTGTTGGTACGAAATTTCACCGTCTTATGGTGGCTGTTTTGTAAACAATCAAAACTTCATTATTTGCGTTCAAAAATCTTCTAAATATTCTTGAATTTTTCTTTTAATAAATTTTATTACATACTTAGAATTATAGAATAAAGAAATATTGAATTCAAATTATTTACATACTATGTACAAAATGTATAATATGTACAAAATATAGATGCTTTTAACTTGATAATTTCTGATCATCATACTAAAAACTGAAAAGATGATCCTATATGCAATTCTGCGTGCCTTTTCATAAAAATAACATAATTCTTCAATAAAACTCAAGACACGCACGACAAACAAAAAATATAAACATTCTCTCTAAAAAAATTCTTTTTCATTCCATCAAAAATTGATGCCAACTTTTTTATCTAAACTTTTAATTCATCTCGTAAGATAAAAAATATAAAAGCAAAGCAGACGAAAAAACAGCTTCGCTTCCATAGCAACGAGTCGCGTAAGAAAAAAAATAAATATCACAATTGCAAATTTGCAAACGATTTTCTGTGAATAAACTGATATATTAATTTATCAATTCCTAACAGTGGCAGCTTCTGAGTACCAAAATTTGGTTCAAACTAGAGCAAATTTTTAACAATGTATTTGTACAATTACGAACGCACTGAACGAACGAAAAAAATATTCATTCCCAAAATGATGCATCAAACCTTTTAGTATATTATGTCTTTTTCTTCAGTTATTGAAGATTTATGAAACCGTTAAACATGTCTGTAAAAACACAGAAAAAATGTTGTAAGTTGCACAACAAACGTGACAGATGATGTGCGTCCGTAGTATACAGGGTGAGTCATAAATAACGAAATAATATTAATAATAATAAATAACTATCTCCTCAAATATTGCCCCTAGACCCATACTTCCAATTGCAAAAATTCACAAAAAAAGATGAATTTTTCGATAAGATAAGTTGCAACTCCATGGGGGATCTGTTTTAAAAAATACGAAAATTAAATTTTTATACGGCCCCCAGAGGATAAAACATCCAATTAGAAAAAAATTCTTTATCCCTTCCTGAATTGAATAAAAAAAATTTCATCTCGATATCTGCAAATCTCCGAAAGATATTAATATCCAAAATTCCTGACTTACACCACTTAAGCATACCTCTGAGCGCAGCAAAATCAGTTCATTTGAAGTACAATTAAGGGATCGACCATAAATTTACGTATTGTTAAATGTCGATCCAAGACAACACTTAAACTTTTAGATATAAAAAAAATGCGTATAGGTTTTTGCTTTAAACTTCGATGAAATATGCCAGATATCTGCAATATTTCGACCTTGCTGCTAACTTCGTAACTGGCACGACTCATTAAACGGACCGTCTTGTTAAACACTTATTAAAAGTGTTATCAAATTAAGTGATATTAATTAAACTCTCATTAAAAGTGTCTTAAAAACTTATTGGCGAAGGCAATAAGTTTAGTAAATATAGTAATAGCGAAAATGACTCTTCTATTAGCGGAATCAATGGAAATACAGTCGAACCTCTATATAACGAAACTCCATACATCGAATTTCTCCATATAACGAATTTTTAGTAAGAACGGTCCCCTTTTCGCATGATTACATTAAAAAGAGACTCTATATAGCGAAATATCTATCTCCATATAACGAATTTTTTCATAAATTTATCTTAATTTATTCAGTTTTAAAAAAGCTTCGAAATCATATGGAATCAATTTTCCATCACTTATTTTTGATTTATCGTTCAGTGGAGAGGTTTTTTTTTTTTTTAAAAAAATATTACTTCTCTCCTTATTCTTTAAATCTAACAAATCCATCCCACCTCCCACACACCTTTCAACATCCTTCTCAAAACACAGTCAATTGAATTGTTACACATATAAGAGAGGAATCATGAGAGCACATAAGAGAGACCTTCAAATGGAGGAAAATATCAACTACAATTTTTCATTTCCTTGCTAAAATTTGAGAATTTTTTTTGAGAGCGTAACAATTGTAATTTTAAAATCAAAACAAAAAATTACAGATTTCTTCCTCTGAAATTTATGTAAGTCTTCCTTATTTGATTTTCATTAAGCTTTCAAATAAATGTCTTTTCTCTTTTTTGAAACTGCTTAAATAAGTAAGAAATAAAATGTTAGGTTAATATATACTTTTAAACATTTCAAATTCTTAATTAAAAGGATCAAAAATAATATTTGTTCAAAATTTACACATTAAATACTATTTTTAACATCATACTCTATACATCGAATTTCTCAATATAACGAATTTTTTACTGGAACGATGGATTTCGTTATATAGAGGCTCGACTGTATATTTTAATAAATTACATAGAAATATTTTCAAAAATCTAATTTATACTACAGTTAAACCGCTATAACGGACACTCCCGAATAGCAGACACCTCTGTTTAACGGACTATTTTCCAATCCCCATTCTCAAAACCTAAATTTGTGTATGTTTAACCTCTGAATAACGAACATTCCGAATAGTGGACACTATTTAAGGCGATAAAGGATAAAAAAGTATTTTTTAAGGAGAAAAAAATGAAAAAAGTAAAAAGGCCTCTAAATTTATCAGGGAATTTTGTGATAAATGAGCTGGGGGAAAATCCCCCCCCCCACGTTCAGAGTTCAATTGAAGGGGTTGCCAAGGAGGGACATCTTCCAGAGCATTGAAATATCCCCTCGGAAAATTGAGAAAATTTTATGCTTTTAACAGCCAAAAAGTGCAATCCCCCTCCCCGACCGGAACTCTATAATGTCCAATAATGTCACTTTGAAAAACAAATTACATGTAATCTCAAGCAAAAGTTAACTTTTGTAACAGGGTTTTTTCACAAGCATGTAATGAACAGTGGGTAAAGGTGTGTACAGTTTTATTTAGCCCCATTGCATAAAAAATAATTTTAATTTCTGATTAATCTTATAAAAGAGGTTTTAGGACACATAAAAGTCAATTAATAAAATGTTAAACGTTTCTTAGCACTTTTGATAATCTTTGATTTTTCCAATAGCGGGCACCTCCGAATAGCGGACAATTTCTGCGTTCCCGAGTGTCCGTTATTTAGAGGTTTTACTGTATTCAGTTTCAAAATTTATGAAGGTTTTAAACCTATTTTTGCTTTCTTCTATCTTTACAAGAAGAAAGTATTGGATTCAAGAAAATTTTGAATTCCGGTTTTCGATGGATTCACACGTTTTAGGGCTCAGAGATACCGAAAAACATGTTTTTATGAAATGTCTGTCTGTGAGTCACAGCACAATGAAAAAATTTGAAATCGACGTGATAAAAAAATAAAGTTTAAATCAACTGACGCATTTAAACAGTAATTAAAGAAGGGGAAAATGGCAAAACTTAAACAAAATCTGAAATCGAAACTATACAGCATTTAAACGTTAAGAGCCCATCTTTGCCCATCTTAAAACTAAATGCACTTTGCTGCATCAAATGTTTTTATCCCGCGAGTAGTCGCGACTTTTTTCACAACGTCATTAGTCGCGCTCGGTCTTTTCGCCGCTGGCCCCTCTCATACCAAATATGTAAAATAAGAAATATTTTTCACTTAATATACGAAAATAACATTACAATGAAGATATACATTTGCAGTTTTCTTAAATTTTGCATTTTATTCATGAGATTTGGAGTAATTGGAAAAAGTAAAAATGTACTGACATTAAAGATTTTTACGTAGACTTTTTCGCCAATTTCAACTTTATTTCTAAAAATATACCTGAAAGAAAAACAGAGGTGTCCTGTTACTTCACTAAGGTGGTCAAGAAAGCCTCAAAATCAGCTACATTGTAGATCTCCGTTGTATTCGTTATGTGATACAAGTTAGGAAAAGATATGTTATAAGGGCGGCGAAAAGACCGACGCGCGACTACTGACGGGTTATTTCAGTATTTCGCATTTTTAAACTGACATAAGTCAAAAACCGTCGGTTACGGTAACTTTTCAGCTCAGAAAATTTACTTTTAAATAAATGATTTGTTTACAAAAATTACTTTTTTTTAATATTGCAATTTTAAATACTTTTATTTTTTTTTAAATAAATATTATTTATAATGCTGAATTAAAATTGAAAATTAGACATTTTCGTTTCATCAAAAGAAAAAAATTCAACGCGACAAATAATATTTTGAGTTATAACAATTTTAATTTACTCAAATTTTTTTTGAAAAAAAATATTAAGAAGTCTTATGATGTGATAATGCTTACAAATTATATGGTTAACCATCACAAAACATTCAAAATTCCAACTTTATAAATAAATAAATAAATTAAATGTTTTCTGGACCCATTACAGCAACATTGTTTCTTCAATTACACGCATTTCAATTTGTGTCTGATCCCTTGAAACCTCACGATTTATTAAAATTGTGATAACTCTCTGAGTTTTGAAGATATCAAGATGATTTTTTTTTTTTTTTTTTTTTTTTTTGTTCAGTTCAGGAATGAAGAAGGAAAAATTTTCTAATTGGATGTTTTATCCTCTAGGGGCCGTATAAAAATTTAATTTTCGTATTTTTTAAAATAGACCCCCCATGGAGTTGCAACTTATCTTATCAAAAAATTTACCTTTTTTTATGAAACTTTGCAATTGGAAGTATGGGTCTAGGAGCAATATTTAAGGAGATAGAATATTGTTTCGATATTTATGACTCACCCTGTATATAATTAAATATCTCACTATTGAAAGCTTGATGTATTAGTTGTTAAACTCTTATGCAAAAATGCATGACTACAAAATTTCATACGATTACACATCTTCAATTCAGTAATACGAATATAATAGGACTTCATATTATATAGGATTTAATCAACATGGCAAAAGTAGAATCATTTCCTATCATGGAATATCGCAAAAATTAGTAACTCATTCGAAAACCACTTTTAAACTACTTTCGTTCATACTCTGAATTTATAGAGATTCTGTTATGTTACCATGTATATGATCTACAGCATTTATAAAAGCAACGTAAAATGCAAAATTATAGTTAATTTTAAAAATTCATATAACAATTAAAAATGCACTTCCAGCAAAAATCTGTAACATATAGTATTTCTGGTACAGTATGGTATCCGAAATCTTTTGTGAGTCCCCGTAAATACTGATAGCGGTTTCTATTATACGAGAGGTAACTTGTAATAAATCTCCGCAATATATTTTAATTTCACTATATATGAAGTAATTTAACATAATTTAAATACGCCGAAAACATCGTTATCTCATATGTCATTAAGTAACGGAATTCTTTTGTGTAGCTCTGTAAATGGAAAATAATCTTTTTTTTGAGCCACATATTGCACAAAATGTATATTTTGACACACTTCAGTAAATACATATCAGATTTTTCGTTTATGAAAGGCTGTAACGTCATTAAAATGAACTTGAGACATTTTTTCCACATTGACCGTAATGTAAAGGTATACTTTTAATTGTTCTTGTAATATATCTGATTTTCACAAAATTTTAAATGAAGCAACAAAATTAAGAAAAAAAAATATTTTTTAAATTTCAAATAATTGGGATGGGTAGTTTTTGCTATGGTATATGCGGACTGACGGACGGACTGAACTACGACAATAGGTTTTATGTATTTACGTGTATACGAACACACCTAAAAATTTTAAAATAATTTCCCATATTCGTAGAATATATTATTTTTATTTTATTCCTTAAGTTTCTACTAAACACACAATATCTCATCGTATCTTATATTGTATTTTTATGATGTTAAAACCACACATTCATTCTAAATCTTGCTAGCAATTGAAATTATATTTTCAAATATCCTTTTAAATCAAGAAATTGAAAAGGAAGTATAAAGCGGAGAAATTTATGAACCATTAAATAAAATGGCGTTCAAAAATAGAATTGGTAAAATGATATAAAATGAAAAAGACGACCATGAAAATTTAGTTTGGATTACTCTTTTATTCTATTGTTATTGAGTTTCAAATTCATTTAATAAGATAAAAGGGGGAAAACTCAAGAAGATTTTATTAGCTAAAATAATTTTAAATTTTTCTTTAAATAACTACATTGGTCTCATTTTTCTGTATTCTAATGCCGTTGTTGTTTCTTCTAAAAAAATGTTCATAAGTTAAATTGATTTATATTTATAGAGTTTCAAATATATAAATAACATTTTACCCATTTATTTGACATATAATCTTTATTTTTCAATTAAAGAAATAAAATAAGGTGAGTCATTTCATTCATTAAGGGTAAAATATTAATTATGTCAGAAAATAATAAATACATTAAACACATAAAACATTGATTTTAACTTTTTCTGAAACCGTATGTAAAAATGTATAATTCATATAAATTTCAAACATTTCAGTTTCTCTAGCAGATGGATGTATCTCGTCTGATGTTTTAATGTACCCGACCAAAACTTCTAGTCCACGTTTGAAACTTATAGAGTATTCTTGGAATCTTTCATGAACTTGTTTATTTATGCTGTTTCGAAAATTGTACAAATAAAAAAATAAATAAAATAAAAAGGGCACCAGATGTGCTCTTGTCTGCCTTTTCTGTGAAATAGCAGCGGTTGTTTTTTTTTCTTTTGTTATATAGGGATTTTGTGTTCAATACTAAAATTAAGTGCCAGAATGTTGCTATATTCAGTTTTTAAAAAATGGAAGCGTCTAATGACTTTTTTTTTCTTTTATATTTACGAGAAGAAAGAATTCGATTCGTGAAAATTTATAATTCCGGTTTTCGGATTGCTATGTCCGATCAGTTAGTTGAAGAAATTATATAAGACGTTCCTCAATAGAAAATACTATATTATATAAAAAAAAATAACAACTACATCCTCATCACTTTCAATATCAAATAACAATCGCTTCGGTATTATTGTGTTATAATCCATTTGACTGTTCTTAGACAGGCATTTTAACAATTCATTTCCTTTCATTCTTTCTTTTCTATCTAATGTAGTTTTTTAAATTATTTTTCTTCGATATCGGTAACTGATATCAACATACCCACAATGAAAACCATTAATGAGTGCTATCGTGTTATTTTATTACTTTCAGTCACATTTATTGGGTGTAATACATCATATGTAGAGCTATTCCATCTCAATTCAGGCAGACAGTACTGATATGCGTCAAGTCACCATCACAGATTTTTTTCAAAAAAATTCAGTAGTTAGAACTAAGTGATTTATAAAATTTCCTAAAAGGATTTTTCTCTAAAAATTTTTTTTCTCTGATTACAGCACTTTAAATTTCATGATAAAATTGGCAGTTTTCAGAAAAACTGGAAAACGCTTCATTTTGAAATGAACACAATACCAAACATATTCAACATATTCAGTCAATTTATTTTTTATAGACAGTTATTAAACTGAATTTTACTTTGGTATAGTTTTAAAAAATATAGTGGCATTTTTACTTAATCAAAAAAATTAGATTTTAAGTATAAAAAATATAATTATTAGTGAATTTAAGATTTTTTTTCAGAATGAAAAAAAATATTTTAAAGCTAAACATTGGTGGCAATCTAAAGACCTTTAATGGGAGTTTTACAGCAAATTTTATTTTAACTCTAAGGTGCTTACAACTTTTGTAATTCAATTTTAAATTTTGCAAAATTTTGTAAAATTGCTACTTTTGAAATGCAATTTCTCAAAAACACCATTTTTTAAAAATCTGATAATATGCTCAATTCATACCTTATTAGTCTCTAATAAACACCTTACAAGCAAATCGTGTGTTTTTGCTTAGAAAATTTTATATGATTTTTTGAAAATAACATGTTGTGTGTATTTTTCAACAGACCACAAAGGCAAGCTCTTCCTTATTTAACTGAACTTGTAATGCAATTAATATTTCAAACTAAAAAATACATCACTAGTACATAATTATTACTGTTAAATTATAGCTAATCATTTGCTTAAATTTAAAATTGCGTAAAATACAGCCAGTAATAAAATTAATATTGATCATATGTCATTTCATTCCATACTCATGAATGTGTTAAATCCATCTACAGTGTGTAAAAATTTTGTTATATAGTATGGATATAATATATTAATGTGCAAATACATACATAACAGAAGAATTAGGTAGTGAAGGTTTTTTAAATTAACTTCAACTCCTTATCGTTGAAGGTATGAAGTCGCTCAGATTGTCCTATTGTAACTGGTTTTTCTGTTACTAGAAGCGCATTTTCCAATGGTAATGCACATTCATATTTTTTCTTTCCAGATTCTTTTGGCCACTGGAATGCTTTATCTATGGACCATGTTGGGTACATGAATGATACTTTAATGTCATTTAGTTCTTGTGATTGATATACCATTGATTTGTCCTATCCACCAATTATTTTCATAAATGCATCCAATGAAATCACCGATTTGGAATCTATGTATTGAATATTGTCTTTTCATTTGGCTGAAGGTTTCAACTTTTGTCAATTCATTTTTACTTGCTCGTTCCATATAATTTTCATTATTTACAATCACCCTATAATGTTTATATCTAATACCAACAATAGATTTTGCATTAGCATATTCTTTCTCATTATTAGTTCTATAGGATTTAATAATATTTCTGTCTCGATGGACTAGAATGTTATTTTTTAGCAGAGAAGATAGTTCAGCAACAAATGAGACAGAATTTTGGATAGCTTTTATTGGCTCCTTTTGGAGATTAACTTTTGTTGCATAGTGCTTGTCTCAGTCCCCAATAGCATCACATGCACTTTTAACATGGCCAGTACAGGAAAATATCGTCTACTTCAGTACAATTTTATTTTTGTGCAATTCATAAAACTGATACTTGTTTTTAAAATGTGCTCCATCTCCATCTGATATATACACAGGTGATTCCAGTGTTTGTAATTGGTACAACTTAAATAATTCTTTTTTTACTTTTTCTATGTCACAAACAGCATGAGCTGTATCATGAGTTAATCATCAGAAACTATGATAAAACTCTTTATTTCTTCTCAAGTATGCTGTGCAGGTAACTAACGATATCTGAGTATTCTGCCAGTGGTAGCTTTGTACTTCATTTGGCAGTATTAGTGAGTAATTTTCAGCAAAGTCAAAATGCATCACAAGCGCAGATTTTTTTTTAAGGGGTTTGGCTTATTTAATTTTATGAATAGGAATTTTTGAAGATTAGCTTATATTTATCTGCCATAATAATGTGCATATTATTATTTTTTCATTAAAAAATATTATTATAAATACAGAGAAATAAGAAAAAGCTTGATCTTCTGGTTTTCTGAGAAAAAAAAAACTAATTGGAAAAAAACTAAACTTGAAAAAAAATCTAATTCAGTTGTAATGTATGTATTTGCATTTTAATATATTATATCCATACTATATAACAAAATATTTAACACACTGTAGATGGATTTAGCACATTTATGAATATGGAATGAAATGACATATGATCAATACTAATTTTATTATTGACTGTATTTTACGCAATTTTAAATTTAAGCAAATGATTAGCTATAACTTAACAGTAATAATTATGTACTAGTGATGTATTTTTTAGTTTGAAATATTAATTACATTACAAGTTCGGTTAAATAAGGAAGAGCTTGCCTTTGTGGTCTGTTGAAAAATACACACAACATGTTATTTTCAAAAAATCATATAAAATTTTCTAAGCAAAAACACACGATTTGCTTGTAAGGTATTTATTAGAGACTAATAAGGTATGAATTGAGCATATTATCAGATTTTTAAAAAATGGTGTTTTCGAGAAATTGCATTCCAAAAGTAGTGATTTTACAAAATTTTGCATAATTTAAAATTGAATTACAAAAGTTGTAAGCACCTTAGAGTTAAAATAAAATTTGCTGTAAAACTCCCATTAAAGGTCTTTGGATTGCCATCAATGTTTAGCTTTAAAATATTTTTTTCCATTCTGAAAAAAAATCTTAAATTCACTAATAATTATATTTTTTGTACTTAAAATCTAATTTTTTTAAGTAAGTAAAAATGTCACTATATTTTTTAAAACTATGCCAAAGTAAAATTCAGTTTAATAACTGTTTATAAAAAATAAATTGACTGAATATGTTGAATATGTTTGGTATTGTGTTCATTTCAAAATGAAGCGTTTTTCAGTTTTTCTGAAAACTGCCAATTTTATCATGAACTTTAAAGTGCTGTAATCAGAGAAATAAATTTTTTAGGGAAAAATCCTTTTAGGAAATTTTATAAATCACTTAGTTCTAACTACTGAATTTTTTTGAAAAAAATCTGTGATGGTGATTTGACATGCCCTGCCTGAGCTGAGATGGAATTGCTCTGTAACTGTTTTTCAATACATTTAACGACTGTAATTTATAAACATTTGTTGCATTATTTCCTTTTCAGGTTTCTTTCCTTTTAAGTGTGATATTAGTGAACTAAAGAGGTACTCTTTCTTTTAACTAAACCATAATTTTATAAAATTATTGATTAAATTATGTTAAAGCTTTTTTTTCATGTGTTTGTGTCTTTCTACCTTTAACCCGTCAGTAGTCGCGTGTCGGTCTTTTCGCCGCCCGTATAACTTATCTTCTCCTAATTTATATCACAATACAAATACAACGTAGATCTACCATGTAGCTGACTTTGAAGCTTTCTTGATCACCTTAGTGAAGTAACAGGACACCTCTGTTTTTATTTCAGAAAACAAAGTTGAAATTGGCGAAAAAGTCTAGGTAAAAATCACTAATGTGAGTTCAGTTTTACTTTTCCAATTACTCCAGATCATATGAATAAAATGCATAATTTAAGAAAATTGCAAATTTATATCTTTGTTGTAATGTTATTTTCGTATATAAAAATATTTCTTATTTTACATATTTGGTATGCGGGGGGCCAGCGACGAAAAGACCGAGCGCGACTAATGACGTTGTGAAAAAAGTCGCGACTACTCGCGGGTTATATATATATCTATATAGCATATATATAGATATATATATATATAGGTATATATATACAAGGCTATATATATATACAAGGTGATTCTAAATTTTTTACAATAAAAGAGAGATGATAGTACACATCAAGACAAACAATATTAAACAGGAGACCAAAGGTCTCAAACGTTTTCCAAATGAGATAGCCTTCATTAAAATTTAGGGACCAAAATTTCAAATAAACATAAAAAAAGGAAAAATCGGTCGATTGATTTTCGGTTTTTCACTAAAATTATTCTTTTTGTCGGCATTTTCTTGAAATTAAATTATAAAGAAAAAATTTAAAAAAATGTCGATAGAGGGCGCTTAAGACTTTGGAGTAACAACAGTCATGTTTTTTGCCGTTATTTTTGGCATTTCATTAAATGTTATCGGAAGCTTAGAGTTCAAATCTGAAGCTAATAATCTGACTATTAGGGAGCGGTTAAGTAGCAGAAACTGAACTGTGTTTAAGGGAAGGGGCGAGGGGAGGTTCAAATTTAAAATAGTTATAGAAAAGGGAAAAATAGGTCGATTCGTTTGCGGTTAAAAAAAAACTTTTTTTCAAGTCAGTATCTTCTTGAAAATAAATTTTAAGGATAAACTTTAAAAAATTCCATTAGAGGGCACCTTAAACTTAGTAAACAACAATACTAAACAGAGTAACCAACAATTAATTTTAACCATTGACTTTTAGTTGTTAAATGCTTGCAAAATCTCATTAAATGTTTTCGGAAGTTTAGATTTAAATTTAAATTTTGAGCTCAAATTCAGAATCGTTGGGAGGGGTTAAGAAGCGCAAACTGAAGTGCATTCAGGAGTTGAAATTTAACCCTTCCCCCTCCTCGAACAAAATTCAATTTTTTACTACTTAAACACTCCCAACGATTTATAATTTGAGTCCGAAATTTCAGTCTATGTATTTGAAAGTATTTAATGAGATTAAAAAAATAACGATTAAAAATAGTTGTAAAATACTCAAAAGTCTAAAGCGCCTTCTATCGGCATTTTTTGAAATTTATCTTTAAAATTTATTTTTAAGAAAATGCGGATTTAAAAATTAGTTTTAGCGAAAACCACAAACGAATCGACAAACTTTTCAGTCTTTTATAATCATTTGAAATTTGAACTCTCTGAACACAGTTCAGTTTTTCTACTTAACCACTCCCAACTATTCAGATTTTGAGCTCAAAATTTAAGTCTAAGCTTACGAAAGCATTTAATCCAATATCCCCATGTATATATATATACAGGGTGTTTCCAATTTTTTTTTTACAATAAAAGATGGGTGATAGTACACATCAAGACAAACAATATGAAATAGGAGACTAAGGTTCCCAAACGTTTTCCAAAGGAGATAGCCGCCATTAAAGTTTAGGGACCAAATTTTCAACTAAACATAAAAAACGGAAAAATCGTCGATTGATTTGCGGTTTTCACTAAAATTATTCTTTATGTTGGCATATTTTTGAAGTTAAATTATAAAGATAAATTTCAAAAAACGCCTATATAGGGCGCTTTAGACTTTGGAGCAACGAACAACTATTTTTTGCATCTCATTAAATATTTTCGTAAGCGTAGACTCAAATTTAATTTTTGAGCTCAAAATCTGAAAGTGGGAGTGGTTAAGTAGCACAAAGTGAACTGTGTTCAGTGGGTTCAAATTTCAAATGATTATAAAAAAAAGGAAAAATTTGTTCATTGATTTGCGGTTTTCACTAAAACTATTCTTTATGTCGGTATTTTCTTAAAAATAATTTATAAAGATAATTTTCAAAAAATGCCGATAGAAGGCGCTTTAGACTTTGGAGTAACTAACAACTCTTTTTTGGTGTTATTTTTTGCATATTATTAAATGCTTTTGTAAGCTTAGACTTAAACTTAAATTTTGAGCTCAAAATCTCAATTATATTAATATTTTTTCCAAAGCCGAAGTAAAAAACTATGTAGAAATTTGCGGCTGAACCGGGCTATGATTTAAACTATTTTCCTGACCGGTCCGGGTTATGATGTTAACATTTTTTCAGGCCGCGCCGAACTTTTTCCCCTATGGGTCGGTTTGGGACCTTACGTAGATATTTCAGTCCATGCAGACCTCCAGTGCCGACTACCAACATATTTTGAAAACAATCTTAGATTTAATACAATACGCTGCTTTGTTATGTCCAAATGAGAGGCACTGTATTAAATCGATATTTAATAATGGGCAATTTACGGACGGTCCCTCACTTCCTTTGATAATCAGCTAAAATCTTTTCGTTTACAGGCATGGTAAAGTGGTGTAAGTCACGAATTTAGGAGAATTTTGGAATTTAATATCTCTGTCAGGTGTTTGGATATTTAGATGGAATTTTTTTTTGTTCAATTTAGTAATGAATGAGAAATAATTTCCCAATTGGGATTTTTGCGCTACGGGGAAGTATAAAAATTTAATTTTCGTAGTTTTTCAAATAGACCCCCCATGGAGTTGCAATTTATCTTTTTTATGAATTTTTGCAATTAGAAGTATGGGTCTAGGGACAATATTTAAGGAGATAGGCTATTGTTTCGATATTTATGATCCACACTGTATAAAATATTAATCTGTAAATCCTTATATTTTCGCGCCTTCTCAATCTTTTATTAGATGAAAAATAACGCACTTTCCTGTGTGAAAGCGTTTCTAAAATTTTATTGGTTATTTTGAAGTTTACACTAGAGTTCTGTGTTATATATACAGGGTGTTTATAAAATGACTGATATATTTGAAAAATAAATAAAAATTAAACGGGCAGCGTTTGAAATACACCGTTTGTTGCAATATGTTTGGGACAACAGTAAATTTTCAGGCATACAACTTTCGAAATTAGTTAAAATTTTCAACAACAGACAGCACTTCAGGCAATTTGAAAGCTATATTAGAAAACGCAATCTGTGAGTTTGCCAATCTGTAAAGCCTCCGTCTCTGCCTACGAAGACACTCGCGAGCTTTCAAAATCGGTTTTGTAAAAGTAACATTATAAAAAATACCTGTGACCAAAATCAAAAAATATAATCAAGGAGCGATGTCGAGAGGGACCACAGCTATGCAATGCAATGAAAAAAAAATTAAAAAATGTCAAAGTGCGAAAGCGTTATTACAAAAATGCCTCCCCATAGAAATAGCTTTAGTTCGCGAGTGTCTTCACGGGTAGGGACAGATGATTTACAGCAATCTCACAGATTGCGTTTTCTACTACAGCTTTCAAATTGCCTGCAGTGCCATCTGTTGTTGAAAATTTTAACTAATTTCGAAAGTTGTATGCCTGAAAATGTACTGTTATCCCAAACACATTGCAACAAACGGTGTATTTTTAACGCTGCCCGTTTTATTTTTATTGATTTTTCAAATGAGCCGGTGATTTTTGAAACACCCTGTATATATATTACAAAACTCCCGTACATGAGATGCGGATTAAGATGTCTTTTTTTTTTTTTTTTTTTTTTTTTTTTTTGAGTAATTTAAAACCTGTTATCAGGAAACTAAAATTTTTGTTGCATTCTGAATTATTATTTAACATCACAATTTAACAACTTCAGGTCCATCCGAATATCTTAGAAGGATTTCTCATCAATTGGAAAGTGTTTTACAAAACATTTTTGGAGAATAAAAATACTTTAAAATCTAATTGGCTATAAATTTTTTTTCTAAAGAAACGTATTTTTTAAATCAACCAAACAATACTGCGACTGAAAAGGAGTATTTGTGTTGTTTATTCGAGTTGGTCGATACCTTCCACAATTGCCAGTAAATGCATCTAAGTTCACTGGATTTCACAAATTAAAAAAAAAAGTTACGACCCTTATGCTATTCTTGTAAGGCTAATGCTTTTGATTACACCTTCCACTGTTTTGACGGAAATTTATATAACGCTACAGATATATGTAAGCTATTTATTTAGAAGTTCGAATATAATTATAAATAAAATAATGTTCTCGCATTTAAAAAAAAAAAAAAAAAAAAAAAAAAAAAAAATACGAGTAATTGGAAATGCACATTTTATGATTTTTTAAGAAATGTTTATGCATAAAAGAAGTTTGCACGGATGAGCTATAGTATATCTGTTCCCTTATTCAGAGTAAATAATTGGAGTAACTAATTTAAAATTGTATTTAACGACTGCTGGTCATAATAAATGAAAAATATGTATGTATCTGAGTCACTGATTTTCGATAATTTGACAATGCGTAGGTAATTATAGTGGGAAACCTGTGGAAAAGCTACATTTGGTGTTTCAAAATTAAAATTTCAGTAGAAAATAAATAACACCTAGAAAAGCATAGGTTTTTGAATTTGTCAAACGATGGCAGATCTTAGACACAGTAAAAGGTATTCAAAGAATATAAGGGCTTGTTAAAATATCAAATTATATCTCAGCATGGTATATTAGGAATCTGAACTCAGTGTATTACAAACTAATCGAAACAATTATAAGATTCTTTATATGCTTGGGTAGCACTTTCAATCATTCACCCTTTTTTCTGTATTAGCTCAGCATCACTAACAGCAACTCAAAAATTTGGGATGCAATAATTAAAATCTGTTACTTTTGTCTGTTGAGCTAAATATTTCGTATCATATCATAAACAGTATCAGATTGTATATTTTCAAATCGAAAATTTCCCCAATTCATACAAAATCGTCTTGTTTCATTTATGATACAGCTATGATATTATGATAAACCAGGAACATAGGGAATATTGGTTGCTCTAGAATATACTATGAAATCTGGAGACATAGACTTCTTTTATTATTCCAGCAGAAAATTACAAATAAAATAATAATTTCTTTAAAATGATATGTATTTAAATTTATATAAACATCCATAGCTTTGAAATTTCCATTTTTATGTAAGACAAATATTAATACAAGGAAAAACAAACTTTTTATGAAAATTAAACAATAAGAAATACTACTTTAAGTGTGGTAATATTTATAAAATAAATTTTCCTGTCACAATAAATGTTTATTTGAGTTTACGTAAATGAAAAAATTAGATATTTGATTGATATTAGTCTTTAAGACGTCGAGTGACATGTCAGTCAACAGTGACTAACACTGAAATTTCCGTTACAGGCTGTATGGACTGATGGTATTTCTTATCACAGTTTCAGAGTCAAAATTAGCATATTGAAATTATATTTCTTTATGCTATTAACTACTGAATAATATTGTAAAAGCTAATCATTGTTAATTTATCTAACCATATTCAGTGGATTTGAGACCTCCTCTCAGGATTGTACTTATATTCTAAAGCGAAAGCTGGGTTCCTGTGGTGCTCGCGCTACCTGTATCCCTGTTCTTTTAGCACACTTTCCCCTGATTTGATTGCCTGTTAAACAAAAATATAATACCTAATTTAGTGGATAGTTTCATTTTTCTGCCAATTTATTGTGCTGTAAAGTAGGTAGGCGACACAGTTTATTTTTCAAGAACATGTATATTATATAGAATTTTTTAAAACCAGAAAACATAAACTAGAGAAGTAAATAATAAATTAATTATATTAGAACATTGTACAAATGCAACATGCTAAAAGTTATATCTCATCTGTTTGTATCTTTAAAAGTAGAAAACTAATTTTGAATCTGAATAACCCAAATTATCCCAATTTTCACTTCTGTTAAGTTAATTAAATGACTGAAATAGCAAATCCGAGAGAAATACATTAGTTAAAACATTTTTGTCTTTTGCATTTTATCATTAATCACTTCTGATTACTTCCAACTTCATTATTTCTCGTTATTTAGTTCAACACTTGCTGAATTTCAATTAAAGATACACAAATGTGATTTTGGTTAAGATATCGATATTTTCTATGTCTAAATAAAAAAAAAAAAAAAAATTCTAACCGAATTTGATTCGAAATGTAATATTCAGTTCCGTTAATGAAGATTTATTAATCTAGATAAATATGAATTGTAGAAACTCCGGAATAGTCATTTTTGATTTAAATTTTTATTATTTTTTATTCCATTCAATGCAAACAACCCAAACCTGCTTCCTAGTTTCAATTCAAAACAGTTCAAATTTAGTAAATAATTCAACATCACTTAAGGTTACATATCAAAATAACTCTCAAACATTAAATTAAGAAACCTATATACAATTTTAAAAATTCCCCATACAAACGCAAAATCACCAAAACCATGTACAATGCTGTGATAATCAATATGCAGAAAAATCACTGATGTATCAATTCACCAATCATAATAGTACTTTATTTTCTGAGTATTAATATTGTAAAAATACTATTTAATTCAATTGCTTCAGTTTTGTATGTTTAATTTGTTTTCTAAAAAATGATTTGAAGAATCGATAAATCATTAATCCATATTTAAAATGCCTTTTTATTATCTCAGAATTTTAAAGTTGGCAACTTGAATTGGGAGGATGTATATTTAAATGTAAAGCGCTTGAAAACTGTATTCAATTAACTGCCTTTCTTTAAAATAAAAATTTCTTGATTATAGAGTTACATAATGTATTTTTTTCTTTTTGTTTAAAATTTTAATTGAAAACCGCAAATGTATTAACCGTAAATTCTTAACGTCTAAATGAAAAAAGAATTTTAAACCAAATGTGATTGGAAATGTAATATTTAATTTCATTGTCAAAAGATTTATTAATGTCTAGAAAAATATGAACTGCAGAACTCAGGAATAATCATGTCTGATTTAGATTTTTATTGTTTTTTTATTACATTCAATGAAAACAACAGAAATCTGTTTCCTAGTTTCAATTTATCACAGTTCAAATTTAGTAAATAATTCAACGTCACTTAAGGTTACATATCTAAATAACTCTCAAATATTGGATTAAGAACGCATATCCATTTAAAAAAATGCACTATACGAACACAAAAGAACTAAAACACGCAGAATGCACTGTGCACTGTTAATCAAGATGCAGAAAAACTCCTTATTTATCATTTCACCAATTATAATAGTAATTTATTTTCTGAGTATTAATGTAGTAATCATAGTCTCTAATTCGACAGCTTCAGGTTTGTATGTGTATTTTTTTTGGAAAAATGATTTGAAGTATCATTAAATCATATTAATCTGTTTCCTTTAATTTTTCTTTTTTTTTAATTAATGTCTTTTATTATCGCAGAATTGTAAACTTGGTACCTTGGATAGGGAGGACGTACATTTCAATGTAAAGTGTTTGAAAAGTGTATTCAATTAACCGATGTCTATTTTTTAAATCAAAATTTCTTGATTGCCGAATATTGGTACGTAAATATTTTTATTATATTTTATTTTTTCTTTTAATTAAGAAATCGCGACTTTTAACTACCGTAGAATCTTAACATGGCGTTATTACCCCAGGACACCATTTTGTGCGATCTGTGTGAATATACTAAACAGACAATATCATAAAAATTTAAAATAAAACAATTGCTACATTTTGATTTTGAAGTTGATCCTTAAGCCTGTACATGTTGGTACATATTTATATATATATTGCCATTTATTGTGCAAAAAAGTAGGTAGAAGGTATAGTAAATTTTTCATGAAAGTGTATATATTTTAGAAAATTCTAAAACGAGAAAACATAGACTTAACTCCGGACCGCCGAACAAAAGGGCAAAATTGTATAGTTTTTTTCTCTGCAATTTACTTTAAATGTTAATAAAAGAGAGATTTTCTATAGTGGTATAATTTTTTTGTTACGTAAATGCTTATAAACCTTGAAAGTATTAATCATAATTTCTCAAAACTAGATTATATTTCTAGAATTATATCAATTTAAATAAATCTTCAACTGCTGTGAAACCTGCAGCCTAGTGAACACATATATCAGGTCGCGGCAGTAGGAAGGTTAAGAAGTAAATAATAAATTAATTACATTTTAACATTTTACGAATGCAACATGCTAAAAGTTATACATCTTGAAAAGTAGAAAACTAATTTCGGCATTTTACATGTCTGAATTAAAAAGAATTTTAAATAGAATGAGATTGAAAATGTAATATTCAGCTCCATTAACGAAGATTTAATGTATAGACAAATAGGAATTGTAGGAACTACTGAATAATTATGTTTAATTTTGATTGTTATTGTTTTTCATTAGAAAGTATTACAACGTAGTTAATGAAAAAACACAAAGTGCTTCCTAGTTTCAATTTATCAGATTTCGAATTCAGAAAATAATTCCACGTCACTTAACCCTTTCGTGTCTGGTGTGCAATGAAAAGTACATGTACTTTTGTCGGGTGTAATTTTGTCATAACGCTTAATTAATTACTTTCTATATATGGGAATTATAGTATTCAGCTATACTTTTCTTATTATGACTTCATTTATGATTTAATATTTAATAATAACAGCAAAAATATAAGTTTACTTAATTCTCTTACCACGATTGGAGACTCCTTTATTTTAAACATAAGTTTCACTTTTAAGTTAATATTAGTTACTTTTCTGAATCAACCATGCGCTGTTAAACGCAAAACACATTAGAAAATTGTAACACCCTCTCAACCTCTATTGTAATAAATATTTTCCAAACATCTTCAAAAAATATTCTTTAGCCTATTATTACATCAGTATGAATTAAATAATATTAAAAATATGTATCTTTGTTAGATTTTAGGTAATTCGATAATGTCTAAACATTAGCATGCATATTTAGATGGCTACTGTTAACGTTATTAAAATAAACGAGATTTTAGTCTCAAGATAGAAAAAAATCGAACCCGAAAGTGTTAAGGATACATATATAAATTACCGACAAACATTAAATTAAGAATCCTTATATACTGGGCGAATGTGTATACCATATAAACTTTTTAAAACCGGAAAACTGAGACTTTAGAACTAAATAATAAATTATGTTTAAACATTTTACAAATGCAACATGCTAAAAGTTATATCTCATATGTTTATATCTTTAAAAGTAGAATACTAATTTAGAATCTGAATGACCCTAATATTGAAATAGCAAATTCACGAAAAATGCATTAGTTAAAACATTTTTGTCTTTAGTGTTTCATCATTAATCACTTCTGATTACTTCCCACTTCATTATTTCACGTTATTTAGTTCCATAGTTGATGAATTTTAGTCAAAGATACACAGATGTCATTTTGGTTAGCATATTGACATTTTATATGTGTGAATAAATAAGAAATTTTAACCGAATGAGATTGTAAATGTAATATTCAGTTCCATTAACTAAGATTTATTAATGTCTAGATAAATATGAGATGTTCAAACCCTATAATAATTATGTTTAGTTAGATATCTATTATTTTTACAAAGTATTCGATGAAAACAACAAAAATCTGCTTCCTAGTTTCAATTTATCGCAGTTCAAATTCAGGAAAAAATTCAATGTCATTTAAGTTTATATATGTAAATAACTCTGAAACATTGATTAAGAAACCTATTGCATTTTAAACAAGTTAGATGTTGTCAACTTAAAACTTTCAACTAAAACTGCATAATAACGTCACATGTTGGGGGTTGTACACCAAAAGCTAATCAGGATCCCTTTTTTTATCAGGTACTAACTGAAAGAGAATTTTGATGAAAATCCATGCATTAGTACTTGAGATACGTTTATTGCGAAATATTGAAAAATGCAGCATAGCCGTGCTATCTATTGGGCGATTTCACAAAAAACTAAACAACACTAATATATACCAGGGCTAACTGAATCTGAAGTTTTAGAAAATTTCGCCCATTCGTACTTGAAATAAAAGTATAGTGAAAATCACGAATAATGCACCATGACAGTGCTTCTTGTTGAGGGATTTGCTTCAAAACATAATCAGTACCATGTTATAATGCGTATTAATTAATTACAATGTTTTATAAAAATCCATGAACTTCTTAGGATATGCGTATCATACTGCTTATAAATATGCATAATAGCTGCGCCACCTATGAAGCGATATACACCAAAAAACTAATCACATTTAGTTCATATAAAAGTCATCGCAGAATCCGAAGTTTTGTGAATTTCCGTGCATTAGTTCTTGAGATAGAGGTCTTGTGATGATCAAGAATAGTGCACCATAACAGAGCGACCTGTTGAGTGATTTGCACCAAAACATAATCAGCAGTAATTTTATCATGGATAATTAAAACCCAAAATTATGATAATCCATGCACTAGTTATTGAAATATGGCAATTCCAGAATTACTGAATAATACAGCATCGCAGCACCACCTGTTGAGATGATATACACCATAAACTAATCAGATATAGTTTATATCAAATTATAATAGAATTTAACCTTTTATGAAATTTTACGCAATAGTTCTTGAGATAGAGCACCCACAAAATTTTTCATGATATTCCAACTGATAGAAAGACTTACAGACTGACCAACTCACAGACTCACTGACCCTACCAATGGCCGCGAGATTCTGGCCTCCAAACTGGTAGACGGTAGGTGCTGGGTTCGAACCCATTCACGACCGTCGGCCTAACCATTTGGAACTTTTCCGTGGTTTTCTTCCAACCTTGGTCTTCCTTGCATCAATATGGGTTAGGTTCCTTTTGAAAGGCCCCCCCGCGGAGGGCATCACACCGCTTAGGGCCTATATCCCACAGTGTAGATAATTGACCGACATAAATACAAACAAACACAGACCTCTGAGGTTATCTGACCTCTAAAACGTATAATTCGCTGGAAAACCCGAATTTCAAAAAATCTCACATATTCAATATTTTTTTCATGTAGAGGTAGTAGAAAATAAAAATGCACTCACTATATACGAAATACAAAATACAAAATATCCAAAACATGCACAATGCACTGATAATCAATACGCAGAAACATCCCTGTGGAATAACAATGTTTACTGTTGTCATTGTTACGTGGCACAGTGGCCATCTTTTTCCAGAAGTATAGTTTAACCCGTCAGTAGTCGCGTGTCGGTCTTTTCGCCGCCCGTATAACTTATCTTCTAATAACTTGTCTCACATTATAAATAGAAAGCAGATCTGCCACGTAGCTGACTTTAAAGGTCTCTCGACTATTTTAGTGAAGTAACAAGGCATTTCTGTTTTTCATTCAGGTGCATTCTTAAAAAAAAAGTTGAAATTGGCGAAAAAGTCTATGTAAAAACTACTAATGACAGTTCATTTTTACTTTTTCCAATTACTCCAGATCTCATTAATAAAATGCATAACTTAAGAAAATTGCAAATTTATATCTTTATCGAAATGTTATTTTCGTATATTAGGTGAAAAATATCTCTTATTTTACATATTTGGTATGCGGGGTGGGGGCAGCGGCGAAAAGACCGAGCGCGACTAATGGCGTTGTGAAAAAAGTCGCGACTACACGCGGGTTAAAATTTATATGCACAAAGACTCCATGATTTGAAATAAATGTACAGTCGTTGGTAAAGGGAAAAAAGGAAACTCTCCCTAATAACTCTGTAATAGACAAGTTAAAGGTAAGTAAGTGGAAAAAACGATTGAAAAAATGACTACTTACAGGGTTTCCAGTAAATAACTAGCCCATTTTGAAATTAAATAACTAAAGAACGGTTTGAGATAAAAATGCGCAGTTTGCTGCATTGTTATTAGAAAATCAATTAATTTTTAGATGTACACTTTCTTAAAAAGTTCGAAATTTGACCAACAGATGGCGCTATCGGCGAAAACAGGCTGTTCAAATTCAGACATTACGCTAGTTTTCATACGCTTGAGTTTTTCGGCTCCTTTCGCAAAGTCGAATTTCAGTCGACATGTTAAATTGACACTGCACTCACCTGCAGAAATAGAACTTATTGGATGGAAAGAGATTTAAAAGAATATTTATAATTAAATAATGTCTGTTATACTAAATAAAAACCAACAAAATATTCATTTACTATTCACACATTTCCCATAAGTAAATTGTATTAAAAAATGTTTTGTAACCTGTTAACTGATTCTCTTTTTACGTACAATAAATTGAAAATATGGGATAAATACCGCTTTTCCTAGTTCAAAAAATCTTATTATTTAATCTAAACATTTCTTCCCTTAAATAGTATGAATTTGTATTTAAAAAATTAGAAGGTGTTAAATAGCTTTAATTTGTGGATACGTCTTGCCTACGTCGTGCAGTGAAATGAATTAAGTGGTTAAAACAGTGGAACGGAAATAGTGTCGGCAAGTTCCCTGTCTAAAAAAAAGCGGGACAGTGACTTATAAATTGGCATATAAAATATAATAAACCTTAGAATGAAGGAATCCGTTTATAACCAATTCTGTTTTAGCAGTTAGTCTGTTTTAGTTACTATTTCTGCAGGTGAGTGGAGTGTCAATTCAACATGTCGACTGAAATTTGACTTTGCGAAAGGAGCCGAATAACTCATGCGTAGGAAATCTAGAATTTCCGCAGCCTGTTGTCGCCGTCAGCGCCATCTGTCGGTCGAATTCCGAACTATTTTAAGAAAGTGTATATCTAAAAATTTATTGATTTTCTAATAACAATACAGCAAACCGCGCATTTTTATCTCAAGCCGTTCTTTAGTTATTTAATTTCAAAATTGGTCAGTTATTTACTGGACACCCTGTATAAATGATTTACATAAACTTTTCTAATGGGGACATCTGAATATCAAAAAAATCCTTTTTTCTAATACCCACATTTGACCCCAAAATTAAGTTCTTACCCCATTCATTAATTTTTTCTTTGTTTATGTTTAAATTCATTAAATATTATTTACAAGCATTCTAAAAATCTTGCAGTTTTCAGTTGCATTAAACTGTTTGCTTTTGGTGAGGAAAAGTGCTGGTCGCGAAATCGTGTGATATTCTCGCCAAATATTAGAATTTTTTTTAATTTTTTTTACATAATTTCTATTGTGATTCCGTTACTAATTTTGACTGTTCCTTTATTACATTCATAAGTAGTTTAATTAGCATTTTTTTCAAAAGACTGAGTATGCTCAGTATGGAGACTTTCCTTGTCAGTCTACAAGAAATGCAATAATTGAAATATTTCATCGTAGTGCATATATTTTTAACCTAATTTTTATTTAAATAATTAGAACAGATTTTCGTTTGCTTTCGTTGTAAATCTATTTTTTTTCTCGGTTTGTGTTTTGTTTTAATTTTCAATTGAAAATATGAAAATTGTATTATTATGTTTTTCACGAATCTATACACAAACTGGATAGTTATCCAAACTTTTAATGAAAAACTAAAATTTTTTTAGTGACTTAATAAAAAGAAAATGACTATCAGTATTTTTAAATAGAAATATTCATTTAATAATTTAGCACTAATATGAAGCGTGTTTACCTATTTAAAGAAAGTAATGCTGCAAATCGATAGATTTAAAATTATTAATTCCAATATCATATGTGAATTAAATTTTCTGTAAAAGTAAATATTTTTAATTAATATAATAATCAATTTACACTTTATTAAAACATAAAATGATTTTTTTATAAGTCTAGTTCACAAATAAGTAATAAAATTCGATTTCTATTATTATTTATTGTGACTTTCAGATTTATCTATCACGTATAAAGAAAAACAAAAGAAGACACCAGATGCAGTGCTTGTTCGATCAATGTTAACGAAGTGTCGTTCCAATAATAGTCATAGGTCAGTATGAGATAATATTTGTTTAGAGCCATCTGCTGTTTCCCAGAATCTTTCTTAATCTAAAAGAAAATTAGCTTAATATACTCAGTTCCTGAAAACAACATTTGTAACTATAAATATGAAAAATTATTTAATAAAAATATAAAATATTATACATTAATAGGAAATGATACAAGCAATTTGAAAATTAAGAAATGCTATATTTCTGTTTGTGTAATTATGTGTTAGTTTTTACTAATTATAGATTTTTAAGTAGCGTTTAAACTGTCTTTAAATAGCTATATGATTGTGAAAAGAAACGCATAGAATGTTATTTAAAACTTTCCAAAATAGTTGAAATGTGTTTATAAATTCGGTCTGTCTTATGTAGATATGTCTATCCGTTTGTACTGCAACTCGCATACATATGGATTGTTTATCATCAAACACATATGTGTAATTGCTATTCACTGTTGAATGTTCGGTTTTAGGACTTCTGTATTTAACATAAACGGTACATTCACAATAACGCACAAAATAATAGCGTAACATTACACTATTAAAAATAAATCTGTGAATTAAAGATAAAACTACTGCCAGCAAAGTTGTTGGAGTTTTTCTATTCCGTTAATATATTTTGGTTTTAGGTAAGAAAAGGAGGAAAACTCCGTTTGAAGAAACGGTAACATTCCGTATAAAGTTCTCATTTAGAAAAAGCCTGCAAAAAAAGTGCACAAAATCTGAGCATATTTGGCACATTTCATTTGGTATAAAAAAAAAACGCTGGTAGCGCCATCATTGGAGAATTTTGAAGCACCCATATCTACTAACAGATGAGGTTGAAATAAGATTTTTTAGCACTTTCCAACTAAGTTGAAAAGTGCTTATGCATTCGGTTTGTCTGGCCGTCTGTTCTTCTATCCGTCTGGCCGTATGGACGTCTGTCTGAGCTAGCTGGACTCTAGCAAATATACTCGGATTGCATGATATTTTTGGACGTTTATGACGTTTACCCGAGCACACACCCTACTGAAAAGGAAGCTTCTTCCATATTTAGTTTATTTACAGGGACAATCAAAAGTTTTCCATTAGATTACGGCCTATAAGGAAAAATCGTTTCAAATGAATTCTGTCAAACATTGTATTGTCAAACTGCACTGTCAAACTTACACTGTCAAACATTTTCAAATATATATGCATCTACAAAGTGCACAAATGCATTTTGTAAAATATAAAGCTCCCGTGGTATCTGTTGTGTAGAAGGTTTACCATACAGAAATTTTTATTCATAAAAATGCAGAATTTTCGAAAGTACTGCATATAAACTTACTTTGTTCAAAAATATGTGCACATAGTTTTCAAAAATCGAATATTCACATACTTTATGCAAAAAAATTTGCATACTTTTGAAATATTCAAAATTATTCAATTTTTATGCGCAAATTATGTGAAATACATTTTTTTCCCCAAAAATGTGCTAACTTTTTTCTAGCTGGGTTGGTTTAAAATAACTATTATAAAGTTGTTATAAAATTTTATGAAATATAATAATCTTAAATATCGGTGAAAAAATACAATGCAGTTGAACTCAGCAGCAATATATAATGATCACAAAAGAACCAGGACTGTTTGGTTGAGATTAGTCTCCCTTTCTTTCGGTCAAAATTTCATTTTTGCAAATATTCAAAATAAATGTTTAATTAACAAAGTATCTCCGTTCTTTCCTTCTATCTCCGACCGTTTTTGATGATTTCATGAAGTTTGTTGAAACATTTCGATTTTTAACGGAAAATGTCCTTTTGTAGTGAAAAAGAACTTTGTCCGTGGAATTCAGAAACAAATATATTCGCGAATTTCAAAAAAAAAATTAATAGTTTACTGCAAATGCGCTAAAATTATTTGAGGTGTATTTCGATGATCACCCTATCTTAGTATAATTCACTCAGGTGCATTAAAATCACTAACTGTCGGATATAAGCGCGTATATAATTTATGTTTCAGCTACACGGAAGCAATAAAATATTTGGTTACAGTACGACCTATATAGAATAAATTCTAGAGATCTGTCTTCAGTTGCGATACTTCTTTTAAATTAATAATATTATAGGGTTATTACAAAAGAATCATCGGGTTTCCGAAACGCTTATTTCGAAACATAATTGGGTTGCAACAATGAGTTATACATGAAAATAAACAGAAAATATGCAAGATTGACGTCCATACTATAAATATTCAATAAATGCTCCTTGCGTGACAGGGCAGATGTTAAACCGATACCTCAGTTCGCTCCACAAATTACTCAGCATTGTCACGCCGATGGTCGGGAATTAATAGCATAGCGTGATTTGTTCATTTCTTGGGGCACGAACAACATTCCATAACTCGGTTCAATTTTTCTTCAGTAACAGGCGATAATCCCTTCCAGAATGCTCTCTGAACGGTCAGAAGCGATTCACACTTAAAGTCGATTCACACGAAAAGTCTAGTACACAAAACGTATTCTACTCTCCAGTCGCAATTTTTAAAATAATGTTCGCCCAGCAACCATAGCAACCACACGCGCATTACACATACGCAGTGCGAAACTTCAATTAACGTTGTTCTGTTTGACTTGTCATGGAAAGATATATTTCTCTTAGTTCGTACGTGGTAACGTATCAAAACAGATGATTCATTTGTAATAACCCTATATAGTAATAAAAATAATAGCAGTATTTTAATAATAATTTATAAATGAATTAATCATCAAACAATAAGAGAAAAGGCAATCAAAAACATTAAAGCATGTTAAAACATTAAAGTCGGAGAAATAAATAAATAAAATGAAAATAATTAAAACATTTAATTTTTAACAAATTAAAAGTTAGGAATTTTTGACAGGCTGACATTGTAATATTTTCGTTAAAAATACTAGAATAGTTTTTTCAAGTGTTTAATTATGTAAGACGTTATATACTTTTGGACAAGTTTTCAAACTACGTATCTAAATAAATGTATTCAAAGAAATTCGGTGAAATTCCACTTATTAATCAGCAAAAATTTTTATAAGAACAAATTTGAAAATAACTGGAAATATGCATTTATAACAGGAGATACTGTTAGATTTTCTACATTATACTTAAAAAGAATTCCAAAATCAAAAATTAATGATCTGCTGACTATACTACAGAACTCATTATATTCTCGACACATATAATTTATATTTGTTAACAAAATATATCATGTCACGATGTACTTAATTACATACCTATTCAATAATTCAGTATTCTAAGAAGAGAGGCGACTTCAAGTGTAATTCGTTTAATGCTTGATTTAGACTCAACGTATGCACGAAACATTAAACGGATACAATCATATGTAATTAAAATTGCAGTTAATTATCTCTGATTATCAGATTTGTAACATTTAAGTATTCATACATACTGCTGTATTAAGTTATACTCAAATATGCACATTGTCGTGCAAGTGGGAAATTAAAATATACATATATTATAAATCTCAGATAGTGATGACCTGCAAACAGAATTCAATTCTTAATTTGTTTTAATTTTTTTAAATATGTAATAAATGTTTTATTTTATTAACTGTGCAACACTTTGTTATGACGAAATAATGTGGAAAACAGCAATATTTGCATTTCTCCATTTTATTATATTGTTTCGATAAATCACATGTGAAATTTTGGCATTATAAACAGAAATTTCACATTTAATGTTGTCATTTAAAAAATTGATAATACGATTGAACATAGTAATAATGTAAAGTAATACAAAAATTCTTACGAAAATCTTTTTAAATAAACCACGAAATAAAAAAAAAAAAACACTGAAATACTGATTGAAGAGTATGGTTAAAAAAGATAACATCCCCATATGTTTTCAGGAATGGACTTATTTGACTGGCACTTCTATGACAAATATATAAAAAACGTAAATCTGTTTAATAATTTTTCGTATTTTCTCAGTTTTTATTACTTATTTATCCTTTTTACTTACGCATCACACGTAGCATAATTTAAAATTTGCAATCGCAATCTTAAAAAAAAATGAAGGATTACACATTTCAGATACTGAAGATTCCGAAAAAATTAAAAAAAATGCCATTATTAAAAAATGCCATCCATCTGTTTATCAATCTGTCTGCCTGTCTGACTATGTATGTTTCCCTGTGTCTGTAAACGCTCTATCTCTCGAACAAATTGCGATACAGGTTTGAAATTTTGTATGTCTTTAGTACATAAGAATGGGACGAAGCCTTATTTAATAGCAGTGACCTTGATTAACAGGAACTATTTTTTTCGAAGACTCTCGAAAAAAATAGACGATCGACTTTTTTCGAATGTTCAGATGACTCTCGAAACATTCTTTCTGGTGAAAGATATGTATAATTTTTCTATTTTTTAAAAAAATGAGAACAGAAAAGCAATCTAAAAAACATAAATTTGGAATCAAAAACAGAGTTGATCGGATTATTAGTTGCCTCGATGTTAGTAATCTTCTTTTCCACATTCTTTGACTTTTCTTGACCCTGTATTTCATTTAAATTTCAATTCAAATGTACGTTTTAATTAGAAATGAGAAGCTTAATCCAATGCAATAAACTGTTAATTAATATGATTTTGATTTTTGGAGTTTTAAGGCTGTTTCTTTGAAGCAGTTCGGTACTATTTGACTAGTTTGGCGTTTTATATAAATTGTCGAAATTGGTTCATCACCAATTCATTACGAGAGCATTACTATGTATATTAAAAAATATTTATATAAACGTTTAAATTTTGATTTGGAATTGCAATACATTTAATAAATATTTTACACATGTTTAATTTTCATATATTATATTACACTTATCCATTATGGATACGTATTACGGTGGCCTCCACGATGTACTTAATTACATACTTCACCAATAAATCAATATTGTAACAGGAGAGACGACTTTAGATGTAATTCTTTTAATGCTTGATTTAGACACAAGATATGTACAAAACATTATACGAATAGAATAATATGTGATTATAATTATAGTTAATTATCTTTGATTATCAAACTTATCAGATTTGTAACATTTAAGTATTCATACATAATCCTATGTCGAATTATATTCTAATATTCACATTGTCGTACCAGTACGAATTAAAATTAATGTAAGATTTTAAAAGATACTAAGGTTTAGAAGATAATAATAAAAATAACGATAGATTACAAGATAATGTAAGATTTTCAAAATTTAATGTAAGATTGGTGTGAAACTACATGTCAGTATTTTCTTAAAACATTAAATAATCATAATTTTTTAAATGTAAGATTTTAGATGAAATTGTGTTACTGGTTTTGCAAGAAATATACTTTAAAAAAGTATAATCTGCCTAAGAACTATTCTTTTCTATGACGTTTTCTTTTAATTATTTTTGTTTATTTCTATTTAGGGTAAATTTAGGATAAATATTTAGGTTAAATTTATGTTCCTTCATGAGTTTTCTCGTTCATCTATACAACCTGCTACACTGAATATACTTTAATGTACCGTATGTATATATAGGGTGGTTATAATGTCCAGGACCCAATTTTAAGTTTAAGAACTCGTAAAATAATAAAGATAGATTAATAATTAATTTTAATTAATAATTACAATTAACAACATGAATGGTTAGATAGACTCAAAAAGATTCATGACCATTGTCAATGAACTTCCAGTTGTGACCCCTTCGTCGTTCGGAGTCAATTTTGTTGGCATCACCTGATAACACCGCTGGACTTTTTCCTTCGGGGATTCGTAAAAAGGAGAAGATTTACAGGAGAAGAGTGTCAAACATTGATGACTGAAAAGCCAGAACTAACCACAATAGCCTCTGTGAATGCCGAAACGCTTGCGCTAACTGTTGTAAAATTAACTATCGACTTCATATTCACATTGCAACGAAGGGGGCACACGTGGAAGTTCATTGACAACGGTCTTGAAAGTTTTTGAGTCTATCTAACCATTGATGTTATTAATTTTAATCCATCTTTTTTATTTTATGAGTTTTTAAGCATCAAAATGGGTCCAGGACTTTATAAACACATTGTATATTACATAAACATATACCGGGTGTCCCAAAAATGACTGATGCATTTTAAAATTCAATAACTTGCAAACGGTGAACAACTATTTAAAATTATTTTGCAGGAGGTTTATGTATAATGTCAGGAGTTATTTTACCGTAATTTTTTATTTTAGTTCGCATCTCAAACAATAGGTGACGCTGACGGCGATTGAAGGCCAGGTGATCAATGCTGAGTGAAGCGTCGATCTGGCCTTTAATCGCCGTCAGTGCCACCTATTGTGTGAGATGCGAACTAAAATAAAAAATTACGGTAAAAAAACATTATACATAACCCTCCTGCAAAAATTTTTTATATAGCTGTCACCGTTTGCAAGTTATTGAATTTTAAAATCCTTCAGTCATTTTTGGGACACCCAGTATATATTCAATACGTAAAGTAAAATTTTATATAACATCACTAAGAAAACATTGATATATTTTATTCATCTTTCGAGTGATTACATGGACACAGTTCATGAATAGCCAGACATAAAACATTAAATTTATCTAAAATTATTTGAATGCCTTCTGAGACTGTTTAATTTCACAGAAGAATTGAAAGATAACAGTAGAGCGGTAAATAAACATAGTGGAAAATATACTGGATTTTGTATTTTGCAGAAAAAAAATCCTATTGGGATTTCCGTAGCTAAAGTTTAATAGTAAGCATAAATAAAATAACATTGGTGGAGATGAAAATATGGAAAATTTCAGCAAGTTGTTTGGAAACTCATTTTATAAATGTTTTATTTTTAGAAGAACTTTGAGCAAAATATATTTTCTTTGCTTTATTTGTAATTTTCATACATATTCAGTGATTTAAAAAAATGAAAATAATAAAAATTCATAGTTTAAAATAATGGTTATTTATTTTCTTTCAGAAAATGTTCAATAAAATGTTTTTGAGATAGTTCCCAGCTAAAAATGAACTGCAGTGAAACGGCAAAGAAACTGTAGTTGGAAGACTGTGGTGCTTTGGTACAATTCCTGCAGTGTTTCTAAAGTTGCCATAACTGAAAATGTACTCAATTAAGTGTGTAGTTCATAACTACACATTCACTGCAGTGGATTTGAAGATAAATGAAAAAAACATCTATTGACCATATTATCGTGCATGGCTTTTAACATTCCAAAGGCACACATTTCGGCAATGGAACCGGCTGGACTTGAACCGACGAACCCAAGCAGAGAAGAGTCACACCTTGACCACTGGATCACTCAGCCTCGAGTAGGAGTGTCGTATGAGATAATAAGGGGAAGCATTTCAATAAAGGGTGATATGTCACTGGAGTTGAATGGTAGGCAGGAATGTTGCGAGTTTTAAAGTCCTTTTATTTTATTATATATTATATATTTACTAGCAGTTACCCGTGACTTCGTTCACATAACATTTAAAGAAGAAATAATTGATCAATCAAGCAAAAAATTTCGATGATGAAAAGCATGTGTAATTAAATTTTATCGCGAATTTATGGTAAAAATACTTTTGATAATCCCTATTTGCTAATTTGTTTGCTGGTCAAAATTTTCCTTTCAGCGATTAATACTAATAGATAGAAACATTCTTGAATTATTTTGTTCAGCCCTGTAGTTTTCCAAGTGCCTTTAATACACGAAAGTATCTTTCTAAAATTTATTTCAAACAAAAATATTTCTTATTACTACCTAAATTACATTTTCAGAAATTATAATCCGAAGACAACCTTGTATCCAGTTCTTTGCGGGACCCTGTTTATCATTTTATAAATATACTACAAACATTTCTTAGTTTACTAAATGCAGTTCAAAATAAAAATGCATATTTTATTTAAAAACCACCTTTAAGTAAATTACGCTCATATTCAGTAACCTTTCCGAGATCTTTTGTGTAACCCTGTATATCTAAATTTAACTATTTATACTATTACCATTTATACTCTCCATTTAATATGCATACATTTAGCGAAACGTAAAAGCACATATCATAATTCAAAATGCATTTCATCCATGCAACAGTCATCATCCATGATATACAGTACTTCGGATAGAATATATAATATTTGAAATATTTTGTGTGTCCCTGTAAATGCTATGCACTTCGTATTATGCATGAAATAACTTACATTAAGCCTCAACAACATATATCAATTTGATTATACATGAAATCGTTTACCATAATTAAAATATGTCGGAAACTGTTCCTCCCTTTATTCCTATGCAATGGAATTCTTCTGTCTGACCCTGTAAATGAATAGTAAGTGCCCTTTTCACTACATACTTTACAAAATGCATATTTTAGTGCGCTTTGTAAATGCATATAAATTTGAATAAGTTCTACAGGCTGTAGCATCGTTAAATTTAATTAAAACGATTTTTCCCCATAATGCCGTAATATAAGGAAATTTTCGACTATCCCTGTAAATAAACTAATCATGGTAGAAACTTTATTTTCAATAGGTATTCGTGCTAAGTAAACGTTAAGAACGTCCAAAAATTTCATGGAAATCGGAGTATATTTACGAAAGTTAGAAAGCGACCAGACAGACAGACAAACCGAAAGCATAATAACTTTTCAACTTTGTTCGAAAGTGTTAAAAATCGAGCCAAAAATATATTAATCAGTGATTTTATTTTCCACCTTTTCCCCACAAAAAATTTCTTCCATTGATAATTATGAGTTTTGAATAAAAATATTCATTTGTATGTAACGTATAACTTATTAATTAGTATAAGTAAAAAATATTTCTGATTCATTTTAAATATGACGTCATTATTTATCTCGCTCCATTAGCTACTGATATTCATTCCCCTTGTATTTTTAACGACTGCTATAAAGTACCTGTTTTATTTCAACTATGATGTCACATTTTCATGAGTGAACCATTTTATTAAAAATATAATTCTTTTTCATACTTTTTACTTTTAATTTATGTCACCATATTTTACACAAAAATTCCCATTAACTAAACAAATATCCTTGTTAAATGTATTATAAAAAATTCACCTTTTATTTTTATTTCAAACATGACGTCATATTTATTTTCTTTTAAATTATTTTATTATAGTTTTTCGCGTGGAAGTTTTCTATTAAAAATTCATTGTCGCTGAAAAATTATTATTCCAATTTTTTATTTTCTTGGCAACAAGAAAGGAAAATGGTTAAATTTTATCTGAAAAATGCCTATTGATTTTGTATGAAAAATAATTAAATTTTGAATTATTAAGGAAAATATTTGAATAAAATAAATAAAAATTACCCTATTATTTAATCCGGACTTCTAGCTTTACGTCTGCAAAATTTCAAAGCAATCGGTTCAGTAGTTACGGTGTGAAAGCGGAACAAACAAACAAACAAACAAACTCACTTTCCGATTTATAATATTAGTAAGGATAATTAAATTTTGAATTATTAAGGAAAATATTTGAATAAAATAAATAAAAATTACCCTATTATTTAATCCGGACTTCCAGCTTTACGTCTGCAAAATTTCAAAGCAATCGGTTCAGTAGTTACGGTGTGAAAGCGGAACAAACAAACAAACAAACTCACTTTTCGATTTATAATATTAGTAAGGATTTATTGTAATTGTCTTATGGGCGTTTATTTTAAAAATAATTTAATATTTAAAACAATGAAATAAATATCTTAGCGAATAGTTTGAGCAATTGAATTAGTTTTTCTTATAGATTTAAGAATCAGTAAATATTTCATAAAATAATTCGATTTTAGATTGTTTGTGAAATTAATAAAAAAGTTTTATTATGAATTTTAATGTAATTATATGCGTTGTGTTAATATATATGCATTAATATATATACATATATATATATATATATATATATATATATATATATATATATATATATATATATATATATATATATATATATATATATATATATATATATATATATATATATATATATATATATTTGAAATGGAAATATTTATTTTAGTAAATAATAGGTTGGTAACTGACAACTTTTACTTAGAATAAGAATTCATTTTATGTCGTTAAAGGTAGAACATATCTTTTTTGTTATGTTAAAATAATAATTTGTTACTTATATATAATTTTTAGTTTAAAAATAAAATACAAATTTTATTACTTTTCCCTTTGGTACTAATTTTTTTTAAATGGGGGGATATTTTTGAATATATTTTCTGACTTTATATTATTTTATGTATCATAATGAAATTAAATGTATTAATTTAAGAAATATATATCTGTAAAAAAAAAAAAAAAAAAAAAAAAATATTTTTTATATAAAAAATGCTGCTAATTAATCACTTTTAATTAGAATAAGAATTAATTTTATGTCGTTTAAAGATTTAAAGTAGAATGTGTTTTTAATGATTATGTAGAATTTTTAATTGTTATCGTATCAACATTTTCATCTAAAAATAAAATAGAAACATTTTTTTTTTTTTTTTTTTTTTTTTTTTTTTTTACAAAGGAAAATCTCTGAGTTTTTCTCTAAAATTTTAATCTAACACATTTTGATTAATCTAATATTTGTATGAAATAAGAGCTTAGCTGCAGTTTTAAAATGAATATGCAATCTGAAAACACAGTTCAATTAACTGATGTTTTTTTTTTTTTCTTTCTACGGTTAAGTTTAGAATGAATAATAATTTTAAAGGTGTGATTAAAAATATTTGATGATTCAAATATTTGTAAGTCAATTTCAAAATGTGGTACTTGTAAGTTAATTGTAAGACTTTTGCAGTTTTGAAGATGGAGAGGAATGGGGGCAAGAAGCATAGGAAACTAACTGCTCCTCTCTGGAATTTAAAATTTAATTAAATAAATATTACTTGTTTCTTTTTTCAAAACATAACGTAAATTTTTCGAGTATTTAAAACAGAAAAGATATAAGAAATTTTCAGCTAAGGGGAGAGGATAGACGATTGCCCCTCCCTAAATATTGAAATTTAATTAGTAATATTTTTCTCTAATATACAATAAATAAACCACAATGAACTTTATTCTTTGAGCGTAATTTCAAATAAAGAAACAAAGAATTTTCAGTTAGGGAAAGAGGCATAAATGAGCCATTTTCCCTCCCTCGATTTTAAAATTCAACTATTTCCCCCCCTCCGGTTTTTGAAAAACACACTAAAATTTAATATTTTTTCTTAGCTTAAAATATAAGAGGAACTAGGTTTTTTCTGTTAGGGCGAGGAAGGTAGAAGAGAGCTGTTGCCCTTCCCTAAATAAAAAAAAATATTTTTTTTTTTTTTTATATTTTCAAACGCATATTAAAATGCATAGTTTTCAAGTAATTTACAATAAAAAGTAAGAAGAAATTTCTCATTATAGGGCTAATGAGTGAAAGTCCCATTGTCCCTTATAACTTTTAAAATTATTTAAATATTTTAAATATTTTTCTCTGATTTTGAAAAACGTAGCAAAATTTATCCGTCTAGAGTAACTTAAAATAAATGAAATTTAGAAATTTCCGTTGTAGGCAGGTGTCATAAGTAATCACTACACCTCACGGGATTTTCAAATTTAACTTACAAGGGGACCACCAAACATGGTGTTCACAGATTTTGATGATTTCAAAGTATGTTATAGGGGTCATACCACTAATTATTCAGCTGGAAGGGTTCCTTTAAATGGGCCCTAGTTTTTGATAAATTGAGGGGGGGTCAAAGTTTAGCGCTCATTACAAATAGCCGTTGCTATTGCAAACAGATTGTGGCTCGGTGGCGCTGCGGTAACGAGCGAAACACCGGACTCGGACTGGGCGGGTTCAACTCAAAGTTAGATTTCTTTTCTTTATATACTTTTTACACGTTGCATATTTTAAGCAGAATTGGGAATTTTACAGCTTTGAACTTTTTGATATTTTCTTAATAAATTAAATTTATGCTTTCGAATTTATTTCATGAAAATTTATTTTATTTTATTTTATTTTATTTTATTTATTTATTTTTTTTTTTTGCAATTTTTAAACTAATATTTTTATTGACAAAACTGCAAAACTAATTTATTCCTAGAACTCTTTTTATTAATTATTATGTAATTTCTTTTTTTATTAAGCACAATTCTGAAATAATATTTTTTTTTTCTATCGCCTTTTTTGTGGAATTTTTTAAATGAAAACTTATCCTTTTTCGTATAAATTTTATAAAATGATTTTCAGGTGCAATTTCTCAAACACTTATTGGATTAGGTAATTCAAATAATGCATATCTTCGAAAGTGTAATAAATATTAATGCAGTAGTGCTAAAATATTATCCAAATTTTTACTAATCTTTAAATACATTCATCTCTAAGTTCAACCTAAACATTATTTACCGTTTGCACAAATAAGAAATGACAGATTACATTAAAAAAACTATATATACATTTTTATTATAACAAATTAAACACTATTAATAAAAAAATAAACTAGATCGGAAAAGTCGTCTGCTAATGATTTCAATGAGATAAAATTTACGATACATAAAATATATATGTGTATTTATTTTATTTGTCTGCTTTTATTTTCTCGGTAAAAGCACGCAAAAATATAAATTCTTTTTACTAATGTCATTTAGCTTCTTTTGCAGACAAATAAATGACTCGCAATATTGATATGTATAAGTAGGATTAAAATGCTAAAAATACTGTAATGAAAGGAATCAGAACTAGTATAGAAAGTTCCCGTTTGGAAAAGGAAGAAAAAGGCGAAATTACGAATGCATTAAAATATTGCAAAACGTTGTTACAAAATGATAATCTGCTTACAAATTCGCCACCGGATGATATTTCCTGTGCTTCTATTCCTATGGCTGAAGAATTTCCTAATTCAATATTACAAATATTAGATGATCGAGAAATTATTGAGGCAGATGAAATGATATTGAATGAAGAATATGAATTAAAGGAATTTACAAAGGTATTATTTTTTTTACTCAGCAATATATATATATATATATATATATATATATATATATATATATATATATGCAGATGTATTTATACGTTATATATTATTCCGAAAAATTCGAAAAAGTAAAAATTGAAAAAATAAACTATCCCCATAAGAAAATATCAAAGAGTTCAAAGCTGTAGAATTCCCAATTCTGCTTAAAATATGCAACGTGTAAAAAGTATATAAAGAAAAAAAGTTCTAACTTGGAGTTGAACCCGCCAGGCCCGAGTATGGAGTCTCACTCGTTACCGCAGTGCCACCAAGCCACAATCTGTTTGCAATACTAACGGCTATTTAAAATGAGCGCTAAACTTTGACCCCCAATTTCTCAAAAAGTAAGGCCCATTTGAAGGAACCCTTCGAGCTGAATAATTAGTGGTATAACCCCTATAACATACTTCGAAATCATCAAAATCTGTGAGCACCATGTTTGGTGGTCCCCTTGTTAGTGAAATTTATTTTTTTTTCTCTTAGCTTAAAATAATAAAGGAACTAAGAATTTTAAGTTGAGGGGAAGAAATCATAGATAGTTAGGCCCATGCCTGAATTAAAAAATGGATTTTAACATATTAAAACTGCATTTCCAAGTAACAAAATAAAGTAGGAACTAATAACTTTTTCTCTAAGGAAGTGGGCGGATAGGGGATAGAATGGGAAATCCTTTATTTGATTTTTAAGTATAATTGAAATTATTTTTCTCCGATTAAAGTTTGTGAATGTTTAGGACAATAACTACTGTTATACTCGAGATACATCAGAAAATGTATTTCTAAATTAATGGTTGGATAATAACTTCAAATTCACTGCAGTGATTTTACGGTTATAAAATCTTACATATATATTTTTAAATTTTTCATTATAAAATGATTTTATAAAAACTACACTGTTTTTAAAGTTAATAGCTCACGGAATGTTAAAAAAAAATTACTGCAAAATCACCTCCAATTAACTGCAAAATAACTGAATTGTGATTTTATAGTTGAGATTGCACTACAGAATGTCTACAGATAATTTTAGAAAAACCTCAAAAAAAAAAAAAAAAAAAAAAAAAAAAAAAAAAAAAAAAAAAACTGCAGTTTTTTTAGCTGAGTTTTTTGTGATAAATAGATTTAGGCTTATGTATTACAGTAAATGAAACGAACAAAAATTTTGAATTTCCGACATTTTACATTTGTGTGCTGCGACAATATTCATAAACAATAAACATACGGTATATTATTAACACAATACCTGCAAAATGTATTTAGACGTGTTTTTAAGATATATACATCCTGGCAATGCGCCAGTCTGTAGTAACTCATCAGCCTCAAAATACTAGATACAACCGGAGATAGAAAGTTGTCTTTACAGTACAGTGATTCACTTCCACTACTTGTGCGTCATATGTTTGAAACTCCTCCGACTTTTTTGCAGATAAAGTTTTGCATAGATATTTATTAAACTTCAAGTCCAGTTACTACTTGATAAAAATCGAACCTGATTAGCTTTCAGGTGTACATCACCCAATATGTGGCGCTGTTATGCAGATTTCTTTTAAAGACTTTGCAATAGCTCTACCTCAAAAACAAATGCACGGATCTTAATCAAATTTCAAATATTTTAATATATGTTGTTGCTGAATAGATATTGATTTAAAACACCTAACCAGTGTCACTGCTATGCTGTATTTTTTAGAAAGTACTGACATGCATATCATAGAAAAAAGGTTTAGGATCGCCACATCTTACTAGTTGTTAAAATTCTCAGTGTTATCGCTATTATAAACAAAAATCCGTGTTGTAACTGGATAAAATTTTTAATGCTTTTTGCATGTTTATTGTAGACTACCTATTTATTTATTGTTTTGTACGCTCTATAGCAGTTTTAATTTTGGTGTTAAGCTAAATGAAAGTACTTTCTTAAAACATTAAATAATGATAATTTTTAAACGTATGATTTTAAATGAAATTGTGGTTCTGCTTTTGTAAGAAATATATCAAAACAAAAAGTACAATTCTCTCTAAGAATTATTCCTCTCTATAACGTTTTCTTTTAATTATTTCAGCGTATTTAAACTAGAATAACATTTTTTCATGTAAATGATATATAACTGAAAATAAAACAAATAATAGTAAGTAAAAAAAAAGACAAAGAAATTAACCCTTGCCAATCCGTTGTCTCCGCTTTGGAGACATCATCTTTTCGTATAAAATTTGATTTTGGCACCAGTAATAAAGGAAAATAAATTGTTTCTTATTTAATCAGAGAATTTTTTTGATTGTCTAATTCAGGGAAATTTCATTTAAAAAAATAGTTCTTATCGGATTAAATTTGTGTAAGAGACACCGGAGTAAGATAGGTTAATAACTAGCATTTCTAAAATTCTACCTTTTCATTCTGTTCTAAAAAATACAATTTATTTAAAATGTATTACATAAAAAATAATAATAACATAAGAATTAATTTAAGTTTCTGTTTTTCAAGCTGTGCTTTAATTTGCTATAATTTTACACTGATTACCATAATATTTTTTTTTTTCGGAAACACAAAATGAAGAATATAGATTTGTTTTCTCCCCAATATTTATATGAAAATTTGTTTATATGTATCATTACTAACCAAAACAGAAGTTATGAAAACTAACTGGAAAGTTTAAAATACAGACATAAAAAGTTTAAGTGGTAATTATATAATCTTTTACAAGATTCCTATATATGTTTTTATTATAAAGAAACATGATAATATTTCTGTACAGATATTATTATGTTTCATAATATTTCATAATAATAAAAATGTCTTAGAATGATTGATAAAATAAAAATTAGGAGATTTTATATGAAATCGTACTAATAGGGTAATTCATATATGCAAAACATTTTATTTCAGTTTCTTATGCAGGAAATCTAAAAAGTATACAAAAAGTATACATGATGATATTGACTTTTACTTCAGAGGGATATTAAAACATTCCTGTGTTTTTCCTGCGAATTCTTTCGCCTCCAGTATTTATCTTACGTTTAATTCTTATTTTCCCTTATCATTAAACATATTTGAGCAAGTTGTGTATGCTTTTCCAAATATATTTTTTCCAGTAAAATATGCAATTTTTAAAGATTTGCATTTATTGTTTATTATGGTGTATCAATATCAATTTCTATAAATTTAAGTTATGAGAATAATGTTTAGCCAAGATTATTTGGAAAAAAATGTAAAAAAAAAAAAAAAAAAAAAAAAAAAAAAAAAAAAAAAAAACAGCCTTTGCTACTGAGAATTTTTTCTAAATTCATAAAAAATGTAAAGTAAGTGTCGTTAGAATATGAGCATTCTGCATTAATGTGGACATTTTAGCTTCACAATTCATTATTTATGGATAAGTATAGCCTGTTAAATATAAAGTTACTTTGTTTTTAAAGTAACACAAACGAATTTGTGTTTTTAAAGAAGAATATCTATTCATAAATGAAGATTTGGATAGATACTAAAATAAAAAAAATATGTAAAAGAAATTTGTTGTTGCACAATTATTTCTTATTCGCTATTGCAATACATCCAATAGCGAAGCGTGCAGGATAAAAAAAAAAAAAAAAGTAGATTCATTAGCAGAGAGTCAATAGCATATTTCGATAAAATTGCCTGTAGACAAATACATTCATGAGGAAAGTTCCCTAAAATTTTTTTGACATAAATTGCAATACTCTGGAGTGTATGATTGCGAAAATGCACAAACTAAATTTTTATATTGCTACCTCCGAGTTCGGTTTCCAATTAGGAAGATTTTCTTTGTCCCCAATAAAGCAAAAGTAGGTACTTGATATTTGCAACACTCATAAACATTTACCGGAATAAAAATGTGTAATTTTGTGGATAAATCCTATCTTACATTTCAAACACGACAGGGTCAGATTATGGTTAAATGGTGCAAGTGACAAATATTGGCTTTATTATCTCTGTGAGTTTTCTGGGTATTAAGATGAATTTATTTCTTTTTCTATTGGGAATGAATAAGAAAAAATTCAGAAGATTTACCATAATGAGGCCGTACAAAATGTTAGTTTGTGTGTTATTTTGGAAATAGGCGACACAGGGGTTTGCAAAATATATCATATATTTTTATTATTATTATTTATTTACATATTTTTTATTTTTATTTTTTTTAATGAAAATTACCCTGTTGAAGTCTGGTTCTAGGGAGAATATTTAAGGAAATATGATTCTGGCTTCGTCTTTATGTGTTACACTGTATATTAAGTAATATGTAAGATGTATGTAAGTTATGTATGTACACTGTATGTAAGTTGTTGCAAATATAAATGATTCTAATAAGCATCCATTCATTGTAAATCATTATAAGAGAAATAAGAAAAACAATTCGCATCATTTTAGCAAAAAAAAAAAAAAAAAAAAAAATTGTAAAACAGAAAATTATTACAAATCTCGTTAAATAGATTATTTATGGACACATAGAACATACTATGGCTCAACATTTTTACTTTCTTTTATCTTCAATAGAAGAAAGTATTGTAATCGAAATTTTTTTTCGACTTCCATTTTTCGACGGATTTACACGGTTCAAGGGTCAGAGATTCCAAAATACATGTTTTTACAAAATGCCTGTCTGTCCGTCTGTGTGTCTGTGATATAAAATAACATATCTTAAGCATTGTCGGTTTGATTAATTGTTATTATTTTTAAGAATACTTTTTTATTAATAAAAAAAAAAAAATAATTTTTAATGCGTTTGTACGCTTTTTAAAAATTCTATTTTAATCAAACAAAGGAAAATTTCAAAATTCTGTACCATTTTCCCCCAAGATATTTAAAATTTTAGGTTTGAATGGAAAATTCTTTAAAATAAGAAAGTTAAGTTGTTAAAAATTTTAGATTTTTCAGATTTTAGTAAAATATTTTTAATTTTTTATACCTTTTAAGCCAAAATGTATTCACAAACAGTAGAATTTGATACCACTGCAAATTTTAACGTGATCTACATATTATTTTTTTTTTAGAAAAATGCATCCAACAGGCATATTGTTAAAAAATATGTTGAAAGTTAATTAGTTCTTGAAACCTAAGTTATACAGGAAATTAATTTCTTTTCATTTATGTATGGAATATAATGTATATATTTACTGAAAAAAAATCTATCTCGATTTTTAAGTAAATTTGTAATTAAATAAATATGTTTAATTTTACGCAAAATGTGCTTCATTTTACTTGCCAAGATGATTCATGTGCCCATAGCAATTTAAAAAATTAAAAATGTTTATTTCCTATTTTTAAGGAATATATACAAATAGTTATGTAGTATTCTGAAAAAATTAAACCATGATACTTTATAATATTCATTATAGTGCGTCGTTAAATTTATTATTCTAATATTTAGATATAGCTATTCAAACCTTAACTCTCATATTTGAAGTTTAGGAATTACCTAATAACAAAAGGTTTTACGTTGTAATATCAAATACTAGAAAAAATAAATGTTCGTATTCGCCGTACTAAAAACGTACGAACTTTTATTCATATTTATTTTTAGTACGTTGAGCATTTAATTTGTTATAGTATAGTAATTACCTGCATATTATTCTACACTTATAGAAAGTGGGATACAGTAAGGATTTTTATACGTATAGAAATGTATTTAGAAAAACTTTTTTTTTTTTTTTTTTTTTTTTTAATAAATTCATCTGGTTTTATTAAATCATCAGTGAATCTTTTATCTAATAAAGACCTTCCAATAGTTTTTTTCTTTTTTTTAATGGGCGCGGTTGCTTCAGAAAACTCTTTTTTCTTATTATAATGTTTTATAATGATATTAGGAATACGTTTATTTCTTAATAGATGGAAACTATTAACGATTAAAAAAATTTTAATATTGTGTTTCAGTAATTGAAACATCTGAACATAATTTCAAAGAACAAACGACGAAATAATTGTTTAAAGGTTGTATGCATTGTAAAGGCAAAACAATACGAAAACATTGGTACAGATCATAGTGAAAAAGTAACCAAATTAGCCAAGTCGTACATGACGTATATCAATCATTATTATTATTATTAATTTAATTTTAAAATTTAAAAAACTATTTTTTTTTTAATTTTAAAAGTAATCTTTATAGAAAAATGCTTTAAACCTATAAATAAAAAAATACAATTTTGACCCTAGGCTCTTCTTAATAATGTGGTTAGAACAGTGTATTTATAATACCCGGAATTGTCTGATCTCAAGGACTGCAGCGTTTCTTTCTTTTTTTTTTTCTTTTTTCATTGTCTATTGCTATTTAAAATGAAAACTTTTTACGGTAGATTGATTAAATATCTCCAATAGAAACATACAGTTAAAATAGTTTTAGAATAGTGGTAGGTATTGGCTGCAACATATACACATATTTCAAAATAGCATGCATTCAATTACTTTTTTCTTTATAAGAAAATGGCAACAAAAACGTATAATTACTACTTTCCAACTATTTTTTCCTTTACTTTGTACAGAAATGTAGTTTTTGGTTTGCCATCATTAAACAAATGGCTCTAAATTTACAAAATCAAAATAATAATAACAATAATAATATCTCTAAAATAAGTTAAGAAGCATTTTCAAACAAAATGCATTTAAAAGTGCGATTATTTCTCAATACGACGATTTAAAATTAAAACTTTGCAATGCTTAAAAAAAATGCAGTGTAGTATTTGAACACAGAATAATACATCTACTTTACTTTAAAGCTGGCCGGTACAATGGAATGTTATTTGTTTTAGAAGGTCACTTTAAGAAGGCTCAGGGGTTGAAAACTTTTCTAAAAATCCTTTTTTATGATCTAGTTTGATTATTAAATTAATTTTTCACTCAATGCAAAAAAACCTCATAAAAATAGTTGCATTATTAACGGAGTTATAAGTATTTATGTATCAACACTTTCCTAGCCGCACCCATATAATTTCAACTTTAAGTCGCGTTTTTTCAAAACTTGATATATGACAACTAACACCAAGATTTAAGGAATGAATTAAGGATATAACTATCACTTAAAAAAGCATTATTAGAAAATCTCTCAAATTTGAAAATTTAAAAAACCCCTAAAAAATACAACGTTTTTTTTCATTAAAAATACTCAAAATATTAAACTATCTAAAATATATTAATTCATTCTATAAATGATGATGTTATATGCATGCAAAAAAAAAAATAAATAAAAAATAAAAAAAAAAAATAAGCCGTTCTATCAAATAGTTTTGTTTTAAATCTTGGTGTTAGTCGTCAAAAATCAAGTTTTGAGAAAACGCGCTTAAATTTGAAATTATATGGGTTCGGCTATGAAAGTGTTGATACATAAATGTTTATAACTCCGTTAAAAATGCAATCATTTGTTTGCGGCTTTTTGCATTGAGTTAAGAATTAATTGAATAACCAAACAGATCATAAAAAATCGCATTTTTGAAAAGTTTTCAACACCTGAGCTCCCTTAAAATTTTCCGCACGGAGAAATTCTTCAAGTAAAGTGAGAAATTATCGAATGACATCCTGAACAGACAATTTTTTATAATCAACTTTTTGAAAAATTAAGAATCCCTTACTTTAAGCTTTCACTTTAAAAGCAATATCTTATAAAAATATTATTGGTGCCGATTGCATGTTTGGAATTGAAATTAGGTATCCCGAACTGGGCACAATATTCTCGAAAGGGTTAATCGCTGGAAGAAAAGAATAGCCATATAGGGAAAAAAAGGAGCACTGCGAGACCTGATACTTTTCTGCTCTTTACTTATTTTATTTATTTATTTATTTATTTATTTATTTTTGAGAGAGAAAAATAAATAAACGAAAGTCCTTCAGAAAGTACCGGGAGGAAGAGGTACCTTTCATATACCTTATTTATTTATTTATTTATTTATTTTAAATCAAATTATATTATTCAAATATAAGAAGCTCAAATTAGTGGAACCCGATGATATAAGTTTGAATACTAGTTTTTGTCAATACTGAATATTAATGGGAATTTTTAGAAATGAGTCATATTTTATTCACGATGATTTTATTTTAAGCGATTTATAAGTTTGCCAAATTCTACGATATCATGAAGTGCATTCCATTTTAAAATAGAATGGCGGATAAAACAAACCAATGAGCTTGGTCCAAATATTAATTCAAGGGCACATGCACACTCACATCGAAATCAATTTATATATACGAGTTCTGTCGCGAGTAAATTGATTTTTTTTTAAATGTCATCTACGTTTTTTAGGAAAAGACAATGAAAAATTACTCCGGAATTCATTCAAACACTTTCGAAAGGACCTTTTTTCAATTCCTAGTTTTTTCTTTGTACATCATTATACATTTAAGAGATTTTTGACAAACTTAAATGGCCGCCATTTTGATTCAAAATGGCGGATGAAGCTGGTAGAGAACTTGGTCAAGACATTAACATGTACTGTGTACACACGGAGTTATATCCAAATCAATTTATAAATATGCTTATTATCGAGTGAGAAATTTCAGACCATTTGAAAATTTCCACCCCACTGGAAATAAAAAGTTCTTTAAATCAGTCATTTTTTAAGATTTAGACGAAATAAAAAAGTGTTCTGGAATTGTTGTTTTAAGTTCAAACACATAAATTTAAAATATTTTTCAACTTTTAATTTTTTTCAAATTTAATTTTAATTTTTAATTAAAAAAATTAAATGCGTGACATTTTGAAACAAGATGGCAGATGATGCTGGCCAACGAACTCGGTCGATACATTTGTATGTACTATGTACATACCAAGTCTCATTCAAATCGGTGCATAATTATGATAGTTAGAGCATGACAAAAATCAGATGTATATATGTATATATGTCAACATTAGAACGGAGGTTGGTCTTGGGGTCTGACGGTCATGATCGTTGAAAATATACCAAAATTTTCCAACGTGCTTTCCTTCGAACGGCTACAATAGCTTTTTTATTTTTTTTTTCAATGAAAGCTACCTAATAGCATTCAAAAATTAGTTCAGTTATAAGCATTCTTACTTTTTCAATCTTGCCTGTTTAGGATCTCATATCCCATTTCCACGCTTCTCTGACAGTGTGCCAAGAATTATAATGATTAATTCACGAATTAATTTTTATTTTTTAAACAAAAAAACTGTTGAAAATCATAATTAGTGTATTGATGTGTTAGTTTCTAAATAGTTAAGAAAAGGGATGTATTTTTAGGGTTGGAAAAACTCTTTTTTAGCTTGAAAATTGAAAATTGAAAGCATTTGATTTTCAATTATTCTTCTTTATCTCATATTAAATTTAGAAGTAGAACGAGCATGACTTAATTTCATACGTTCGCTATCCTAAAATGATCAATATATATATATATATAAAGAATTTAATTGTTAAAATATATTTTTATAACAGTAAAAAAAAAAAAAAAAAAAAAAAAAAAAAAAAAAAAAAAAAAAAAAAACATGCCTTTGCAAATTTATTCTAAAAGTTTAGTACAACATTTTTTTTAATAAAAACGTTCAGTAGTAGATAATTTGTTTGAAACTTTGGTGTAGAGATTTATATTATTGTAGAATAACTCTTTTCCTTGTAGTAGAGAAAAAAAAAACATTTGAGCGATAAATGCCATTTAATGATCTCTGAGTACTTTGCTGTGTTTTATTTACTTAGAAACTCACATTTTGTTGAAAATACGTAAAACAAAATAATAAAGAAAGAGCAATAAAAATTAGCTGCTTATTTCTCTAGATATTTTTTTTCTGCAACTAAGATTCCATGCTTTTTCCTAATTAGTAACAATTATCAGCTTTCTGACATTTTGAATTTTTTCTGTTATTGGGCTCCTGTTAGAATGCCATGCTTCTCTGAAAGTGTGACATGATTGCAGTTATAAATTTGCGAATAAATTTTCATTTTATAGAAAAACATTATCTCTGAAGAAGAACGCAATACTGCGTATTTTAGTTTCAAAATGATTTAGAAATTTGCCGTATTTTTATGAATGCGAAAAACAGTGTTTAAGCTAAAAGTTAAAAAGCGATATTTTTTTATTATTATTATGTTTCTTTTTTACGAAATAAACCAAGAACTAGAACAAGCATAGTTTATTTTCATACTTGAAGTGTCCTACAATAATTACAAAACAAATAAAAATTAAACAAAAAAAATGCTCAAATATGTTTTTATAGCTGTCAATAAAAACGTTCTAAAAATATTTACATGCTCCGCAAATCACTTCTAAAAAATTCGTCCAACTTTTTTTTAAACTATTTATAATATTTTAGATAATACTACCGCACCCGCCAGACGTTGTCCTTCTTGGCACCTACTCCAGAAAATCAAATAAATGTACGTAAATATGGTAATACGCAGAATAAACAATAGGCTCTTAATTTAATTTCTTATTACAATTATGTAAGGAAATTATTTTTTACTCTTCATTAGTTTTTGAAGTCGGTTCAATTTTTGATAGAAAAGTTTATTTTTCTCTTTTTAGTTAAAAGTTAACGATTGTCTGAAGTCGGTTAATCAAAATTATAATACAGGAAATATTATTGTAAAGCATACACGTTTTTCAGCAGTGGGGTTCGAACACGCGATCTCTTTCTTCAAGAAGCTGAGCTTAAACCTGGCGCCTTAAACCGCTACGACATTCCGTCCGCACTCCATTCATCGAACTTATTCAACACTTTTATTTAGCGAAAAATTACTAACTATTAGTTTTTGCCTAATTACAAAAAAAGTACTGAATCAAATTCGATGAAATGTGAATCTAAATCATTCTCAAATCCACAGGAACACACACACAAAATTTCATTAAAATCGATCCAGTCGTTTAGGAGGAGTTCGGTGACACACACACGCGCAGAAGATTTTTATATATAAAGATGTATGGAACGTTGTTGTAGATATTTTTTATTATAGAATAACTTTTCCTGTGTAGTAAAATAAAACCACTGCAACGATAAACGTCATTTAATGATCATCACTTTCAAAACAACATTTTAAATAAAACTACGTTTGCGTTTTTAAACCACATGAACGCTTAACTCGAAAGTTGTTAAATTTAGTACTTGAAGTTTATGCAATAAAATTTAAAATTAATCTCCATAATGGTTGATAAAATTTTATCTGTTTGCTTTAATTTTCTTCGAACGTCTACTGTACTCCATAATTTTAATCTATATCGGAGAAGGGTTAATGTTGTGTGCAACTATTGACCTCTGAAAGAAATTTTTAAATGTATACTGTTATATTGAAATAATCTCCTTTTGAAATGATGCTTTTGATGTATTTTTTACAAATTTATCTTTTTATATGTATGCTTATTCACTTGTCATATTATAAACTATTTATAGAAAAATGAATTTTTTTAAAAATTGTAGTATGATTTTGAATAATCTACTTATGAAAAAAATTACTTCTTTATCAGTAAATGTATCGGTGTGTTCTCGAAAAAAGAACATATTCATCACAGAGTAAAAAATGAAATAATTTTAAAACCTTTGTTTTTGTAGAAAATTTTAAAACAAAGCATAGAAGAATTATAATATAATTTGATCAGTTGATTTGTGTGAAATTTGAAGTTTAAATAGACAGAGTGACTTATAAATATTTAAATGCGCTCTTTATGTTTAAAATGTTAGAGGTACGAACAAAATGAGCATTGAATGGGTGTCAAAAATAAGTGAGACATTAAGATTTTTTCATTAAATTGCTTTGATATTAATTGTCAAAAATATCCATAAAAAACAAAAAACAAAAAATTATTTATAATATATTGCAAAACATACTTAAAGATGTTTCTACTTCAATTGAAAGTATAGAAAAAAAACAAATTGACAAAAGAAAGACATTTTAATGCATATGAAAAGGTTTGAAATCTTTTCTAAAAAATATTTACATGCCCTTGCAAATCTATTCTAAAAATTTCGTCCAACGTTTTTTTATAACGTTATTTTTTTTTCAAATATATTATTTTAGATAACGTATTTGAAACGCTGTTTCAGATATTTATTTTATCGTAGAATAACTTTTCCCGTGTAGTAAAACGAAACCATTGCAGCGATAAACGTCATTTAATGATCGTCAGTTTCAAAACAACATTAAACAAAATTACATTTACGTTGTATAAACCACCTGAACACTCATATCGAAAGTCGTTAAAATTTCTACTTGAAGTTTATGCAATAAAAAATTCAATAAATCTGCTTGATAGTTTATAAAATTTCATCCGTTTGCTTAAATTTTCGAGTAATGTCTATTTTGCTCTATATTTTTTTCTATATTAGAGTATATTTCAGGTTGTGCGCAACTAATAAACTCTTTATCTAAAAAAGTAATTTTATTATGTTTCAAATATGTTATTGAATAATTCCCTTTTAAAACTAATTATTTATGCAATTATTCTTTACAAGTTTATATATTTAAATGTATACCGAATTCGAAAATTTTACATTACCTTGTTATATATGAATGAAATATATAATATGTTATATGATTTATAAAATTTTATCTGTATCCTTTAATTTTCTTCGAGAGTCTATTGTAGTCTATAGTTTTTATTTTTTATATTAGCATATATTTCATAAGCTTGTATGCAAAAGATAAACTATTTATCTAAAAAAGTAATTTTATGAAAATCGTACTGTTATACTGAATAATCCCCTTTCGAATGGAATTTTTTGATGTATTCTTTAAAATTTTATCTTTTTATATGTGTACTAATTTCGAAATATTTATACTCATTTATTACACCGTAAAATATTTATTGACAATATAATTTTATTAATAGTGTAATATGATTTTTATGTAATCTACTATTAAAAACATTCAAAGTTTTTTCTTCATAAATAAATGTATGGACGTTTTCCTGAAAGAAGAACATATTCGTCACGGAATAAAAATGTGATAGCGTTTTTAAAACGTTTCATTTCATAGAAAAAAAATGCATAGAACGAACATAATATAGTTTGATTTTGGTCTGTTGATTTGCGTGGAAAATGAAGATAAAATATAAACAGTGTCTCAAAAATATTTTAATGCACATTATCTTTAGGATGTTAGACGTACAGAGGACATGAAATTTGAATGGATATCATAAATAAATGGGAAAATAATATTTTCTTAATACATTTTCCTTGCTATTAATTTCCAATAAGTTCGATTTAAAAATATGCATAATATATTACAAAATATACTTAAATGTATTTTTCTTCATCTGAAAGTATACCGTAAAATGGGGTGAATCGGAACACTTTTTAACTTTAACGTTAAAAAAAAGCAACAAATGATTTTTTTATTTTTTTATTTTTCTTCTAGAAACTTCGGTCTTATTTTGTTCTTTACTTTTTAAGCAAAAACGAAACATTTTTACAGGTTACATATATATTATTTATTTTTTTAATGGTGTTCCGATTCACCCCGCAGATAGGGGTGAATCGGAACAAATGTTATAATCCTTATTTATTCCGATTTAAAGTTTAATAGGGTTAATAAAAATAGGTAATAATGATAAGGAAAAAATAGGAACACATAGTAACTGTGAAACCAAGCCTTTATTTTACATAGAAGTAAAGATATGCCTTTTTAAAAATTAGAAAGCAACTTTGAAATCATGAAAAATTAAAATTTATTTTAAGAAATTATATTCAAATTGCAGAAGTAGAATTTAATACAAATTTAGCCCTGTTCTGTGTTTTCCTTTGCTAATAGTCTTTGGGTAAGTGAATCTATTGAGTAGTCCTAATGGCTGCATGTATTAATACGATCTACTAATACGCCCTCATCCCCAACCCTTAGTACTGTTTGCATCCCTCTCTTTTTTAATTGGTTTTTCATTTTGAGATGTTTGTGTAATGTTGTGGATGTCAGAGAATAATTCTGTGCAGTTTTTCTAACTAATTTGCTATTTTTAAATTCTTTTATTGTGTGTTCCATGTCTGTTGGATTAGGCGTTGACTTTTTTCTTTAACCAAGTAATTTCTTGGCACCTTTAAACTCTTCAAGTAATTAGAACAAACAAAATATTGTTACAATACATTTTCATACATATGTTTTCATATATTACATAAAACTATTACTGTATTGAAAAATAAACCATGAGAGAAAACGTGTTCCGATTCACCCCGTAAATCTTAAACCTCTGATGTTAAAAGCCATTTTTAATTTTTTCATTATGTAGTTTAGAAATAAGTAGAATTTAATACAGCATACCGTTTACAGGTCTGTGATTAATTAAAAATTCCCTCTCTTAGGTTTAGAATACGAAAAATACTGTAATTGCGTACAAAGTTTTGAAGACGTTGAAAAAATGAGGTTTTTGAGGATCCACTTGAAGTTTCTTTATATACCCCAGTAGTGGTGCAACATGTCAAAACTGAATTTCCTAACTCTTAATGTTATTAACTTCTTATAAAAAATTTACAACTAAAAATATCATCACATATATTTATAATGAATTTATTTGAATGACTGGGAAGTTTCGTTCCTATTCACCCCACTGTTCCTATTCACCCCATTTTACGGTAGTTGAGAAAATTTCATTATAAAATGGGATGCTTTAATGTTTTGAAAACGTTTTGAAATATTTTCAAAAGAAATATTTGCATGTCTTTGGAAATGCATTCTAAAAGTTTCGTCCAATCTTTTTTTGAATAATAATTTTTAATAAAAATTTAAATAATATGTTTCAAACGCTGATGTAAATATCTATTTTATTATAGAATAATTCTTAGCGTGCGGTAAAGTAATACCGTTGCAGTGAAAGGGCCATTTAATGATCGTCAGTTTCAAAACAACATTAAACAAAACTACGTTTGCATTCTATAAATCATCTAAACGCTCAACACGAAAGTCGTAAAAATTCCTACTTGAAGTTTATGCAAATAAAATGTTAAATAAATTTCCATAATAGTTAATAAAATTTTATCTATTTGCTTTAATTTTCTTTGAACGTCTGTTGTAGTTTGTAATTTTTTGCTATATTGAGGAATATTTCTTAAAAGATAAACTATTTATCTAAGAAAGTGATCTTATTAAATTTCTACAGCTACACTGCTCAAAAGAATTAAAGGATATTGCAGTTTTAGGTAGATTTTGTATCTGGGAAACTTTTTAGCTGATTGACACATGGTCGACAGACATAGTAAGTTATATGAGAATAAATTACACATGTTTGGCAGAAAAAAATGCATTTTATTGCGCATTTGTGTACAAAATGAAAAAAAAACATATGAGAAAAAATAATAAGAAAAGGTGTTTTCTTCAAAGAAAATCATTTTCAGTAGGGGGTATGGTTTCCACGGGCGGCCAGCAACGTTGAACACCTTTGAGGCATGGATTCAATGAGGCTATTAATGACGAGTTGGGGTATTTTGCCCCACTCTTCCAGAAGAGCTCTTTCCAGTTCTTGGAGAGTTTGTGGGGGTTGTTGGCGGCCAGAAACTCGTCTTCCTAGAGCGTCCAAAACGTGCTCGATTGGATTCATGTCTGGAGAACACGCTGGCCATTCCATTCGAACGATTCTTTCCTCTAAAAGGAAATCCTCCACCAGGTTTGCACGATGTGGCCTGCAGTTATCGTCCATTAAAATGAAGTTATCTCCGATTGCTGCAGCGTAAGGGACTAAATAGGTGTGAGGATCTCATCCCTATATCGGCGACCAGTTAGAGCTCCATCTCGAATGATGTAGAGGTCAGTGCGCCCGTCAATGGAGATACCACCATACACCAACACTCCTTCACCACCAAATCAGACACTTTCGTGCACGAACGCAGGATTATTCCTACTGCCACGGTCCCTCCAGATGAAAATACGCCTATTATCCGGATGCACAGAAAAACGGGACTCGTCAGAAAACAAAATATTGCTCCATTCATTTCTCCTCCAGTTGACATGCTCGGTTGCCCACTCCCTGCGGTCGCTACGATGCCTTCATGTTAATCTAACGCATACCATCGGTCGGCGAGCATACAGACCTACAGCTTGGAGACGGTTTCGGACAGTCTGAGCTTGAGTCTGAGTAGCTTTCATGTTTCGGTGTCTCCGAGCTGTTAACGCTAAATTCCGATCTTTATTGGGCGTTGTTGCCCATCTACGACCTTGCCCTGGTCTTCGGCCTGCACATCCACTCTCCAAAAAACGGTTCCAGATCCTGGAAATGACAATTTGTGACACTCCAATGGCTTGCGCTACTTCGGCTTGAGTTTGGCCCCCTTCTAACCTACCAACAATTTTTTAAGCTTCTGAATCTGTCAAATGACTTCGCCGAGGCATCGTACTCATCGAAACAAACAATCACTGAATGCCGATCATCCTTGTCTTCATTATCTTTTATTCAGTTGAAAGTCAAATTTCATTCGCTGCCGCTGAAGCGACGTTTTTGACGTCGAACTCAAAATTTGCATACTCCACAGTTTGAAAACCAGAAAAAATTTGCATTTGTGATTCGCTTCTCCTATTTTCGGCAAAAAAATTTCGTTTATATCTTTATTTTATGCAAAACTTCAAATATCCTTTAATTGTTTTGAGCAGTGTATATTAAATAATCCACTTTTGAAATCGATTTTTTGATGTATTCTTTACAAGTTTATTTTTTAAATGTATACCAATTTCGAAGATTTTAAATTACCTTGTTATGCAATAAACTATTAATCGAAAGCGAACTCTGCGACTTCTGTGTAATTTGATGCACTTTACTTACTTGGAAACTTCCATTTTATTGAAAATAACAAAGTAATAATAATCATACTAAGAAAAAACAGCAATAAGAAATTAGTTACTAGTTTTCTCTAGATGTTTTCTCAGCGATTGAGTTTCCATGTTTTTCACCTAATTGGTAACAAATATAATTATACTTACCTTTTGAATGATGTGTGTTATGGGTCACGTGTCAGAATTGTACGCTTCACTGAAAAAGTGCCATGATGGTGCCATGATGATATAAATTCACCAATCAATTTTCATTTTACTGGAAAACGTTATTTCTGAAGAAGTTGTGTACTGAGAATTTATTTTTGGAATATTGAGAATTTTGACATATATTTATGTATGGAACAAAATCTCCGGTTTAGCAAAAAATTCAATGCGAAAGCATTTCTTTGATTTTTAATTATGTTTTTTTTTTTTTTTTTTTTTCTAAAAACAAATCTAGAACTAGAATGAGCACAACTAAATTTCGTAGATGCGCCACAATAAAGACAAAACAAATAAAAATTAGTAATAATAATTAATTGTAAAAATACGTTTTTTTTACTGTAAATAAAATGTTTTCAAAAGAAATATTTATATGTCCCGGCAAATCTACCCTAAAATTTTCAACCAGCTTTATTTTTTTTAATAATAACATTTGATAGTATTACAGATAATATGTTTGAAACATTATTGTAGATACCTATTTTATTGTAGAATATTTCTTCCTGTGTAGTAAAATAAATGGATTGCAGTGATAAACGCCATTTAATGATTGCCAGTTTTAACACAACATTAAACAAAACTACATTTGTGCTCTATAAACCACCTGAACACTCAACTCGAAAATCGTTAAAATTCCTACTTAATTTTTATGCAATAAAATTGTAAATAAATCTCCTTGCTTCATTTTCTTCTAACGTCTATTGTAATCAGTAATTTTGTGCTATATTAGAGCATATTCCTTAAGGTTGTGTGCAACAGATAAATTGTTTATCTGAGAAATTAATTTTATTATATTTCAAATATTATATTGAATAATCCTCTTTTGAAATCATTTTTATGCATTATTAATAAGTTTATTTTTTAAATGCATAACAAATTTGAAAATTTTACATTACCTCGTTAGTTGTGAATTAAATATATAATATGTACTGTCGTTAACAAAATTTTATCTGTATCCCTTAATTTTCATGAATGTCTATTGTAGTCTGTATTTTTTTTTTTTTTTATATTAGAGTGGGTTTCTTATGCTTGTGTGAAACAGATAAACTTAAGAAAGTAATTGTAATAAATTTGTACTGTCATATTTAAAATCCCCTTCCAAAAGAAATTTTTGATGTTTTCGTTACAAATTTATATTTTTATCTTTCCTCTAAATTCGAAATATTCACTTGTTACTAATTATAGACTAATTATCGAAAAAAATATTAAAAGTTCATTATGATTTTGAATATTCTGCTTTTGAAAACATTTTTCCCTCTTTATCAATAAATTAATAGATGCTTCCCTATAAGAAGAATATATCCATCACTGAATAGTGACAAAAAATGTTTTTAAAATATTTAAATTCATAGAAAATGTCAAAAGAATTGCATGCAACGAATATAATATAATTCCATCAGTTTTTTTGTGTGAAAATAAAGTTTAAGTATACAGAGTTCCTCAAAAATATTTAAATTCGCTTTATGTTTAGCAAGTTAGAAATACAAAGCACATGAAAATCAAACGGGTGCCATAAATACGTGAGAAATTAAAATTATGTTTATGAATTTTCCTTGCTGTTAATTTTCAAAGTTTCAATTAAAAAAATATATATATATATTATAATATATTAAAAACATACTTAATGATTTTTCTACTCCATCTAAAATTACAGAAAAGAAAATTTGATTAAAAAAGGGACATTTTAAAATTTATGTTATGATTAGAAAAGTTTTCAAAAGAAATATTATACATGCCCTTGCAAATCCATTGTAAGAGTTTCGTCCAATCTTTTTTAAATAATAACGTTTAATAAAATTTTAGATAATAATTTTTAAATTCTGTGGTTGATATCTATTTTATAATAGAATAACTCTTCCCAAGAAGTAAAATAAAAGCATTGCACCGGTAAACGCCATTTAATTATCTTCTTTTTCAAAACAATACTAAGCAAAACAACGTTTGCATTTTATAAACCTCCTGAATGCTCAACTGCAACGTCATTAAAGTATCAACTTTATAGCTATGTAATAAAATTTTAAATAAATCTCCATAATGGTTAATACAATTTTATCTGATTGGTTTCATTTTCTTCGATCTTCTATTGTATTCTGCATTTATTATTATTTTTTTTTTATTTTTTGCTATAATAGAGTATATTTTGTAAAGAACCATAACAGATTAACTAATAATTAAGAAAGTTATTTTATAAAAGTTTTACTGTTATATTGTACAATCCTCTTTTGAAATAAATTTTTCATTGTATTCAAAACAGGTTTATGTATTTACATGTATAGCGATTATGACGTAATTTTTAAATTCACTTGTTACATCATAAACTATTTTACGGATACACAGTATTAATAAAATTGTACTCTGATTATGAATAATGTAATTTGAAAGCATTCTCTTTGGTTGTTGCTTTCATCTGTATCAATATATATGTAGATTTTTCCTGAAAGAAGAGTGCATTTATCACTGAATAAAAAAATAAATTAATTAAAATGTTTAATTTCCCAGAAAATGTGAAAAAAATAGCAAACTACTATGAAATTAACATAATTTGATCAATACATTTTTGTGAAAATTAAGTATACAGGGTGTCTCAGAAAAATTCCCATTACATTTATGTTTATAATGCCAGCGATACAAAAAACATGGAAATTGATTGAGTGCCCAAACTATTTCTTCCCATGTACTAAAATAAAACCGTTGCAGTTAAAGAAGTCATTTAATGATCGCCTGTTTAATATATATATATATATATATATATATATATATATATATATATATATATGTGTGTGTGTGTGTGTGTGTGTGTGTGTATGTGTATAAATTAAAACTACGTTTGCGTTCTATAAACCACCTGAACGCTCAACTCTAAAATCGCGAAAATTGCTACTTACGTTTGCATTTCATAAACCACCTGAACGTCAACTCGAAATTCATTAAAATTGATGCTTGAAATTTATGTAATAAAATTTTTGTAAAATCTCCATAATTATTAATAAACTTTTATCTGATTGGATTAATTTTCTTCGATCTCTATTGTATTCTGTATTTGTTTGTTATACTAGAGTTTATTTTTTAAGGTTTTGTGTAGAAACCATAATATATAAAATATTTACCTAAGAAATTAATTTTATAAAATTTTTACTGTTATATTGTGCAGTCCCCTTTTGAAATAAATTTTTCTATGTATTCAAAGCAGATTTATCTATTTACATATATAACAACTTCGAAATTTTTAGATTAACTTGTTACATCATGAACTACTTATCGGAAGCATAGTATTATTGAAATTGTACTCTGTTTTTGACTAATGTACTTTTGGAAACATTCTCCTTTGTTACCGTTTTCCTCTTTATCAATAAATATGTCGATTTTTTCCTGAATTCTCTATTTGTCACTGAATAGAACGAACTAAAAATTTAAGATAATTAATTTCCTAGAAAAAAGTCAAAATAAATGCATACCACAACGAAATTAACGTAATTTGAACAGTTGATTTGTGTGAAAACTTAAGTATACTGTGTGTCTCAGAAATATTTCAAATAACCTTATGTTTATGATGCCGAAGATACAAAGGACATGGAAATTGATTGAGTGTCCAAAATATTTCTTCCCATGTAGTATGTTAAAACCGTTGCAGTAGTAAACGCTATTAAACAATCGCCTTTTTCAAAACAACACTAAAGAAAAATACTTCTGCGTTTTATAAACCACCTATACGCTGACTCGAAAGTCGTTAAAATTGCTACTTCAAATTTATACAATAAAATTTTTAAAAAAATCTCAAGAATGGATAATAAAATTGTATCTGTTTGCTTTAATTTTCTTTGAATGCCTATTGTAGTCTATAAATTTCGGCTATAAAAGACAATGTTTCATAAGGTAGTATTTTAGATAATATGTTTGAAACGCTGTTGTAGATATATATTTTATTGTAGAATAACAGTTCTTGTGTAGTAAAAAAAACCATTGCGCCGATAAACGTTATTTAATAATCGTCACTTTCAAAAGCAACACTTAGCAATACTACGTTTGCGTTCCATAAACTACCTGAACGCTCAACTCGAAAGTCGTTAAAATCGCTACTTGAGGTTTATTTAATAAATTTTTTAATAAATCTTCATAATTGTTAAAAAAAATTTACTTGATTGGTTTAATTTTCTTCGATCGTGTATTGTATTCTGTAATTTTTTGTTATATTAGAGTATATTTCTTAAGGTTGTGTGTACAAAACATAACAGATAATTTATTTAAAAAAGTAATTTTATAAACATTTTACTGTTATGTTGTACAATCCCCTTTTGAAACAAATTTTATGTATTTAAAACAGAGTTATCTATTTACATGTATAACAACTTCTAAATTTTTTGATTCACTAGTTACATCGAAAACTACTTATCGGAAATATAGTATTAAAATTGTACTCTGATTTTGAATAATGTATTTTTGAATACGTATTCTTTTGTTGTTATTTTCCTCTTCATCAATAAATATATCAATGTTCTCCTGAAAAAGAAGGCATTTATCACTGAGTAAAAAGAAAAAATATATATAATGTTTAATTTACTAGAAAATATCAAAAGAATTGCATACTACAACGAAATTAACATAATTTGATCAGCTGATTTGTTTGCAAAATTAAATATTCAGAGTGTCTCAGAAAATTTTCAATTCCCTTTATTTTTATGATGCGAATGATACAAAGGACATGAAAACTGATTGAGTGGAAAAATATGTTTTCTCATGTAGTAAATTAAAACAGTTGCAGTTATAAACACCATTTAATGACCTCTTGTTTCAAAACAACATTGAACAAAACTACATCTGCGTTCTATAAACCACCTATACGTTCAACTCGAAAGTTGTTAAAATTTCTACTTTAAATTTATGCAATAAATTTTTAAATAAATCTCGAGAATGGTTAGAAAAAAAAAATCTGCTTACTTTAATTTTCTTTAAACGTTTATTGTAGTTTGTATTTTTCTGGTATAATAGACAATAAAACAGACAACGAAAATAACATATGTTTATATGCTGATTATTGTGAAAAATGGAATGTGGAATGAATAAAGGATGCTTGAAATACAAAGCACACTTAGAAATTAAGATTTGTTTATGAATTTGCCTTGTTATTAATTCAAAAAAGTTCCATAAAAAATACATATATATATATATATATAACGTATTGCAAGATATACTTAAAGATGTGTCTACTTCACTGAAAGTATAGGAATGAAAATTTGAATTAAAAAAAGACAATTTACTGTTTATGAAATGGTTTTAAATATTTTCAAGAGAAATATTTATATGTCCTTGCAAATCCATTCGAAAAGTTTCGTCCAACATTTTTTTAAATAATAAGATTTAATAGTATTTAAGATAATATGTTTGAAACGCTATTGTAGATATCTGTTTTGGGAAAAAATAACTCTTCCTGTGTGTTATAAACACCATTTAATGATCGCCATTTTCAAAACAACATTAAACAAAACTACGTTTTCCTTCTATAAATCACCTGAACATTCAACACGAAATTCGTTAAAATTGCTACTTGAAGTTTATGCAATAAAATTTTAATAAATCTCAATAATAAAATTTTATCCGTTTCCTTTATTTTTCTTTTGAACGTGTATTGTAGTCTGTAACATTTTGTTGTGTTAAAGTATATTTTTTAAGATTGCGCGCAACAGATAGACTATTTATCTATAAGAAAGTAATTTGATTAAATGTGACCTGTATTATTGAATAATCCCCTTTTAAAATCAATTCTTTGATGAATTCTTTAAGATTTTATCTTTTTAGTAACAACGCATTTTTTATATTCACTTGTTATACCATAAATAGTTTATCAAAAAAAATTATATGTTTATTCTAATTTTGTATAGTCTACTTTTGAAAACAATAGTTTTTTCCTCTTAATATATATGATAAATGTCAATAAATGTATCGCTGTTTTTCAATATATATACGGATATATATATATTTATAACTGAATAAAAATGAAAAGATTTAAAAGAAAAGGTAAAAAAATGCATGTAGCGAAAATAATATAATGAAATCAGTTAATTTGTCTGTAAAACGAAGTTTAAGCATATACAGGGTGTAGCTAAACTACTGGGCAAAACTTTAAGGGGTGATAGTATACATCAAGACAAACAATATTAAATAGGATACCAAGGGTCCCAAGCGTTTTCCAAAGAAGGTAACAGCCATTAAAGTTTAGGGTCCAGAATTTCAAATAAACATAAAAAAAGGAAAAATCGGTCGATTGATTTGCGGTTTTCACTAAAACTATTCTTTATGTTGGTATTTTCTTGAAAATAAATTATAAAGATAATTTCGAAAAATGTCGATAGAGGGCGCTTTAGACTTTGGAGTAACGAAAAACTCTTTTTTGCCGGTATTTTTTGCATGTCATTAAATGATTTCGCAAGCTTAGACTTAAACTTAAATTTTGAGCTCAAAATCTGAATAGTTAGGAGTGGTTAAGTAATATAATCTGAACTGTGTTCAGAGGGTTCAAAATTCAAATGATTATAAAAAATGGAAAAATTGGTCGATTGATTTCCGGTTTTCACTAAAACTATTCTTTATGTCGGTGTTTTATTGAAAATAAATTATAAAGCTAAATTTCAAAAAAATGACGATAGAGGGCGCTTTAGACTTTGAAGTAACGAAAAACTATTTTTTACCCTTATTATTTGCGTCTCGTTAAATTCTTTTAGAAGCTTAGACATAAACTTAAATTTTGCGCAGAATATCTGAATCGTTGGGAGTGGTTAAGTAGCGCAAACTGAACTGTGTTCAATGGGGGTGGGGAGGTTCAAATTTCAAGTTATCATAAAAAAAGGAAAAAATGGTTGATTCGTTTACGGTTTTCACCAAGACCATTCTTTATGCCAGTATGTCCTTAAAAATAAATTTTAAAGATAACTTCCAAAAAACTCTGTTAGAGGACTCCTTAAACTTTAGAGTAACCAACAGCTATTTTTAAATGGTATTTTTGTATCTAATAAATGCTTGTAAAAGCTTATAGTTAAATTATGAACTCAAATTCTGAATCGTTGTGAGTAACTATGTAGCGCAAAATCGAACTGTGTTCGGGGGTGGGGAGAGTAACATTCCAACTATTGAACACAATTCAGTTTGCACTTCTTATCCCCTCCCAACTATTCAGAATTTGAACTCAAAATTTAAGTCTAAGCTTTTGCAAGCATTTAATTAGATAGAAAAAATAACGGTTAAAAATGGTTTTTGGTTACTCTAATGTTAAGGGCACCCTCGAACGAAGTTTTTAAAAATTTATCTTTAAAATTTATTTTTAAGGAAATACTGACATAAAGAATAGTTTTAGCGAAAACCGGAAACAAATCGATCATTTTTTTCGTTTTTATAATCATTTGAAATTTGCACCTCCCCACCCCAATTGAGCACACTTCATCTTGCGCTACTTAACCACTCCCAGTGGTTCAGATTTTCTGCGCAAAATTTATGTCTAAGCTTCTAAAAAAAAACTTTAACGAGATGCAAATAATAACGGTAAAAAATAGTTTTTCGTTACTCCAAAGTCTAAAGCGCCCTCCATTGCCATTTTTTGAAATTTAGCTTTATAAACTATTTTCAAGAAAATACCGACATAAAGAATAGTTCTAGTGAAAAACGCAAATCAATCGACCAATTTTTCCGGTTTTTATAATCATTTGAAATTTGAACCCTCTGAAGACAGCTCAATTTGTGCTACTTAACGACTCCCAACTATTCAGATTTTGAGCTCAAAATTTAAGTTTAAGTCTAAGCTTGCGAAACCATTTAATAAGACGCAAAAAATAATGGCAAAAAACAGTTGTTCGTTACTCCAAAGTCTAAAGCTCCCTCTATCGACATTTTCGAAATTTATCTTTATAATCTATTTTCAAGAAAATACCAACACAAAGAATAGTTTTAGTGAAAACCGCAAATCAATCGACCAATTTTTCCGTTTTTTATGTTTATTTGAAACTTTGGACCCTAAACTTTAATGGCGGCTGTTTATTTTGGAAAACGCTTGGGACCCTTGGTTTCCTATTTAATATTGTTTGTCTTGATGTATGCTATCACCCCTTAAAGTTTTGCCCAGTAGTTTAGATACACCCGGTAGAGAGTCTCAAAAACATGTAACTTTCTTTTATGTTTACGATATTAGCGATACAATATACATAAAAATTGAATGGGTGCCTTGAATAACTGAGAAATTAAGATTTTGTTTATGACATTGCTTTGTTATTATTTTTCAAAAACGTTCCATTAAATAAATAAATATTTAAATATGTAGGAGAGACTACGGAATATTGACCGACTTTTTACAAAATGATTTTAAACTTTTAGAATATTAAAGCTAGAAAGAAGTTTTATGTATCATTTTATTTGTTTTTATGTCAGCTATTAGAATAAAACTATGATATAAGTGTAATATAAAACAAATTTGAAAATAGATTGATTTTTATCATGAAAAAAATAACGGATCAATTATTCCTATTTATAGTAAGCCTGACCCACTATATTTTACAATAAAATATTGTCAATAATAAACAAATATAGAAATAAAACAAGTTTAAGAAATGCAGAATATCTTTAATCTTTAAGGTATAACAGACGAAAAGTTAAAAAATACAGAATACTTTTATTTTATAACGTTTAAACATATAAAAATGTTTAATAAACACGGAATACCTTTAAGATACCAGATTTAAACAAGTAAAATAAGTTTTAAAAAATCCAGAATCCCATTAAGCTAAAAGGTCTAAAAGTTTAAATATCCCAGAATACTTATATCCTTCAACTGTATCCTTCATCATTTCATTAGTTACCATGTTACTAGGCTCCCAGACCACCTATTTTTTTCTAAATTTTTATATTTTAAGTTCTAATTTCCAGTTTAAATACATACACTACCAAATTTATTTTTTCATTTGGAACCTTAGTACTTTCACTAGAGACATTTGAATAGGTGTATTTTAATTACCCCCCCCCTCTTTACAACACCCCTCTTCCATAATTTTATTTACAAGAATTTGTAAACTTCCAAAATCTAGTAATGAAAAACTGCTTGCAAGATTCTGCTAAAGGTAGTACACAACGTTATCTAATGAATAGCCTTATCAAAATATATTTTGAATACCTTCATTCAGTTTTAATGAATATCTTGGAGTGCATGCTGACCAGGCGAATTAACTAGAAAACACTGTCCTATAAGTCAATATCGCCATAAATTCACTTTTGATGGAGACATCGTCTAGCAGACTACATAATCGCAGTTATGTGACAATTCCTGTCTCTCCAGTTAAAAGGTAAAAATTTTCCGACGTATCGCTCCTGTTGCTTTACAAAATAAATGTATATATTTTTTACAAATATAAACATTTATATTTTATTATATACCGACTATAATAAAAAGACTTCCCAAAACATTTAATTAAGTGAGCTCTCACCATGGATAACCCTCCCTCACATTGAATGGATCAAGCCTCCCAACGTAATCATTTTGTAATGAATAACACATAGTTATTTTAATCCTTATTTACTCTGCAAATTTCACTCATACAATACTAATATCATGCGCTCCAAAGATCTTAGCTAAGCTCATTATTTGTGCATTATTTAAAACCCACTTACTTCAATTTCTATGATAATTTCTATTTAATTTCTTTAATAACTCCTACAAAGTATTTCTAAAAAACTCGCTTTTTATGTTAAAAATACTTTACAACTGATTATGTTTACACCTGTTCTCCTGATCTACTTGAATCTAAGGTTGTTAATTTATCATTTAATTAGTTTTGATTGTCATCTAGTAAAAAAGAAGTCTGATTCACATTTCAATATGAAGATGGACAGGTGGGTTAAGCCTCCCCTATGGTCAACCATCCCTAGTCTTTCTTATAGCATTTTACAAAATATATTTAGAAATGTTTCATCTTCATCAAAAAGCACATCAAAGAAAATTTCATTTAAAGAACGTGCAAAATAAGACATTTTAATGTTTATGAAACTTTAGACGTTTTAAAAACTAATAAAATGCTTCAGCACAGTAAAGATATAAAATCTCATAAACTTTAAAGTATAAGATCTTACTGAGTTTTGGTTACAGGGTTACGGAAACTATACATATACATTTTCAGATAATGGAGCATACTTCTACAAATATAATGTATAGGATTGTTGCACCTGATAAAATTTATTGACAGGAAGATTTGATCAGCATAAATTCAATTCTTAAAATATTTGAACACGTTTGAATTTGTGCTGATGGTATACATATCTTCACCAGTTAGTAAATTATTTTGAATACTTTTTAAATTTATAGCCATACTTATCTCCTTCAGATTAAAATTTAAGAGTATTTCACTATTTTTAGCACACCTGGTATACAAATGCTTATACGACAATCAAACATGTTATTGAAAATGTTGTGCTGTCTTCGCTTAGCGAAAGTCAGATTTATGTTCGGAAATTAAATAAATGTGTAGGTAACGAAAATAAGAATTATTTTCTTTGCAGTGTTTTCTAAGTGCTAACACCAAAAAAATATCTCTAGAATCGTGTATTCTAACATGCTTCATTAGATACTATGCATTTTAAAAAAAGAGTGTGTAAAACCATCCGATTGCCCTTCTGTATGAGAAATAGGTCTTCGTACCTCCTTCATGATACTATACGACTATCATAGCATATAATAGCGATCTTGAACGTTTCAGTCAATCAATAGTAAATAACGAAGTGTCATTAATGTAATACCATTAATGCAACTTACAAACTGTTGCTGTAAGATACTTGTATCAATATATTTGTCTCATCAATCAAGGCCAAGTTGTCTGCTGGTAGGATTTCTCTGATTATGTTTATTTGGCTTCATCTCACTTTTTTGCTATTGCGAGACTTTCGTTCTGCCTAATTAATTTACTATAAACATTTTTCGCATGACCATGGCATGCAGTTATCGAGAATGGGAAGATATTTTAAACCTAATCACTGTTTACATTTCACCATGTAGCTCAGTATTTCTTTTTTTAATAGATTGTTTTTCCGAAATGTTTTTTTTGCTCTCATATTGAATTAAAAAGAAGGAAGAATGTATTAATTTCATTTTAATAAATACGGGTTGTTATTTTTGTTACTTAAAAATTAAATAATAAAAAAAAATAACAACAAAATTTTAAAAATTTTAACAACAAAAGTATTTAAAATTGAAGAATCAAACGGGCATTCAAATATAAATGAGGTTGTTTCATCATAGCAATTATTGGTATTAAAGAAAGAATGAAAATATTCCAGCACATTAACTAATTACTATCAACAATTCGAGATTCTTTAAAAAGGACATTAAATCGTATAATTATTTTAAATTTATAGCATTTTATTTATACTTACTTTTAGGCTGTACCATTAAATTCTTGATTTCTTCTTCTATTTTACTTTATATTTACTCTGAAATATATATCCAAGAAAAAACTTATTATATGATGAGAAATCTAATCCTTTTGCTTAAGTAATTCATACATCTATAAATTCTTTCAGCGAGATCCTTTTCTTAGATTTGAATCCATTGCTGACCAGTCAGGTTAAGCTTTTGATGTCTGATAAAATATATATAAAGAGAAATGTTCTCGAGATATATAAAAGTGAAGGTTTGAGAAAGATCTGGCTGTCACCAAAACAGAGTGCAGAATAAACCAAACATTTAAATCTAGGTTACTATTTAAACTAAATATTAAGAATAGAAAACTCATTGATATGAGATTAACCCTTTCGGGGCCGATTTTGTATCCTCAATTTATATATATGTATATATATATATATATATAAATTTTTACGTTAATAACATTAACATTATCTATCCAATTACCTTAATTAGCGATTAATGAAAATTTTATTCTCTGAAACAAAATGAATAATGTTGTTTTGCGTACTATTTAATTCATAGTTATATGCCAATGGGCTAAGAAAGTGTTTTTGGAGATGATTAGAAAATATTACATTGCAACAAGCATTAATTGATATTTACAACTTTACAATGTTTCATGCAATTTTTTTACACATTATTCCTTCAGGAAAGTAAACTACCAGTGAAACGTATAATTAAAACAAAAGAATAGCTATTCGTGTAAAGGGAATTAGGCAAATATTTATTATTATTATTAATACAAAATGAATAAAATTTAAAGACGTCATATAGTAAAGATATAGACACATATTAACAATACTACATGTAAATCAGTAACCATGTACCTTGTAAACGGTAAAAAAGCAATTGTTAAAGTAAAATAATAATCAAATTTAAGAAATGGATTATTAATAGTAGATAAGACACAAAAAGTTTATTTTTCAGAGTTAGGAAATAAATTCTACGTATAATTATGAAATAAATTCTACGCATTTATACACAAAGGATTATTTAAAAAAATTCGATTATGTGTGTGTGTTTGTGTGTTTTATGATTACTAATAAATCATTTAATTTTAAGTGAATTCAATGTATATATATATATATATATGTTGAATATTGAATATTGAATATGTTCATATATATATTGGGTGAGTGCAAAAGTTCGTGCGGAGGTGCAATAGATGTCGTTAGAAGCGGCGTAAAGTGTTGTCATTAATACTGTCATCTACGTAAGACAGATCGTTCGAAAGGTGTCGTGGGCAGCTTTCATTTCAAACAAAATAATTTGTGTAGTTGCAAACTGTTTCAAGAAAATTTACTTTCAAAATGAGCGTCGAAAATATGCATTTATGATACGTTATGCTTTACGAGTTTCGGAAGGGAATAAACGCTGCAGAAGCCGTAAAAAACAATTAAAAGGTTTATCAAGATCAAGCACCAGCTAAAAGAACTGTGGAAAAATGGTTTGCGAAATTTCTCAGCGAAGAGTTTAACCTTGACAACGAACCACAATCCGGTCGACCTTTACACATTGATGCCGATATTGTGCGTACTTTATTCAAAATACTCCGTGAATTTCAACAGACGAAGTTGCTACAGCACTTAACGTTCACCTATCAACCACATTTTGGCGTATAAAAAATATGAGATTCGATATGAAGCTCGATGTATAGGTGCCCCGTTGCTGACCGAGAGGAACAAAATAGAGCGAATTTCTGCTGCCTGTTCTTTACTCGGGCGACTCAAAACGAGCCGTGTTTGGATTGTTTAGTGACATGCGATAAGACATGGGACTTTACAACAATGCTCATCTATGTGAGCATGATGACGCGATGGCAAAGGCCAATTTGCACCCAATAAAGGTGGTGCTATGTGTTTGGTGGGATTGCGAGGGCATAATTTATTTTGAGTTTTTTCCCGTTGGCCAAACGATTGATTCAGTCAAGTACTGTCGCCAATGAACCAATCTAAATCTAGAAATCAAACAGAAACGTCCGATTTTGTCAAATTGCAAGGGTGTAGTCTTTCATTATTAAGACGTCAAACCACACGTTTCGAGACAGACGATGTGCAAACTGAACAGCCCAAAATGGGATATTCTAACTCATCCATCGTATTCCCTTGATATTGCACTACCTGATTATCGCTTGCTCTGGTCATTTCAATATCATTTAAATGGAAAAAAACTTGACTCTTTGGATGCCTTAAAAAACGCCGTGTCTTAATTCTTCGAACCTTAACCGCACAAATTTTATGATCGGGGAATCCGTATGCTGCCAGAATGTTGGAAACAGATTACAGAAAACGATGAAGTATATATCATTGATTGAAAAAAGGACTTCGTTTGACTAATCACTGTGCGATTTTTACTCTCAAACACCGCACGAACTTTTGCACTCACCCAAATCATATATGTATACATATATTTATGTATATATATATATATATATATATATATATATATATATATATATACAGTGGCGGTCAAAAGTTTCCGGCCAGCAAAAACTTTTTCTGTTAATTTGTAAATATACCCATATGAAGAGAAATCTATAAGTGATATTTATACATTTTATTGACATAATAGTTAGTAACTTACTTATAGAAGAACATGCAAATATCAATAAATTTAACTGACAAAATTAAGTATAAAGGAAAACGCATGTTCTCAATAGTTTCCGGCCACCTTCACTAGTTTGTAAAAAAGTGGTATTGTAATAGAAAATTACGGTGACCAACAAAATTTACAATTAGTATTTTATCGTAATACTATTTTATTAGCTTTAGTAATAAGTACTGCGAAGCAGAAACGTGACATTCATACAATCAACGGTTAAAGATCGTCTATGGTACGTTTTTCCCACATTCCTTGCAATTTTGGCGAAATTTCGGCTGAGTTGAAACATTTATAGTTCCGCAGACTTTTGTCAACTTCTTTTCAAAGATTTCCTATTGAATTCATGTTGGGCGCTTGGGCTTATCATTTCAAAAACGAAATTTTTCTGCGAAAACCATTGCTTATCGAGGTTTGCATACATTATTTATGTCGTTATCATGTTAAGAAAAATAGTTGCGACCATCTTTTTTTCTCTAATAAGACTGAAAATAGTCTTGCAAGATATCCTTATACATTGTATCATTCACCTGGCTGTGGATTTCAAATAACGGATCGACATTTTTTTCAGAAAATACTCCTCACGGCATAACGTGCCCTCCACCATGCTTCATTGTAGGAATAATAACATAAGTCGAATCATATCTTTTGTTGTTAGGTCATCGGACGTTGTGTCTGCCATCACTTCCAAAACTGTTTCGAATTCAATTGATGAAAAAATTGAATTTTTTTTCAGTTTTCAGTTGACCACACTTTGTGTTTTTTGGAAAACGCCAGTCGGGTTCGTTTGTATTTTTTTAACTCTAAAAAATTTTTAACACCGACTCATAACGTTATGCATCACGTCAGCATGTTGATACGGTATACGGACTTATTTCAGCAACATTTTCATTCCGTAAATCGCAGTATATTGCATCGGAATTTTTATGCGGATTATCAATTGTTTTTTCCTGATAATTCTGTTAACAGGAATAGTAATTTTCCGGGATCTCCGTGGTCATGAAGGCCACGGCCATCTTTATATAATTTTTAAATATCGTTTACGGTCGATTTTACCAATCGATAACTTTGCCGCAATATCTCGAGAAGATTGGCCTTTTAGCGACAAACTAATCACTCATTTATGAACAATAATTGTTGAACTTTTTAATTTTGAATTCAGACTATGCTATACAGGTTGATTCATTATTAAACACAGCCAAAAAACAGTTTACCGATAGAAACAAACTAAAGAATGGTAAGTGGCCGGAAACTTTTGCACACGTGAACTTCGAATTTTATCCCTTTGTATGAAGCATCTTCAGTATCTAATCAAAATGATCACGTGGTCAGAGGTCATTCACATATTCCTATCTTTTGAAGCAATTGTGCATCTTCTTTGCTGAAACCTTTTGGTAAATAAATCGAAGAAACTAACTGGCCGGAAACTTTTGATCGCCACTGTATATATCTGTGTCTGTAACATACTTAAATAACTTGATGTTTTGCTTTTGAAAAGAGAAAATTTCTATTAGGCTAATCAAAAAGTATGGGAAATGTTAAAAACTCTATATTATGTCTAGCGTATATTAAAAATGAATACATATATACATATTAAGTGCAATTAAATATAATGCTATTTTAAAATTCAAAAAAAGATTTTTCAGAAGAATTGAATCTGAAACGTTTAAGTTTATTTACGTTTTCAACAAAATTGAGCAGTTAAGCTTCTTTTGCAAAGGTAACAGGTTTTTGAATAACACGTAATTTAGTTCCTATAACATTCTTCAGTTAGAGATAATTTACAAGACGTTATTATGATTAGGTACTCGGAAGAAATTAACCAGAGAACAAAATAACACATTTTCTTTTCAAATCAGATCTCAGATAGCAGTCTGAAATATTTTCTATATTATTGTAATATATCAAAAATGATTCTACTAAGATTTCTTTTAAATCGTAAACAGCGAATTGATTAAACGATAGAAAACTTCTCTTTGAATGTACTCTCTTGTTTATAGCAGGCATCCTATGTCCGTTACAAATAGTAAAGACTTTTTCGCCACGAATATACAAAATTTTACTAACAAAAGACAATATAAATAAATATACTATCATAATAATTTCTAGGAAATTAGAAGCTACAATTCCAACAAAATTCTAGTTTTCAAGCACATCTAAAAAGACATTTTGCTTTTCCAACATTATAATATTTCTTTTGTCGTAATCGCATCATGTCACTTATTTTTGTTTAAACTGCGCCTCATAGATATTTTTTTGGTGTGAAATTGCTCAAACCATACTTGGTTTCGTAAAATGGGAAATAATTACAGCATTTGAATCTTAAATGGAAAAAGATTTTTTTTTTTCATAATACAGAGTTTGTCTAGAGTTTCGAAGATTTTTTATAATTATTTTAGCTTGTTTTTGTGGGAATTTCTTTTTCTCATGCAATTCATTTAATTTTTTATTATTTTTCCTTTATATATATATATATATTTTTTTTCTTTATAACTATTTATATTATTTAATATTTGATAACAAAACTCATAAAGATAAACTTTTGATGTTACATAACAAGATTTATATAACAAGAAATATGTAAACGTCTCTAGTTATGCTAAATATATAACACTTCAATGAATTAAAAATGAAAACGTAAGCAATCAAGATGAATTTTCATTTTATTGAGCAACAATTTACTATTTTATTGTAATAAAAAAGAAACAGACAAATTTCTTCTTAAATATAAATGTATCTATTTCTTTTTGCTTTTTCCTGTGTAACAGCACAGATTGAAAAAAATATATAATATAAAAAAAAAGTTGATAAATTAAGTAAACTAAATAAATCAAATATAAAATTATTTAATTTCATATCAATATTCTTCGATATTTTCAATTTTATATTTTTCGAAAGTTATTTTCTATAGAAAGTGACGTTTTAAATATTGACATAATATCATTACTTTTTTGTATTTATTAAAAAAAAGTAAAAGCAATAAATAATAATAATAATAATAATAATAATAATAATAATAATAATAATAATAATAATAATAATAATAATAATAATAATGACCTATTCCAGCCATTGACTAACAATTTCCAAGTATTTTCTAGCATTTTTTCTTTTGTCATTTATAACAAAATTGATGCAATATTGGTAATTTTAATCTGTAAATTATGAGTAGCATTTTTGTTTTAAAAGTCTATGAAATAGAAACCGTTGAAATTTGTTCCAATAAACAAAAAACCTTGTTTTCTGGAATTTAAAATTCCTATTTTAAATCATGTCTTCCAAATTACTATTCGACTGAATTCACAATCACTGTTTTAGTTATTTGTGTGAATAAATATACTACAGTAACTAATTATGGGATATCCCTTTAACTTTACTATGCCTATATCCATAAATTAATGCGCTTTAATGATACTTTCGATTTTATACGGTTACTCGAATAAAAAATTATTTTTACAAGATTTTCTCTGGATTTTGCATGTAAACAACATTTTATCTGTTTTGGAGACATATTAGTCACTGGGAAAATACGTTTTCCACGAATTGAATAAAAATATTATTTGCCATCTGTTCTATAACAGAAAATACTCGTAATGGTATGTCAGGATTAAAAATTAATATGTGGGACAATTACGAAATTTGCAAACGATTGCGTAATAGTTGCATGCACATTCGTTAAGATATAATCGTTTAATATAGATATTAAAATTAGTCATATGCGAGGTTTCAATCAAATCAAAACACTTACAAAAACGCGACAAAACTAGGCAAAAAAGTATGTATTAAATTGAATTTTTAGTTTGATATGAGAATTTCTATGAAATAATTTTGAACTGGATAAGTGAGAACAACATGACCAGTTTCTGCTTAAAATATGATAATAAACTACATAGAGTTACTTAAATTTATTTCGAAGAATAGTTTCTTATGTCTGCTTTTACAAAAATAAAAACATAACTGAATAAATAAAAAATAAATAAAGTAACTATATTTTTAATATCTTTATGAATTCATGCAAAATTATTTTTATATAACTTGCCCTACATGCCAATTTACCAAATTATGAAAACAGACATTGACATCGCTCAAAAATGTGGAAATAAGTTTTTATAACAGACATAATCTGATGTAAACAAATATTTAATAAAGTAGAAAATTTTTACTTTATTTACTTAATTTTTTGAAAGTAGCATTAAAAATGCATAAAACTCTACAAAGTCGACAAAAAAAAAAAAAACTTTTTTTTTCAAAATTTTGTAAATGCAGTATAACGTCAAAAATTCGGCAAAAAGTTATTTTATTTTTTTTTAATTTTAATTCTTTTTAATTAAAAAACTTTGTTTTGAAAGTAAAATCTCGAAAAAAAAATAACTGTCTGAAAAAAGCATGTTTTTTTATATGTTTGACTCGATTTCTTCCTTGAATAACAAGGAACTTTGAATGAAAATCATAAAAGAACTCGGTGCCTGCAATATGCGAACGCAATATATAATGGTATACATCTGACAGGAGAATTAATATCAACTTTAAAGAAATAATACTTTATTTTCAAAATAGATATTTTTTACTTGTATAAAATGGAAGAAAAACATCCCAAAAAATAAAACAAAATAACATTAACGGTTACACAATAAAAAATGGCTTTATTGTTCATTAGATCATTTAAATTATTATTTGCAACATAGAAAATACTAATTAAAATAAAATACTTTAATATATGTTTTTCTCATATTTTGTCACATAATTATCACTAGGTTAGAAATTAAATTATGAATGAAAGGTCTCATTACGTATATCAAATGAACATTGGATATTCCTTCAGAAATCCCACTTAGTCTTGTTCCCGACGATAACGTATTTTCGAAGGTGTACCGTATTTCAAATATTCATACATTCGAACAAAAACACAAATAGAATTTCTTTAGTGCACAGATAGATTTTTCGAACATTTCATATCACAAGATGATTGCTATTATTATTATTGTTATTAAAAATTTTTCTATAATTGCCTTCATAAATAATTTTTCCATGAAAATTTCTAAACAAACATGTTCTTTTAGTCCCAGACATTCATTCTTGAATTATTTGTGTATAATAATTGGAAATGTGTTCAAAATTTAATTTTACGCTTTATTTCGGACAGCATATGTCCGAGATTGCATTTATTCTCAGACAGATGGTGTCCGAGTCTCCGCATGATGATTAAAAGTACCGGGCATTATCCTTCATTTCTGAATCCATTTATGAATGTATAATTAATATTTATCCTTCAACATTATTTATCTTTTTATTAGTCAATTTTTGCTTCAGCATTTAATAATAAACAATAACAGCTACAAAATGTTTGTTTAATTCTTTACTCAGTGTTTTTTAAACTTCGTAAAAGCCTGTTTCCATACTTAAAGGAAAAAAAATGGTAATTGTCTGAACCAGCGGTTTCAATCCTTTCTTGATACACGACCCACCTAATACAAATAAATATCTAATATGAGTATGGAAATTATTGTGTGAACTTTTTAAGATATTACGTATGCTATTTTACGAAAGTGGCAAATTTTTGTACAAAGTGTGCGATGTCAGCAAAATCAAGAATCAATAGCCAGCATTTGTTCAAGTAAATAATAATTAAAACACCACGTATATTACAAAGATAAAGAAAAATACGTTTAACTATTATCAAAGCACAGCATCAAAATAAGGGAGATTTTTGGCACTCATGTTTACCTTGAGGCTAAAAGTTTAAGGGTTAACACTGGTTATTATCAATATGTCACTTTCATAAGACTCGGTGTGTTTCTGCTCTTATTTTTCATACAGTTCATAACTGTAAGAATATTAGTAAGATCAAGGATATCAGAGTCCCACAAAGCAAAACAGTCATCGACGTAACGGATGTAAAATGGAAAAGTTAGTTTTTTGAATAGTTTTAATTCGAAATAATGCATATAAAAGTCACTAAGGATTGGACTGAGGGGGAGCCCATGCATAAATCATCAGTCATTCGATAAAAGTTACTATTGAAAATGAATGCGTTTTTCGAGAGACAAATGCAAGTAAGGTGAGTCAGTTCATCAGTTTCGATGTTTGTGTAATGAAATTCCCGCAAACGCGATTCAAAACATTTTAGAGCACCTTGAACATGAACATTGGTAAATAAGGATTTAACATCAAAAGAAACCATTTTATTGTTTTCTGTACTATTGGAATTACGAAGTTTATTGAAAAACTCATAAGAGTTCCTGCAAGTATGAATATCGTTAGAGAGTAGAGGGGAGAAAATAGAGGTAAGATATTTTGCTAATTTATAGGAAGCTTTACCGATGTTAGAAACAATCGGTCTGAAATTCAGACCGAGCTTGGAAAAACGTTTGGGAGAACACAGTGCTTACGTTAAAAATTGTGAAATAAAACGATCCGCTATTGCTAACCATTGTTGGTCCAATAGTCACAATTTTAAATTTTCCGAAGCCTCATTAATACAATATTGTACATCAATTTATAATTTAGACTTTTGAGAAGCTTTTAGAAAAACTCTAGAAATTTAGTTAATGACATGTCCAGTACACCCAGATTTTCAGAAGTTTGGTTTCCTTTCCAATTTCACTCCCCCTCCTTTTCTTCTTTATTTGGACTCTTCCAGTGGGAGTAGAAACATCTGATTGGTCTCCTTTGGAATGCGCGAGTCAGTTTGCTGTTGCTATTGCTTTGCGACGCTTCACGGTTAGTTTGCCTTTGGCGGCGAGCTGCGATGCACGTTTTTCATTTAATGATGTGACTTATCTTTTGCATTTTACTCTTATTTTTTAGCACTGAAGATTTGACTTTAGAAGTCCCGAAACGGCTGTATGCCTTTTAAACATTTTTTTATTTTATATAATTTGTGCTTCTTAACGTTGTATCATTATTTATTCATATATCAGCACAAATTACAATCCTCCCCCCTCTTTCTTAATGAATGTAAATTTAATGTCAGACATATTTGAATAATTTGAAAAATGCATTGCATCACAATATATTTTTGAAACAGCACTTTATTTTGTCATAGTTATTTTTTTTTCTTTCAAATTAATACTAATGTTTATACTTATTAATTCATATACATGTGACTGCTAGATAAAAAGTTAAAAAGTAAATTTAATACATTTTTATTTAACAAATTCCCTTTTATTCAAAAATTAATTTTTATTTATGCATATAATGCTAAATTTTTCATGAGAAAATACCTTTACAGGATTGTATATAATCCTCTAAAGATTGAATGGCCTCTATTTATAAATGTAGATTCTTATTTGAGATATAAAAAAATACATTAAATTACATCTAAATAAATTTAATTTTAGTTTTAAAGAATAGATTAAAATTATGCATTGAAATTTTATTTTTCTTAATTTTTAATAACATTTTTATGTTTAAAAATTAGTTAAAATGAAAATAGAATAAGCCTCATTTCATGAAAATTAAATTATATATTGAAAAAAAAATTTACTATGTATATAATATTATACCTAAAAAGAAATTATGATAAATCTCGTACATATTAAAATTTTGGACCTGTATGATCCATGGACTTAAAAAGCATAATGAGAATTTCGTATGTCTAAAGGAATGATAAAAAAAATATTTTACGACGATTTAATTAAAAAATCTTTATTTAAAAGAGCATTACGTCAAAAATTATGCAATATTCTATGTAATATTTTCGATAATATATAGAATTCCACATTGTTTATTAAAACATTACTACTTTACATCATACTAGAAAAAAAAAGTATATATATATATATATATATACTAGCAGCCTTTGCCCACTACACTCATCGGTTTCTTTAAAATAATCTTTTATCAAGTAAAATGCATCTGGTAACGGTTAAAAATTTTATATATAACCAAATAGCCATAATCGTTGCCTTATTCGTGTAATCTCACATTATTCGATTCAAAAAACATATTGACAACATAATAGATAAATTAGCTGTAAAATTCCTATGTTTAACTATTTTTTAGTGGATTTGCCATCTTAAATTCCGCGCTTCTATCTATAACTACTGCAGATATGTATCGAAATGATATAAATGTACGACCACCCCATTAAACCCTCTTAGGTGTGAATTTTTAAAATAGATAAAATGCATGTTGATTTTAGTAAATACATTGAAACTGAAAACAAAGCGAAATTGGGGATTAATTATAAAACAAAATTGGGGCTTTTAAAAGTACTGGGAGCAAAGTAAAGGAAAAGGACTCGGGTGTATAACATAAAATATTAGTCACTGAGTTTTACAACGGTATGCCTCATTATTAGTGCCGGTAAATGTTGAAAAAATACACCCTAGTGTCCCAACTACCGTGCCTAACTCTTGGAAAACACCCTCCTCTCTCTGTCTCTCTCTTTAAAATTTCCATATACTATAAATAATGCTTATCAGAGGAATCCGTAAAAAAAGTACGATTTAAAATGATAAAAACACTGCAATTTCAAAAAAGTTCGAAAATTTACTCTGCCAGGGGGTCCAAACTGGAGAGAAGGAATGAAAGGTCCATAATATGAAAAAGTGGTCCGAGTACTTTAGGATGATATATCACATGACGAATACAAAAAAAAAGTTTGAAACATTCGAGCCCCTACTTTAGCCCTCCTGTCAGGGATGAAACTTTGAAAATCGCTGAAACACATGTTTAGTTATTTTTATAAAAGCTTTATTTTCTGCAATTTCACGTTCCTACTTAAAACTGCTTATAATATGTACCAAATGTCATAAACTTTACGACCCCCTTATGGAGGGAGGAATTTGTAAAATTTCTGAAATAAGTGTTTAAATATTTTTAGTACTTTTATAATCTGAAATTTCACAATCCTACTTATAAGAGACTGATACTACTGAGAAAGGTGTTCAAAAATTTCCGACCCCCGCATTTAACCTCTTTAGGGGAAGGAATTTTCAAAAATTCCGGCTTAGTGCAATTTACATATTTCTAGGTTCGTTAGTTTGGTCGGTGCGTTGATTATCAGTCAGTCAGGACAAACTATTTTATATAAGTATAGATATTTACTTAATAAATTAAGTACTGTATAATGAAATTTAAATACATATACATTTGATCTTATTCTATATGTATTCTGCAATATAATCCATGACACAAAGTATAACATTGCCATTTTAATTCTTTAAAAAGCAAACTTTAATAAATGATACATGAAGCAAAGAATTCTTTTAATCTTAAAATATATTTGGCCGACGTTCATTATATTTACCTTCTTTTATCCGAGTGCCGATCCTTCAGTGCTTGTAAGATACCATTTTTCTGATGTCACACATAAAGCTTCTTCCGTTCAAGATCTTAGACTAACACTTTGCCGGAAGACTAGGACTCCCATCATTATTCATGAGATTTCACTTCCGGAGAAGGATGTCTGAAAAAATTTTCGGTGCATTGCATTTAGGGAAATAGTTTATAGGTTTTGAAATACTTTTTTGTATTTAATCTTTGACATATATCATGATATTTCAATGCAATTCGATTTACGAAATGGATGCCTGGTGTCAATTGAAGGTTGAGTAGTCGTGCAAAGATGATGACATTACATTTATTTCGATAAGTAAATATTTTGAAGTTGAAGAAGTATATATGTATATATATTTCATAATAAAAAATAAGCATTTAAAATATGAAACGGAAGAAATTTTGTGTATAAGTCGTTTCTAGTAATATGTTGAAAAATTATTTGTAATCGGCGATAAAAAAAAAATAAATAAATAAATTTTCACTAAATTAGTAATATTACGTTTCTAATCAGACTTTAATTTTTAAATTAACGTTTTTAAAACCATAATTACATAAAACCGAAGAAAATAAAACTGTTAGGTAGATTTCGTATGAAATACAATAAATCCTCCACAACGGACACTCCCGAATAGCGGACACTTCTATTTAACGGACAATTTTCCGATCCCCACTCCCAAAATGTAAATTTTTGTATGTTTAACATCTGAATAACGGATACTAATTTTGACGATAAAGCATGAGATTTTTTTTTTTAACGAAGGAAAAAAAAAGAAAAAAGTCTGTATAAATCTATCAGGGTAATTAGTCAAAATTTTGGGATCACAGATAAATGTAGAGAGTGGGCCGCGGAAAAATTTCCCTTCCACGTCCAATATTAAATTCAGGGATGGTCCGGAAGGACCTTACCTCCCCGGGCATCACATGCCTCTAAACATCTGTCCGAATGATTTGAGGTTTTATGTTTTTAAGAAGTGGCAAAATACAGTGAGCAGTTACAATTTATTTTTCTTTAAGATGATTTAGAAATATCAGAACTATTGACAGGGTCAAAACTTCACATTGAAAAAAATTATATCTAATCTTTAAATGCAAATGAAACTTTTCAAATAAATTTTTTTGTAAGAATGTAATAAACAGTATGTGCCATTTTATTTCAATTTTATTGCTAATAAAATTATTTTAATTTCTGATTAATCATATATTAAAATTTTAGGACATATAAAAATCAATTAATGAAACTTTAAGAATTTCTGAGTAATTTTTGAATCTCCGATGTTTTTCCCAATAGCGGACACCTCCGAATAGCGGACAGTTTCCATGCTTCCAAGTTGTCCGTTATTCGAAGGTTTTACTGTACTATCTATTGCGGTCACTCCTATGTTGGAATTTCTGAAAAAAATTTGCAGGTGTACGCCGATTATGACGTCTACACACCGAAACTACCATCAGTAAAAAAGTTTATATACAGGGTGGTCATAAAAAAAACTTTGCCGATATACGGAGCTCTAACGGCCAATCCCCTCAACCGATCGAAAGAAATTTCAGATATAGATATTCAGAGGTATGAGCTCGAAATTCTGTGAACGACAACAAAATGGCGCTCACGGTTACGGTTTTAGTTACAGAAACTCGAAAATTTCCAATGGCAACACCCATTTTTTTCAGCGCAAAATGCTGAGCGCACGCGAAAACCCCAAAGAGCGTTGGAACCGTACGTGTATCGCAAGAAACGGACAGGTTATGCACGCGCAAAAAACCGTTCTGGGAATCCTCTCCCCCATAGAAAAAACTCGATTGGGGCGCAAGGAGGAAATTTGCATATGACACAGAGTCAGTAAACTAATCTCTGATTACAATAGAGATCGGAGAAACTAAAACTTTTATTTTAATTACACATTTTCCACATGGGTGCCATCACAGGAAATTACACATTGCATGGTTGCAATTACCCATGTGGAAAATGTGTAATCAAATTAAAAGTTTTAGTTTCTCTGATCTGTATTGTAATCAAAGATTAATGTACTGACTCTGTGTCATATGCAAATTTCCTCCTTGCGCCCCAATCGAGTTTTTTCTATGGGGGAGAGGATTCGCAGAACGGTTTTTTGTGCGTGCATAACATGTCCGTTTCTTGCAATACACGTACGGTTTCAACGTTCTTTAGGGTTTTCGCATGCGCTGAGCATTTTGCGATGAAAAAAATGGGTGTTGCTATTGGAAATTTTCGAGTTTCTGTAACTATAACCGTAACCGTGAGCGCCATTTTGTTGCCGTTCACAGAATCTGGAGCTCATACCTATGAATAGCTATATCTGAAATTTCACCTCGATCGGTTGAGCGGACTGGCCGCTAGAGCTCCATATATCGGCAAAGTTTTTTTATGACCACCCTGTATATTTGTATGTATATATATATCACTTTCTTCTGGACACGATAACTTCCATAATTCTGCTGCAATCTCTTCCAAACTAATACATAAAATCAAAGTGTAAAAAAATCTCGGCTGAGTTCGTTAATGGGCAAAATCGGACCAAGGGGGTAGAAATAAGGAGGGTTTTTGTGAATACCGAAAAAACGCCATAACTTCATAATTAAATTAGACATATAATCGGTTTAAAGTTTATATTACTTCTAAAAATGGCCAAAAGTTTATGCATGACAGATTTTTGATAAAGATAAAAATGGGCTCAAGGGGCGTAAAAGAACAGAATTTTTGTGAGGAAAAAAATTCATAACTTTGTCAATTTTTAAGATATCAAATCCAACTAAATTTTGTGTAAATGCATTTAACATTATCTAAAACTTTTGTATTTACAAGTTTTTGATAGGACTATTTCTACCGATAATTTTTTTTAAATCGAAAGCAAAATGTGCTGTGAGGAAAGACAAAAATCCATAACTTTGTCATTTTTTAAACTATCAAATCTAATTAAATTTCTCTCTAAATTAAATGTTCTTAATAATATCTACAATTTTTATTCTGACAAGTTTTCCATAGGACCAATTTGTAATGCAAAAATATATTAAACAAAAATAGGAATTGAAGAAAAAACCTCAAATCCAAACTGCTTGTATTCTGACTCATTTTTAAATTCATTTTTGATATTGAACGCATCCAAATAGCAGATCCTCTTATTTAAGAACTAGTTTTTTGATAAAGACAGAATATATTTTTAAAAAAAGTTGGTCAAAAAGGGTATTTTGAACGGAAGTTCTGATCATGATTGAAAAATTGAGGAAGTTTTCAAAGAATAGATTGCGTCTTTCCTGTCTCATTTTTAAATCCATTTTTGCTCTCAAATGTATCCAATTTACAGGTCCTCTTATTTAGGAGTTATATATTTCGAAAAAGAATGCCAAAAATGGTACTTTGAAAAGAATTTTCCGAAGCAATCGTGATTGAAAAATTGAGATATTCAAATAACAAAACTGCGTTTTTCTGACTCATTTTAGTTTTGCTTTCAAACGCATCCAATTGACAGGTTCTGTTATTTAGGAACCGATGTATAATGTGTCGTATTGGTCAGTTTTTGTAAAACTCTAAATACATTTTTAAAAAAAGTGGCAAAGTGGGCACTTCGCACAAAATTTCCCTAAGTGATCATGATTAAAGAATTTAGGATATATTCAAATAACAAATTGGTTATTTTATGACTCATTTTTAAATTCAATTTTGCTCTAAAGAGCATACATTTGACAGTTTTTTCTTATTTAGGAAATATTTAATATATATATTGATCGATTTTTAATAAAGGCAGATTATATTTGAAAATATATTGTCAAAATGGGAATTTGAGCCGAATTTCGCTTAAGATGAATCTGATAAAACCAGTTCTTATAGAAAAATGAAATTAAAAATTTTTCAAAAGCGGAAAAATAAAGTTGTTAAACTGGGTTTATCTCTAATCTTATTTTATTTTTTGTTGTTGAATGAGCACTCTTTGAAATCTACCTCCGCCTATATGCCGAAATCATCTTTTTTTTCTTTATTTTATTTTATTTTATTTTTTTACTAATAAGTCGACCCCCCATTTTAACTTCCAAATTTTGTCTGAAATTCTACCACATATACACTAGTATATACTTTAACTGTGTATGGAAATTTGTTTAAAATAAAAGTATTGGAATAGATTAAAAATTTTAAAAAAATAATAATAAACAAAGATGATTTTTATAATGTTTACAAATAGCTTTTAATTAAAAAACATAATATATGAATTAATTAATAGGAATCAAACTAATTAAAAAACGTATTAGTTATATGTATGTTTAACAAGTACTCCTCCATCAAAATTTCCAAAATTTTATTAATTAAACTCATTTCTGCTGAAAATGATGAACAATAACGATAAACAATATTCTAAATTTTTTTTAAATTAACTTTTGTTACGTCTATAATTGTTTTTTAGAACATTTTGTATTTTTGTCTGAATAAAGTCAATATTATGCAGAAAATGCACCTTATCATTGCATAGTTCAAAGGCACTCTAATAAATTAAACCATAATTCATAATATCTAATACTATTTTTCGGAAAAGAGTCTTTTAACGTTAAGCATCTTTATCTTTTATTTTTTATTTAGCTCCGTTTATGCAACACAATCAAAAAATCACCTTACAAAACTCTTTAATAAATTGTTTCGTAAGTTAATGAAATATAGATATTTTAAAACGTTGTCTACATTTTTTTAATATAAAAATTACAGTTTTTTTTTCAAGAATTGATATATAAAAAATAAATCTTATCTAAAGTTTGTAATTTTATGAATATTTTTTTCCATTTTCTTTTCATATATTTTTCATTAAATAATTAATAAATTTCTGGATTTATATTTTGTTTCTCTGCAAATTAAAAAAAAAAAAACATTTCTCGTATATATTAGATCGTTGATGACTTGTTTTAATGGCTATTGTTTTTTTTAAATATATTTTCATTGCGTTTCTTTATTACTAGAACTAGTATCGCTTTTGAAAGGACATATAATATGAGAGTGATTTATCAAAAAAAAAAAAAACTTAATACGCGACGTTTTCTCTTCACCTAAACGTTATTTCTACAAGAGGGCCAGAAAACGCTGAAAAGAGAAAAAAAAAATAAATTTACTTTATTTTCGTCGGCCGAGTATCTACACGAGGGATATACGCTAGTGGAGAACTGATATTAGTGGGGGTCTTTCTAAGGAAACTAAACCGTATTTACACAAGCTTCGAAGAAAACCACGAAAAACTCCGAACGATTAGACCGATAGCCGCAACTGTGTTTGAACCTAGTACCTACTGTCTAACAGTTGAGAGGTCAGAACCTCTCGGCCACTGGTGCGCCCAGAAAAAAAATAGGATTTTTTATGCAATATATACATAAATATATATACAATCAATAAATATATATATATATATATATATATATATATATATATATATATATATATATATATATACATGTATATATATATATGTATATATATACATGTATATATATATATATATATATATATATATATATATATATATATTCTTTATGCTATATGTACATTAAAAATGAAAAAAATACATAAAAAGAAATACTGTATAATGAATAACATTTATCTCATAAATAAATAAAATTAAAGCGTGAGGTTCTTTTTCCAATTCCACAACTAGATTTGGGAATAAATAAAGAATACTGCCCAGTTAAACTGATGGCATTGAGCTCACAGGCTACAAATACTAATTGTACATTAAAGCCTTATATTTTCAAGGGTTAATTCCGTTAAAAAATTAAGAAAGGGAAACAGCTCTCTTCTTTCCTCTTTTTTTATACTTAATCATTGAACCTCCTATACTATCAAAGACATGCTTTATCATATAAAAAATCTATATCCAAAATTCAGAGCAAATTAGATAATTCTTAATAAAAACCCATTTAGCATTTATATAATTTAAAAGGAGTTATCCCCCTCTTTTATACTTAACCATTAAACTTCCAAAACTATTCAGAGATTTGAACGAAATCTGAAAATTCTGCTTGAAAAACCCATTTATATAAATTAAGGGGGGGGGGCATTAGAACCCCTGTTCCCCCTATTTATACTTATACAATGAACACCTAATAACAGTCACTGAATCGCCTCATCTGAAAGATCCTAATCTAAATTTTGAACGAAAACTTAATTCTGCATGAAAATCCCATTTATATCAACTAACGGGGGGGGGGGGATTAGAGCCCCTGTTCCCCCTATTTATACTTATTCAATGAACACCTAATAACAGTCACGGAATCGCCTTATCAAAATGATCCTAATCTAAATTTTGAACGAAAACTTAATTCTGCATGAAAATCCCATTTATATCAACTAACGGGGGGGGGATTAGAACCCCTTTTCCCCCTATTTATACTTATTCAATGAACACCTAATAACAGTCACGGAATCGTCTCATCAGAATGATCCTAATCTAAATTTTGAACGAAAACTTAATTCTGCATGAAAATCCCATTTATATCAACTAACGGGGGGGGGGCATTAGAGCCCCTGTTCCCCCTATTTATACTTATTCAATGAAAACCTAATAACAGTCACGGAATCGTCTCATCAGAATGATCCTAATCTAAATTTTGAACGAAAACTTAATTCTACATGAAAATCCCATTTATATCAACTAACGGGGGGGGGGATTAGAGCCCCTGTTCCCCCTATTTATACTTATTCAATGAACACCTAATAACAGTCACGGAATCGCCTTATCAGAATGATCCTAATCTAAATTTTAAACGAAAACTTAATTCTGCATGAAAATCCCATTTATATCAACTAACGGGGGGGGGGCATTAGAACCCCTGTTCCCCCTATTTATACTTATTCAATGAACACCTAATAACGGTCACGGAATCGCCTCATCAGAATGATCCTAATCTAAATTTTGAACGAAAACTTAATTCTGCATGAAAATCCCATTTCTATAAATTAAGGGGGGCGGGGCATTAGAACCCCTGTCCCCCTATTTATACTTATTCAATGAACACCTAATAACAGTCACGGAATCGCCTCATCAGAATGATCCTAATCTAAATTTTGAACGAAAACTTAATTCTGCATGAAAATCCCATTTATATCAACTAACGGGGGGCATGAGCCCCCCGTTCCCCCTCTTATACATATCGAATGAACTCCAAAAACTAATCAGGGAAGCGGCTTGTCAGGATATACCTACATACAAAATTTCAAGTGGATCCGATATTTTTATCATGAGTTATCGCGTTACGCACATACGCACATACATACAGAACGGACGGGCACATAAGCTCTCAGGCTATGATAGCCTGTGAGCTAAAAATGATCAAGTTGTGTGGAAAAAAATGAATTATTTCTACGAATTTATAGGTATCGTCTTCATCTACCTTTACATTGGAATTTGATATTTTATATAAAGTATAAGTATATTACAAAGACTAGATATTTTCCTAAATTATAATTAACTTTCTTTATTTTATAGCATATTTTTAAAATTTGTATTATTGTAATTTTTCACTCTGCTAACAAAATCCGCTAGGTTTATTTTAAAGTTTAATCAAGATTTTTAATTTTAACTGTGACATGGTAATTTATAGATAATCAACAATTAAGTATAACAAAAATTCACATATTAGAAATAATTATTATTTGCATGGCGATATTTACCTTAAAATTATTCGTTATGAAATTCATAAATTATAAAGAAAGAGGAGAAGATTGGATGAAGCATATTTCATTTATTACATTTATCAACTTTCCATTTTAAATTTTATTATTATTAAGCAATAATTAATATGTATATACATTAAACATATTTAAAAATCTTGAAATTGAATTGTAAATCGCAGTTTTATGATAATTTAAGAGTTTTCCTCGATGTTTAGCACGAAATGATAAATATTTTGTAACACTTTATTTTTAAAGAGGCATAAATAATTATAATGAATCATCATTATTGCATGTTTAAAATATATATTTGTGAAAAAACAAATGGCATGAGTGTATAGTAGGGTGGGTCGAAAAAATCGAATTTTTTTAAATCCACTATTAATAGTGCGGAAAAGTTGCCTTTTGTAATTAGAAGGATAATGCAAAAAAAGTTTTTGAAATCGGTTAATATCTTTAGATCGCGCATCGCACTTGAAGTTCCGAAAATTTGACCAAAAATGACATTTTTTGAAATTAATGATGAAAATTTAAATAATTTCGAACCTACTTCTAATAGTGCGGAAAAGTTTCCTTTTATAACTAAAAAGATAACGCAAAATTTTTTTTTGAAATCGGTTAATATCTTTAGGTCGCCCATCGCACTTGAAGTTCGGAGATTTTGATCAAAAATGACATTTTTTGGAATTATTGAGGAAAATTAAAAAAAATTCGAACTTGCTTGTAATAGTACACTAAAGTAACCTTTTACAATTAAAACATATTTTTTTTTTCTTTTTTAAATATATTAATACCTTTAAGTCCATTTAAGTTAGCGAAATTTTATGAAAATTGACAATGTTTCATATAAAAGATGAAAAGTCGTCTTCTTTTCTCATTTTTTTCTAATAACATAAAAATATTCCATTATATGCATAGAAACGTAAAATAAAATCAATTTTAAAATTGGTTAATAATTTTTCATAATACATTGTTTATAAATTACGAAAAAAAAAATAGAAAAGTATATATTTTTAGCTATTTTATTTATTTAAACATTTATATTGAACAGATTTAAAACACAACTTAATAAGACATTCTTCAACAAAAAATTTTAAATCAATTTTAAACAAGTTTTACTTATGCAATATTAGGCTATTTGCATTATAGTAATTTTAGAAAATAGTTATTTTTCTTTTTACCTTCATTTTTTACCTCGTGTAAAGCCTTGTAGTGATATTTATTATCAAATGTTGACATAAGTGATCGCGAAAGCAAAGATGATCTAATATAGCCGTATCTGCTATTAGAGCCACATCCTTTTTCAGAAGCCTCACTCACAAGTTTCACACATCATTCCACCGCCTGTGTGTGTGGTACGGAAACGCCCTTATTGTTTTCATTTCCAATTCTGAGAGAGATTTCGATTCAATAAAAGAGAAAATTCTCTCTGGACTGATTCTGTGTAAAAAGTTGGTGAAGTAACTTTGCAGCTCGACCAATCAATTAGTTCAGTCTAATCCTTAGCGCGAAAATTTAACTTGCGTATCATAAAATCTCTCACAGTTGCCACTTGTTTTGTCACCATTTTCATTGCTTTCAAAACTTGTAATCCTAATAGCCATATCACACGGAAGGCTTTCGCTCAACTTTTCCCCCAACAGAACATTTCAGTGAGCAAAACTTGATTGACCTTGATGAAGGAGAGAATTTTGGTGGTTATTTTAGCTCACCGAGCATTTTCCGTGTCGCCCGGGAAATGTTGAACGTTCAGTCAGCGCTGATCATTTGAACCAATAGGAGCGAAGCGAGAGCTCGAAGTTCGAAGAACCTGTTTGCCGAGTACGCAGTGGTTGGGAGAACATGTTGTGTCAAATGATTTCTGAAATATTTGTTGTTTATCATTCTACGTGTGATACCGCTATAACTCTCGCACATGCTCCCTCTCATCTGAAATCATTGCCAATAGTAGGTTTTATGGATGAGTGAAGTAAGCGTTACCCTCAATAACAGGGTCTGTAACTTCCTGCAGACTTTTTGATAGGTAGCGCGATGTTGTTATTGTCTTGTGTATATGCTTTGATTAATGGAATTATTATTCTTAATTTCAAACCATACAGGCCCACGTTTCTATGATGAATAAAATTAACTGCTTCGTTTCAGTCCTAGGGTTTTCTGTGGATATATACAGTCTGAGAATTCGATTGGCGGTCGTTAGCCACCGGGAATGAGAAATGGTCCCTGGAACTCGGACAGAAAGATCCTCAGGATAGAAGCCCGATCACACAGCATTGATATTTAAAAAAGATATTTTTGATCTTTACTGAGGTCATTTGGGTTTTCAACCGTCACTATTGGGCAAGAGCAATTGATTGATTCAAACTTGGTGACAGGTTGTCTTTCGCAAGCAGGTAGTTGCTTGCCTATAGGACGAGAAAATAATGCTGGCCGTTTGTTTTTTTCTTCAATGCATTGAAACAAGTCCCTAAACGGCAATTCGATGAAATGCAACAAGTAAATGCACCGCTGCAAGGGCCTGCGTATCTTCATTTCCAAATTTCGAATAACCCTTTTTTCAATCCCGTATTGATAGAGTAGCTATCACATCCAAATACAAGGACTTCATCTAAGGAGACATTCTTCTGAGACAGATATAAAACGATACTTTCACAAACATTTTTTCCGGTTCCATTCATAGGCGTTAGATGACCAACATATTTTGATCATTCGGCTTCTGAATTAAAGAAATGTGTCCTTCCCTATTAGATCTTCGATAGCATTTAACACCGATTTTTCCTTGATATAACGTAACTGTTTGTGGTAATTACATGACAAGCCTGAAAACCAGCTGTGTTCACAGCTCATATGCGCACTGAGCAATTGGAATAGAAAAAAATCGGTTTGTCAGTTGTTTTTGTAATCAGCCTATGTCAATTTTGATCATATTTTCCAAATTTCGGGTACGATGCGCGATTTAAAGGTATTGAAGATTTAAAAAAGAAAAAAGTTATTTTTTAATTGTAAAAAGTTACTTTAGCGTACTATTACAAGCAAGCTCGAATTTTTTTTTTTTTCCTCATTAATTCCAAAAAATGTCATTTTTGATCAAACTTCAAGTGCGATGCGCAACTTAAAGATATTAACCGATTTCAAAAAAAATTTTGTGTTATCTTTTTAGTTGTAAAAGGAAACTTTTCCGCACTATTAGAAGTAGGATCAAAATTTTTTTAATTTTCATCATTAATTTCAAAAAATGTCATTTTTGGTCAAATTTTCTGAATTTCAAGTGCGATGCGCGACCTAAAGATATTAACCGATTTCAAAAACCTTTTTTGCGTTATCCTTCTAATTACAAAAGGCAACTTTTCCGCACTATTAATAGTGGATTTGAAAAAATTCGATTTTTTCGACCCACCCTAGTGTATAGTACAGCTCAAACTGGACGTATAGAAAGTTATAATATAATCTCGACAGCTACCTTTTCTTTTAGAGTTGCAATTTTACCTAGAACTAGTAAACTTTAAACATAAAAGAATATTTTAAAATTTAACCCATCTTATAGCATAATGTATTTTTAAATCTAGTTATTAAAAATATGTTTTCAATTTGAATAAATGTTATATCCATGGAAATAAACCAAAGACATGTTTTACGGAAGTTGCTTACAAAGTTATCAATGATTGGTGTAGATGTTAATGAAAGTTTTACGATGATTTTTATATATATTGAATGGATAGTAAAATAAAAACCTAACAGTAAAATTAGGATAAGTATTATTTATATAAAAGACCATTAAAAAATTCTAAAAATTAAAAAAGAATTAGCTGATTTCTGTTTTATTTTATGTATAGTTGTATTTACTTTTTCAGATTAACATTGAAACTAATGAAAGATTCCATAGTAGAAGAAGTTTTTGATTTCGCGTGTTATTGAATGCATTGCTTAAAAAATAAAAAATCATTGCATTAATATACATAATTAACCATAACTATTTAAAATCAGAAATATTTTTGTCATAGATATTACTCAATTTTTGATGTTACAAAAAATAATTTTATTTTCTATACCTTTGTTATAAACACACAATTTTTAAAAAAAATCTTTGCAGTTTTTATTACATGGAAATTATATAGATATAATTTAAAATTCTCATTTATTTTCACGTTTAATATTTAAACAAGATTTTTTTTAAATCAATAACATCATTTTAGGTAGATAAAATCATACGATGAAATGTAATACTCCACCTTTAGATAATCAAAAAATACATAAAATGAACTTTAAAAAGCTCTCCGGTTTATTTAAAAAGTGACAAAGACAGTAATAATATTAAACGTGTTTGAATGTTTGAAACAGTAATTATTAATAACATGCATTCGCTAATAATGACCGTTGGACTGCAATTCGAATGTACAAGAATTTTTTAAATGCATAATTTTAACTTATAAAGTTATATAATTATTATCCTTTTAGACATTTTATTAAAATACTGCATTTTTTGAAGTTCGTATTATCATTTTGAATGTTTATAAATATCTTTTTAAATACAACGATCTATTTAAATGTTACTAGGTTTAGCAAAATGTTCTGAGAAATTTGTAAAAATTGCGTTGTCATTCGCAAATTAACAACAAAAGGAACAGGGATTAATTTGTAAAGTAGACATCATGAATGCCCACGACATAGTGGCAGATTCTGGATCTGTTGGAAGTGTCATGTCGGCTCCAGAGTGTAAAAACTCTAAACGTGGTTCTTGAAATTAATTAAAGGATTCAACAGCCCTTGAAAATACAGGGTTATTATAAAAAAACTATCCCGACATTTGGACTCCTAACTATCATACCATTCACAGAAACTGAATGAAATTTTGGCAAAATGTATTCAGAGATATGCGCTCAAGAATGATATGGAAAACAACAGTTTCAATCAAACAGTTACAGTTACAGTGAGAAAATTTCGAAAAAATAAAAAGGCAACTCCCAGTGTTTTGTATTGGAATGTGATCTCCATTGTGGAAAATCCTAAATAGCGTTGGAATGGCAACTGTAGCATGAAAATCACCGGAGGTAGTTAAGGTAAATGTAAAAATGACTATCCACAGAACATTAATGTTCGTTTCCTTTATGTCACAAGCCACACCATTTCTTCGGCTGATATCCCAGCCTGATTAGTTCTCCACAAAACGAGAAGAAGAAATCAAGAAACGCAAATTTCGGGTTCTGCTTAAAACACAGTCATGCCTGACGTCGTCCCGCTAGGTGAAAGGAAAGACACTGGGAAATGCGAGCCGCATATGTTGATTTCTGCCATTACAAACAAGATGCCGCTTTCAGGGAAAGAACGTTGGGGAAATCGTAAAGATTTATAACCTGAATGAACAAATGCCGCAGATACATTAAGTGTTTACCTCCGAAACCATAGATTACTGCGAAGCCCTTGCACTGTCGAAGCTGTACGGGACTTGATTCATAAGTCTGAAGAAACTGGTTGCACATGCGATCGACCACGGTCTGTATGACCTTCCGTTCCTGTGGAATATGTTGCAAAATTCCATCAAACGATAAGCACAGTTCGTCCTGCAACTGCACGCGGTGTTTGGCGTGTTCTCAATATGCCAAAGTCAACTGTACGTAAGATTCTGCGCTAAACATGTTTCTGTATCGATTTAGGCTTTTCCAGATGTTGGGAGCGGAAGAATATCAATTACGGCTGGATTTTGCAAACCAATTCCTTATCCGGTACGATGGTGATAGTAGCTGGCCTTTACTGCATTCTGTGGTCAGATGAGGCGTATTTCTCGTTAACTGGTAACGTGAATTCGAAAAATTGTGTGCCATGTTCAGAGAATAATCCACATGATGTGATTGCTCCATTACACGAGAGAAAAGTGTGTGGTGTGGTACATCGAATACGTTCGTCCTCGGCACTTACTTTTTTGAAGAGGTTACTGCCGGTGATCTGCAAACATGTGCAGTAACGAGTGCTCGCTATTCCCGCATTCCAACGGATAAATGCTATATCTCAAGTTGTGTGGATGTAAGATGGCACTCCTCCATATGTCGGGTCTTCAGTCAAACGTGTCTTAAGTCAACATTTTAGTGACAGAGTTATCTCCCGTCATTTCCCGCTTCCGTCGCCACCAAGGTGTCCTGATTCGGTAACAATGGATTTTTGGCTGTGGGGATATCTGAAATCCAAAGTGTATCAGTGTCGTCCTCAAACTGAATCTGATTTGAAAGATGACATCAGAACTGCGATTCTGGAGATTCTTATTGCCATGGTAACGTGCTATAGAACTAGCCACCATCTGCCGCTTGCAAAGTCTCATCCTGTGTAAAGGGGTTCATGGGGAAAATTTGTGAAACACAATAAAATGCTTTACTTCATGCTGCTTCTCTGTCCTTATTGGTTGTCCTCACTTTTAGCTTATCTACCGCCGGTGATTTTCATGCTACAGTTGCCGTTCCAATGCTATATAGGGTTTTTCACAATGATAATCACTTTCCAATGCAAAAAACTGTGTGTTGTCATATGGTTTTTTTCGAATTTTTTTCACTGTAACCGTAACTGTTTAAGTGACACTGTTGTTTTCAGTATCATTCTTGAGCGCATACCTTAAAATACCTTTTTCCAAAATTTCATTCAGTTTCTGCGAATGGTATGATAGTTATGGGCCCAAATGTCGAGATAGTTTTTTTTATAATCACCCTATATGCTGCTATGATCGAAAAAGGCCAGTCGGATGGAGCCAAGTCTGGATTTAAATTCTTGAACTAATTTAGGTATGCTACCAGTGCTCTTATATACGATACAAATCAAGGTAACTATTAGATTAAACATTTCCTTCAACTTTCCTTTAACAATAAGTAACATGACGCCAATTGGGTGGATAGGAAAATCACATCTGCTTACAAACCACTGCGAAAGAAAATTTTGTTAAAGTGATTTAAAATATTGTCAGAAGGAAATAACCAAACAGTTTTGAAAAAGACGTACATTGAAAAATTATATTTTTAGTTTATTGCTTTGTTTTAATACAACTTATTATAAAACGACAAATATTTAAAAAAAAAAAAAACTTTTTTTTAATAAAGATTTTTTTATACTAAATGTCTGAGGGGTTTTCTTGTATACGTAAAATGTTATTTTATAAAATAATAAGTAAAGCATTATTCCAATAAAGATAATCATTCTTGATTTGAAACATAATATATTATTTAATTTGTATAAAGGACACATAGGTACTTTTAAATTAACCCGAGAGTAGTCGTGACTTTTTTCACAACGTCATTATTCGCGCTCGGTCTTTTTGCTGCTGCCCCCCCCCCGCATACAAAAAATGTAAAATAAGAAATATATTTATCTTAATATACGAATATAACATTTCAATGCAGATATAAATCTGCAGTTTTCGTAAATTATGCATTTTATTCAAGAGATTTTGATTAATGAGAAAAACTAAAAATGAACTTACATTAGGAATTGCTACGTAGACTTTTTCGCAAGTTTCATCTTTGTTTCTAAAAATGTACCTAAAGGAAAGACTGAGATGTCCTGTTACTTCTACAAGGTAGTCGAAAAATCTTTAAAGTCAGCTACATGGTAGATCTCTATTGTATTCGTAGTGTGATATGATTTAGAGGATGAAAATTTATACGGGCGGCAGAAAGACCGATATGCGACTACTGACGGGTTAATTTTAATAGTATTATAATAAGTAGTTAGATATGTGCATCGTTCAAATAACTTGCAAATATTTTTACTGAATAATAAAATTATTATGTGATTCCATTATTTTCATTCATTTTCTGAAACATCTAAGTCTAAGGGATTTTTATCTTCAAGGACTCAATTTATGTCTTTTTTTAAATAAACAGTTACGTAACTTTTGAATTGAATTATATTATTCGATTGTAAATAGAAGCATGTGTGTAAAACTAAAACTCTAAAAATCAATGTTTTAACACACACAACAACAACAACAACAATAAGAAAAGTTGGAAACTGCACGTAAAACGTAGAAAATAAAGTGCGTTCGTACTTCAACGAAAATTAAAAATATTCAGATTTCATGTTACAGTGTACAGTACATAGGATACAGTATAGTGATCGAAATCTTTTGTATGTTCCTGTAAATACTATCTGCTTTATATTATACAGGAAGTAACTTGAATAAGCAACAGTAACGTATATGAATTTCATAAAATATGAAAGAGTTTAATATAATTAAAACCCGCCCCAAACAATATTTCTTCGTATACGATAATGCAGTGGAATACTTTTGAGAAATCAATTAAATTAATGATAAAAATACTTTGTATCATAGATTGTACAGAATCTATAGTTTAGTATCATAGATTCATGTCGATTCTATTATATTCAAAAGAGTGTAACATCATTAAAATGAACTTGATACTATTTTTTTCCTAATGACCGTAATGTGATGGAATATTTCTGATTGTCCCTTTTATTTAATTATGCAATCGATTTTCATAATATTCGAATTCACTCGTCTTAATTCTGCAACAATTATATATTTTAAATCTCAAACGATTTAGTTGGGTAGTTTTAGCTCTCTCTTATATGCTGACGGACAGACGGGCGGACGGACCAACTGAACGATGACTATATGTGCTACGTATTTATATACTTATGATCGCACATAAACGTAATCAGATCTTAATGTAATAGTATACAGTATTTTAGATAAAGTATAGCAGCCGAGATCTTTTGTGTGTTCCTGTAAATACTATATCATTTCTTTTACACAGGAAATAACTTGTAGTAATCCTCAGCAATGTATACCATTATTAATAAATGCTAAATAGTTTAAAACAAATAAAACTCGCATAAAACATTGTTCACCCTATACTATTTTAAAATACAATACTTTTGTGTGGCCTTGCAAATCAATAACAAATTTCTTTGCACCACAGATTGTTCAAAATGTATATTACAGTATGTTCTTTATAGATGCATATCAGTTTTATTATGTTCGAAAGAGTATAAGGCCATTAAAATGCACGTGAAACTTTTCTCCCAATTAACCGTAATGTATCGAAATCCTTTTGATTGTCCCGGTAATTGAATTATGCATCCAATTTTCATAAAATCTGAAATGACTCGACAAAATTATCTAATAATTATATATTTTAAATTTCAAACGATTCGGTTGGGTAGTTTTTGATTTGTTATATGCGGACAGACGGACGGACAGACAGAGGGACAAAAGGAAAGACGGTTTGGTAGTTTTTGAGATGTTGTATGCGGAAGAACAGACAGAGGGGCAGACGGACAGACGGACGGAGTGAGTGAGCGTCAACCATAGGTGTTACGTCTTTATTTAATTACGAAAGCACCTAAAAAGCAATTTGAACATAATCAGACGAATACGGTTCGTGAGTATTGGAACTCACATCATCAGTGTATAAAACAAGTGTCAGTAAATATATTTTAGAAAGACCATCAAGTTTTAGTGACCAATGAAATCAAAGCTGAAGTGAAGCATCGTGGCACAAGAGATCCATCCAGAAAGCTGACATGTAAGGTACACTAGATAAATCCTTAACCAAGCAGTTTTTTAGCTCACAGGCTATCATAGCCTGAGAGCTTATGTGCCCGTCCGTTCTGTATGTATGTGCGTTCGTGCGTAACGCGATAACTCATGATAAAAATATCGGATCCACTTGAAATTTTGTATATAGGTATATCCTGATAAGGCGCGTCCCTGATTAGTTTTTGGAGTTCATTCGATATGTATAAGAGGGAAAACGGGGGGCTCATGCCGATCCCCTTAATGGATATAAATGGGTTTTTCATGCAGAATTAACAGTTTTTGTCCAAAATTTAGATATAGGATCATTCTCATGAGGCGATTCCGTGACTGTTATTATGTGTTCATTGAATAATGCATAAATAGGGGGAACGGGGGGCTCATGCACCCCCCTTAAATGATATAAACGGGATTTTCATGCAGAATTAACAGTTTTCGTTCAAAATTTAGATATAGGATCATTCGGATGAGGCGATACCGTGGTTGTTATTAGGTGTTCATTGAATAAGTATAAACAGAGGGAACGGGGGGCTCATGCCCCTCCCCTTAATTGATATAAACGGGATTTTCATGCGGAATTAACAGTTTTCGTTCAAAATTTAGATATAGGATCATTCTGATGAGGCGCGTCCGTGGCGGTTATTAGGTGTTCATTGAATAAGTATAAACAGGGGGAATGGGGGTTCTAATGCCCCTCCCCTTAACTTGCATAAATGGATTTTTCAATCAGAATTGTCAGATATCGTTCAAATCTCTGAATAGTTTTGGAAGTTTAATGGTTAACTAAGAGGGGAATAACTCCTCTTAAATTATATAAATGCTAAGTGGGTTTTTATTAAGAATTATCCGATTTGCTCTGAATTTTGGATATAGATTTTTTAATATGATAAAGCATGTACTTGATAGTTTAGGAAGTTCAATGATTAAATATAAAAAAGGAGAAAGGGGAGAGCTGTTTCCCCTTCTTAATTTTTTTCTTCGAACGGAATTAACGAAAATACAAGGTTGTAATGTACAATCAGTATGCGTAGTCTGTGAGCTCAATGCCATCAGTTTAACTGGGCAATATTCTTCTTATTATTTTAATAATATGAGCTGCTTCAAAAATGTCTACATCTAAAAAAGTAGAACATTTTTTGATAATCGTTTCTGAATCAAAAGTGAAAGGATGTCTTCCTCTCCCCCCCCCCCCCCAAAAAAAAAACTATAAAAATCGGTAGATGAATTTTGCTTTAGAAAGTTTATATATTCCTTGACTCTGAAACAGAATTTTGCATCGTTTCTCTAATATAGGGAAAACCCCATTGCCATTGAATACTGTAAGTATCCCGATAATTTTAAAGGATGGATTTTATATTTTAGCTGTTGAAAACTTAATGACTGATTAAAAAAACCCTCTAAAGTCATAATGTCTTAAGATATTAGCTAAATAAAAGCTAATAGTATTATAAAACAACAAAATGATGAGATTAGAAAAACAAACCAGAGTAACAGAGAAGTGAAAATTTTTAAAACAATGATTAAGAACTATGAGTAATTAAACTGTTGATATAAGATAAACAGAAACTATGATAGATAGCATTAAATCTGATTTAAATGAATTTCACCAAGGGAATTGTTACCTGAAAAAAATTAAGACTATATTAATAAAAAAAGAACCTCATTAATAAAAAAGAACGATATGAATCAAATAGATAAAAACAAAGCTTTTTGGGAAGAAGGTGACATAAATTAAAGTAGGGGGGAGGGTATGACATTGCACGTTTTATGGTAAACGCAAGTGGCAAATGTGTTGAATGACGAGTGGCGATCACATAAAAAAATCTCAATTTACTATCAATTTCAACTTTATAAATAAATTCAATAATAGAATTTATTGTGTTTAAAACAGTTAATATGTCTTCAATAGAAGTAACAAATAGGTCTATCATTATTCAGTCCAGTTATTCTACAAGTTAGTCCATTAAGAGACAATTGTCAGACAAATGATATTTGAAAGTAGATCTTTATTTTTTGAAATAATACTATGTTTACAAGTTTAAATTAATTGGATGTTGTGGTCCCAAACCTTTCTTCTGTGGTATTTTATACTTATTATAACTTCAAAAATCACTATCACAGTGCTAAAATTAAATGGCAAACTATGCCCATCATAAGTTTCAAAAGATGCTAAATTTTGTAGAATAGATCTTGATATATGACTTTCACTAAAATCGTATAAATCCTACAAGATGCAAAAACACAGCACTATCTATAGGGCGATTAACACCAAAATATAATACGAAACAACATCTGTCAACCTATAACTGAATCCTAACATAAATGAAAATTCATTTATTAGTTCTTTGAGATAGAGTTATTGCAGAAATCGTAAAAAATGCATCATAGCAGTTTCACTGGTTGAGAGATTTACACATAAATGTTTTAAAATATCAATTCACGGACTAACCGAATTTGAAATTTGATGAAAATCCGTCTATTAATTCTCGAGATATTGCGGAAATAGCAAAAAAGACCCTTTTAAACGATATGCACCAAAATGTAACAAATATCAAGGACTAAAAGAATCTCCAATTTGGTGAAACTCCATACATAAATTCTGGGGATAGATCATAGCAGAAATCCTAAAAAGTGCATCATAGCAGTGCTACCTTATACCATTTTTCAGCAATTTACAGCAAAATATGGAAAAAAATGTAACTCTCCATAAAATCTGAAGTTTTATGGAGATAAGTGCATTAATTCTGCAAATTGCAGGAACCGGCAAAATTGCGAAATAGTAGCGCCAGCTGTTGAGCGATTAACACCAAAATCTAATCATCGCCAATTTATAGCAATGAATAACTGAATCTAATTTTCTTATTACATTCATTGCATCATTTTTTAATGTAGAGTGCCTACAAAATTTGTGTCACATATAGACTCATAGAACCACTGTGTGTGACTGACATTTTGTGAAAAATAACATGTGTTTCGGGATCCCTGATGAATAAAATCGTCTATAGTCGTCGAAAACCGGATTTGGAAAATTTTTACGATTATGCTTTTTTCTAGTAAAGGTGGAAGAAAGTAAAAATTAATGAAGCGAAAATTGGAAAATCAAAAGGTATTACCTGAAATATCGTGAAATCTGGCGAATTCCAATGTTTCTATCATAATAATATGTGTCATGTGATTTAATATGAAATCAAAAGTAGTTTCTACCGTCCATATCTCTGAATATGAATCTTTACAAAATGATTGTCAAAACATTTATTTATTCATTTAAAAATCAAATTGATTTAAAAAAAAAAGTAATAATCGATTTTTATTCAAAGAGATTTCCAGAATACATCGTTACATTTTATGTACTTTTGTGATAATTTGAAATCGATAACTGCACTAAAAAAAATACAGAGCTAAAAATTTGTTTAGTCACGTGTTGTTTTGAAATAATTTCGGTGTCCGCTTAAAGAATATTGAATTATTTGCTCGACTTCACTACGGAAATGCTAAAGATCTGGTTCGCTTCTGATTCAGAAAGAATTCTGCTGTTTGATAAGAATCCTTGCTTTCGGTGGGATTATGAATACTTTTTCCTACTTTAAATAAGATTTTTTAATTAATAAGGCAGATAATTAATAGAAAGTGATGATTACGTGTCTGATGATTACCTGATGAAGCTAATCATAAACCTTACAAAAAAAATCATCTTAATGTTTTTGATAGATTTTGCTAGTCATTTTAAATACATAACCGCAGAGCAAAACATTCTTTTATTATTATGGATATAAGAAAAATAGACTATAATATTAACTGAAACATAAAAATATTTTCTGAACATTGATAATAAATTGAAATCATTGTTATAGGTATTTACATTTAAATTTTAAGAAACATATTCGTAAGTTATAAATGATATTACATTATAAACTAAAGTATCAAGTCAATATTTTTCTATGTTTCTTTTTATTTTGAAATTTGTAGAATATTTCTGCTTTGAATAAAAAAAATAGTTTAGATCCCTTAATAGTTTACAGTTTACTTTTTAAATCATTAATAGAAAAACTCATCAATATCAAAATTTATATGCATAGATTAAATCCATATTACGTGTTATGATACAGGTTTAGGTAACATTTTGTTTCAAAAAATTTGATAATTTTTTAATCGAAAACTTAAAGCTAATTATTCTTTCAGACCATTTCGACTGTTTGGCTCATATTTGATTTCATTCCTATTTGCTATCAGAATTTAAAACATATTCCTTTTCACGAATGTAATTTGTAATATAAATAAAATAAAAATTATTCCTTACATTCTGCTAGTTCTTACAAATAACCCACTTGAAGCATTTTTATGCTGCTCTGGTTTTCATATATTTGAGAGAAAAAAAAGAAGTTCATACATTCCTATTAAATCAACATGGTATTCATTTTATATCTCATTTCGAGTGTCCACCTTCCCCATTTCGAATGAAACGTAATCCAATTTTGCTCGGAAAGTATCGATTCGCTATTCCGATGAGAATGTGTCAATTTAATTTATAAGAATCCGTCGAAACTTACATCGTGTGAGAAAGTTTTTATTTTGAAAGCTTGGAAGAAAGAAAATAATTTTACTTTCTTGAATTCAACATTGTTGTTGCTTTTTACGGATTCAATCGTTCTTCAGTATTCCTAAAAAGTTCAGATAAATGTGTTTTAGAATTGTCACATTATTACTGAATAAGATATTGTTTCTCTCGAAAACTTCAAATATATATCTCATTTAAGAAGCATTTCATTAAGGGAAGAGATAAGGTTTAGCAGACGCAAAAAGACAATAATTTGGCCATTTTTAAAAGCTCTGTAGTTTGAAAACCAATTAATGAAATACATCTTTTCTGATACTTAAAAATATTCAAATACTAACAGTCTCTGGCAACCAATTTGGTCGAGTTGAATATTTCCAACTGAGCGAAAAATTGCCCAGGCCGGGAATCGAACGCGGATACTTGGCTTACAAGGCCAATGCTTTATCGCTCGGTTAGCTTAACAAACAAAAGCATTGGCCTTGTAAGCCAAGTTTCCGGTTTCGATACCCGGCCTGAGCAATTTTTCGCTCAGTTGGAAATATTCAATTCGTATGATACCAATCAGTTAGATTGTGTTAAAATAATAGTATAACCAATTTGGTCGCCTAAAAATACATGCATGAGCGCATTGCAATATGTTACTTTTATTTACAATTTAATTTAATTGCTTGCTCTTTCGACAAATCGAAGGGGAAATTGACAGGGAAATCAATAACTGTTTTCGATCATGACAGTATTTTGCATATTATTTGTTGTCACTTATTTCATCTTTCTTGACTAATACTGCTTAACTGATTTAATCATTTATGTTTATTTGTGATAATATTCAGGCCATGAGATAGATCGGCAAAAGAGGCTGTAAGCTGACAGTCTTGTTTATCGTTGCTAACCGTGTTCAAAATAGCAATTAAACATTATTTAATTTCAGTCATCGTGGTTTGTTTGAAACATAATGTTTGGAAGCCACATGGCTGGCTTCCGATCCTTTCTATAAAAATAAAATTGCCATCAGTACCACCCACGTTTGTCATTTGGAGAGCAATTTTATTAAAATTCACCGATTTTTGGTACATATGTTATATATGCATTACGTTGGAAACATTTTTTCGGACGCCAATTTGTCGAAAACTTCGTTTTTAAGTATCAGTTTTTTATACAGATTTTAATTATTTTCTATTATTTTAAAAAGGACTTAATGATAAATAAAAGAAATAATTAATAATTATAAAACAAAACAATTTACATAATTTAAAAAACGAAATAAAAGTAAATAAACAGTTTATAAATAAACAAACAACGATTGCCGGGTTATCATGTACGACAAAAATCCGCATTTTATTGCAATCGCGGCTATATGGTGCGTATGCGGCATCTGTGTCTGATTTTATTTTAGATACCGAACTCTCCTCTATTTTCCATTTCTTTACTCTCTTTTCTTGAAACAGTTAAGATTTATTTAGAGTCTGGCGCAAATGATAAATCGCCAAATATCGTTTCCATACAGCATTCACATTGCATTTATTTCAATTAAAATATAAATCTTTTACTAATTTCATTTAAAATATATTTATTTTACTAATTTCCTTTAAAATACAAAAGAAAAAATCCCATATAAAAGAATTTAGTTTTACATTTTTTTTTTCAATATAAGCATACAAAATATAAAAGATGCAATTGGTGGAAAAAAGAGTTATTGAAACATTGCCACACAAAAGATTTTAATCACATAACGGTAAAGAGGGATTTTTTTTTTTTTACCATACATTTTTATTTTATTACACTGTTTTTTGTATAATAAAATTATTATACATCGCTGAGACTTAATATAAGTTATTTCACAAATGATACGAAATGCCTAGCATTTACAGGTGCATACAAAAGATTCCAAATAATATATTCTATCCGAAATTCTGCTTATTATCGGTGATTGTTAATGAATGGGAGAAATGCGTTTTCAATAGTGACATGCATTTTTAAGATTCACTAAATGTATTCACATTATATGGTGTGTATAAATGCTATAGTTGATACACAGGGCTACTCAAAAGAGTTCGTAAATTTCACTGAATATTAGTGTAATTTACTTAAAGGTGGTTTTAAAATAAGTTATGCATTCTTACACTGAAGTGCATCCAGTTTACTAAGATATGTTTTAGAATATAGGTAAAATGATATACAGGTCAATCAAAGAATTGGACATATGGTCGCCTATGCATAATAATATCTGAAAATTTGATTTATATAGTATTAAGTGTATTTTAGTTTGAACTAAATTTCAGCTAAATAATGTAAATGGATTAGGTAAACCACAGAGTTGAAAAGAAAAGTATTCAAATATGTTTCCTTCTATTTATATCAATTGCTGAAAAAGAAATTTCAAATTGTTGTTGGTTTGTCTTCATAAACAAAATTTCCCCACTTTATAAGACACATAACAACGGACAGATAAAACACAGGTTTCTTCAAATTTTTGAAATACATATTTTACTATGGACATTAACACATTACTTCCCTAAATAAGGAAGTTTTGTTACATATTTCAGAAAGTGTTGTAAAGTATTTTACAATCAATGTTTAACGCATGATTTTTCTTACTTTTTTTATTATTATTTTAAGGATATATTTTCTACCATCCAATAGAGGTGTATCAAAATATCAAACATCTTTATCAAAATATACGACTCGCAGACTTTTAAAATTTTCTGATTATAACGGAAAAAAGATGGAATACTGAAGGAAGATAATTATAAAAGAATGGAAGATACTATTTTATATATTCTTCTATATATATTCTTCTATATTTTTGAACAGATTCCATTTTTTATGGAAATGATTGTTGTAAATATAAGTAAGGAAATTTAAACACAACTTTTCGATATTGCATCAAACATTAACTTATTTTCGCTTATCTAAAATAGCATTAGTAAATATCGCCTACATAGCTACACTTTTTGTTCCTAAAATCAGCATTGAATACGTTAAATAAATTTTATTACCTGTATTTTTCTCAACAGTGTCATACAATATTAATGTTTCCCGTGCCATATTTTTCTCATTCATTATTTTTGGATCATTGCCAGCTAAATTATCTTTGACAAATGGAAATTGATAATGAGAGAAAAAGCAAAATGCTATAAATAGCAATTGTAAAAAAAATCCATCCGAAAGTAATTAAATTAACTAAAGTAAATTCCATTTTTTCGTATGCAGTTTGTACAGTAGTTCTAAAACAGATTAGGAAGTCAGTTACTATATTTTAATGGAATTACAGTAACTACAAACCATCTTTATCAAAATATTCGTATTTATCTAAAAAAAAAAAATTGCAGATAATAGCTTAAAGAATGTTTTTATTAATACACAAATATAACAAAAACTATACATAAATTATTGAATAAATTATTACACAATCCATTGAATTTACCATTATTTTAAATTCCGAAATTATAATAAATAAAAATTTAAAAGCTTTGTTCCTCCAATGAAATCTTTAAGTTTGATTGATAAAAATATTAATTACAATTATGATTAAACTTCTGTTCTTTAAATTTAATGTATTTCATTCTTTATATTTTTTTAGGTAACTTAACACACTGCCTATGACAAAGCTAAATTTAAGATTTTTTTTTCTTTTGATAGATAAAGTAATTTATCAAAAGAAAGAAATTTAATTTTTAAACCATGCTCATACTGCATTTGTTTATATATATTTATACGTAACATTCATCAAAATATAAACATAATAATAAACATGAATAAATAGGAATTACAGGCTAATAAATCTATCAAAGGATTGATCTTTCCAAGTTATTATTATCAAAAAAGCAAATTTATTTTATTTATTTAAAGCAATGCTAAAAAAAATATGGTTTCAGCATGCGTGTGTGTTTTGGTATCAATATTCGAGTTTTAAGTTTGTGAGAATTATATTTCTTAGTTTACATATGTTTATATGATTAATTTCTATGAAAAGTCATGATTAAATATATATACTAGTTTAAGTACTTGCTGTTGCCGGCGATTTTAAGAACATTTGTTTAAAAAAAGCAATTTCAGAATTAAATTCCATACATGTTAATACTTCTCAAAATATATTTGTTTTTCTTCACCACATTAGTCTTGTTGTGATATGCTTTCAAAATTATTGAAAGCATTAAACTGATTGGGGTTTTATACCACAATTTAAAATGAAATGTATTTCATCAGCCTAAATATATATAGCCTTTATTGAATAAAAAAAATTGAAAGGGAAATGAAAATTCGTATTTTATAATTGAAAAGCCATTTATGATATATATTGTTTAAAAGTGATGCGACACCATATTTTCATATTTTTTTTATTTTTTAATAATTCATGAACCTTTACATATAATTTTGTCAAACATGATGTCATATTCATTATTTTTTTTACAAATGCTTATACTTGCATTCCTTGTATTATTGACTATTTTCTGAAAAAGTAAATTATACTTCCTGTATGAAGTAACATACATTTTACAAATTACTTCATGCATTATTTGTGCATTTCTAATCGTTGGTATTCTAATCTGTATACATTTTGGCACAGATTATTTATTTTCGATTTAAATATACACTTTCTTTTAAATTGTTGTAATGAGGCCATAGTAATCTACTTTCTGTACTTACTCATATTCGTAATTTCTTATTATCTATTATTTAAAAAAGAATTCACTTTTAAACCTTGTTTCTTATTGTGAATTTTCATATTTTTTTCTGCCATTAAATTACCGACTCATTATACATATATATATATTGATTTGTTTTCTGATATTAAGCCAGCTTGTGAAGATTGTCATCATTTTTAAATTCACAAATCAATCAGTGAAATCTACAAATGCGAAGAACTATTTTTTTACCACAGCATACCTTAGGATTATATTTAAATATATATGTGCCATAGAATGCAAAAGTAAAAATTATTTGTGTACAAAAATTAAATTAAATTAAAATTAAAAAAAAAAGAAATAGATACAACCTCAAGAATTATTAAAAGTATGAATATTATGTATTAATATTTAAATATATATGATCTATGTTATGGCATATTAAAATAAATCATAATTTTAAAATTTTAAAATCTTTGATAACAATCTGAAATTTCAGCCTGTCATGTCACGTTACTTTATAGAACCTGTATGATAGAAGTTTCTCTCCAAATGCATATGTTATTAATATTAATTCCATCATAAATCTATTTTATATAAATACACTCATAATTGAAGCAGGCATAATAAACGCATTTATGAAAGAACGTAAAGTATCTTTTCATCTTATATCTCATCATCATTGCTTTTGAAGCAGTCAAAGACCGCATACAATCAAAAATTTTCCTTCACAACGAAAAAATCGATAACAGATTTAGGTTTTCCCATTACATCTTTAATAATGATGTACTGACCAGTTTTTTTTTTTTTTTTATTATTTAATTATCACGGTTAACATATGTGTATCAGTCAATTTTCAGCACAGAAAAATGAATGAAAAACGATGAAAAAAATAACATAGGAACTGTTTAGAGAATGCTTTTGTTACGAATAGATTTTTTTTTCATTCTGTTAGGTGATAACTGATTCATATACAAACTTTATTTAGCTAATTGCCATTCGCGTAAAAGTAAACATCAGGTAAGTTAAAAAAAGTAGTTCTGATTTATGCGTTATTATGTTACATTGAATACATTTTATTAATGAAGATAATGAATATTGAATGCGATAAGGACAATATAAATACACTGATATATTTAGGTTTATGATTAAAATATGTAAATGAGATCATTTTCAGCACCATGAAAAATCTTATAAAAAGTAACTTAATTTGATGTATCGAGCTAAATTCATAGATGTACAACGAAATAATTTCAGTAAATATTTAGTTAATAAAATGACATAATATAATTTCAGCGCAGAAAATGAAAGAAGAGAGATGGGAAAAAATAACATAGTACTTCATTTGAGAATGTTTACGCTCCGATTAGATTTTCTTTTCTTTCTATCTCATCTACAATTTGTGTCTAGTTAAATGCCATTGACGTGAAATTAAACATCAGGTATCTTTAAAAAGTAGCTCAGATTTGGGCGTTATTATGTTACTTTGTATCTATTTTCTTAATCAAGATAATGAATAATGATAATGATAAGAGCAAAATAAACATACTGACATATTTGGGTTTAGGCTTAAGTGCATTTTAAAATACAGTGTATACGCAAACTACATTTAAAAGTTCTCTTGTACCACAACAGTAAGCATTTTTTTTTTTTTTTTTTTTTTTTGCATAAAATATGATCGACGTAAATGTTAAAAGGGGACACAGAAATTTGTTAATCTCAAACAATTTTAAATACATTCCCGGTACATATTAAAAAATCACTGACGTTAGAAGGCTAAAGACAGAGAATTGGTAATATTGTAAGTGGATTTTTCGTTTGTTTAAGTATTAGCTGTCAAAAATAAAAGGTTTGATCGCCCTTAATTTTATGATAAGCGTTTTATCATGTTACATTTATTCGTAATTTAATTTACTTGCTCAATTCTTCGCGAAATCTGAGGATTCTGGTAAAAAATTAAAAAAAAAACCTGTTTCTTTTATAATATTAGCAAGGTACATAACAACATTGTAAAAAATGTCAGATGTTTCTGAATATGTAAAAATGTACTGTAACCAAAAACGAAAATATATAGTACCGCTTCTAACTCACTTAAGGTTTCGAAAACCGTTCCTTTACCTTTTAAAATCCCAGAAAACTATTTGTTTTCGAAATTTAAAGAAGAATTTATAAAAATTAATTTTTATTAGCTGCCCGTCCTTTTCGGAAACGTTCCTAAGTAGCTTTTACTGTACAGTAATCACTTTTCTCAAATCAAGATATCACGTTTTCGGATTCTATCAATTCTCAAGTAAACATTTTCATCTGCATAACTGATTTTGTGCATGCAGTTGTAGCAAAATAATCTTAATTTTCATATTAATGTTAATACTTTTAATATTGTATATTTGTATATTAAACATGTTCTTTGAATATCAAAATATTTTCGTATGTGTTGGTAGTATCCGAAAATGTGATATTTTGATTTGAGAAATTTGATTATTGTACAGTAAAAGCTACTTAGAAACGTTTCCGAAAAGGACGGGCAGCTGATAAAAATTAATTTTTACAAGTTTTTCTTTAAATTTAGAAAACAAATAGTTTTCTGCGATTTTTAAAGGTAAAGGAACGGTTTTCGAAACCTTATGCGAGTTAGAAGAGGTTACTGGATATTTTCGTTTTTGGTTATAGTACATTTTTATATATTGAGATGCATCTGACATTTTTTACAGTGAAATTGCCAAACATTACTGTTGAAGCATTGCATCGTATTGCATTAACTCCATTTAAAATGTAACACTTTCACTCATTTCACTTTAAAAAAAGAAAAGAAAAGAAAATAATAATATCATAAATCATGACCATTAATTTTAAAATCAAAGCAATATTAAATTAAAAACGCGAAAAATAGAAAATGCTAACGAGCGGATTAAATAATGCTATTTGCCAGATTTGTGCCGGCTAACATAAAACTTACAAGAATTATTTGAGATCATGACAACTTTTTTGTAGTTTTCACCAAAAAACTAATTTAGATTTAAAATAGTCACCCTGTACAAGGAAAGCGAATGGGTCAGCCAGTAAATATTTATGACACTCAAATGACTTTAACTGTTATAATAAAGATGAAATTTTGTCACTCGAATCCTGTTTGACAACACATCACCTGCACCCGGCTAACATAAAATTAACAAACAGTCTGCACCAAAAAAAAAAAAAATAAAAATAAATAAATAAAGCGTTTAACTCCGAACTGAGAATGACTTAGGCTTTTAATGTATACAGTCTCAGCAAATAAAAAAAAATCTTGACACTTACGATTTTATAACTTTTTGTTAAATATCTAGAAATATACGTAAGGAATTTTTCTGAAAATCCAGGTGTATAATCAAAATAGTACACGTCATACATTTTCGCCAAGAATTTTCCTCGAAATTCAACAGGGGACTGTCAACAAATTGAAAAATAACAAAGATCTTTTGAATAACCCTGTCAAAACTAATGAAGCAAAAGATTTCAAACTGCAGATTACTATTAAGTGGCTTATTTATTTAAACTGTATTCATTTTTATGAATATAGCATGTAAACTCGTAAAAAAAGGTTTTTATAAAAAACGGTTCCAAAATTTTCCAAGTTTTTTGCTTATAATTTGAAGAGTTCTTCATAAAACACAGTGTACTTTTCAGAAAATATGATAATCAACGTTGTACAATACACCCTGTAATCAGAATTTAAAAGTAGTAAAAATTGTATGAAAAATGTCAAGATTTACTTAGTTCTTTAATGAGCATGTGTCAACGCTATTAAAATTCCATTTGCATATTATGTTAAATAAATGTATAGAGCAAATTTTGTAAAAGTCTCAAAAACATAGCTTGAAAATTCAGAAAACTATCGTCGATAGAACAAGATCAAAATCATATTTTTCCAAAATGAAGCAAAAAGATGACGGACTGTATCTATATTCCATTGATTAGTGCCTGCACAATTTTTCACTTGCTATTATATTTGGATAGAGCTCCTTATTTTTTTGCTTTATTTTGGGAATAATGGATTAAGACGGAACTGTAAGATTGACTTACACTCAAGAACCAAAACATTGTGATCTCCCCTACATTTTGCAATAAACTCGCCTGGATGACGTGGAAGGCACGTGACCTGGTGTAAGTGGTATTTAATTGATGCTGGAGAGTCTGAAGAATCATTGTTTCACTTACTTTTATATGTGATGGGAAAGGCTGCGGATCTAAGGGACTTTGATAGAGGGCAAATTGTAATGTCTCGAAGGCTTGGAACAAATATTTCCGAAGCTGCACGACTCGTGAGTTGTTCGCGGTCTACAGTTGTTAGTACGTTTGCAAAGTGGATGAATGACGGTGAAACCAGCAGTAGACGACATGGTGTTGGACGTCCACACGCTATCAAAGCAAAAGGTCGTCGGAGGCTGTCTTGCATGATGAAGCAAAACCGGAGCCAGACAGTGGCTCAATTAACAGCCCAATACAATGCAGGGCGAAATAGAATAGTATCGGAGCACACTGTTCAGCGGACACTGTTGGATATGGGGCGACGCAGCAAACGTCCCATTCGTTTTCCTTTGCTGACAAAGCGTCATCGCCAACTGCGCTTGCGCTGGGCCCGGGAACATCGCGACTAGTCCATGGATCAGTGTAAGAGAATTGTCCGGCCAGATGAATCGCGGTTTGTGATTCATCACGCCGATGGCCGTGTCAGGATACGCCGTCTTCCAGGCGAACAGTTGCTCCTTCAATGTACTGTAGGTCATACACAGGCCGGTGGTGGCGGTATTATTCTTTGGGGGACGTTCTCTTGAGCGTCTCTGGGTCCCGTGTTTGTGGTAGAGCAGACCATGAATGCTACAGGGTATCTGAACATCATTGCGGACCAGTTGCACCCTTACATATCCTCTGTTTTTTACCAGCCGGAAATGGAATGTTCCAACAGGACAAGTCTTGTCACAAGGCTAAAATGGTGTTGGAGTGGTTCCAGGAACATGATGCTTAATTCCAGTTAATGTCCCGGCCGCCTAACTCACAGGATCTCTATCCAATAGAACGTTTGAGATTTCATGAGACGGCAGCTGGTACAATTTGTCTCCGGCCATCTACCAAGGACTTGTGACATTCATGCCAAGGCGGGTTGAAGCTGTGTTGCGCGCCAAAGGTGGGACAACTCGTTATTCGCAGGTGGTCATAATGTTTTGGCTCTTAAGTGTAGGCTTTTAATGTATAGATGATATTAAATAAGACTTTCACAGTACTGTAATTACTTTTTATTTGATTTTTTAATTTAAATATAATTTTGTCCATTTATTCTACATTATGGATGAAAGAAGATAAAATCATATACGCTGTATATAACAAGAATGAATAAAAATAGTTTTTTTAATCTTTTGCACTCTAATCATACCTATAAGGGGACAAACTTTGTTTAACCACAAATCCAATGGTACCGAGACGCTGATATATTAAGTTTAACTACAAATCCACTGACACCCTTATGGTAAAAAATAAATAATTCAAAAATAAATAAACAATAAATCGGGAGGGAGCAGCACAGACAATCACTTCATCGAATTCATGAATGAAAATCTACGATTATTTAAATTTCGATTCTCATATTAAATCGCAATCGGTCTGCCAATTCATATCTTGATGGAAAACATATAAAATGACGTTTTTAGAAGTTGATTCGTATGTTTACCATTGTGCATTCCTGTACCCAATAGTATAAAAATATGGAGGATTGGGAGGAAATAAACATAATGATAAATCTGTGGGTCAACCACTAAAATCGCGTTTCTTGGTGTTTTCCACAAAGATAACATTTCGCAGACCGATTGCGTTTTAATATGTGGATCGAAATTTAACAAATTCTTGATTTTTATCTGAGAAGACCATGAGGTGATTGTTTATCTGCCTACGGCTGTACAAACTTTTTTAGGAGTTCCCCACAATTTATTTCAAAGATGGCGTGAAGTTCCAAGTGGGTGATTGAAATTTTAAACTGAAGTGCTAAACGTTAAATTTAAATAAATCATTTAATCAGATAAAAAACGCATTTAAAAAATTAAAGGAACCTAATTAAATTTTAACGAATATATTTTCTAGCATATCGCTGTAAGTATAAGTGTGTGTATCATAAGTACATAAATCAAATAATAATCATAGCAATAAAATTTAAATGAATCGAAAAATATTGTTTTGATTTATAAACATTTTAGATTATGAAATTATAAGCCGTATTAAAATCGAAGATTGACAAACTTACAAGCATATAATTCCTCATACATATGCCTTTGAAATGTATATAGTTATTTTACTCTAAGTATACGTTTTAAAAAATTCTATTTCTCAATAGCATTTAGTATTTTTCATTGTGTAACATTAAAGCAATATTATACACCTGAGTCTAATCGAGTATATTTTCAACATGTGCTAACGATACATTGTTGTTACATCAATGCCTCCTTTTACTGTGCGAGACTTGAAGATTGTATTTTTTGAGGAATTTAACAGTATTCTCCAAAGTTTTAATGATAACATCATCTCATCCATGGAAAACAGATTTACCGTAGTCTTAGCAATTCGAGAAACCACAAGTCATATTAAAATATTGCGTATAATTTCTGAATAATACTTTTTTTTATCATTTATATGTAACTAAATTGTTGCCCTAAATTATCATTTCATTTTTATCATCTTTGCAAATAAGTAAAACTTAATTAAAATTTTGCGTCTTTTTTTCTGTATTGCACATTGATATGCTTGTGCTATTTATTTTATGCCAATACAGGACTATTACGTGCGGTTTAGCACATACTTCTTTGCTTTCTACTCTAATTATTTTAGCTGTGTATTTTACAAAACTGCTTAACTTTTAGGAACATTTCACGTCAAAATATAATTGGTCATTTTCAAGATAGTGTCAAGTCCGTTATCAAATGTCAAGTCTGTTACCGCACGGTTTTTTAATGATTATCATTTATTCGCCATTCTACATTTATTTTTTATTCAACTAAGAAACAAATATGCAATTTTCTTAAAATTTAATAATTTACGTGAATATATACTGTAATTATAAGAAAAAAAAATCTTGTATAATTTCTATGTGATCAAAATCTTTTGGCTAAAACTGTCTCTTATTTCAATTTAATTTAAGTATTATTGATAAATATCGTGTTTTCAAATTTAGGGACATAAGTCACATCGAGGTAAGTTCATTTTAAAAGCTGAGTATTTTCAGTAAATTTGTATTGTGACGGATATGACAATTTGCCTTACAAGCCAACTTTAAATAGAATTTACATATTATATTAAAGGGCAAAGTGCACAAAGATTTTTTTTCTCGTGTGCCTTAACTGTTTACTTTAATACCTGTCTCCAATTTTAAAAGAAATTATTAAGCTTGAAAAATAAAAATACAATTCCGAAATGTAAGCGTATAGTAAAAAATGGCCCATTATAGAACAATGCACAAAAACATTTTAAGTGATTTTAATACTTTTAAAACAAAATGAATGCTTTAATTTACTGAAATATAACAATTTGTGTTAGTTAAATGCAAAAGAACGACTGCCGATATTGAAGATGAAGGTTAGATAAACGACATGAATTCAAACTTTCAAATGTGTTATCCACTGAGCAAATAACGCATTGTCCTTAAAATATTTGTAAGTCATTATTCAACTGCTGGAATTAATCCTTTATGTTTAATCTCACATTACTCTATTTATTATCTGTTAGGAAGAAAGAGTATTTGAAACATTGAAAGGAAAATATTTATTCAATAAGCATTGGATACAAAAGCCATATTTATAGGGATGTAGGAATTAAATTACAAACGAGCAAATGTCATTGCGGTGTCCTGTTCATTAATATTTATTTACACAATTTTGTATAGGTTTACAAATTTATGTTGTGCCTTTTGTAAACATTTGACTCTTGTATAGTTTTCGATTTAAAAGTTACCTTTGAAGTAATTAATTGTTAATTTACGCTTCACTAAATTAATTGTAACAAAAGATTTTTTAATAGATTAATTTAATAAATAAATGTATTTCTACATTATATATTAATATTTTATGTTTAACTTTGGTGTAGATTGAATTAAGATGTGGTGAATTTTGAATATATAGGTTGATTCAAAACTGTAGATCAGAAATATAAAGCTGAATCTATATAAGCAGATTTTATTTAGGACGGTGGATTCGGAAATGCAGTGGGAGACAGTGGCGGGTGCTTTTGAGTAGGGGAGACCTGGGTCTGTTGCCCAGTTTTTTTTATTTCATTTTTTTCAATATCTAAATTTTGTTTATTTTCAAATTTATTATTTTTTTACAATACCTAGTGCATTTAACTAGTGCGGAAAACGCTTATTTTTAGTTAAAATGAAATTTTAAGAACTTTCTGAATTTATTTTTTGTGTGATGTCATGTGGGCCAACCTACCCCGTTCACGGGGTAGGTTGGCCCATTGAGTGGAGCACGTTGGCCTGCAATGCTCTTTTTTATGTTTATTTAGAAGTTAAATAAAATTCCTAATAGTTCACTTTTAGAACAATTTAGGTACTATAATGCATGTATAATGAAAAAATATTTGAAAATTAAATTTACAAATCAGAGGGTTCATTGCAGTGAATGCATTCAAAATATAATCCATTAATTTCTTTTCGAACACATTTCACATGAGCCCAACGTTTGCAACTCACGCACAAGATTCATTCTTCCCCAGGCATACTTTGAATAAACTCATTCAGACAACGCATGCAGATATTGTCTTCGTCTTCCTCATCGTGACTTTCATTAATTGATTTCTTCTTCCTCTTTTGACGATTCAGACCACTACATCCAGACTGTTAGGGATCAAAAGGAAACAAAATCTTTTTTTACAGACTGCTTTCCTTTGCGTTTTTTGGTCCTATTTCTTCTTTTAATATCACTTTTAATTTTGGCACTAGTTCTTTCGTCTGTTGAGTTTTGTTCTTGTTCAAGAGCTAATTTGACAGGGGTGTCTGTGAGGACTGCAGAAGTTCTCTTTATTCTATTCGAAGCATTTATCTTCCTTGCCTCTGCCTTTTCGAATGGTATTATGTCATCAGGTGTTGGAGTTATATTGCATGGAGCAAGAGAAGATGCAGTAGGCACATCTATGGAAATAAGCCTAAACATAATTACCTGGGTTTCTTTAGAATCTTAACTAATTGCTTTGTCGTGCGTGCTTGAAGGCTCAGGTTTATCACTGATATACGAAGGCATCAAATCAGAGTTAGTAAAAACATTCCTACTGAAAGGGCATATTCCAGTTTTCTGAAAACCTGATTTTATGTTAACTGGATTTATTGTATTGGAAAGGGCAGTTTTCACAATCCAAGAATATAGGGCATCTATTAGTGTTCACCCAACCATCACAGGCTGAATTAACATATTTTTTGAATAGGCCAACTTGCCCCCTCGCCGAGTTTGAAATACTTTTGCTATTCTACACAACATTTAATATTTATTGTTACATCAAAAGAATCGTTATAAATTGAGCTTTCAAACTATTATTCACCTTTGATCTTGTGAAATATCTCTTGAGAGCATTAAAGCTTTCTGCACATTACCGAAAATTTACTTCGAGATCAACGAAAGTGAAAAATCAACGACATTCTTAGTTTGTTTTTGTTAAGACAACTGAAACTCCTGAAAGGGTAGGGGAACGGCTTTTCTAACTTATTTCTGGACTTGTGGCGACATCTGGTGTCTGGTTAGAGAATTAAATCAAATTGGCCAACCTACCCCTATGGCCAACGTTCCCCGGTGTCCCCTAGTACTGTTTTGAGTTTTTGAGTTGTCAAACTTTTTTGAGTGTTCTTTAAAGCGCGTTTCGAGCAATTTAACTATAGGACAGCTATTCCATTTTCCCAAAAGTAATTCAAGATTTTTTAATTCCCATTTTATTAGTTTTTTTTATATTTTACTGTCTTTACAAGAAGAATATAAAGGATTCGTAAAAATTTCCTACTTCCGATTTTCGACCAATTCAGAAGTTTTAGGCTTTTAGAGACAAAAAAAAAAAAAAAAAAAAAAAAAAAAAAAAAAAAAAAAAACAATGTTTATTTAAAATGCCTGTTTGTTTATCTGTATGTGAAACAAATTTAATTGCGCTCTATTTTAAGAACTAATGCACAGATTTTCATAAACTTCAGATTCAGTTAGTCCATGATTAATATTTATCAACATATTGATATGTTAAGACGTAAATTAATTTCAAGGACATCTGCTAATGCCAGCTATATACAGTGTTGTTCGGATTATGGTGAAAAGGATCTGTTATTTCTAATAACATGAGTTATAAAATTAACTATTATGGAGCGGCAGCTGTGAAACTCTCTGATCACGATATCCATGTTAACCTGTGGAAAACTTTGAAACATGACGGCTCATTAGCTAATATAATTATTAAAAAACAATTTTTACAATCAAAAAGCAGACGTCAAATGCTGATGATGCGCGTCTTTGAAAATTGTCTACACTGTAAAAAAAAAAAATTCAAGAGGTTACTAAAAATTTTTTAGTAAATTTGTATTCCACAGAATTTTTTAGTACCCATTACAAACTTTTTTTTGCAATCGAAACAAGCATTTCTTTTGTAAACTAAACAAAAGAATTTTTTGTATAACTAACTTAAAAATTTTTAGTATGAGCCACCAAGTAAATTTTAGTAATAGCTCCAAAAGTATTTTTATTAACTATTACGTGGGTCCGAAGGGTAGGAGTTTCCTTCGAGCTGCATCCATACTTCTAAAGCGGAAGATTTTCGGCGAAACCGCAATAGATGGCAGCACCTAACATTGCTATTGGTCAGACAGTATATTCATAATCCTTTTATTAACGAGTACTTACACTACAAATATTCGGGGCGTATTTGGCAGTGGCCAGTATCGAACCCGGGACCTTTCAGCCTGGAGTCCGTTACTATAACCACTATGCTATCAATGCCACACCAAGTGAGTTTTAGTAATAACTATTAAAAATATAAAATTATTAACTCTTATTCGTTGCTAACTTTTTTCTAGTAATTCTTACATATTTTCTTGTAACCGACTAAGATTACTAAATTTTTTTTAGTAATTACAAGGATCACTGAAGTTTTTTTAGTAGATAGACACTTTTTTTTTACAGTGTACGCGAATATTAAGTATTTTTAAAATGCTGATACATTTTAATCAAATGAAAATTTCAAAGTTTATAAGGATTTTTATAGATACCTTAAATTTGCGGAAATAATTTTTAAAAACGAATATCAGCGGTATCTAAAGTATACTTTCTGATGTCGAAAACGGTATTTTAATAATGATATTATGTAATGAGTCATCGCGCTTCAAATTTCTTCCATAGGCTAACATGAGATTTTTCGATCAGGGATTTTCCCTGCAGTGGAGCCATGATGTATAACAGACTCTTAAAATAAAATAATAGCTGTATTATTATAGAAATAAATAAACATTTTCTTCACACATAACTCTCAATCAACAGTAACAAAAAAGTAGTTACTTATTCACTATTTTAATAAAAAATAAATATTAGTACTCTATTATATATTTGCCAGAAACATTACTTAAAGTTATTGGTGCCTGCGTACCGGTATCAAATTAAAGAATAACTACGTAATGCCAATAAATCACATTTAATGTTTTAGAAAATGACTGAACACCAATAAATATTATTTAATTGTTTAGTAAATATTTTTCCACCAAAGTTTTATCACGAAAATCTTGTTAATTTCCCTTTTTGTATGTTTAAAAAATCGATATTTTCTCAACACTATTTGGGACAGTCATATTTTTGGAATAGCGGGTTTTGAAATATATCTCTATTCTTTTGATTTTTGTATTTATTGGAAATTGTTTTTATGAATTAAAAGAAAGAAAACACCAAGGAATGTTGCAAATTAGTAAAAACATTTTTCTGATTTTTAATTCCATATTTTTTGTATTTGCAATCTTGATGTAAAACAGAAAAAGTTAAAAAATCTCTCGCATCAGAAAGAGTTAAAAAATATAGGCATCTGTCAATCTTTTATGTTGGCAAGGCTGCATTTGCATCACAATTTGTAATAACTTCCCACTACTCTGTGGAAAACATAAGACGCAATTACTTCAGCTTAAGTGAATAAATACATACATTTTTAGCTATGGAAATAAACCAAAGTATTGAATTGTAAATCCCATGAATTTTTTAAGTCAATAACACTATTTTTTTAATATTTCGAGGGTCCTTCATGACTACTAAATAATGTAACATTTTTAAGATTTATATTCTATAACTTCAACTTTAATTAATAAAAATCTTCATCCACATGTGACTGTAACTACACCGTTTTTATTTCGAGTAATAATAATACTCAAAATGGTATTTAAAGAACCTGAAACTGAAATTGAAATTGAAAAGTTAAATTAAACAATATAAAAATATTATTATCTTGAAAAAAAACTATTTGAATTTTTTGAATGGCAAAGATAAGTTACAATAAGTAACTCTGAGTTAAAAAATTCAATGTAATTATTTTCTTGTAAAATTTTCACAGCAATATATTTTTTAACAGAATTTTCATTAATATAGCAAGCGAAAGAAAACTGAGTTTCTAAGAGTAACTTTTGACTTATCTATTATGTTAAACATAATTGAACGTCATGAACTTAATTAAATGTATTAGGTTTCAAGAAAAATACTGCGTGAAAACATTATAGAATCTAAATTACAAAACATCTTCTAAAATCTTAGCTTTCCATATTATGTTCGTATAAGTGACAAAAAAATTTACATAACTTTTTTTTTTTTTTTTGTTTAATCTCAAACCATTTTTTTAAACATATGCCTCGTTTTATTACACGCATACTGGAGATATTTCTTAATTAGATAGAATGATTAAAAAAAAATAACTTTGTTAAGAAAGTCTAAAAAAGACAGGTGGTTTATTACCTTCAAAGAAAATATTTATTTATTTATTTTGTTCATAGGTAAATACTTCTGAATAAATTATTTTTATCACAATTTTAGTAACATATTTATGATTCAAAGAAATTTAATATGTGTCATTATATGCTTTAAAAAAAACTTTTTTTTTTTTTTTTGTAACAAAGAAATGTTTTTGTTTTTAAACAAATATTTTTCGGCTTTATTTTTTTTTCTATTCTTATTCTTTTTTTCTTTTGTAGGTGCACTTTAACACTTCTTGCTGTGTAAGAAAATAACATTACTATTATATGCAAAAAAATGTTGATATATTGATATTTAATGAACTATTGATATAGCGCTAAACCTTTATGTAATTTTAAGAGTAAAAAGGTGTATGGCTTTAATTGCTTTAATAATTAATTTTTTCTCTATGTACACATTACAAGGCAGCATAAAACTGCAAAGACTAGCAACCGGTTTTAAAGAAAATGGCTAATTGACCACATCATTAACTATTTATATTTTCCCTAAAACGCTTTATACTACTTTTATACAGGGTGATTCAGCTCGTCGGTGACAAACTTTAAGGATCGATAGAGCACACCTAGACGAACATTTTTGAATAGGGAATGTAGGGTCCCTGACGCGATGGTAAGGCGCTAGGCGCTTTCGAAAATTTGGGTGCCGAAATTCGAAACGTCATAAAAACTAGGGAAATGGTTAGATTTTCTTGCTTGTTGCGTCGAAATGATTCTGTTTGTTTAGACTTTCTTCAGTACCAATTTGATAAGCGTATCTCTTAAAACATGGATAGGGGGCGCTGCAGACTTTGGAGAGCTAGACAACAACTTTAAGCCCGTTATTTTGATAATTTAACACATGCTCGCCAAAGTTTATACTCTAACTTAAAGTTTGAACCCAAAAGTAGAGCCCTGCAAAAAGCGTAAGAGCCGGAATAAAATGTCAAAGTACAGGGTGGTCGAAACTCGAAGGCTCCTAAGAGATAAACAAACAGATTTCTTGACTTATGGCATGCATTTTCATGATTCTGTTTGCTGGGGCTCTCTGAAACTCAGTTGAACGGTACAAAAAGAAACATCGATAGGGGGCGCTTTGGGCAAAAAACATAATTCGTTGACATTTCGGACGCTAACTGGAAACGGGGCGCTACGATCAGTTAGAAACAAAACAAGAGAGTAATTTACTTATCATAAGAAGCTATTAAAACTGCAGTTTGTTTGTTTTTTTTAACAAACATAGCTGGTTTCAATCATGCACAATGCGCGCAATAAAATTTACATAAGGTGCTTTTTGCTGATTTATGCAAAAGATATCGTACCATATCGATATGCAAAAGATACGTAATGCGTAGACGACAACGCGAGATGACGTAGTTGTATGCGCAGACACGTCTTTTGAACGTGCGGTACCTACTTAAGCTTCGGGTTACTTGTCTGCAGATCGGTAGTAGGATGGAACGGTACACAAAATCTGAATTGGCTGACATGCATTTGGCGTATGGCGCTGCTGGTTGTAATGGACGAGCCGCTCAGCGGTTGTACGCCGAGCGTTACCCCAACAGGCAAATCCCCTGCCATGCCTTCTTCGCTCGAGTACACCAGAGGTTGTCCACAACGGGATCTTTCGACGGAGGCAGGCCTGAACGGGAGCGATCAGTGAGCACCCCCGACAACGAAGAGACTGTGCTTAACCTGGTTGAGGACAACCCAGGTCTTAGCACGAGAGATATCGCCAGACATGTTGGCATTTCGCAAGCAACTGCGTGGCGCATCTTACGTTCCCGGAATCTGCACCCCTACCACATCCAGCGGGTGCAGTTGCTCAGAGAGCAGGATTTTGGCCCTCGAGTGGAATTCTCAAGATGGTACTTGGCGATGAGATCCAGGGATCCCCGTTTTGTAAACAGCATTTTGTTTACGGACGAGTCCACCTTCAGCCGGGAGGGAATGTGGAACGCCCACAACAGTCATGTGTGGTGTGATGAAAATCCACATGAAACCAGAAGCCGAGCAGCCCAGGAGCGTTTCTCAGTAAATGTGTGGGCCGGCATTCTGGGGGATTGTCTCATTGGCCCTTATTTGTTACCTGAACGGCTGACAGGTGGAAATTACCTGATTTTCCTGGATCAAGTGCTGCCGCAGCTTCTGGAGGAGGCGCACGTACCCGAAGGTTCGCGTCGCCAGATGTGGTTCCAGCACGATTGAGCTCCGGCCCATTACACGAACGACGTGCGTCTCCATCTAAACGCAAGGTATGGCCAGCGGTGGATCGGGCGTGGGGGTCCAGTTCACTGGCCTGCCCGATCACCAGACCTCACCTGCTTGGATTTCTTCCTTTGGGGTTACCTGAAGGCCGAGGTATACCATACACCTGTCAGCAGTGCTGAAGAACTTGTGGCGCGCATTGTGGCAGCTGCAGGGCAGATCAGAGATACTCCTGGCATTGTTGGAAACACACACTCCTCAATGCGACGGAGGTGCGAAGCCTGCATCATGGCCCAAGGTCGAAATTTCGAGCATCTTCTGTAGTGTTATTTTTTGTAAATAAATTTCCAGTATCATTGATGTTTTTGGTCTAAATTTATTCAGAAGTGTTGAGCAGAGGTAGAAAATGTGTTTTCATTATTACTAACTGATCGTAGCGCCCCGTTTCCAGTTAGCGTCCGAAATGTCAACGAATTATGTTTTTTGCCCAAAGCGCCCCCTATCGATGTTTCTTTTTGTACCGTTCAACTGAGTTTCAGAGAGCCCCAGCAAACAGAATCATGAAAATGCATGCCATAAGTCAAGAAATCTGTTTGTTTATCTCTTAAGAGCCTTCGAGTTTCGACCACCCTGTACTTTGACATTTTATTCCGGCTCTTACGCTTTTTGCAGGGCTCTACTTTTGGGTTCAAACTTTAAGTTAGAGTATAAACTTTGGCGAGCATGTGTTAAATTATCAAAATAACGGGCTTAAAGTTGTTGTCTAGCTCTCCAAAGTCTGCAGCGCCCCCTATCCATGTTTTAAGAGATACGCTTATCAAATTGGTACTGAAAAAATCTAAACAAACAGAATCATTTCGACGCAACAAGCAAGAAAATCTAACCATTTCCCTAGTTTTTATGACGTTTCGAATTTCGGCACCCAAATTTTCGAAAGCGCCTAGCGCCTTACCATCGCGTCAGGGACCCTACATTCCCTATTCAAAAATGTTCGTCTAGGTGTGCTCTATCGATCCTTAAAGTTTGTCACCGACGAGCTGAATCACCCTGTAGAATAATTTTTAATCACAGCAGTCAAAAGACTGAACCATTCGCTGCATATTTTAGCAGTATATACATATTTTCAATATAAATGCTTATGGCATGAGAAAAATCATTATTTATGTATAAAAGAGTTTTTAAAAAAATCACGGTAAGAACACACGCACCAGAATTACAATTGCTTGAGCTGGTAGTGTTAAAACATTACAGAAATATCATCTGCTATTATCCAGTCTAGAATGCTCTATAGACTGGCTGCTGCCTTTATCTTCTCTTATCACAGATGAAATCTTGGAAACAATGTTTAGTTCAAAAAACCCTTTTCCCAGACATTAATATTGATCATCGATCAAGTGTTTTACTTTTTGAAATGAAATCATACATTGACTTTTATTCCAAATGAATGACAGATGTAGTGTTGCATTAAAAATTGCTTTGTATTTTTCAAAGCAAGATTTCTATTGATGTATTTTTTGGCTATTTCAAATTTATTAGTTTTGTCAAAAATTCTTTGTTGACAGATAATATTATTTAATAAATATACTTTAAAAGGGTGGGAAATATTTTTATGACATTGCTCTAAGCACGCGTATAGTTATCATTACCTATACATTAGCAATTTTTAAAACATTGAGCTAGCTCTAAATATTGTATAAATGGACAAATATTTTTCCTGATTTATTTTTCATGAAAATGAACAAATTTTGACGGTAAGACATTAATATTTCTAAACTCGAAAAAAAAAAAAAAGCTCCACCCTAATACACGTATATAAATGAAATGAATGAAATAGTTCTCTTTCTAAAGAAATCAACCTAAAAATGTTTAGTGGTTTTGAAGAAAGACAAAGATCTGATGTATACTTAAACTTAAAGTATTAGCATAGCTATCCACTTTAGAGTGTTTTTTATCATAATTACCTAGATACTTTATATACATTAGCGCTAAAATGAGTTTAAGCATTTACTAAACTTTTTATTCTTCTTCTGAATAGACTCTTACAGGAAATATAATCATTTAATCCGAAAGATTTTTTCTTTAGAATTTTATTTAAATGGCATTGTTGCATGACAACTTATTATTGATTGTGAACTGTAAAAAGAGACAAAATTTGTTTATCGCATGTTTTAAATTAATTAATAAAAAATCATTTTTTTATGCAGAAATTTTTTTTGAGACAGGCATGTTTAAAATTATTTTTTTTATTTTATTTCTCTTTACATAAAGTACTAAAAGTCATATAGCGCACATTATTTAATAGACATTTTTAGTAGGCGTTTTTATGCTGTGTGTCTCGTAAATGATTTTAATTCTAGTCTTCATTCGATGTTATACAATTTTTAAGTTTCAGGAAAATTAGCATTTCAAAATACTTTTAACTGCCGAAAGCAATCCACAGTTTTTTGTATATTAGAATGAACAATATTTATATTGTATGTAAAGCAATACCTATGAAAATACCATATAATAAAATACAAATCTGTTTATAGTTATAAATTTATTAATTTTTATTAGTATATTAAAGTATATTATTGGCACTTTATATGTTATGCCGCATTATACAAAAACTTTCTAATGACGTTTAGAAATATCGACTATTTTTTTTTTTTTTTCAAAATTTAGAAAGAGTATGCAATTACTTAACATTTAAATAAATTTATGTTATTCAATATTTTAATCCATTTGCGATTAAAATTCCGAATACATAAGCTGAAAAACATTTAAAATAAGGTACCCTGGGGTAATAACGCCACGTTAAGGTTCTAGCAATTTTCACGGCTCAGTTTTAGTTTGTATTTTTCAAACAAATATATGATTTGATACAGCAACTCATTGACTATCTATATAAAAAAAATAATTTAACAGATATGAATACATAAAATGTAATGGCGTGATTTCTTGACCAATGCTATTTGGCGTTATTACCCACCTATATGGGTAATAACGCCATGCAAACAAAACAATGAAATAAGTTGGATTAATTGCATGTAGATTGCCCAATTCTAAAACTACAAACTCTCAGCTCTAGAAATTGACAAATTGCATCCTCAGCTATTGAAAATGTTCATTTTTTCGTGAAAGTGTAAAAAAAATAAAGATGTGGTGTGGGGAGGGGGGGGGGGCAAAAGAATATCAGACCGTGAGCTTCTTTTTGCTTAAAAAGGAGCGTTTAAATAGAATTATTAGAAACATTGCACAGTTTTAACTGTGTTTATTTGAATCAGTATTTAGGATGTAGCTCTACCACTGTAGGGAATCAACCGGGGTAAAAATTGCAAGGATTGGCGTTATTACCCCGTTATAGTTATTGCGCTGTACATTTTAAATTACAAATTATCTCGAGAAGATATCCAAAATCTTCAACAACATTTTGAAAGACCATGAAATGTACTACAAATTTATGTAATTAACAAAGTATTTTCGGATAAAAAAAATAGTCTTCACATCACAAAACGTATCTCGCAAATTTTAGATCAAGCGTTGATTTTAGCTGCTTGTAAAAACAATAAGACCTAAAAATGAAACAAATTAACTTAAAGCTGTTTTTGCGATTTATATGACTCAAAATCCTTCTGCGCAGAATATATGGGTGTCATTTACCAGATTATTTCATAATTATGCAAAATATTAGCACTTGGCGTTATTACCCCGTCTGGCGTTATTACCCCAGGGTACCTTATATTCTATATTGGTCTACAATTTTGGTCATAAACAAATATATTTTTAAAAGATTTTCAAATTCCTAAAAAAATAAATTCGAAATAGCTATTTTTTTTAAACATAAGAATAATAATTATCTCTGCATCCTTCGACCAACAAACAATTTGACTACATCCACTAATGCATTTTTGGGAAACCGCACGAAAAATATGTTTCGTGCCGTATGTTACAGTTACTTTTCGCATAAAAAATAAATACTTAATGTGCGATTAATGATCTTAAATAAACGAAAGTAGTTCAAAGTAGTTTTTATACTGCATTTATCAGTTTTTTTTAAACCTCGAATCTAGATTTTTTGGATGCTACAAAATTTCAACTATTTATTTCCATGTTCAAAAAAAAAAAAAAAATGATTAGTTACCTGACATAACAGTGATTTTTAAGGATAAATATAAACTTTTTAACATAAAAATCAAGCAATCGTTTAACACATATTCCTTTCCCAATTTTGGATTGCAATCATTTTTAATATTTTTATAGTTAAATATTAATTTATATATATATATATACACATATATATACCGATTTTTTACACAGTCAGCGACCACGTATTTCGGACAACGTATTTCGAGTTATAGATAAAATCATAAAAAATCCAGGTTCGTTTAATATTATTATCACGGACTCGGGTCAAAGCCGGTGAGCTAGTTTTTTTAAAAGTAAATAAACAAGTTATTTATAGGTAAACATTAATAACCATGCTACCAAGTCATGCAAAATAACGATATTTTGCCACCAATTTGGTATCTTTAAATTCAAGGGAACTTTTTATTATAATGCAGCAATTTTGCAATTAAAGAATAAAAATTAGTGGTCCAAAAATGGACCACGTTCTTTGAAGGGGGTAAATGTAATGAATGTAATTTATATATTTATCATCTACTGTCGGTACCAATATTGCAATCGATAAATGGTATGCGAAATGAAACAAATATGGTATAAATCTTTTTAGAAGAAAAATGGCTATTAATCCGAATTCTCATATGCAAGGAGAGTCTAAGAAGAAAGCAATACATTGTAAAAATTGTATAAGAGCTATAATAATGATAGAAAATTGGCTTTCAGAAACACAATGAATATTTTAGATATCGTTTTAGAGATGGTCGATCATCGGTGTACTAATAATAACAATAAAACAATTTCTAAACATGTCACTATTTAGAACAAAAAATCATTCGAAAGTTTTTTATTTCTATGTTAATTATGTGCCTAAAAATTGAAATTTTGCTTCTGGCTACTTTTAAGTTTCTTTTGAAATGTGAATGATCTCGATGAATAGTTAAAAAGAATAAAGACTTAAAAATATGAAATTAATGGAAAACGTTTTAAATTATCGTTATTTGGAATTACTAATTATAAAAGCTTTAAATATATGAAACTACTACATCGGTCAGCCCCAAACACGGAAAGTGAATGGCATAAATTGGGTAGCTGCACATCTGAAATTAAATATTTTTTTTTTTTAATTTAATAAATGTTGGTATGAAACAGCGAATAAGTTGCCCGAAGTATCTGCTTGTCAGTGTGTTCTTTATCTAGGCTTTTTTCCTAAGGCCAAATATCCAAACTGAAGGATGAACCAGGTTAAATTTTATATGGATTTTTCTCAACCTTACTAAACTGTCATTTCAAAGAGTTAAAATTCCAATATAAGATATTTTAGTGCTTTTTTCACTGTATTACATTATTTTTTTGCGTACTACTAATTTTATACACATGCATAGTTGTTTTGTATTATATGCTTTCCTATTTTTTAACAGCGTATGTGGATTTATATACAGGGTAAGTAAGGACAATTTTTAAAAATGAAAAATTCGAAAACGAATAAAGATACAATGATACAATTTGCATTAAATGGATTGAGAGGAAACCGGGTTTTGTGTAAAAACGAAAAAAATAGTTTTGTTGGCAACCATGGCGCTGTAGTACTTCATTGTACAAAAAGATGATTTACAAATGAAAAAATGTTGAGAACTTAAAAGTTAGCTTAATAACAGTTAATTAGTACTACAGTAAATGTTCAATGTACTGCCCATTATTCATAATTGCAGCTGTGAGACCAGGCACCACACCATTCACAGCACTTAGTAGCATTTCCTGCGTTATGGCAGGCACAATTTGGCGGATGTCACCTTTCAGTTCTGCTTGTGATGCCGTTGGTCGCAAACAGAGCTATTTTTTATTTCGTTGCCACACAAAACCCGGTTTCCTCTCCATTTGTCTGGTGCGAACCATATCTTTGTATCTTGATTCGTTTTCGAATTATTCATTTTTAAAGTTTGTACTGACTTTTGGATCACCCGGTATATAATATTTTGTGATTTTGCGATTCACTTTGTTCATTTTCCGGATTTGAATTTGTAGCAGTATACGTATGGACAATTATAGATAGCTTCTCTCTTTTTTTTTTTTTTTTACTCGACACAAGTTACTATTATATCTATGTTCTTAATAATATAGCTCAGACTAATCCCTCAGAGGGAAGTCTTAGCTGAACTTAAAATACATTGCTGTTTTGACAAATGAATAAAGATAAAAAATGAGAATGTTATTTTTTCAATATATATTAGTATGATATTATCAATAAAGTGCAATATTCATGATGTATTATTAATCACTATGAACTATAATTAAAATTTTTACCGTAAATTAATTTTCAAATTGAAAAAAAAACTTACTTCTAAATTATCATTAAATTTAAGGACTTTTAATGATCTGATTAACAATCACATATTTTGAGATTTGTTCAAGAAGATCAATTTAACCAAACTGAGGGAATAATTAACTATGACATATAACTACTCTTCCGTAAAAAAATATTTTGCGAAATGGTTTAAATACTAAGACGCTCTTAAATTATTTCAAAAGTAACTATTCTGTCGTGCTAGAAATAATTTGAATTTAAAATGCAGTTTTCAAAATATTTTAATTGAGTCAACCGTCGTTAAAGAATATATACTTTAGAAGACTTTGATTTGATTCTAATTTACATTAAAATAAATGATTCATTGTGTAATTATGAATCTTTCCAAAAAACCCGAATGTTTTGGTTTTAAACACGGTTTCAAAGTTTTATCTTGAAACATAAAATACGACGAAATAAATATCTTGGTAATACGCTAAATAATTTCTGCTATAGTCATAAAACAGTTTTATCAAGGCATATAAGAATTTATTGTTTTCTGAATTTTAAGTATTCACCCCTAAATTCTCCTAACTCAGTTTAAATTAACAATTATATAAGTTAAATTTGACTATTATATAACTGTTGTAACGAATCCCATTTTTCTAAATATGAGTATTGCTTAATTTATGCTTTAAGAATTCATGATTTAAAAATGTTTCAGAAGACAAATAAATTAAAAATATTGTTTTTTTTTTTTTTTAATTACAGTTTATATTAATGTTAACCACAACCGTCGGCTGTTCTGTGGGAACACAGAAAAGTACTCTCTATTATTAAATTACATAGTTAATTCTATTCATTCTATTCATTAATCTATTATTTTTGCTTTGAATTTCCATATGGATAGCAAATTTATACTTAATGGAAACCGGAAACCACTGATGTAACCTTGGGATTTTTTTTCTTGAAATAGTAAATATTTATCTTACTGATAAAGGCTATAATCCGTTAATTCATAAAATACTTACTTATTTCATTAAATATATAGCCCAGCCCGTTAAAGTATGTAAAATTATTACATTATATGATTTAACTAGTTATTTTATGTAAAAACGATTTTCTAACTCTTAAAGTTTTAAAGACAGATCATGAAATCCCTTTCAACCAATTACCCACATAGCATGCATGGTCACAGTGACGTCACAGTGACGTCACTGTGAGTCACTGTGGTCACGTCACATCTGTGACCAAAATGCCACCGCTCAGTGACGTCACATTGTGACTGAAATGTGACGTCACAACTGTGACCAAAATGCCACCCCTCAGTGACGTCACATTATGACTGAAATGTGACGTCACATCTGTGACCAAAATGCCACCCCTCAGTGACGTCACATTGTGATTGAAATGTGACCGTCTGAGAAAATTAAAAAATATATACAAAAATTCTTCAAAAGATCCCTCATAGCATGCATGGTCACAATGACGTCACTGCGAGTCACTGTGGTCACATCACATCTGTGACCAAATTACCACCACTCAGTGACGTCACATTGTGACTCAGATGTGACTTTCTTAGAAAACTTTAGAAAATTACAAAAATTCTTCAAACCATGTTATTTAATGGCAAAAAACTTGTTTTCTGGCATTTCAGAAGAATATTGTGCAATCGCTGTTATGTCACACGTTACATGCACTGCGTGTAACGTGTACGTCATATCATATATGTGAGATAAACCTCCCATCATATGAAACTACGCACCCAGCAATGAACCTATCAGTGAAACTTCCATTTAAGGAAATTTCTCGTTACACTTAAATGCTTCGTTATGAAAAAAATATCGTTGAATAGAAATCCACGAAAACTCATGAAATTAGTATAGTAAGCTACAAATAAAAATGGAAGTATTATAAATGTTATAAAACTGTGTTTTAATTTGGATAGTAATTTTTGTTATGCAATATAGCCACATAAAAAAATTCATTAGTATAATATCTAAAAAACCACGTAATAAAGGAACGGAAACAAAAACTGAATCGCAGCGTTCTATTTCTCGTTTTCTCGTGTATTTCAAATCGAAAAATTAAAAAAAAATTGGAATATTACTTTGTGTGCGATCTCTTATGAAAGATACAATCATAAAAACTTTCGCATCTTTTTTTAAGTATTCAGAGAATGGACCTATAATATTTTCATGGAATTAGAATCCCTTTCTTAGCATATCGAAAAATTTTCGCATTTTTCCCTTTTTATTTGAAAGATAAAATAAATACATAATTTCAATTCATACAATCCGCTGAAATATATTCACCAATCAATCTTAACAGCAATCTATCCTTTTGAATATTGTGCACTCACGGAAGTGCAACAAATTTTGCTAAGTAGAATTTTTTTTAATATGAATATTAATTTAAATGTTAATTGCGTTCTAAATGAAGGTTCAACAGAAAATTAAACAAGTTGGAAATTGCACTTGAACGTAGCAAATGAGGTGCGTTCGTACGATAACGAAGTTTTAAAAATATTGAGATCTTGCTGATATAGTAGAGCGTACTCCGGATACAGTATAGTAGTCGAAATCTTTACGTTTCTGTAAATATGCAGGAAGTAATTTTTATTACACCTCAGCAACGTATATCTTATTCAAAAAATGTGAAATAGTTGAATATAATTTAAACACGTACCAAACAATGTTTCCCCGTATAGCATTATATAGTGGAATACTTTTGTGTGGTCCTGTAATTTAATAATAAAAATTCTTTGCATCACAGATTGTACAGAATGCATATTTTGGTATATATTTCATAGATTCATGCAAATTCTATTATGTTCGAATAGATGTAACATCATTAAAATGCATTTGAAACTTTTTCCCTATTGACCGTAATGTAACGGATTCCTTTTGATTGTCCCTGTAATTGATCTATGCATCCGATTTTCATAACATTTGAAATTACTCGACAAAATTACGCAATAATTATATGTTTTAAATTTCAAACGATTAAAATGCATTTAAAACTTTTTTCCCTATTGACCGTAATGTAACGGAATCCTTTTGAATGTCCCTGTAATTGATCTATCCATCCGATTTTCATAAAATTTGAAATGACTCGACAAAATTATGTTATAATTATGTGTTTTAAATTTCAAACGATTCGGTTGGGTAGTTTTTGCGTTGTTATATGCGGACAGACGGACGGACAGACGGACGGACAGACAGACGGACAGACAGACGGACGGACTGAGCGACAACAATAGGTGCTACGTATTTCATAATTACGAACGCACCTAAAAAGTAGATAATTTCATTAAATATGGGCTTCGTTAAATGAAAGTTCCACAATATTTCGAAACTAATTGAAAGTAAAATAGAAATGCGTGAAAAAAAATTTTAACTCAAAATTTTAATTAGGGATACCCTCATAAAACTAATGCGCAGGCGCATTCAACTTATAAATCTTCGAAGCTCAAACAACCAATAATAACAAAAAATCACCTGCTTAAAAAATATCGTTTGGCAATGACCAGAATAGTTGACACTAATGTATTTATTCTTTAGAATATTAGGCAGCTGCTCTAGTAACTTTGTTATGATGTTATGTGTGTATATTTAGTAAGTAAGTTGAAAATTTTTAAAAAGTTATGCAGAAATGCTATCAGGTGACATTTTATATTAAATGTCGGTCCGAAAAAATACAATTTCAGTGGCGTTTCGTTAATATGAGCGCGCCAATGTCATTGTACTTCATTCGGACATTCCGACTTCGAAATTATCTTCCCTATTTGGATTATGAAACTGGAATTAGAGGATAATGCCGATAAGAAAGAGGTAAGCAAATGTTATTTTCCCTGTTTTTTTATAATGATTTCTGTTAATTTCGTAAAAAAACATGTTACAAAAGGAATAAATATCATATTAATTTAACTTTTTTGAATTCACTTACCTTAGTAAATTCAATAAATTTAACATTTATTTTGTTGAAGTACGGAACAGCATGTCAACGATTTGAAAATAGTTAATAATATTATTTTTAAAATGCACTTTAATCACATTTTTTAATTACATGGTTAAAATCACATTTTAATAAATTAAAAAATATACACATAATCAAAAGTTAACGTTATAATTAACCTATAAAGGAGTTTGGGGTTGTTTAATTGTTGAAAATAGTGATAAATTTAAAGTACCTTTATGCACTAATATTGCAAAAATACTTTTGTAAAACTTTTTTATTACCTTTCTGAATTTCCATAATCCCAAAAAATTGATAACTGTAATTCCATGACATTTATTATTTTAAACCATGTATCTAAAATAATTACGATATTGATTTTGTGGTAATAACAATTATTGATTTTATAAAATGAGTAATTATCGCATTATTTTATTAATTTTTGATATCTTAATTATTAAATTGTGTTGAAAATAACAATTTTGTTTCATTAGTATGTGTTCATTAAATCCTGGTTCTAAATAGTCATAAAAACAATTACATGTACACTTTTGTGGGATGTACATTGCTGAAATTTTTAGTGTTTGATGTATTTCTATTATTTTCAATAAAATTTTGTCTGATATTGGGAAGTGAGACTGAGAATACTTAAATATTATTAATAGATTCATCTAATACAAAAAAATGAAATCTAACAATTATAACTATTAATAAGGAAACTATAAAAAAAAATCCTTAAGGATGTCCTTTACCGGCACATCTATACTATATGACATATACAATATATATATATATATATATATATATATATGAGTTTAACTACGAATTTAAACCATGGTGTAATCATACATGCGCACAGGCCACTATAATAAGAAAATAACTAAGCGTAATACTAGAACTAATTGCCTCGTCTTCATTTGTACTCGATTTTCAAATAAAATCTGTATATTACGAATATTGCGCATAAACTTCACGTAGTTTTATCAAAAGATAATTCTATATTATATTTAACAGAATGATTTTAATTCGTAAATTAATCAAACGAATATTAATTTTCCAAAATGAGTAAAAAAGTATTTAGGTTAGGATTCGAAGTAGAGACCCTCGATGTATGCTGGCAATGCTCTTCCAACAGAGCAACTTAGCACGCACAATTCACCCGGAGAAATATCATTATATGCTCATACGAATAGTATGCATTTATCATACGGGTAGTTTGAAAAAAAAATTAAAGTATTATTACATAGGGTTTATATATAATAATGATAAGTATGCGTTCGTATTCACTGTTTGAATTGTGTGCGTCAGATTCTTCCAGGATAGTTCAGTCGACAAAGTATCGACAATTTGCGCGAAAGACTGCTTAGTTCGAATCCTGACATGGACACTTTTTCAATCAGTTGGAAAATTACAACAAAAGATAATTAAAAGATATAGGATGGATGCTCCAGTTTTGGCAACTGAACAAGTTTTGGCCACATTGGAATGATTTACCCTCTATTTAGGCTGTAAATTGATTTTAACAAATTATATGCATTCTTACTCCTTAATCTAACACTCTTTTATCATCTCCAATCCCATTTGTTTATTTTTTGATAAAAAATGACTTGCAAAAAAAATAAATGTGTAAAACTATAGTGTGCACTCACATATATTAAGGTTTTTGCTTAGGTAACAAGTTTTCATAATCTTTCAATATTAGGCATTTATCGAACTTTATTTGTTCTGAAACAAATTGCTATGAAGCTTTATGAAGTAGGCTTTCTCTCTGTTGCAATTTCATATTTAAATTAATTATTTTTACAGCTTAAAGTAGGGGTGGCCAAAACTGGTACTTTAAATTTGCTATGTGTACCAGTTATGGCCATGGTGTGGCCAAAAAGGACACAACACTATGCTCCACTTTTGGCCACAAGACTAATTATAGTGAAAATTTCAGCAATATATTTAGAAATGTTTTATGACTTATAAATTTAAAAGTTCAATAAAATTACAGCATGATTTAGTGGTTTCTTGTATTTTTTCAAAACAAAATGAGGAAGTTGCATAACTTTTGCAAAATTTCAAGCACATGAATTTAGAAATAACAAATAATGTGAAAATCTTTACACTATAAATAGGATTCATTTTAACAAGTTCAAAAAAGACAATTCTGTACTCTTAAAAATGGTCTAGATTAAACACTGTTATAAGATAGAAAGTACAATTATGGCTTTTCAAAATTCATTGTCAGCTTTTCAAGATGGTTAAGTTTTGTAGTATCTCGTTCTATATTGCAACACAAGTTTACAGAATGGAGACCAGTTTTTACTATTTTTGAATCTCAAGTAATAGGGTTGTGCTATTTATGATGGCCAATTATCTATATGAGAGATATGGGCCGAAGAGAAGGGGGATGCCCTCTGTGAAGGTCTTTCTAAGATCCTAGCCCATATTTACACAAGTAAATCTAAGGTTTGAAGAAAACTAACTCCAAATGATTAGGCTGACAGGCAGCTAAGTACGAGGAATTAAAGTTAAAAATCAGTTGGAAAAAAATGGATTTTAGAGATTGACAAAATACTATTTCATAAAAAAATGGAATAATTTCAAGATTCTAGTCATATAACTGTAAATATTGGTATAGTATAACATATGATATATATAAATGAAAATATGCAAAATGTTAAAATAAGCTTTTTATGTCCTATAAGTCTTTTTTATGAATTAAATATATTTTTTGTTTTTAAATTTAAATGTTCAGTTAAAATCAGCTTAAGTATATTTTATTTGATGTTTTTATGATTTCATTTAAAAAATTGAAAATCTTTTTTATACAGCAAACAAATATGTGCGTGGTAAAACAGACTTTGCACAAAAATGCTTTATTTTTACTTATTATCAGTTAAAATGTTTGCAAAATTACAAGATATTAGGGTGGCCAAAACTGGTGCAAATTGAAAGAAATTACTTAACGAGTAATTAGCCACAATCTAAAATATTTGATAGAAAGTTATTATAATTAACAGAAAGCAACTAAATTTACTAAAGAATACTGTTATTGCGATTTAATATGCTTTATTCAGTCTAAAACTATAAAACTTCCATTTCAACTTTTCTCTTAATGTGGCCAAAATTGAAGCATCCACCCTATATATTTATAGACATCAGGATTATTGGTCAGAAATATTGGCAAGCTGTACAGTTTATATATGTGCTGGGATTTGTGGATATTAAATCGAGTAAAAGTTAAAAAAAAAGTTCAAAAAGATTAAACAGTTTGAGCAACATACTACAAAATGTGTGTCAGTTATAAATAAAATTGAAGCTATGCAATTTTCAGCATGTGGGGAAAAATGTATAAATATTTTTGAAAGGTAATATTTTTCAAATTTTGAAAACAACACCAGAGTCGTAAGGCATGTGAGGTAAATCGAATTTTTAACTTTAATTTAGAAGAAAGTCTCCTTACTGCAGGTAAATATTTTTATATATTATACAGTATTTGTTCATAAATTGGCAATATATGATTTTAGGACTCAAACCCTATTTTAACAGGAACATGGCATGGAGTTATAGTTTCAGCAGATCCTGTTTCTTTTAAATTGTTAGAGAATTGTTAAGAAAAGTTAAATCGTCAGAGAATCATCACAGTGTTAACGAAAGTTTTGTCACAAATGATCTACAGCGTGAGTCTAAAATAATGGGACAAACTTTAAGGGAGGTGGTAGAGCTCACTATAATAAATAATTATGGCATAGAAATGTATGACTGGAAGTGACGCGTTAAAACGCCACACTAGTCACTGCAAAAGACACGGATTATAATGTTAAGCGTATGGGAGCGCTATTTTCAAATATCTCGCTAAAATTTTAATATTTTCACATATTTTTTTTTCTATAGGATAGCTGAGGACGACCTGCAACTGGGCTGGTTTTTACTTTTTTGATTTTGGTTACAGATTAAAAGAATAATACTTTAACTTTCAGAACCAGTTTAAACCGGTTCTAAAACTAAAACTATTGTAATATAAAAAAAAATATAACCAAAATCGAAAAAGTAAAAATTAGCCCGGTTGTGGATCGTCCTCGGCTATCCTATGGAAATAATATCATGTAAAATATTGAAATTTGAGCAAGATATTTGAAAACAACGCCCCCCACATAGACTTAACATTATCATCCGGGTCTTTTTTTGGTGACTGGTGTAGCGTCTTGACGGGTCACTTCCGGTCATATATTTCTGTGCCATCATTATTTGTTATATAGTGAGTCCTACCGCTCCCTCAAAGTTTGTTCCATGATTTTATACTCACCCTCTATTTCACAATTTGGTCACAATGTGACTTGAAATCATTGTCACTTTCGTCACAATTTCGTCACAATTTTAATGACAAAATCGTCACAAATGACACACTTTTCACAAATTGGTCACATTGTGACATCACAAAGTGGTCACAATGTGACGTCACAAACAAGCTCTAAAACGGCCATAACGACTTCACATTTTAGTCACAGTGACTTCACATCGACGTCACGTGACGTCACATCGACGGTCACAAAGTCACAGTGTGACTTCACAACGACGTCCCCGTGACGTCACCATGTCTTACGGGTATAGTCACTTTTGAATCGTTTATAACATGTTTTGCATCAGTATGTATAATATATTCCTTATACCTCTTCTTTGTTACTAAGTGCCATTGAGAGTACATGTTTAGCCCATATGTTTCTACTTTCTTCTATCTTTATAAGAACAAAATATTAGATTTCGGTTTTCAATTGATTTATACCTTTTTTTAGGCAGTGAACAGGATTTGAAAGTTTTTAGAAAATGTCTGTCTGTCATTCTGTATGTCTGTACATAACAAAAACATTGTGGGCTCTCTATCTCAAGAAATAATGCACGGAATTTTACAAAACTTTAGATTCAGCTAGACCTTGATATAAACTGTAACTGATTAGTTTTAGTGTATATCGCTTAACAGGTCTTGCTGCTACCTTGCAATATTCACAATTTCCAAAATATCGCTATCTCAATAATTAATTCACAGATTTTTATAAGAATTCAAATTCTGTTAATAACTGATATAGTTTAATATTTTTTATTTATTTTTTGTTGCAAATGCTGCTAAACTGCATTTTTAACGATTTTTTCAATAGTTGCATCTCAAGAACTAATACAATTTTTTATAAAATTTCAAATTAAGTTAGTATCAGATAAAAATAGAACCTTATAAGCTTTTGTTGTACATCACTTAACAAAGTAGTGATGTGATTTTTTTAAAGGCTTCTGTAAGAGTTCTATTTCAGAAAATAATGGATGGATTTTCATCAAACTTCAGATTCCTTTAGTTGACGTAAGTTATTGCTGACTAGATTTTGATGTAAATATTCTAACTAGTGGTGCTAGTATGCAGCATTATTCAAGAAGTATTAACATATATGACATAAAAGAAAGTATTAGAATTGTTATATCTGACTAGTTTGAGCTTGCAAATACTTGCAGGTGGCGTATAAATGTTAGATATTTTCATTTGGAATTATTCACAAAACTTTTTACAATCATTAAAAAAGAATGAGTTCTAAATGATAATGAGAACAATCAGTAAATAAAAATCATTTAATGCAATAGCGCTTAGAATACTTTAGTAACAATTATGCAATCGTAAGATATACTAGTCAGATGCGGCAATCCCAAAATTGTCTTCTATATAATACACGTTAATATTTCCTGAAAAATGTAGCATAGTAGCGTTACTGGTTAGATGGTTTACTCTAAAATCTATATAGAAACAACTTATGTCAATTTCTAACTGAATCCCAATTTTAATGAAAATACGTGCATTAATTTCTAAGATAGAGCTATTGGAACATCTTTAAAAGCATTTTGCACATTAGCGCCACCTGTTGGGTGTTATACACGTAAAACTAACAAGGATCAATTTTAATAAGGTGCTAACTGAATCTGAAACTTGATGAAAATCCATGCATTTGTTCTTGAAAAACTTATGTAAAATCGCGAAAAATGAAGCATAGTAGCGCCACCTATAGGGACATATAAACCAAAACCTAAACAGTATTTATGTATATCAAGAAATAACTGATTGAGAAGTTTGATGCTAGTTTACGGATTAGCTCTTTAGATAGAGTTATTGCGATAATAATGAATAAAGTAACATAGCAGTGTCACCTGATTAGCTTGCTTCAAAATATAATCAGAGCCCAATTATACAAGAACTAACTGAATCTACGGTATTACTACGTTATCCCGTCGACCAATTTCTCCAAATTATGAAAGTCTCCAAACTAATAGCCAAATTATACATATTGACATAATTTTTATTTTAAATAGCGAAACAAACAAATAAATTATCAGACTATTAATAAAAATTGAAATAAAAACATTTTATGACATATTCAAAGCGTGTATCTTATTTAATGCCATGCTGATACTATCTATTTTGAGTACATCTCCGATCCCTGTCGATTAGTTTTCATTACAAGAAAAAAACTATTGACATGTTATTTACAAAAAATTAACACCTAATAAATAATGATTTTTAATTGAAGCTGATCTATTCTACAGATCAGCTTCAGTTATCCTATTTTTCTCAGTACTTGTTACCTTTAACAGCACTCCGTCTCTCTTTCAGTTTTTATTTAAATTAACGATAAAGTAATTAAATATATTTGTGAATACAGAAAAATACCGAAATAAACTTCTCTTCATGTAGAGATAAGATGTTAAGATCATTCATTCTTATCATTGTTGTGTGAATGATTGCCTCCATAAATTAATTTTTTTTTTGTTCACTAAAGAACGATTTTTTTGTTGTTGTTGTTTACTTTGGTGGAAAGACATATGAGCGGTCAATCTAATTTTTCTAAACTTTCTCAAAACAGATACATATTTTTGAATCTAACTTATCTTTCAATCATTATTTCTTAAACATTTTTTTAATCCAATTTTAAGCAGTTTTATTTTTTTTTAAATCAGTAAAAATGGGTGAACTTTTATGTTAGGTGGATTAATATCTCGTCAATAGCGTTTTGCGCCTCGCTAGCTTGTTATATTTTGGGTGTGTAATTTAGAAACAGTGTTTCAATATCGAAATAAAATGTTTTGCATGTCTTATTTTTAATACTATTAATTATTTATGTAGATATTTTTCCATTTTATGTCTTCCAGGCTTTTTTTAACCTTGCTGTTCTGTTCGGGTCTATTTGACCCGAAAATTTTATTCTTCACTTATAAAAAAAATTAGCGCAGAAATATTTCCATGAAACTTTTTGACTTTGTTCATTAGTAATGTAACTATATATTCCTAGAAGTATTTACGTTTATTTATATTTCCAAGAGATATTTTTTAACTTAGTCCTAATGTACTGTTCGGGTCATATTGACCCGAGTTAAAAAATAATTTCATCATGTACTTTTAATTTTGTTTGGAATCATTCAATAAAAAAATTACTGCTACGTATCTATTTCGAAATCTGTTTCGTTGGCACAGGTGTTAGATCACGTGATAGGAGAGCCAAAGTCAAATGTTGATATCATTGGCGGAAGGGAAAAAATGAACCTGTTAGTAGCGTTTCATTTTTCTTGCTTTATTTCAATTTCTAATAATCTGAAGAACAGTTGTATCCCTGAGTATTAGTGGAAAAATGGCGAATCGTAGAAATTTGAGCGACGCTGATATTGTTAAATTAATGGAAGCCTCTGACAGCGAAGAGGAAAATGCGTCTGAGTATGAAAATCAAACAAGTAAGGAAATTGAAAGTGAAAGTTCTGACAACGATTTTGATATGGATATTCAAAAGACGCACAGTATACAGAGTATTCAGTCTAAGAATCGTAAAATAGTATGGAAATTGAATCCCTTTCTTCATTCTGGTCGATTAACGTCTGCTAATATTATAAAAACTACTCCAGGTGTCACAAGATATGCAACGACAAGGATAACTGACATAAAAAGCGCATTCAATTCTACGATCGAGAACGAAATCATAAAAATGACTAATATAGAAGGAAGAAAAGTGTATGAAAAAGAGTGGAAAGATATTAGTACTGAAACTTTTCAAGCATACATCGGATTATTATTATTAGCTGGTGTGTACAAATCATATGGAGAATCAACAAAAAGTTTGTGGAATCAAGAAACAGGCAGAAATATATTTCGTGATACAATGTCCCTCGAAACCTTTCATATGATATCGAGAGTTATTCGTTTTGACAATAAATCTGCCAGGCAAGAAAAAAGGTCTGTAGATAAATTAGCTGCTGTTCGAGATATTTGGGAAAAGTGGATAGAAATTCAACCTAAATTATATAATCCAAGTGAAAATGTTACTGTAGATGAACAATTAGTAGGATTTCGTGGAAGATGCCCTTCCAAACAATATATACCTAGTAAACCCTCCAAGTATGGGATAAAAATGTGATAGCATACACTTTATGTGATAGCAAAACTTCGTATGTACTGAATGCACAAATTTATACTGGAAAAAATCAAGGAACAAAGCCAGAGAAAAGTCAGGGTATGCGGGTAGTGAATGACCTTACTTATGGGTATTCGGGGCACAATGTTACATGTGATAACTTTTTCACATCCTATAACTTGGGAAAACTTCTTCTAAAACGGAAAATGACTATGCTTGGCACCATTAGAAAAAATAAGCCCGAACTTCCTGAGAAAATGCTAAACAAAGAAGTGCACAGCTCATCATTTTATTTTAAAGAAGATACAACAGTTGTAAACTACATCCCTAAAAAGAACAAAAATGTTATTCTTATGAGCACTTTCCATCATGAAAACGAAGTTAGCGACAGACCTGACAAAAAACCACAAATGATATTAGATTATAATGCAACTAAGGGGGCGGTGGATAGTCTTGATCAACTTTTGAGTACATACACTTGCAAGGGAAAACCAAATCGCTGGCCTATGATAGTATTCTATAATATGCTTGATACATCTGCTTACAATGCATTTATTCTGTGGATTTCAGTAAACAGCAAATGGAATGAAAATAAATTAACTAAACGAAGGCTCTTTTTAGAAGAATTGGGGAAATCTCTAATTTTTCCACACATTGAAGTAAGACAGCATCTTCCCAGAAGCAAAGATTCAGTGAAAATTGTGAAGAGAATGCGTAGTAAAAGTGCAAACGTACCCTCGGAATCAGATGAGAACACTTCAATTTGTACTAAACGTGCAAGATGCAAGTTCTGCCCATCAACCAACGACAACAAAACTAATATATTATGTTACAATTGCAAAAAACACACTTGCAAATTTCACGTAAGCTATTTTTGTCCAAATTGTAAATAAAAGTAAGTATTCAAATATTTTTAAGTTATTTTACTGGTGTTTTGTATTATTTGATATATATTTAAGCTTATTTTACAATTTTTTTTAACTATTTCTAAAATAGTTATTTTCATTTACTGCTAGAAAAGGTAATATTCTAAATCGGGTCACATTGACCCGAACACTACATACGTATCGTAAATGCGAACAGAACAGCAGGGTTAAAAACCTTGGTGCAATTCTGGCTTCAAAAAGGAAGATATGGTGCTAAAATATATAAACACGTCTGAAAACAAACCTAATAAATATAATTTTTTATATATGTAATTATGAAGGTATATAAACATTTTATTTATACACACACTCAGGCATAGATAGATATATATATATTATATTTTAATGTACAAATTACTTCTGTTTCTATATGAAAACAGATAAATGGCTTCTTTATATTAAATAAATTATATTTACATGGGAAAAAATGCTTGCATTTATAAAACAATAAATATGTTGACATCAAACACGTTGTCAAATTTCTTTTTCCACCAAGCAACTTTTCGTCAAGTATCTTTCTGTATTTACTTATTGTATTTTAAATCAGATAAAAGAAAGACGTGTGTTTTAAACGTATCTAATATACGTACTTTAAAGTTATGTTTTTGAAAATCATGTATGTTAAAAGAAGTCAGCGATAGCTTTATATTTTAAATAACAATAGAAACCTATTTGACGATTGAACCATCTGCGCATCTAACATAAAATTAGCAAAATTGGCCCCATAGAATAATAAAAGTGAAGCAGATAGCCCGGAATTTTTGATGACAGTCACATGGCTTTGCCTTTTACAATAGAGATGATCATTATTTTGTAATTTTATCTTTACAACTAGAAATGCATTTTTTAAATAAAAACATAAAGTTGATAAATATTAAAGTTACTTTTAGAAAAAAAAATATGTTGTAACTATTATAATTATCTTTTAAACACACAATCAGTACTAAAAATAAATAGCTATATATGTATTTTCAGAATTTTATGTATCCATAAAAAATCGAGCGATTGTGAGTTTAAAACGTAAAAAAATGAGAGACTGATTTTTTTTAAATAGATTTAATATTATTATTATTACTAAATAAAGTTTTATACCATGGTACTAATAATTAGTTTTCTTTTAATAAATACATCGTGGTTTCAGCGTTTAGAGTTTTAAAAATGTCGAAAAATAGCAATATTTCTTACAAACGTTTCAAAAACAATAAATATTCATGCATTGTCATGAGGATACAATATAAATGAATACATTTGGACAGAAAGAAACGAATACATAGCTCTTTGTAGACTTAAAAAAAAAATTAGTTATTTTATAAAGATTCTAATGAATTGAAATTTAATAAATTTAAATCTGTTTATTTAAAAAAATCTAAATATAATGTATAAGATAATACAAAAGAATTATCATGCATAACCAGCCACTGAGAGTAAATATTAAAAAAAATATTTTTAATTTTTTTACTAATCTGTTTATTTTGATAATTCCTTCCATTGTACCAAGAAATAAAATTATTAGATGTTGGAATGTGTTTAATAATGCATTCTAAGTCCATGTATTTTCTAAGTCCATGTATAATTGTAAATTAAGTCCATCTATTTAATTTGAAAAGCTTATTTTGAAAAGAAAGACCATAGCATATTTTTTCTTGTCAATACGCTGAAATAAAAGGCTGATTAGCTTACAATAATATAGATAAATCCCACACAAACATTCCACAGAACTTCACTATCACCTACAGTTATTAAACATAATCATTTGTGTTTATAAACTATAATAAAACAACGAAAGAAAAATTATAAAAACAATACCTTACAAAAGTTAATAACAAATATGTTAATGAAAATACTGTTTCAGGATTAAAGCCGTCTTGTTTCGAAAACAATGTAGAAAAGTATTAAAAATCTGTTGTTTTAAGAGTTCTCATTAAAATTTCTGTGTATAAGAAAACGATATCTGAAATTTTAGATAAATGTGAAATTACAATTATTAATTTGTCAAAACCTTTGCGATAAAAAAATCAGTATTTATTATTATTATTATTATTGTTATTATTATATTATGTATATTAGAAAACCATGCGGTGTTTAAAATTGCAGTAATTCTGCGTTTTTAATTTCAGTTAAAATATTTAAGTTTTAATGTTGTGGTATGGATTTAATTAGAGTCATCCGAAATTTCCTAAAAATATTCAACTAATAACCATAATCAAGACTTCAATAACTAAAACAAAAAAATCTTGAACACCATTGAATTTGAACACACACACACACAAATATTCTTTTAAATAAAATGTTTCGATTGTATTTTTTTTATAAATTAAAAAAGTTGGTTTTCACGACTGTGCTTTATTTGAATGCCAAAAGAAATTTTTCAGGCTTTTCAAGCATAAAATAAATTATTTCTTTTATTCCCGTTTTCCATTTTTTAAAAATATAAATCATTTTGATAGTTGTTTTAAACAAGAAAAGAATATTTTAGAATGCTTTTTGCTAATGTTTGGAAAATGTATATATACGTAAGATTTTATTTGTGATAAAATATATACCTTTCAAATGTGTTTGGATGTAATAAATCTGAAACTATGTTTTATCTCAGCAGGTTCTTGGAGAGTATTATGCGTTTATTTTGAAATTTTAAAAGATAATATGTGCAATATATACATATGAATGCATTTTCAAATACATATTTTAGTAACTTTGTCACAAATTTAAAATATGTATAACATGCACAGGGAATTTATTTTCTTCTCATATATCCAAGTTATGGATAATTAATAAAGATATTACACAAATTCTTTTAAGTCTCTTATGATAGAAATATTCCTTCAATTATTTAAAATGTACTGATAAAGTGCAGTCTTACGGCATGACTTTTAATTTACATGAAACTGCATAGTTAAATTTTTGATCAGAATGATATACTTTGTGATAAGTAAACCCTGTTTGATATTTATGATAAACTTAACGATTTTACATTCAAGATAAATGTATTTACTCATTATAATTTTCTATATAAGTTAATGTATATAAATATTTTACTTAACTTTGCTTAAAGAAATAATAATATTTTTTAATATAAATTTAAAATGCATAATATAAAACTTGTTCAGGATCTTGCAATAAAATATGAATATTCTTCGTAATTGGTTAAATCAATTTTACCTCTATTATACTCATAATTGTAGATATTTGATTTATGTTTCTAGAAGATTTATAGAATTTTTCTCAATAATTTATTTTTTCTAATTCTTGTATGCATAGTTATTTGGGACTGTTATCAATATAATATTTTATATATATATTATTTAATTTTACTTATTTTACATTTTATTTTTTATTTTATTTGTGTATTTATTTATTTTACTTTCTTCATGTAAAAAAATAGTTTCATTGTGATATTAAATACTTAGATTTTGCTAATTAAAAATGTATTTTATTATACATCTTTAAATAATATTTTATTATTTCGTTTGCAAAAATAGCGTTTAAGAATGATTAGTTATGGGTATTAGCAATAAATGATAACACCACAAAAAGTTTTTAAACCGAATTGCCCTTTTATAAGATTTTAGAAGTTAATTTAATCCAATAGATGGCAGTGCTAAGAAACAAATTGATTATTTAATATTAGAGGCAGTTGCATTATTTTAAGTTAACACTTATAATATTATTAATGGATTTATTTATTATATTAGATAATATGACTACTAAATACTAGTCCTAATATATCTGTTACGAAAATCGATTTCAAGGAACTTGTTAACCTAGAGCTGCAGGTGTGCGTCAAATCCTTTTTATTTTATATTTAAAAAATTATCCGCAATGCAGTTTGTTTTGAAAAAACTTTAAAAAATGTATTTAATATTAATATTTTCAAATGCTTCACCTGTATATATTTAAATTACTTTAGCTAATGATTTCCTGTCTGGTATCTAAAATATTTTTTGAAGTCCAAATATGATTTTAAACTTTGTTCTTATCCTTTATTGGATGCTTAATGAAGGGACTAACAACTATTTGTATAATATTTTCGAACCTTTATATGTTTTAAATATTTTTTTGAATATTTCTGTTGAATATATTATTTTAAATTTATCGTAGATTTAGACGCCAACTGTTAGTATTTTATACAAATAAGAAGTAGATTTATTTAAAAAAATAAAACATACCATACCATCTTTTAAAAAGAATATATATATATATATATATTCGTAAAAAGAAATATTTTCCTTTGATTTAAATAAATTATATTCTTTTTACATGCATTGAATTAATAGATTCATTTGATAAATCAAAATTTCTATTGTAACGAACCCTACAATCACTTTTATACCTTTTACTGAGTTATTTATGTTAATTCCGAACAAAAGCAAAACATTGAAAAACTATATCTCCTATTACTTTTATTTATTTTAATTTTATTTATTTTCATTTTTTATTTTTTTTTTCGGAATGTTTCATGCTAATTCTAAATAAAGACGGAAAATTCAAAACTACAAAGATATTGATTGAAAGTATAAATGGAACTGCTAAATTCGATCGTACTTTTAATAAATGCACTATTTCATAAAAGCAGTTCTTGCGTAAATATTAATAAGTATCGACTTAATTATTTTCCGACTGGAATTTAAGTCGTATATTTCAGTTATTACAAATAATGTATCATTTAATTGACAGCATCATAAATTTTATCGTATTTTGACTATTTCAACTTTAATATTTCCTGTTCCTATATAACACTAATGTGTAGCATTTTAAATTTTCTGTTAAATGCTTAGTAAATATTGATAAATATAAATGAGAAAAATGAGAAAAATCGTTATTATTATTATTTTATTTTACATATATAATTTGTTTTCCATTAGAGTACTTTTGGAATTTAAATGATGTAATTGCATTTATAGAAGGTATTTCCAAACTGCTCATTATGTTATTACGTTTATCTTGTTTTAAAAAGTCAAAATGAATAAATCGTAAAAATTAATTTGTAAAATGTATTGGAAACGATAAAATATTTTTTTAGATTTTAAAATATATAGTTTTACTGAATTCCCACTTAAGCAATAAACGGAATTCAAAATAAGTACAATTTAAACAGACTAAAATTAAATAAATTTTAGAAACGTTAATTTCTTATATGTGGGAGATTATAAATTCAAAATCATTTTTTAAAAATTCAAACAGTTATAAAACACTCTATTATGGATTAGTAATATACGTTGTACAAAATTAAATGTTATATCTTTACATCTTAATAAATAGTGTTTTAAATTATATTTTAACAGGGCTTTCATTTATTTGTGTAATATGTCTTAGCGTAATTATGTATTAATATATTTGTATGTATCTGTGTTTGGCATTTGTGCATATATATATGTATATATATATATATTCTAAAAAGGAAAAATATATTCTACATTGAAAGAAGATTTCGAAATCGTTTCCCGCTCTTTTTGAGAAACAAGCAATAGTATATTACTAAGTTAAATAAAATAAGAAAAATAACTTTAGCTATTAAAATATTAATACATTACGAAACTAAGATTAAAAGTATGTTCCATAAAGTTAGAATTAAAAGATCAGAGAGGGCAAAATGGCGCAATTTTTTTTTAATTACATATATATATCTTTTAATGAATAAGAAGGAAAAAAAATTATGTATAAATTGAAAAACGAAATCTTCAAACTATTTTTTTATGTAGACCAGTTGCGTCAGATATATCATGTTCTCCCGGAATGATAAATACTATTTATGTATAGAATATTCTTACAAAAATCTTGAAAACAGTTACAATATTATGTTTTTGAATTGCTAGTGATGTGTTACGTAGTAATAAATATATCATAATTTTTAAAAAATACTGATACTTCTATTAGAATGTACATTAAATTCGTGCGAATTTCGAATCTTTAATCAAATTTTGAATCTTTTGTATCTTGAAATCAACTGCGCAATAATTCCTATTGGTGCTATGATGCTAAGTTTTTCAATTTTTATAATAGTACATTTATCGTAAAACTACTCGTTGGGGGCTACCGTAATCCCATCATGGATATGTATATGAAAATAAAACATGTGAAACTATTTATACAATGCATTGCAATTCATAAACAAAATTTAAATATTGTTAATATACATAGTAATGCTATATTAAAGAACTGCTGATGTACCAATTTCGACAAATTATATAAAACGCCAAACTACTCTAGTAGTACCGAACTGCGTGAAAGATACATCCTTATAACTCCAAAAATAATAATTCTGTTAACTAACAATTAACTGCGTCGGATTAAGCGTCTCTTTTCCAATTACAATATACTTCTGAATTGAAATTTGAATGAAATACAGGGTCATGAAAAATCGAAGAATGTGGAAAACAAGATTACAAATATCTCGGCAACTGATAACCCGATCGACTTCGTTCTATATGCAAAATGTGTGTTATTTTATTGCCTTTTACGTCCATTCCTTCGAACCAAAAAATTCGAAAATATTTATATACCTTTCATCAGAACGAATTTTTCGAGAATCCGAAAAAAATAGTTTCGGATAATCGAGGTTGCTGATATTAAATAGGGTTCGTCCCATTTATACATACTAACTACATACAAAATTTCAAGTCTCTATCTCAATTTGTTCGGGAGATAGAGCGTTTACAGACAGACTGACACACAGACAGACAGACAGACAGACGGACGGCAAAAATTTTTTTCTAAAAATATGTTTTCCGGAATCTCCACTATCTAAAACGTGTAAATCCGTCAAAAAATTTTTTCGATTTTCAAAACGATTGCAAGACTTACCCTATACTACGTATGATGGGTAAGTAATAGATAAAAAAACTTGTAATGCAAAAATTAATACAATAAAATAAATTTCAAAATAATTTATTGAAACATAATCATTAATAAATTTCATAATAATGTATTGAAATATTATAGCTTTCCTTTATCTTGAAAAATGTTAAAAAAAAGAGGTACATTATTTTTGTGCAAAGTTAATCTTTAAGATATATATTGAAATGAACTTAGCAAATATTTAGTTAATATAATAGCACAATGCATTTTCAGCGCAGAAAAATGAATGGAGGCAACAAGGGAAAAAACACAAAACAAACAAGCATAAATACTTGTCAAACAGTGTTTGCGTTCTAATTAGGTATTCTTTTAATTCTGTCAGGAGATAACTAATACATTTACAAACAATATGCAGTTAAATAACATTGGCATTAAAGTAAACATGACATAAGTTAAAAAATTAACTTTTTTTTACATTATTATGTTGTTATTTTTTCTTATCCATAATAATGAATACTGAATACGAACTGATTTGTATAAACGTAATGTTTTACTGCGTTTAGACATACATGGATTTTGCAGCTCATTATATATGAAAACTATATTTACTTTATTTTATAGAAACTCTAGTGGTAGGAATTTCCTCTTGTACTACTGACATATGGAGATATTATTATTATTATTATTATTATTATTATTATTATTATTATTATTATTATTATTATTATTATATTTATTTATTTATTTATTTATTTATTTTTTTGCATAAAAGTTAAATGAGGTTGCAGGTAAATCATAAGCATTTCAAAACCTAATCCCGTACAATTAAAAATATCTGACATCAGAAATTTAAAGACAGGCAGTTGGAAATATGTTAACTGTGTTTATATGTTATTTAAGAGTGTTACTAGATAAAACTTCTAATTTATAGTAATAATTTTATGGTCTACCTATATAGCCAATAATTTTCTGCTTTGTGAAAAGACGAAAACATCAAGGGGCTGCTCAAAACATCTCTTTGTAAAGTATTTTTAACTAATTCAAGAATAAAATCTTTGACACACAAAAAGCGGTAAAATTGCTTGTATATCATTGTTTTAGTTTACTGAATTTCATATTTTGTTTACTATGAAATGCAGCTTTTAAATGGATGCACGATTCAAATGAGATTTTCTCTTGAATGATTTGTTGAAATGTTTGCATTTAATTTTACATAATAATGACTTTTTCAAGTACACTTTTAAACTTTATTTCCACCATAAAATGTTTATAATAAATTTATGAATATATCTCAGGACTTTTCCAAAATTTGTATACGAAAATGTTAAAGTTTATGTCAACATGTATTTTAATCTGTGACATTTGTAAAAGATATTTTCTAAAATGTTACAATTCAAAATCATATGACAGAATTGAATTCTATTAAAATGTTTCTAAATAAAGCAAAAGTAAAATTCACTAACTTCATTTACGTTTATTGCATTTAAAATAAATTTTTAGACAAAAAATATTAAAAACATTTTTATTAAGTCATTATAATAAGAAATTGAATGAATTTGTTCATTTTTTCCAGGACAGCATTGCAGGAAGCATTTAGTGCAATAAAGAACAAATAAGTAATTAGTTTAAATTACATATTTTACCTTTTAAAAAATAATCTATTACCAACGAAAAGATTATTAGAATGTGAGGAATGACTCCAATATTTATTAAATATAATTGATTAATTAATTAAATTAAAGATGACACGGAGGCATGTTTTATTTTTAAACCGTTTTTCCAGCATTACTACCCTCCCCCCTCAGCCACGGAAGTAAATAGATGATTGAACAGTCTCAATTCATACTGATGACAATGATGTTAACGAATGATGGAATTGTTTAATGTTTTTGTATTTAATGAATCACATTTACTCAAAAAGATATGAAGAAGACTGCATAGATTCCGACTTGAAAAATGTGAAATAAAAATGTTATTTTGATTTGCAATAAAGCTTAAAAATACAAATGCTTTTTTTTTTTTTTTTTGCTCTTTTGTAAGATTTTTTTTTTAATATTATATAAGCGGATTTAGGTTTTATTCAATCTCGTTACATAAACAAGAATTTCAAATGTATAATTAACGATTTCGAAACAAAAAACTTTGAATAAAATAGGAATGTAACATTTCTAAATAATAATATTAAAAACAGTACTAATAATTTAATGTTCGATAAATTTATCGAACTTTTCCCATATATTTAAAAACACTTGCAAGAATATTGTAGTCTTTAAAAAAATGAATTTATGCGATGTAAAGCAACCCTTCAATTTCAAACGACAAAAATATACCGTTTGCTATATCATTTTACATATTTAAATATTAATTCTACATGACTTGTCACCAGCTGACATATCCAAATCGCATAATTCATATCCAAATTTCAATATATATATGTATATATATATATTCTATATATATATATATATATATATATATATATATATATATTATTCATTTTTCTATGTTTTCGTTTGATATTTTTGCAAGTTATGTAATATACCGGGTGATCCAAAAGTCAGGACGAACTTTAAAAATGAATAACTCGAAAACGAATCAAGATACAAAGATACGGTTTGCACCAAATGGATGGAAAAGAAACCGGATTTTGTGTGACAACAAAAAAATGTTGTTCTATTGGCGACCAACGGCATCACTAGCAGCATTGAAAGATGCCATCCGCTAAAACGTGTCTGCCATAAAGCAAGAAATGCTACTAAATGCTGTGAACGGTGTAGTGCCTAGTCTCACAGCTGCACTTATGAATGAGGGACAGCACATTGAACATTTTCTGTTGTACTAATTAACTGTAACTAAGCTGACTTGGAAATTGTCAACATTTTTTCATTTGCAAATCATCTTTTGGTGCAAAAAACACTACCGTGTCATTTTTTGGATGTCAACGGCAAACTATTTTTTTCGTTGTCACACAAAATCCGGTTTCTTTTCCATCCATTTGGTGCAAACCGTATCTTTGTATCTTGATTCGTTTTCGAGTTATTCATTTTTAAAGTTCGTCCTGACTTTTGGATCACCCGGTATATTACATTAAAACACTATTTTAATATATTACTTCAAAAATAAAACTAACAACCTCAAATAAAATATTCTTGATAAAAATTAACTCCATAAAATGTAAAATAAAAAAAATTCATATCATTTTACATTCCTACATCATTTTTCTTGCACGTGTTCCCTTCTCATGATTCCAAAATAAATGAAATAAATGCTATAACTTCAAATTCAAATCTCTAAAAAAATTAATACAAATTCTCTTTTGTTTAATTAAATAATTATCTATAATGTGAACACATAAAGTAATGATTTTTAGCATAAATCGGCTGTTATTTATAAAGTTAAATAAAACTAAACCACTGTACAGTTATTAATGCAGTTAACAGAATATGCTTCCCTCATACATTGCACATAAATTATTGTTGGTATTAACAATACGTCATGTTTAAAAAAATGTTACGCTTGGCTAAAATCTTTCTTGTACATTTTTATTTGTTTTGGTATATTTTCATGTGGTGTATCGGCCAGGTCTTTTTAAAGACATAGATAGTTTGCTCCAATGCTTGTAAATCTAGGGTCTTTATGACTTACAGGAAAAATATCTTTTAACCAATCAAAGCACGAGGTTGTTCAACAAATGTAAGCATTTTACGTCAAATATGAGCCACTAGAAGAGTATTTTTTTAGAGAAAAGTATTAAAAAAATCTCTTCAAACACCTACTAGAACAAAAAAATAAGGAAATAATTTTAAATTATGATAAGCTATGAAAGCCACCGCGTTATAGACAGTCTCACCTGCCTCTTCTAATTAAAATTAAAAAAATTAAAAATTAAAATAAAATAAAATATTCGAACGTAGAAAATGTGACTTAAGTGTCAAGACATAATTATCATTATTTTATTATTATTTATTATTTTTGTTTTATTTTCTGGCATTATATAATCTCATAATGTTTTTCTAGAATAACATAAAAAACAATCATAATGTAAAACATAAGTAAGTTTGATAATGCATTATGTTTTGTATTTGAATGTATTTGTATAAAATTTACTTAATTTTCATGAATGAAAATATGCAACTATCTCAAAAACAAGACATTCTAAACTAAATCTAAAGGAGGTTTAGAAATCTGCATAAAACTAACAAGTGTGGGTTTTCTGAACCAGCAAAAATTAAAATCTGTTTTCCAGTGGAATTTTACAAAATGACTTCTAAGACATAATGTTACTTACAAAGCATTTCTAAAAAATATATATATTCAAAAAATGTTAAAAGTTTAATAATAAATTTTAAAAAAATCTACTGTGCAAATAGACTTCGTTGTAAAATTTCTCTTTGAAAATATACATATATGTATATATACATATATGATATGCAGAAAGTAGAAATTTCGTCTTCCGAGTTAACAAGGACATATGTTTTTGCTATTTTCGATTGGTCTCTGTTAGAGAGATCTCTTGAGAATCTGTTTTCTATTTTAGGGAAAACCTTTATTTATTTTTTTTGTATATGTCTGTAAAATATTGTGTAGCTTTTCGTAGTATTATAATATTATATTTAAATTTTTGGAGTCTCTAAAAAAGTTATAACAATTATACCTGCAGCAAGTAAAGAAAGAAATAGTTTTTGTTTGTAAAAATTTTAAAACGTACTGCGTTTTCCAATTGTATCTAAAGTATTCTTATTTTTTATCTATAAGTTTAAAATCAAACCATAATTTTGTCTTTAGATGATTTTAGTTAATCCTAGCCCTCATGAAAAAAACACATAAATAATAATAAGCCGTTTAATTTATTTCACAATTTAATTTAACTTCTTTCGATGATTATTTTTACCACATATTTTTATAAATCGTATTGTTTTGAAATATTATTTTGCATGTTTAAAATTATTTTTGCATTATTATTTGCATTTATGTATTTAATATGTGAAATTTGTTTTCTCCAATTTTTATTTCATGAATTTTTTAATAGTACTGATACAAACTAATACACTTTATTCCATATTTTTTATTGTCTTTAGATTATACAATATGTAAAGTGATCCTTAATTTCGCTGTTACTATTTCTTCGCCAGTTATAATCCCAGATATTTGCGATTACATAACCGAAGATTATTATACGAAAAAAGGTGTACTGACATACAAGGACTGTTATGGACACTATCAAGTTGATTTTTCTCGCTTTACATTCGTGCATTGCTTTCTCATTAAGCATTTTGCACACATTAAATAAAAAAAAATCCTTTTACTTTTATTGTTTTAAATAGGACCTAATTTAACTTCAGCCCTATTGTCGCCTATAGGAGAAAATAAGGTACACAATTTAAATGAATTTAAACACTTATAGAACTGATAAAATTAGTTCTAGAAATGTTTAATAAATATGTGCACTTCATAAGTAGTTTTGTCTCTATACATTCTTGCATTGTTTTTATATTTAATATTTTGCACAAGAAATGATACATTTATAAGATACTTCCTTTTATTTTTATTGTTTTAAAAGTGATCTAAGATAACTTCCTCAGCCATAATGTCGCTTATAGCAGACAATAAAGAACACCCTTTAAATGAATTTTAATGCTCCTATAATTGATAAAATTAGTTGTGTGCATTTCATAGATATTGATACATTGACCGGCAAGCACATCTCTCGAAATCATTTATAAAAAAATTAAAAAGGTTGCTGTGGTCTTTCTTAATATTTATTTCAGGACTGAGGAGTTATAATAGATGTTTTCTTATTATTAAAATTCACGAACAATAAAACTCCCAAATCTATGTCTACGATTTTTCTCCCCAGTATTAAAATTACTTTTTTAATCAGGCTGGACTAAATTCAGGACTCTTCGTAAATTATAAAACATATGTTGTTTAAAAAATCAGGCATCTATTTTAAGAATATGTTTACTTAAATCTTACACATTTGTATGTATTTTTATGTTTGGAAAATATGTTTCCCTAGTGTCTTGAAGCGTTTGTTTCCCGACATTTTTGTTTGCAGTACAACAGTTTTCCGGAGTTAATGAACCGCAAAAAATGCAGAGACAAAGTATGAGTAATAGTTGTTTTATTCTCCTTACTCATATTTGGCTACATGTTTTTGTTTAAGTCTTGGCCTTATGTGGGCTTATTCTGCACTATTTTTAGAAACGTATAATTCTTTTGTTTCTAAATTTAAAAATCGGAAAATATTTTTAAATTTCCTAAGTGACTGTTTTTTAAATCTAACTAATGCAAGTCAGTGTTTCCTTATTTATTTCAACATTTTTTTTTATTTTATGTATTTTATAATATGTAAAACTGTAATGATGTTTTAATGAAATAAAAAGAAAATACTTAAAAAAGGAATTAACAAATATGCTATAATGTTGCAAACTATCTGAATACAGTTACTTTGTGTATTTTGTTTTATTTGTATATTTCAACGTTATTTGATCTAAATTTTTCTAATCAATGAATATTAAGAGTATGATCTCTGAAAAGAAACTTAATTATCATTAAAAAATATCAATTCTATTTTTTTGTATTTTTAACTTTAAAACATGAAACAGCAGCTTAAAATTATTAAAATTGCAGATAATTTAGTTTAGATAGATTTCTTGTTTTAACGGCGTGTACGATTCTAACTTTTAAGCATTATTATGCCCAAAAGGAATTTTTCTTCTTATATGACTACAGAAAATTACAGAAACAGCAAAAATGCTGAGATATCTATTTGGGCATGATAGCAGCCTATGACGGAAATGGTTCTAAGGAATATATGCACAGTGTATTTACTAGATATTTAACTAACTTTCGTTTAAAATAAATCTTGACCCCAATTATGCAATTGAGAAACTTATAGGTAAACTACTGTATGTAATTTTACTTTTTATATCACTCTTTTTATTTTTATCATAATAAACAGCGAATTAGACAGAAATTACATATTATTTATTATGAGACAAATTATTTAAATTAGTTAGGAATATTTTTTAATTGATTAAAAGTATATTAAATTACAGTTTAAAATTTCCTCGCGTATCACGTTAACCCTTTCACATTTAAGGTGTATTTATCTACTGGTTTTAAAAATATTTAGAATAACGCAAATACGGCCAATTTTGCAATTTAGTGGCCTATGTTCTTTTAATTAACGATAATATACGTATTATATTATAACATATACTACATAGAAATTCGTCACAGGTCTTTTTTAATTTTTGCCATTACGTCAAATATTTAAATATTCGTCGGATTCTTATAGAATTTCAACATTATAAAGAAAATTTTTGACAGAATATTTATCAGTTATAATACAAACAGCAGGACTAAGGTGCCAGCAAAATTACGGCATATTTCATTTTTTTCTATCTCTCATAAAAATGGAATATTTCATGGAGTAAAGGGTTATAAACAATAGTAAACTTTTTTCATTCATTTTAAAATACTTTAAGTTAATTAAATTAAAGAAATATTATACGCTTTTTCAAGAAAAAAAAACAAATAAAAAAAACAAACAGCAAATATAAAAAACAAATTACGACCATTCATAAAAATTTAACTTTCATGTGTATTGAATTCCATTTATTTTATTATTACTTCACTCACAATGTTAAATTTAATTAACTGGTTACTCGAGAAAACACATGTACGGAAATGTTTTTAAAAGCCTCTTTCTTGAGAGCACTTTACTGTAAAATAGCTTTCAATTCCTGTTGCTGAAAAATCGTTTCCCAATTTCTATGTATATGTTTTTGTTTTGTTTTAAAGTGCTTAATGGTTTTTCCTCCTTATTTATTTTTGAACTTTCCATTTTTCGAAATTAATAATTTTTAAAATATTTATGTATTTATTTTAAATTGGAGTATCCAGTTGGATAAACCAAATATAAAAATTGAATAAATAAAATAAAATGAAGATTAATAATTTCCCGCAATTCAAAAAATGTAACATAACTGTGAAAGGAAGATGAATTAAAACAACATTTTAATCATCTCAAAAATAGTACCAAACATCTAGTTTTAGGATGCTCGTAATATTAGACTAACTCTTAAAATAAGACGTAACTAATTAGCCATGATAAAAAATTTGGTGTCCAATGTAAACTCCAATTCTTTGCAACGATTGTCCTTCTGATTTGTATATTCGGAAACTGTCTGCGCTATAACACAAATAGCAACTGACCATGACCTCATAATGTATCTAGTAGAATTCTCGGAATATTCTCTACAGTTCCACTTTGATCACCAGTATTACTTTTTTCTGTTAAAACCCGAAAAGGAAAACGGAAACAAACGTGTTCCATTACACAACTCACCGGCTGCTGATAGGTTTCTAATCAGCATTAATATGTTTTCCCACTTTCAATTTTAACCTGTATGCAGCATACCAGAAGGAGTAAGTAAATGTAAGTATTCATTACTACATCTGAGTTTAACTTCTTCTTCTTGAGAATCAGTTCTGACTATTGATATCAATGAGGTAACAGATTAATTCATCTCCAAGTATCTTGTTCAAAATTTTGTCATTAGTTCTCTTATATATCATTATACAGAATATATGTTATTACACAGAAAAATATTCCCTGTCCCACATGAAAGAACACTTGAAAAAATATTTTTACTGTTGCATATTAATATATCAGTTTCTTAATATTTTAAGACACTACTGAAACTTCATTAAGTTATAAATATTAATAAAGTATTTGATTTTTAAACGCTTGGTAAATCATATTCTTTCCAGATTTACTAGAAATTTTCCGTTTAACTAGTTCGTCATGTGACGAATGGTTAAATTAAGAAGAAAGCGCGCTTCAATTTAAATGTAGAAAGAAAGCAATAAAACACACATACTTTAAAATTTTATACATTACAATAAGAAAGGAATTATTTGTAAAGAAATAAAAGAAAAGTCTAAGTAGTCAAACTAAGTGGACAGTCTTTCATTAACGCAAGGGAGTTAATAAGCTAAACTAAACCTTTATTATAAAAAAAACATTTTAATTGCAATCTTTCTGAGTGATGCATGTGCTAAATTTGATAGTTGTGGAATTTCAGCTTAAGCACTGCATAACCTGGGGTAAACGGAAAAGTGTTCAAATATCATTTTATATATTTTAATTCATTTAATTTTATTTTTGTGTTTCATGTAAGGTTTATATTATTACATTAAAATATTATTTTAGTATTAATTTACCATAAAAATAGCTTTTGAAATGCATAAAAATGCTAAATAACTTCTGAAAGGGAAAAATGCATGATGTTATCAAAACATAAAGAATAAAGGAAAAAGAATTTAATCCGTAATTCAGTAGATCAAAATGAATTTTACACATGTGTATTGATATTTTTATACACAAAAGGATCGTTTTAATTCTTTAACAATTTACGCGGGAGACACTGGCAGCCACCCAGAGGTCCTACAAGAAAAAATAAAATTTCGAGTATTTTTTTAAGTTGCATTTTTTAAAATTAAATTATTTTTTTAAATGTAAAAGTGTGAGTTTGAAGGAAATTAAATTATTCTTGTTATTTGCAACTATACCAAAATATCCAGAACAATTTCATCCATGTTTCAGACTGAAAAAGACCCTCTAGATTTGAATAAACATGTGATCTCAATAACAACAACAACAAAAAAAATTATTCATTTACAGAAAAAAAATGATTGAGGAATTTGTTGTATGAATACTTTTGACTTTTGAATAAAGAATATATTAAATGCACTCGTTCCACATAACTTTCTAAAAAATATCTGTAAACATTACTCTGCAGAATAAACTGAAATTTTGTTTTTCCATATATGAAGCTTGTAGAAATTGATTTTCACTTAAATCGATAAGTTGAAATGTAAAGTGTGTTTACATCACCTTCCTTGCGATTGCTATAGACCTTTTATAGCTTTTTAAAAGGCTGTTGCTAGAAAAACATTATATTTATATTACAAAAAGATTAATGCATTCGGATTAGATTTTTTTATTTATATTTATTATTATTATAATATTTTCACTTACATTTAGTAATAAAAAATAGCTAAAAGAAAACATTAAAATCTTCAAATTCCCTTCTAAAGAAGAGAATTATGCTATTACATTTTCTTTCTAAATCCTGTTAACCTTATTTAAAAAATCATTTAATTCCTTTCAGTGCTTCAAAAATCCATTTATAATTTATTGTTTGCTTTTCTACATCCTTTTATCGATAGCGTCCATTCGGCGAACTGGAGATAAGCACTAGAGATATTCAGTCATGAACATTAGAATTCAAATAATTCATTTTGTATTTAACTTGGTGCTCAAGTATGTTTTCCAAAGATCAAAATGCATTTGATAAAGGGTTTTTAAGAAAAGTAATAATGTATTTGTACATTTTTATTTGTCATTCACCGGGTTTTTTTACGTAGCAAGAGGAAATGATTTAAACTTCTGATTAAAAATATATGTGCAATAGTTTGTCCGTGATTTATTTTCCGTAAAATATTTTACATATAATTTTGCTGCTTATATAGAGAGTCCTTTCTAAATTATGTCCATTGTATAGTTCCTAAACCGCTAATCATAGACTTACAATTACAAATGCACAATTATTTTAAATAACTTTTTTTTTTTAAATGGTCGTTTGTATCAATAAAAATGTTTCTGAAAAAATTAAGAAATTGAATTTTTTATATCTATCCCGCTGGAAGTAAAAATTATGCTTCAACTGTAAAAAACTGATAATTTACCAGTTTTAATCGTAAAAGAATGATATACTTTTGTCTTACTTTATAGACTAGTAACATTATTTATCAAGTATAATTTATAGGACCAAGAAGTTGCATAACTTTTTTAAATTATATACACAGTCTGTCCATTAAATAACGAGATTGAATTTTTCGCTGCAAGCAGAAGGCAGAAAAGAAGGATTTTGCAAGCTATATATATGGTTGAATCTGTCAGCTACAGACTCTAGTAGAGATGTATTGACTTTGAGCCTTTGCAACACACTGATCACTCGTGAAAAAAACGCTTTTTTGAAAATGTCGTTAGAAATTTTTGTGTAAGAAATTCGCAACTCACTCATGTTAAAAGAAGCCTACATGAATGATTATTTGTCCAAGTCTCAAACTTATAGGTTACAAAAAGTCTTCAAAGATGTAAGCGAAGACATGGATGACGAAAAACACACAGGACACCCATGGAAGTGCCTTTGGTCCCTGACACACGGGTGATGGCTCATATTATTGCGGGCACGTTGGATTTTTAAAAAATCGATTGTCCATCAATCTTCACTAGAAAAATTCAAATGTGGAAATTTTTTGACAATCTGATTCTTAAAATTGACCTAGTTCTTGACAAAACACACTGTCGCAACTTTTCTCCAGCAACCGTAAAAATTCATTCTGTCATTCCCTGACCTTTTTCTATTCCTTCGGTTAAAATCCAGATTAAAAAGCCGTTGTTTTGATGATTTAGACAATAGGAAGATAAACGTAACGTGCATCCTGAACAGCAGTCCAATTGAAGACTTTTTGGGTGGTATAGATGGATGGCCGAGTTCTTGACAGTAGTGAATGAATACACAAGAACACTATTCTGCTTGTAAAACTATCTTTAAATAATTTAAATTTATAAAATCTGTTTCATTACATATTGGATAGAGCCATTAATCTATGCATTTAATAAAGAATTTTAATAACCCGAAAGGCTTTAAAAACACTAGTGCATTCAAAACATTTTAGGAATTGGAACTATATACCTATAACTACCGGTGTAAAAATAGTCATTGGGCACCGGTGAGTGTGGGCACCTTAAGTAAAGAAAGAAATAGGTATATGTATGTTTGTTTTTATTTTTCTTTTATATGATAATATTTATGTTGATAAATTTTGCTTCGTTAATATTAAATTTGTTACTAGTTTTCATTCGGTTATATTTTAAATGACTTATAGTAAGTATAGTTTCAAATGAGTAATTTTTAAATAAGGATTCCTCAACCATAAGCATGCAGATTTGTGCTCTTGGGATGATTTAATTAAGTACAATACACGGATTGTACAGTGTGTGTAACCAAACAGCATTTTTATGTCAAATTTTTCATTTCAAATTTATTTATTAAAAAATATTTACCGATTGCTTATCGTTTTAATAATAAAGCAAATATTGTTAGTAAAAAATGTGATAATATAATATAGTATTTATTTGTCTGATAAAAATAAAATAACTCTTAAAATACAAAAAAAAAAAAAAAAAAAAAAAAAAAAAAAAAAAAAAAAAACTCTTGCATACTAAGTGCAAAATCAGAACCTACGAAGAAACAACAAAGATCCGAAATTATCGCAATTATACTGAAGCAATTGCGAAAAACAGAGTGGCTGATTTCAATAATGGCAGGAGTAAAAATTAGCTGCCGTAACATTCCCAATTTCAAACAGTATTCTTATAAATAAGTGCATTGGAAGACACATTAAGTCTGCGGAACCTTCGGCAATCCTTATTCATGCGGAAGAAAGTCTATTTCCAAGACTTTGGAATTCTTGCTTGACTGCGGTTTACGATCAACTAAGCACAATGTCATGGTGATTAAAAAAAAAATCTTAACCTGAAGAGACTCAATATCATTATAATGAGCAACAACAATTCATGTTATGATATAATTAAAGCTTTTATTCTGATAAAAAAGGGAAATTCGTATTTTTTGCCCCCCCCCCCCCAAAAAAAAAAAAAAAAAAACGTTTTCTTTAATCGTTAAAATACTCCTTAGTGATCTAAGATGTGGACTTTCTAGTTTTACTTCGATATATGAAGACATGTCATTATAAATCACCTATTGTGAGCATATAAATCATATTCGTAGTTACACTGTTAATCATATTTGTAACATTATACCTTAAAATTGATGGCAGCTGCTACCTCCATTCTATGGAGTAATTTTTTTCCTTATACAATGGACTAATTTAAACATAAATAACTGTTGCAACATTGCAAAGTTACACCGGTTATATCGGTTAAATTACTACATAGAATTGGAGGCAGCAAAGCTTCCGCAAATTTTATGGAGTAACGTTACACAAATGTTTTACAGAGTAGGTGAAAAAGTTAGAACAAACCGAGGTAACGTTTTCAACTCGTTTCTTATTTTTTTAATTTTTACAATATTTCTCGTATGTATGTGAATACGCATGTATGTGAATGCTGAACGAAATCGTTAGGTCTGTATTTTTCTTAGACCCGAATTCGAATAATAGAAAAAAAATACGTCTGAAACATTACAAAGTAACTCCAGCAAACTCAGAGCTAACGGTAAACAATTGCTCTACAGCCGCATTGCTATCACCTACGGTTTCGGCACGATACCGTCGCCCGCCGTATCAGTTCCATTCCTTTTTAGAAACGCCGGGTGAGTGTCGCTCGACAGGTATGCCTACAGCCGGTCCGGTAACCCGACGCCAGGATAAATTGAAAAAAAAACAGCTTTTAGTGGCGCCATCTATAATTCATCTTGGAACTATATTAGTTAAAATTCCAAAAATAGTACTTCAGCGTAGGAAGACGTTGAAATCGATCCGAGGACCATAGGAACAGAAAGTGACTGTTTTAACCATCGTACCAGTGGACCTCCCTATAGTTAGTTTTTTATGGGGCAATAAGTGGAAGGCATTTAAGGAAAAGGTTTGAAATTGATGGGAATTGTTTATGGAAAAATTGGAATTTTGAAGTGTTTTTATTTTATTTGTGTATCAATAATTAGCGTAGTATCATTATTATTTTTTGTAATTGCCTTGTATGTATTTAAAAATTTATTTAATATTTGAATGAATGAAATAAATATCTTAGCAAATTAGTTAAAGCAAACGAAATTGTTTTTCGTATAAATTTAATAATCATTATGTACTTTTATAAATTATGTATTTTGAAGATGAAAAAATTTTTAACAAATAATAAGTTGATAATTAATAATTTTTGATTAGAATAAGAATTCATTTTATGTCATTTTTTATTTATCAATATTTTTAGGTTTAAAAATAAACAAAAATATTAATTTATATCTATATTTTTTTCTTTCGCTGGATAAATTTTAAATAGGGCATATTTCTCAATTATTCTGTAAATTTAAAATTACTTTAGTATTTAATGAAATCTGTGAATTTAGAAATTTTCTGTTAATGCAGTTTTTTTAGGAATTATAATGCAATTAAATATGTCAGATTAAGAAATATATATTTGAGCATAAAAAAACAAGTTTCAATAAGAAAAAAAGTTGATAATTAATCACTTTTAATTAGAATAAAAACATATTCTATGTCATTTAATGATTTACTGTAGAATATATTTTTAGTGATTATTTTTCATTATTATTATTATTATTATTATTATTATTATTATTATTATTATTGCATTTAGAAATTTTTTTTAGAAGAAGGATATTTTAGAGTCTTTCGTTTAAATTTTAAGGCCATAACGCTGGGCTTTTATATTTTTTATAGTTTGTAAAATAGTTTTAAAGAATTTAAAGAAGTTTTTTTTTAGATAAAATTTAAAAAAAAAACAGCTATTTCTTTAAAAATTAATATAATTAGAAAATAAGTTAAATTAACTTATGAAGAATTTTATTATTATTATTATTATTATTATTATTTAAGATAAAGTTTATAAGGAATAATACTTTTACTAAGCGTTAAAAATAAGTGTTTTTGCTGATTCAAATAACTATAAGTTTTTTTTATGAATTAAAATAAATAAGTAAATAAATATTTGCTATTTTTGACAATTTTTCTGTTTATAACTATTAGAATCTTACATTAAATGCATGAAAATTAGTTTTTTCATCAAAACTTAAATAATATTTAGAAAAAAAATGCCGGTTAAAGTAAAAAATTTCGACTTCGGACCGATGTTGGAAAATCTTATCGGGCCACTATCAGAAATCCCATACCGGTCCTGCATCACGTGCCACTATAGGTCGTTTACCGATATATAATTGTAAAAGGACCGATTGCGATAACCGGAAAGTGAAAAATCAGATTCTTAATTTTTAGTATCCTACATGCTGCCGAAACTTCACCGAAACTACTGTGTACGTGCCGACACATAACAGACACTGCCGGTTGTGGCCCGATTGAGTGCAGAAAGTTATGTGTTTGATGGGACATTCTTTTATTACAGAATTTTTCACAACATTTTTCTTTTTTAGATTGCAAAATATGTTTTGCCTCTACTTTCAATTATAGCTCAGCTGAAGTAATTCATCCATAAATCATAGTAGAGGTAATTATCCCAAACGGAATTTTTCGAACAATTATTATTTATTATTTTATCCAAAAAATAACGCATTTGTAAAATTGCATTGAAATAAAGCTGTAAATGTTCAAAGATACGGTAATGTGAAATTTTCATTTGAAGATAACTCATTTTAGCGTAATTAAATAAGTATTTAATTTTTTCATAGGATGATACATGTAAGCGATATTTATATAAAATTTTACGGTTATCAAAGGTGTCCTGATTATTATGATAAAACTTAGTATTTACCTACCAACCCAGGTAATTTCATACAATTACTTTCATATTTAGCAAAAAAAGATCCGGAAATATATTAAAACGAATGTAGTCATGTCTTTTTTCATAAAGTTATAAGTCGCGTTCGGCCTTTTTGACACCGTTCCCCCGCATACAGAAAATGTAAAATAAGAGACACTTTCTCATTTAATATCCGAATATTATGTTTCGCTGAAGTTATAAATTTATAAGATATTAAAACTATGCATTTTTAATTGATATTTTGATTAAAGGGGAAATGTAAAATGAATTGATTAGGGATCGTTCCATTTCCAGAATTTCAACGTTGTTAGAAAAATGTAAAACAAGGAAAAACAGAAATATCTTGTAACTCCACTGGGGGGGGGGGGGGAGGACAAGAAACACTTAAAGTCAGCTACATGGTAGGTCCTCATTGTATATATAAGGGGATATGAGTTAGGATAAAATTATTTATATGGGCTGCAAAAAGACAGGACACGCGACAACTGCCGGGTTAAATAGTCGAAATTGGATTCATATTCAGTTAACTTTTTTTCATATTAAAGAACGTGCTCAATTGGTTGTCATAAAATTCTAACATTTCTAACATTTTCCTTTGAGATATAATGGGTAAAAGTCTACAGGTATCTAATGTATTTGTTATTTCTAAATTATTAAATTATTATTATTATTATTATTATTATCATAATAAGTTAAATGAAAATTATTAACTAATCTAATCAATAAATTTATAATTAAATACTTTTATTACTAATGCAGTATATTTTATTATTTGCACATTAAACATTCATTATGAAATATTGTCATACAAAAGCAAATTAAATTGTATATGAAGCTTAATATTATAGCTGTTTGCATTTGTGTAATGGACGAATTGATATCTTTGACAGTAATATTATCTTCTTCATAAATATACATGTGTCCATTACAAGCAAAAAAAAAATAAACAAATAAATAAAAAATAAATGCACTATAATATATCACATTTTTGCCTTATTTATGTTAATATCTTTAAGATTTTTTTTCGTCTTAAAATAATTTATTCTTCATTATCAAAAATTCAGTTAAATTCTGCGTCAAACGATTAACATGACAACGAATTAAAACATTTTCCACAAATATAACTTTTTATTCAATAGCTGACTTATGTAAACAATTTATACTAAAAATGAATGCTGTAATTTTTTAAAACATACCGATCTGTGTTAAAATGTAAATGAAACATTGCTGATTTTAATCGTCAAGGTTAGATAAACGACATCATTTCAAAAACATAATCCATTGAATAAGTAATGCATTGTCCTTAAAATAGCTGAAAATTATTACTCAACTGTTGGAATTAATCACTTTTGTTTAAGCTCACATTCCTGTATTGGCTATTTATTTAGAAGAATATAGGAGACTTTCAAAGGAATATATTTACTTACTAAGCATTGGATACAAAAGCCATATTTTAAACGCATGTATGCATTAAGTTACAAAAGAGCAAATGTCATTGCGATTTCATGTTTGTTAATATAGATTCCTTTAGTATTACACATGGTTTCAAATTTATGCTATTTAATATGTAAATATAAGTCGGTAGTATACTTCTTACACTTAAAACTGATGATTGCAGGAAATGTTCGTTAATTTATGTTTCAGTAAGTGATAATTTTCAAATAATGTTCAGCAAATGATAATTTCAGAAAAATAAATTTCTGTCTTTTTCATATTTATTAAAATCAGTAAAGAAATACTTCTAAAAAGTTTTATGTCCGAGAATAGGATGTGTATTGCATTACTGTAATGTTTACAAAAAACTTAATTACTGTTCCATTCGAATCTATGAACTGTGAACTTCTTTCTACATTACGGCAGTTTTATATTATTTAAAATGCAATAAATGCTAATTTTCTTAAAGCTCCAAAATTGTATAACTCCAGTTAAGTGCTTGAATCGAAACCATTTATGATTTACACACAGTACTTAAATTTCTGAAATAATGTACGCGATAAGAATTTTTGCATATTCTCAAAGGTTTCATTTAAGATAATTCCAATTTATACGCGTCCAATCCAAGAATATTTTTTTCCATTAGTAGAAATAAGTAACCCGCAAAAAAAATCAGACTTTTCCATCAGCTAATTTGTAACACCAGAGAAGCAAAATTTCAATCTATTTTTATAGTCCCCAATAAAAAAATGCCATTTAGCATAGCGATTTAGGAGAACAGCTAAAATGAAAAACCTTTCGGTTTAACAGTTTATATCACCTGTGAGCGTTCTTTCATGAATTCAATAATAAAAACAGTAAATGCTGAAACTTATTTTAGCATTAATATATGTAAAGTATCTAGGTAATTACGACAAAGAATCTAAAGTGTTAATATATGCTAAAACCTTTCGTTTAAGTTATTTGAGGATTATTACATTCTTTTGAAACTGCTAAACTGTTTTAAAGATGCTGCTGAAAATTTTCTGAAATGGAATAAATCTTTATCTTTTTGAATTGCAAAATAAACCCTTTCCCTAACCTTTTTTTTTTCAAGTCTCATTATTATTATTTTTAGGTTAACAATTATTGCACCGTTAAATATCGCAAACAATGCGAAATCGAAGCTATAAAATCTACCCGATAATATAGACATCGTCGTTATACGTGTGAAAAATAATTTAAATATCTTACAAAAAAAAATGAAGCTTCAAAAACATTTCACTTAAAACTTAACACAAAACTTTATTCCAGAATAAATTCTACTACTCTTTTTTATCATTGCTCGTGAGCATCTGCGAAAAATAAAACCACGACCATGGAGTCACCATGAGAGTGCGGACACTAAAGCAATTATAAATATTAATCTAATTCGCGACATTCTCCCACCTTGAGTTTTCGACAGTTAAACTCAACAATGGGTACAATAAAATATAAAATAAAATATGACTAATACTTACATTACAGTGATAAGATACAATTCTTACAATATTACATTTCTCAAAACAGGTAAATAAACATTTTCTTCTGCAAAATTCAAGTAAAATTAAACATATTATTACAAATTCAAATTAACACTATGAAATATACTAAAAAATAAGAATAAAGTTTTTTGTTGAAACAGTATTTAAAGTTAATAACGTTTTGGGACAGTCACTATTCTGCCACTTCTCGTTCTTAATACTGGATCACTAGAAAGTTCTTTTGGAATCTCTAAATTGTACAGTTTTTGGACAGGTCTCAAAAGTTCACCATTTTCAGTTTTTAATCGTGCAACTCTTGGGTGGCCATCTTTACCAGAAATAAGTTCTTGCACTAGGGCTAAAGCCCAATAGGCACGTTTCTTATCAGACTCTACGAGTACGACATCACCAACGGTAAGTTGCTTGACATTCTTTTGCAAAGAACTTTGCTGGCGCAATTGTCCTAAATATTCAATACGAAATCGCTTACGTAAGTGTTCTCGAACATGTTGCCTATACTTAACTCTTTTATTTAATTCTTGCGCGTCAATTGCATCAAAATCTCTCACATCTGAAGATCTTATGTCCTGTAAAAACATTGATGGTGTTAACGGTGCTAGATCGTTCACATCTTCAGTAACATAAGTTAGAGGTCTAGCATTCACAACTTGTTCACAATCACAGAGAATTGTGAGCAGTTCTTCGTAGGATAATGAAGCTCTACCTAGAACTTTTCTCAGGAACTTTTCTCACCAACCGCCCCACCAGGCAGCGGTAGGTGGGTTAGATTTCCAGCGAATCTTTTGTGTTGCTGCAACGGCAGAGATTTGCTCCCAATGTATGGCTGAAAATGCTGTGTCTGCCCCGACGAAATTTCCGCCGTTATCAGAATACACGGTGGTTGGTCTTCCTCTTCGCGCTATAAAACGCCTGAAAGATTGGAGGAAAGCATCTGTAGATAATGACGTAACTAATTCTAAGTGTATGGCCCTATACACTGCACAAGTGTACAGAACAATCCAAGCCTTTTCCTCATTCTTTAAATATAATGGGCCGGCTAAATCAACTCCAATTATCTGAAACACCGCTGCGTCTTCAACTCTTTCTGCTGGTAATGCAATAGAAATCGATTCTGTCTTTTGTGCACTGAATCTTCTGCATCGTACACATTTCTGTACTACTGCTCGAATAGTTTTCCTAGCTTTTACGATCCAGTAGTCTTCTCGTAACGATGTCATCATAAGAGCCACTCCTGCATGCAAAAGCTCTTGGTGTTTCCAGGAGATCAGGCGGTGGACTACAGGATGGTCAGAAGGCAAAAGAACAGGATATTTAAAATTGAAAGCATCTTCTCTATAAATAACTTGCGTTTTCACTCTTATAATACCATTTTCATCTAGGATTGGTCTTAAGCTACGTATCTTCTGATTATTCTTCTCGTTGAATCTGTCTTTCTGAATCAAAATTATCAACTTTCTTTCGGCTTGTTCTAATTCCAAACACGTAAGTTCAGAAACTTCTTTTGAATTAGGATTTCTTAAATTGTTTATGAATCTTAAAATCCAGGCGATCAATCTTATAATTTTCTTAAAAGATGAAAACCGTCGATAATACCAATCACTAGATTCTGTGTTCTTGTTCATTGCTGAAATGACACTTTTCCGTTTTTCAGAGTTAATAATTTCTTCATCGGGAATTTCGACACTTTGAGGCCAAGTATATTCAGGTTGAGCCAACCAATCCGGTCCCTCCCACCATCTTAGTTGTAAAAATTGTTCAATCGAACAACCTCTGGAAGGGATATCTGCCGGATTAAATTTTCCTGCCATGTGTCGCCATTGGTTCTTTTGAGTTAAGGATCTGATTTCTTCTACGCGATTCCAAACGAATGTTCCCCATCTTTCGTCTCGCTTTATCCAGCTTAAAGCTGTAGTTGAGTCACACCAATAAAATATCTTTAAATTTGGAATTCGTAGATCAGATATAACTCGACTTCCCAACCTGGCTCCAATGCAGCGTGCTAAAAGCTCCAACCGGGGTATCGTTATGTTCTTAAGGGGAGCTACTCTTGCACGTGACTGTACGAAAGTTACCAGGATTTTATCTTTTCTCTTTACTCTTAGAAAAATTCAAGTAGCATACGCATGTTTGCTTCCATCACAAAATATGTGAATTCCTACATCATTACTTTCATAATTATCAAGATACATCCATCGCTGCAATTTGATGTCAGAAATCATCTTCAATCCTTGCACCCATTTTAAAAATTGTTTAGCCAAATTAGTTGGGAGTAATTCATCCCACTTAATTTTTAACTTCCAGCATTCTTGTAGAATAAGTTTAGGGAGCAAAGTCACTGGAGAGGTAAATCCAAGAGGATCAAACACTTTCTGAGCGAATGAAAGTATAGCTCGTTTTGTGGGAATAATTTGTTTTTCCTCAATAGAACCGATTTTGCAAGATAGGGTATCGTTTTCCAGATCCCAGTTTAAACCTAATACTGGTGTTACATTAGCTGCTGAATTTTCAGAAATAATTTGAATGGGATAATTTGACAACCATCCCCTGAGATTAAATTTTGCAGAGAATAGTAACGTTTGGGATTCAAATATAAACTTATTTAATTCTTCAACTGTGTTGAAACTGCAAACACAATTATCTACATATAACGATTCATTCAAAATTTCTACTGTAGAAGCAAGATTTTCAGTCGCACTTTCTAAATGATGTCTCAAAGTAGCCGCTAATAAAAAGGGGCTACAATTGATTCCAAAAACAACACGTTTATGTCTATAAATTATGCCATTTTCCCATATAAATCTCAGATAGTCTCTATCCTCTGCTCTAATACCAATTTGTAGAAATGCCTTCTCTATATCGGATACTGTACCAACAGGATATTTCCGAAACCGATGCAATATAGAAGGAATCATTTCAATCAAATTTAATCCCTTATCTAGGCAATCATTTAGAGAAGGGGAACCTTTAACATGAGCCGAAGCGTCAAAAACTGGTCTAACTTTAGTAGTTTCACTCGATTCTTTAAATACAGGTCTGTGTGGCAAATAATGTACTTTAGTTTCTTTATTATCAACCACCCTTTCAATTATTCCTGCATTTATCCACGAATCAAATACTTCGCTATATACCTCAATTTTATTTAAATTAATTAACTTTTTCCTCGTTGTAGCAAGCCGCTTTTCGGCCAATTCTCTATTGTTAGGTAAGCAAGCTTTATCTAGCACCCATGGCAATGCTACTTCGTATCTCCCTTCCGAATCTATTCTTATATTACTCTTAAAATGCTGCATAGTTTCTTCATGAATTTCAGATTTAGTTTTGGATTCAAGTGGATCCGTTATACCCATAATATCCAGCTTCCACAAATCAGCAACGGAACAATTGTTCCAAAGTGATGAAATAATCATAGCAGCCTTATTTGTTTCTGATTTAATACTTGGAATTTTTCCCATTAGAGTCCATCCCAAATGGGTTTTTACCGCAACCGGACCACTTTCTAAAACTTTAATATTTCCGGTGAGTAATTTTCCAGCCACATCAGAACCAATCAATAATTTAATTTCATTTTCGGTTTCACATGAACTATTTTCAACATCAGAAATTTTAATGCCATATTTATTTAATTCTGATAACCAAGGCCCAGTTGGCACTTTTCGTATTTTAGAACAAATAACAGGAACATCTAAAACATGCATATCACATTTATAACTATTGTCTATGCTACTTAAATGAATTCTATACTTATTATGCTTTGTTTCACTTGTTTCAATATTACCAAACAATGTGTGAATTAATTTAATTTCACCAATACTTTTATAATTCAAATATTTAATTACATCTCGTGATAAATAGGAACGTTCGGATCCTGTGTCAAAAACTCCACGCACGATTTTCTCTTTTCCATTGTGCTTTACACGGACACTCAAAGTTTGGAGTAACACAGTAGGATCCGAAGCTTGAGTAGTTAAAACAGTGTCACTACTCCCTGGTTCATGTTTATGACTTTCTAACGACACATTACCACCTTCATTAAAAACATTTTGACATAATATAAAAAATGTCTTTTACCACAATTCGTGCATTTAGTTTTAGAGTTACAATTGCGTGAAATGTGGTTTTTCTTCAGGCAAACAAAGCATGCTCCTTTTTTCAAAATTAAGTTACGTTTATCATCAAAAGAAAGCGAACTAGCTTTAAAACATTTTTCTGATAAGTGACACTTGTCACAAAATATACATAAATCTTCACGTTTTTTAACTAAATTCTTATTAGATTTATTATTTATAAATAAATCTGTGGCAGTTGGCATTGAATTATATTCATTATTACATTTATGATATTTCTTTGGGTTTTCAAAACCAAGATTGGAATGAGCCAAAAGAACCCGCTCTTCCGCAATAACTTCATTTTTCAAAAAATCAAGGATAGAATTTAATTGATTCTTACCTTGAGCAGTCTTCTCACGCTGTCTTTCCCAGATTTTAAGGACATCATGAGGTAGACAAGATTCTACAAGTGGGAAAAGTATGCTGGCATACTTTTCTTCTGTGACACCTAATGATTCTAGAGACCTAAGTTTTGTCTCTAGATTATCATATAACGACGATAAATTAAAATTCTTGCTTGATGATCTATTATTATTTAAGACTAATTGAAGAAGGTCTCTAATATATATTTCAATAAGTGTATCTTCTCTGCCAAACCTTTCTTTCAGATGTAGAATTACCTTTGGATAATTATCAGCAGAAACCGGATAACTATTTACTATCTGTGCTGCTTTGGATTTCGGCGTTATCGCTTGTAAAAGATAAACAAATTTCAAATGGTCATCTAAAGTGGTGTCTTCATGAATTTTGCTGAATGAATTCCAAAAGGTTAACCATAATCTTGCATCGCCATCAAACGGCTGTAAACTTATTTCTGGTAAGCGAAGTGGTCGCGACAGTGTTCTTTCAACATCCGTATAATTCTGCGATCGGAGTTGTTCTTCGATAGGCTTCACCAATAATGTCTTTACTTTTTGCTTTATAGCAATAAATTTTTCTGTATACTCTTCGCAAGCTTCAAATTCTTTAGAATAATCTTTTTCTATAACTTTCTCTGTCAACATAAAATTCAAAATTTCTTCATCTACAGCTCGCAATCTTGTGCTTTTATCTTCCAGTTGACACATTAAATTCTCTATTAAATTAGTATCTGGAGTTGCGTCGTTTAAAGCTTCATTTAAAGCATTATAAGTTTTCGTAAATCCAGATCTAAGAGGAGTTCTTTTGATTTTCAAAGCATCCATTTTTTCTCAATGACAACTTCTGATAACAAATAAAAAACAGTTACTTTTCACACGTCCCTATTAGTTCGGACGCCACATATCGCAAACAATGCGAAATCGAAGCTATAAAATCTACCCGATAATATAGACATCGTCGTTTTACGTGTGAAAAATAATTTAAATATCTTACAAAAAAAAAAAAAAATGAAGCTTCAAAAACATTTCACTTAAAACTTAACACAAAACTTTATTCCAGAATAAATTCTACACTGTAAAAAAAAATCTGGAATCCTACGAAACTAGTTTTTGTTAAGCTACAGAAATCTGGAAGCTTACTAAAATTTTATATGTAGCCTGGTATTATTTTTACCACTCGCATTGTACAAATACATGAAATATCTTAGCTTCACCTGTCAGCCAATCAGAAAGGGCTTCAATGGTGACGTAAGGACTATTCACGCAGCCACAGAGCCGAGTAATGCATCCATCTTGAATCTGGTATCGATAAAAATATTTCTAGTTAGTAAGTAAATTTTTAGTCTATATGATTTAAATTTTATTATATAATGTTTGATTTTTAGTTATTAGCAAGCTAATCTTCCTAATTATTCGTTAAATCTGTGTTTATTACAATTAAAAAATTTCTAATGTTTTATACAATAAATCAAATTTACCTGCTCTTTTTCTGAATTTCATTTCTCTTTTTTGCCTCCTTTTCCGCAGTACCAAAATTTAAAGTGTTTAAAACTTACTTTTAAAAAAAATTATTATTCTATTTGTATTTTAGCGAATAAATTCCACTAAACATTCGTTAAATCGCATTAATTTCACTAAAACTTCATATGAATTTCACCCTTAAAATTTTGTTCCCGAACTTTCTTCACACAGTAACAGTACTCAATATTTAAAACTCTTTAAAACAGCTTAAATTAAAATAACATAAAATACAATATGTGTTCTATGCGTTATTTTATTGTCATAATAAATTATCAATTAAGGCATTTCTTCCCCCCCTTTCCAAAAATATCATTTCCCCGTTCATCCACACTCCTTGCGAAACTTTAAGAACACACAGAAAGTCTTTAAAATTCTTTATAGCCCAGTGGTGGAGGAGGGGAAAAAAGCCGAAATCGGAATTAGTTAATTGAAAGTTGGAAATTATTTAAATTCATTTAGTTTGGGTCTTGAATGAATGTATTAAGTGTTCCGCGCTTAAAAAATTGGGTACAAATTTTATAATTAAAAAACACGATTTTATTGATTACCATAAAATATCTAACGAAAAATAAACTTATCAAAAACATTGTTAATGCAAATGTTTTAGAATTTAAAATTCTGAATAAAATGACAACCGATATTTAACATTTTTGTTGAATTTTCACAATTCCACAATTGGATTCAACTATTAGATTCAAATATTGCCTAAATCACTAAACAAAAGCTTTCAGCGCGAACAAACGAGGTTATCAGTTTATACGTGATTGTTATTATGTAAATGTAATTTTTAAATATTGATGCATTATTTAGGATGGATATATTGAGAATTGTGGCTTAACCTCTTGCTTGCGGGTTATAGACCAGAAATTGTATATGAAAGAAAGGACGAAGTCTGATTTAATTACGAGAAATCTAGAAATTGTTTTAATTTCCATCGACATAGAATAGAAATGAATCTACTGTGTTTCTTTCTTTTGCTAGATGAGCTACAAACAAATTAATTTAAAAAGAACATCCTTTTATAATTTTTAGAATATTTCAAAAATGACTCGTAAATGATGGCAAATATTGTTTATTATTTCCAATATGAAATGGTTGTAGCTCTTAATATAATGTACCGGGTGATCCAAAAGTCAGGACGAACTTTAAAAATGAATAACTCGAAAACGAATCAAGATACAAAGATACGGTTTGCACCAAATGGATGGAAAAGAAACCGGATTTTGTGTGACAACAAAAAAATATTGTTCTATTGGCGACCAACGGCATCACTAGCAGCATTGAAAGATGCCATCCGCCAAAACGTGTCTGCCATAAAGCAAGAAATGCTACTAAATGCTGTGAACGGTGTAGTGCCTAGTCTCACAGCTGCACTTATGAATGAGGGACAGCACATTGAACATTTTCTGTTGTACTAATTAACTGTAACTAAGCTGACTTGGAAATTGTCAACATTTTTTCATTTGCAAATCATCTTTTGGTGCAAAAAACACTACCGTGTCATTTTTTGGATGTCAACGGCAAACTATTTTTTTTGTTGTCACACAAAATCCGGTTTCTTTTCCATCCATTTGGTGCAAACCGTATCTTTGTATCTTGATTCGTTTTCGAGTTATTCATTTTTAAAGTTCGTCCTGACTTTTGGATCACCCGGTATATAGAGTGAACAACAGTGCGTGTCTATTAGAATTAAGGAAATTGAAAATAACGTGCAAGGATGGGAGAGGGGGGGGGCGGTAGAGCGACAAATGAGTGTGCATAAGACTTTTCCCTAGAGAAATTCCAGGTCAACGAATAGCGCGATTTTAAACATTATATTTTGTGTTAAGGACAAAGATCGCTCTAATTAAATGGTTTTCGACTAGTATACAAGAATCTTCATTTAAATTCATAAAAGTTTAAAACCTTAGGAATATTGAAAAAAAAATTAGTCTTTAAGTAAAAAATCTTTCATTTAAACCAATGATTTAAGTCTCGGGGTGTGAGTTGAGAAATGAAATGTAAAACATCTATCATTCATGCACCATTTTCTCAATAGCTACTAAATTATAATTCTCAAAATATGCAAAATAAAATCCTTACATAGTTACAAAAACATCGTGAAGGCCTCAAAAATTTAAAAAATGTACACGTATGAAACAAATGGAAACATAGCGGATGGATAACTTGATCTCTCCTAGTTTAGAGCTTTGGATTAGCGATTAAGATAAAATTTTAAAATAGAATTGAGCCCCCCCCCCAAAAAAAAAAAAAAATTAATCGCGAATTTTAAACTTTAAGAAATTTGTATTCACAATGGTTTCTATAGACTTAGTTGTTTTAGAATATAGTTAAAATAATTTTTAATAAAGTATATTTTCACTATATGTACATATTTTCTAACGTTCATCTAGTATGTGGGTAAAACGTCAGCACATTAATTCTAGACCTAAACTGAAGAGATCAAAACAATTTCAAGTTTTTCCCTAATTATTTTAAGATAAACCTCTTGACCACTGCGGTTATTTTTTGAAATAGAATTGTGCCATTAATGTTCAGCAAAAATATTAAATGTAAGTGCTCATTTTACTCGGAATTTTAAGCTTTACAACACTTATATTAATAGTGTTTTTGATAGTTAGTTCTTTTGAGATATTATTGTGGAATTAAACTGTAAATCTAATATTTCTAATGCTCCGCTAGTATGAGAATAAAACTTACTATATTCATTGTAGATCTAAACTGAAGAGATTAAACCTATTTCCTACTTTCCTTTAATATCGAATTCTACCATATAATCACTGGGCTATTAGTACTTTAAAAATTTTCATTAATGTAAATAAGTCATCTAATACTCCCCCTTTCTAAAAAGAAAAATGAATCGCTAATTTTTTTGCCCCCTCAACATATAAAATTTAAAACCTTAAGTCATTCTTTAAAAAAAATTTCTGATCCGTTCCTTTATTATAAGAATGAATAATAGGTCATATCCATAAAATCCAAATAAAAATCACCCCCCCCCCCCTCTCGCCTTACAAGCATACAAAATTTAGTCTTTTACCCTAATTAATTTTCATTTTTTTCGCTAATTGTAAGTGTTCAATAAGTTATATTATCAATCGTTTGAAATATCCCCTTCCCTTCCTTCAATAATAAAAGAAAATATGGTTATCTTTGTCTCTATTCTTACTCGTTGAATTAAAAATCTTTAAAAGTCTATTTTTCTTCCTGCTGTATTTGTTACTTTATTTTGATAGCAGTTAAACACCTTAAATCTTCCCTAAATCCCTTAACCCAAGATTTTGTTACTTAATAAGGGAGAGTGGGGTGATATGGGACAGTACATTTTTCTTTTTATATTCCATTATTAAACATTTCATCAGTTACGTATTCCATTAAGCAAAAGCATTCCCAATCTTCAGTTGAATAAAATAGCTGATTTACATATGCTTGCAATTATAAAAAGGAAAAGAATAATTTAAGAATAAAAAGTAAATTTGCTATATATTTTTATGCTTTCTGCTATTAACACTCCGTCGGGCGCGCCTCAAAAGTTGCACCATCGGCCGCGTTGTATCTGACAGATATATTCTGTATTTCAGCATCATATATTGTTTAAAAGTGAGTTTTAAAATATATCGTCACTTTCTTCAAACTGTTCAGAATCTTCATTGTCATCGCTAAATAAAATTTTATGGGCAATTTCTATGCCTTTAGGGTTATTCAAATCCAAAAACCGTTTAGTATTTATCATTTCGAAGCCGAAAGTTAAACAGGAGAGACTGACGTATTCACGTATTCTAACCTAGTATCAGTGGGAAAGTAACTACAAACGCTATAGGGCGCATGTATCTAATGGATACAAATCCTTAACAAAGCGCGAAACAGAAAATTCCTATCGACAAAAATTTGAAACCACTGCATTCCAGGGACGGAAATGACCGGAATATCAGATACTGTGAAGGTCAAGGTCGTGAAACTCCCTTTTCTTTTCGAAAACGACGAATTTCTCTCAGATACTGCGCGCCCGATGAAGTGTTAATGACTTGTTTATGTAAATAAGTAATTGTTTTTCTATTCATAGATCATTATACTGCTAATCGTCCATAATTTAAACTATATCTAATAGCAGCATTTATGTCTATACAAGAAGTTTAACATAAAGTACAGGGAGGAATGGGACATACCAGCAAAGGAAGGAATGGGACAATTCCAATATTTTCACTCTTTTTTTTTCTCTTAGTTGCAGTTTCGTTAATTATAAAATCGTTTCTGAAAATTATGTTTCTCCCATAATTTCTTTTATATACCGATAATTTCAGAGCTTTAAGTGAGTAGTTCAATTGCATGTCTGTTAAATTTGTTTTATTTATATTATTTTAATTACTCATAGAGGAAGTTTTTATTTTTATGTAAAATTAGCCGTAAAAAAGGATGAAATCTTTATGTTGTTTTAAGAACAAATTAATCTTTGGGGTTGTTCAAATATAATGTTATCATTTCAGGAGGGAGGGGGTTTGTCTTTTTATATTAATATAATTTCTGATCATCAATTGTTTCTCTTTTTATCTGTAACGTGGTCTTTAGTACAAAGTAGTACGTTATTTTTATAGCCTGTTACATATTTTTTTTTTATACAAAGTTATTAAAATCGCTAAATTATTATAAAATTATTTAACTCTAAAATATAGTATACTCTAACGTTTAAAATTCTTATTTTTCTTCATATGTGTATGCATATTTAATCACAGTTCGAGAAACAGTATAAAGTATTCGAATTGTATTTGAAATTAAGCTTGTGCTTACTAATAAATAAAGAGAAAGAATGTTGTCTTTGTTTTTTGATATGAATTTCTATATGCTCCCCACCCATCTCCGTTCGGTGCAAGTATAATAAATCTTTATTACTGTTGAATGCATTATGTAACAAAAAGGTATCATGAAATTTATTTAAATGGTATTGCTTTTAATTGTTATGTGATATAAAGTTTTTTCATATGAAAAATGATATTTTATCAACTTCTCATCATTTGATCATAAAAGTATGCGGAAAATAAATGAAACAAGTTTTGTATGTCTTTTCGAGCAAAATAAGCTATAGGAATCCAAATTTTCTACACTTTGATACCGATATCATTAATGGGGGGGGGGGGAGTTGAAGTATTATAACGTATGAATCGGAAGGAGGGAGGGGATCCAAAATTAACAAAAAGTTGATAAAATTATATTTGCACTGCCCCTTTCGAAAGCGAGCTCTACGCGATACAGATTAATTAAAAAATATTTCATGTTTCAAAATTGTTTTTAAAACCATAGACAATCGGTAAGGGGCCATGCAACTATAATTATAGTTATATTGCATAAAATCAAGTGTACGAATTTATTTAAAATGTACGTAATATGAATTGTACAGTGACATACACAGATATAGAGAGAATTTTAACAATTTTTTCAAAGATAATTTTTGAATATTTTATTTCTTCTGTTATTACGAAGTATAGGATTCGTAAAAAGTTTCGTCACATTTAGATGTTTTAGGGGCCAGATTTCCCGTTTTTACGAAATGTGAGCCTGTGACTCTATTTGCATGTGACACACATTTCGTGGGTACTCTGTCACAGGATTTAATATTTAAAATATATATGTTTAATATAGAAATAATGCCCATTCTGTCTCTGATATAAATTGGTGATGATTAGTTTTTAATGTAAATTCTAGTTTTCAACGGATTTACACGTTTTAGGGGTCAGATATACCAAAAAACTTGTTTTTACTAAATGGCTGTATGTATGCGACCTAAATTTCGTGGGTGCTCTGTCTGAAGAATTAATGTTCAGCTTTCAATAAAAAAAATATATATTCAGATAGTCCTTGATATAAATTGATTCTTTTTTTTTTTTTTTTTTTTTTTTTTTTTTTTTTTTCTTTTTTTTTGCGTAAACCGTTCAATAGATTTTGTTGCTGTTCTACTTTTTTTGAGATTTCTGCAACAACTCTACCTGAATGCATAATGGACGGATTTTCATCAAACTTCAGATTTAGTTTGTCCCTAATATCATTTGGTGTTTTTTTATATTTTGGCGTAAATCGCTCAATATATGGCGCTGATGTGCTGAATTTTTCACAATTTGCACAATAGAGGGGGGGGGGATCTGCATAATTTCCGCAAATTCTAATCTTATGAACTAATGCACGTATTTTCATCGAAATTCAGATTCAGTTATATGTTGACACCAGCTATTGCAGTGTCACCGTTGCAGGTTTTGGTGTAGATCACTAAACAACTAGCGCTTTTAGGGTGCATTTCTTACGTGATTTTACCGATATTCATATCTTGAGAACGGGAATTTCATATCATTAGAATTCTCATGATGGGCATAGATTGTCTTTTAATATTGGTACTTCGACGAATTTTGAAATAGTATTATGTATGAGATAGAAGAAAATTGTGGGATTTGGAGTTGTGGTACAAGGTACTTCCGCTATTTTACATTCTTAAAAAACTTGACATTATCAACCAAACTCTGAATTTTTTTGGTGTTAAAAACATAAGATATACGAAGCCTGGGTGAAAAAAATATTGATATTTAGTGGAAAAGGGCTGGTAAGATTATTACCGCGATAAAACTCTCAGGTTTTAACAAATTTTGTCAAAATTTTCACACATTTTATTTTGTAAAAAAATATTTCTAATTGTCGGAATTTTTCGAAATTTTCGTAGATAATGCAAGTATGGTCTATTGAGGTGCTCTAAGAAGATGTTCAAATACGGAAGTTTAGATAAATTTATGATGAAGAAAAGTATATATAGTAAATAAACATAGTTTCCTTGTGGCATGAAGTGATCTGCCTTCGCCAGTGTATTTGAGAATTAAAATTCAATTGATAATTTTTATACATGTAAATATAAGTGGTATTTCATATGGTTTTACGTAATTTTGACAAAATGTTAATATATAGGGGAGAGTGGTGTGAGATAGTGGGAGGAATGGGACAGTAGGTTTTTCTCTTTATGTATCATTCTAAACATTTCATCAATCGTACGCTAGATGAAGCAATGGTAGCCAAATCTTTCGTTAAAAAAATATTGTTGGTCATTATAAGCTTACAATTGTAATAAAAAATTATTTCAAGAATCAAAAGTATTTTGTTAATATTAATACTTTTAGTTAATACTTTTATAGTACTTTAGTTAATACTTTTTAGTTAATACTTTTTTATATTTATTATTTTAGTTAATATGTTTTTTACTTAGTTTATAGTTAATACTTTTTATGCTTTCTGTATATTAATGATTTGATATTCATCGGTGTAATAGTTTCATTACTTATGGAGCATTATACTGTATATTATTAGTTATTTAAAACAAGTCTAAAAGCAGCACTTTTGTTTATATAATAAGTTTAACACAAAAAAAGAAAGTGGGGAGGAATGGGACATGCCAGTAAAGGGGGGAATGGGATATGTCTTTCGTTTTTTTTTTAATGAGATGAATGTAAATTCCTAACATGCAAACATATTTAGAGGGTAATATATTAATTATAACATAGATAATATATTCATTTACTTCAAAATGTAAATAATTTGAATTGATATTTTTTAATGTTATCTATGATTAACAATCCCAAATTTTCATTTACGTTATGAAGATCCTAGAATTCTATACTGTGCCACATACATTATAGCAATCTACAATCTTTATTAGATTATATATTTATCCGACACTTGATTAGTAGTGCCTTATAGATTTATTTTATTGCAATTTGATATATCTCTGTTAGTGGTGAGTTATGGGGCAGATTTTGAAACTTACAATTTCCTTAATTATAAAATACCTTTTACATGTTTTGTTCCTATATTGTTCAAGAACATTAAAAGGTGTTTCATCTTGCACTCTATAAATTGAAATTTTTGTTTTAAAGTTAAACAAAGTTGATTCTCTAAGTTTTATAAAAAGTGTCGCGCCTCACCCCGATTTCCTCTATAATAAAAAAAAATGTAAATACCCAAACATCCTAATAAATGGACCTGTCAAATGATGGCAGTTTGCATATATTCGAAGGTTAAGCTTTTGTATTACAATCCATGCCTATTGGCATTATTTATTGGGTAAGAAGGCGGATTGTGTTTCATCATTATTTACTTAAAAGACATGCCGTCAAAGGACAATGGCAGCATACAATGCTGAAGATTTTTGAATCCACAACGTCAACATTATGGATGCCTTCAGGACATCATTTTAAAAACAGTTGAGCAGATTTATTGATATATATTTAGCATTTACAAAGCATAATCAATATTTTTTATGCGTTACAATTCCACCTTTCAGTATATTTTTGTATTTTTATTTCATAAGTTACAAAAATACCAAGCCTTTATAAAAAAGACCTTTTCAATATGGTTTCACGAGCTCATTTTTGATGAAATTAGTAATGAAGAATGAGAGCAATTTACGATTTATTGATGCTATGTCAGTAAATGGAAAAAACTCAGATGAGAAAATCCTATGACTGCGTATGCGACTTTAACTCTTTTAAAATGCCGATCATCAGTTTGAATTTAGAAAGCATGGTTTTTCTTCATCTAGTTAATTTTTAAATAATTGCAATATTCAATTATTGAATACGAAGATGAATATTGGCTTTTCTATAATATTATATTCATTGTAAATTTTACTAAATTTTTCTTTCTTTTTTATGTTAACATCTAACTTATCATTTTAGATGCAGGAAGAAACTGAAGTTCAATTTAAAAAACAATGCAAACCTCTTTCACGACAAAAGTAGAGGGAAAAGAAGCGCTATTATGATTGAGAAAAATCTTGCGAACCTCATTCTGCAGCACTGAATTTTTCCAATTATTTTATTGCAAGACATCTTTAAATTCATTTTCTGATATTATCTCCAAAAATAATCTTTAAAAAGTATGCAATTCATAGGCATTTGTACTAATTATGTAATATTTACAAAATGTGAGCCACATTAAAAATATATTTTTTATTGTAATGAATTAAATAGTTATTTAATAAAATTTATTCATATTTCATTGTATTTTGTTATTTAATCATATTGCATTTATTGGTAGTACAGATATCCATATTACATTTATATCAAAGACGACAGCTCATAATATTTTCCAAATCAATATGTATTTCTTTTTGTTTCCATTCTAGTTTTCTACTTTCAGAAAGATTGCTTAGTAAACTCTGATTATAACATACTGCTAAACATTAAAAAGTGCGAAACCTGCCCACAATTACAGTTGATAAGTCAAAGATGTATTTTTGTGCACATATGTTAAGATGTGTATATTATCTCTCCTATATGTAACTATTTGAGTTAAAGATTCTAATTCCAGAGCAATATTAACCACAGAAGAACTCTACTAAATTCATACATGTTCGACCCATTCTTCCGGATCTTTAAGCTAGTTTAGAGTTTTAAATTTGTGTCCTATAAATAATTAATTTTTTCCTCTATAATATTTTAATTTAAAAAAATTCTCAAGCATATAAAGTATTAAAAAATGCAGAATGTATTAAAGGTAGGTGGTGAAAGAAATTTGTGAGGAATAAGTCGAGAAAAAAGACAATAAAAAATTGAAGCGAAAAAGATTCTGGTAATTAGTAAGAATTGTACGGCATATCACTTGAAATAAGAATAAGGTTTAAAAAAGTTCTTAAATGTGACATTCAGATAAAGACATCAAATTCTTTGCAGATCTCTTATCTGTTTTGAACCATTGAATTAGTTATTGTGTAGTGTTTCAAAAATATGTAACAGAAGACACTTGTTAATGAAATTCATATGACCATAGAACTGAATAAAACACCTTAAATACAAGACTACTATATTTTCACTTCTAGCATTCTAATTTAGAAGCATATTCGGATAAAATGAACGGACAATGTCTTTTCATGATATAAAGATTTTCCAATGATGTATTGGATTAGGTGAGGCTCAGTGCTTTATATGTATAAATTAAGCACTGTGCTTCATCTAAAATCATAATATTTCTTTTAGGTATATTTTAAATCTGTTATGATACTTCATTTGCATTATTGTATCTATTTGCTTTTTTTAGTTTAACTAAAGACCGTAAGATCTGCTTCAAGTTATCTCCTCATTTAGTGCTATTGTTATAATGTTCATTTAATAAAAAAATGATTTTGCACCTATTTAAATATCTACAGTGAAACTTCAGTGAGTTTTCTCATGCGTAACATTTATGTCAATTGCTGTTATAATACTGAAACACATGTTAGACCATATTGCCTATTTTACATTGAAATTTTTTGATACGTGAGGAAAACTCCACTCTGGATATTTAAAACTGTAAAAATTTAACTTCATATTGAAAAAATACTATAATAACTCCAATTAATTTAACTATTAGTGTAAAAAAAACAATTACGTAAAATCTTTTCGGAATACTGCTGTAAAAATATTAATAATAAAACTGCAAAAAAATGTGCAGTTAAAAATACATTTTGATAAGTGCAAATAAACTATTTTAAATACAATACTAAAAAAGCATTAACAAATTTACCGTATTAACACTTGTAATATTGCGAAGAGCTTTCTGGCAAGAATACAAAACGTGGCTTAAATACAATACTAAAACAATTTTGGTAATGCTTCGAACGGCACCTTATTAAAGCTACTTTTTTTATAAAGTACATAAAAGGTTTAAGATGCAAGCATAAAACACCCATAGTAAATGTGCCTTAAAGTCCCTTGCAAATGTACAACAAAATTCTCAATAAATATACTACAAAAAGTTTTCTAAGAATACTAAAAATTATTAGAAAACTCCCTAAAAATTCGTAAGTACGTTTTCTAAATAATACTCAGTAAATTTACCAATATATATATATATAGTGATCACTCTAAAATATCGCTAGTAAGCTTACTAAATAATGTTTAGTACATTTACAAAAACTAATATGAGAACCTCCCATACAAATCATTAGTAAATTTACTAAATAATCAGTAGTAAGTTTACAAAAAAATCTTTAGAAAACTCCCTAACAAATCGTTACTGCTTATACAATATAATCACTGGTAAACTTACAAAAAATTCCTTACTAAACTTCCTGAATAATCATTAGTAAGTTTACTAAATAATATTTAGTAAGTTTACAGACGATTCTTTAGGAAACTCGCTAAACAATCGTTAGTATGTTTACTAAATAATATTTAGTAAATTCACTGACGATTCTTTAGGAAACTCACTAAAAAATCGTTAGTATGTTTACTAAACAATATTTAGTAGCAGTAACTAAAGAAACTTTTGTAATTGTATATGATTTTCTTCTGTTGCGGTTACATGAAAAGTTCTAGGCATCCCAGTTTCCTAGAAAATTCTTAGTAACCTTGCAGAATTTTTTTTACAGTGTACTACTCTTTTTTATCATTGCTCGTGAGCATCTGCGAAAAATAAAACCACGACCATGGAGTCACCATGAGAGTGCGAACACTAAAGCAATTATAAATATTAATCTAATTCGCGACATTAAATACTGATAATATGTACTGCAAATTTTTAACTCCTGAGGATTGCACATTTTCAATTTTTACACAGTCGTAAAGGGAAATACACATATTTTTAAATGTATTTTTTTATGCATCTTGTTATTTTTTGAGATATTATTTTTTTTCTGTAATTTTTTAACGCCATTTAGTTAATGTGGCACCTGAAAAACTCCATTTCTGTAGAAGATAAGGATAAATAGTAGAAATATTCCATCATTTTACATAGTATATTACTAAAAATTTCTGTTGTCGATTTTTCATAAAAGAAAAAATAAATAAGTGCTATGCCAAAAATATCGTCTGTTATATAAATGTATTTTAAAATACACATGTGTGATTTTTTTATCACTGCATTTATTTCATTCCTATCAAAAGTGTCAAAGAAGGCAATTTTGTTAATCATCCATCTGTAATAATATTTTTCTGGTTTTCGAAAAAATATATAAATGAATAATTTATTGCAAAGCATGGAGTTATTAAAAAATGGATTTAAGTTTCAGAATCCATAACAAAATTAGAAATAAATAATGGAATATGAATACTTAGTTAACTGATTTTTTGTGAAGTGTCCCGAATGCTGATATCGCTTTTTCTTGTCTTGGCTTATGTATTATTATTCGATAGTGATGTTGTATGCATAGTTTTCTGTACATGTTGTTCAAGACTGGATCGTAAATGAGTAATTCTCCAGCGGATTTAAATGACGTGTTTTTACATAAAACAAATGCGCCTATTTCAAGTCTTAAAACAGAAATGTATTCGACTATCTATCTATCTTTTATTAGGGGCGACGCACAGTGGAGTATTTGACCCAAAAACCTGGTCAAAAAGGCAAAAATTAAAATTTCGTCAACAATTGTAAAAATTATATTTTTTAATAGCTAAGTAATTGGTGCATCGATCTATGTCTATTTTAGGAACCTGAGTTATATATGGTGGCTCCGGGCCTCAGCTGAAGAGGAAGTTTCTTCGTGAGAAGACATGGTTTTTTGTCGTTTTTTGGCTTTGTTTTTATGTTTAAATATATATTTTTTGTGGCTCAATGAATTGTTGAATTGAAACAAAACATGGCTTACGTGTTTAACAAAGGTCAGATCTTAGTGTTAAACCATGTGTTAATTTAAATAGTTTAGTTTTTAATGTAATAAAAAAATATTAAATGTGTAAAAAGGTTATTTTTAAAGCGTTTTTGGCTCTAATTTATACATATCGAAAGCTTTTTAAATATGTGCCGCGCTTTGCCGCGCCATGTTTGAGTTATAATCGTATTAGTTATAGTCTTGAGTGTCAATTTCTGCAAAAAAATCTTGCGCATGTTTGTGCCATTTTTTTATAAAATTTTTTTTCGGGATGACTATTTAAATGCCCCGTTTTGCAGCCACCGAATTGAAGAGATAAGAACTATATATTTACTGTCGTATTGCAGGTTTATAGCTCACAGACTATTACCGGAGCTTACTAGAGCTTTTGCACCTACATATTATGTCTGTATGTATGTACGTACATACATATGTATGTATGTACGTACGTACATACGCACGCAACTCGACATCTTTGATAGAAATATCCAATCTCCTTCAAATTATATATACGTATTTATTGAAAAAGGGTTCCCTAATAAATTCTTGGGACTCATGTGTGTAATATAAGAGGAGAAAGGGGAGAATTAACCCTTCCGAGGGCGATGTCCTTAAAAAGGGACACCTAATTTTAATTTCAAAGCTGACAAACGGCAGCAAGAAAATTTAATTAAAATTTTCCTTTTATAATGTACGTGAAAATAAGCAACTTCATATTTTCTAATAACTCCTTTTATAAATTATGGTATCAGTCCATTATTTCATCAGTTTAAAGAAAGGGTTAAAGTCTCTGTTAAGAGATGGTAAATTTCTGATGGTTCTGAGGTATCATTTGAAACTGGTAATACATTATATACATTCCAAAACTAGCAATCTGTACTATATAGACTCCACTTTACTGAACCTACTATTAAATATAACACTATTAAACATAAATTAAATGCAAGAATTATTATTATATGTAATTTAAATGTAATAAATATTAGTAAATGTAAATAATAAGTTTTATATATAGTAAAATTAAATACATTTAATTAAACATTAATATTGAATAAGACAAACCTATCAACAATTACTTTCCCAGTAAAGTCAATGGACTTGTGATTTATTCGTATTTTTTAAATATGTACTTAGTAAATTAATATTTTAGCTTCTTTTTTCTTTGTGCTCTTCTCTAAATGATGATTCTTTTTTTTCTTAATTGTAAAAATATTTATAAAATATATATTTATTAATATGTGAAGTCTTAAAATCTAACGTACACTTCGTCAGCTTTTAAGATATAAAATATTAAACTAAGCTATGGATTTGTATGCATAGGTCATAGTATGCTAAAAGTTAGCTCAGTGAAACGCATAGCACAATTAAAAATGTCCATTCCGTGAATGGAAATGTACTTGAGAACTTTTGTGCATCCCTGTATATGATATATAGAATGTATCCACACCAATAAATATTTAATAAAAGCTGTCCCATTTTAAAACGCCAACACAACTACAAACGCACTTCCAGCAATTATTGGTCATAGATTTCAATACTTAAATTTATTCTTCCGCCATATTCTTTTGTGTGTCCCTGTAAATGAATGAATTATTAAATGCACACCATATTCCACAATAAGTGCCTTAGTACACATTAGTGATATATATAAATTTCAGCACGTTTAAAAGTGTGATATCATTAAAATACAGAAGAAACGATTTTTCCCCATTGACTATAATGTAAGGGAATTCTTTTGAGTGTCTCTGTAAATGAACCGTCCAGGCTATAGACTTCATTTACAATGCCAAACATTCCATAGTGATATCCAATAACATCTAAAATTTTCAAGCCAATCGGACTATATTTACATCGAAAAATATTTTTGACCGGGATTTCGGGTCAAATACTCCACTGTGCGACGTAAAGTTTGGAGAAAAAATAGAATTTACAATTCCAGGTTTATTATTATTTTTATTACGTAAAATTTCACTCATATCTTAAAGACATTTAAAAAATAAATTACATTTAAAATAGTGCCGTAAAGTGCATATTTCAAGAAGACTTATTACTGTATGATACAGCGAAACACTTACGTGAAAAACGATTTATTAAAAAATAATTTTCTTGTGCCATTTGCAAGCTATTATCGTCACAACATAACATAAATTAATAAAATAATTTTTCCCCTATTTCCCCGTTTTAGGTGCGCCCTATCTGAAAAAAAAATTTATTAAAATAAAATGCAAACTATGAACTGACTTGAAAATAGTCAAGGTCCTAATCCAGATCTTTTTGCATTGTAATTAGAGCTAAAATTGCTAAATAGAAACGATCTACGAAGATTAAATGAAAGGAAAATATTTTTAAGGTTTTGTACCTTAAAATCAGACGACATTACATCTGGAAGTTTATTTCTTTACCCACGCAAACTTTCAACGCTTTAACCGCCGCTAGTGGAAAATCTAAAACGTATTAACCCGTCAGTAGTCGCGTGTCGGTCTTTTCGCCGCTCGCATAACTTATCTTCTCCTAAATTATATCACATTACAAATACAACGGAGATCTACCATGTAGCTGACTTTAGTGGTCTCTTGACCACCTTAGTGAAGTAACAGGATACCTCTGTTTTTCTTTCAGGTAAATTTTTAGAAACAAAGTTGAAATTGGCGAAAAAGTCTACGTAAAAATCACTAATGTCAGTTCATTTTTACTTTTTCCATTTACTTCAGATCTCGTGAATAAAATGCATAATTTAAGAAAGCTACAAATTTATATCTTCATTAAGATGTTACTTTCGTATATTAGGTGAAAAATAATTCTTATTTTACAGATTTGGTATGCAGGGGGACAGCGGCGAAAAGACCGAGCGCGACTAATGACGTTGTGAAAAAAGTCGCGACTACTCGCGGGTTAAAATGTTCTTTTACGTATGACTACATGAAAATACTTGTAACATGATTCAATTATGTGAAATTTATTATTATCTAGTGCATTTATTGTAAATTGCTTCGTTCCACGTTTTGGCAAAATAATTCATTTTGTCTTTTAGAAACTATTCAGCATTATTAATCATTTTAAGAAATTAATTTTAATTTAAAATTATTAATGCAATTCCATTATGTGTACATGAAACATAAACATAAAATATGTTTTATGGATATTTTTTTGTCTGTTCATTGGTAATACAGCTTTTTTTTCATTGTATATAAGGTGTCCTGAATAACAAAGGAAACTGATAATATATCGGGTAATTATGAAGAAATTCGGCAAATGGCACTTACGTGTTTTACTCAGAATATCTCTGAGTCATATGAATATTAAACAACCACTTATAGTTAATGTGTTCCATTTTGTAGGAATTTTTATGTGAGGAAGAACCATGTAACAATCAATACCCAATCTAAAATTTAAATTCTGTGATCGGAGGATTACATTTTTATTGGTAAACACTTCGTTCATTACATAAATTTGTAGTGCATTACGTGTACCCTGTGGAACATTTTAAGTGGGTTCGCGAAGTAATTTGAAGTTTAAAATATACTTCACTATAAGTATACGGGGATTATAATGTCATCTGCTGGAGGTATTGCTCCAGTTGACTCTTTTTAGTATTGGAACTACATCGAAAGAAGGTTTATCTTTTAATTTATGAACGAAAGAGCGTTATCGTCATTACTAAAAATCAGAAAAGATAAAAATAAATTTGTATGTCCTTTGTGCAGCTAATTGTTTCAAGTCAGAAGAATAAAATATCAAATGATTAATACTGCATGCTTATTTCTAAATTAATGGAAATTAAATGAAATTTTTCAATTTATAGTGTATTTGAGTTTGTATTTCTAGAACTAGACAATTTGCATGCCATTATTCCATTTTTTATACTTTTGTTTGCATGACGTTATTACCCGCATCTGTGGTAATAACCCCAAATATCACTTATCGAAAAATCACGTCATTACATATTATGAATACATATCTGCTAAAATATTCTTTCTTGTATGCATAATCAAGATGTTGCTGTATAAAATCATAAATTTGTCTAAATCTAAGACTAATACTAAGTTGTAAAGCTGGTAGAACATTTATGTGGTTTGTAACCCCAAGATATCTCAGATTTGTAGATCTAACAGAAGCATCACAAAAGGATAGAATTTCTTTACCGGCTATGGGTAAAATTTGCTAAATTCTGTTTTTCAAATACTTTATGCTTTTCATAAAATTAATCCCCAGCTCAGGTAACTTATTAATCTTATTAAACATCGAAATACTGTTAAAGTATTCTGGAAGTATTGTAAAATGTTAAATAATATATGTCTGATGCATGATTTAAATCATTGTTGTTGCATTTAAAAGTTGTATTGAAATCACTGAGATTTATTTTACAGTCGTTTTGAGAATATGCCTGAATAGAATTATGAAGAGAAATATTTATGAAAAGTAATTGATAACAGACAATTCTTTAAAAGTTCAATACAAATGCAGCAGTCCGAGAATGCTTTACACTGTAAGAAAAAAAAATCCGTTAAATTTACGGCAAAAATTGCTGCTAGCAATGTAGCCAAACGTTTTTGGTAAAAAAATACAGCAATTTTTTATTACATATATTTTTACAGCAATTTTTACGGCAAAAACTGCTGGCAACGTTGCTGCGCCGTAAGTTTAACGAATATCTTTTTCTTACAGTGTATTCAATGAAAGTTATAGTAGTTAGTCCTTAACTGCTTTAATATTGTTACAAAATAATTTACCTTTTTTTCATGCCGCTAGCATTCATTTTGATAATATGCATACACTGTTAAATGTTTACAATAAACAGCCCGGTCATTTAGCTATTTTTATAAAAAAAAGTTTTATAACCATATTCTAAATTTATTCTGGACAAAATGTAAAGGACTCATAATGGTCAAATAAGCTTCATAACATTCGCAAATAACTATACTCTTTAAAAAGGTTTATTTTCTGTCTAAATAGCGGTAGATTTTTAAATTGTTCATAAAAAAATTAAATATTTTAAGCATTAAAAACCATTCACTTTTTTTTAACTTTCAAGATTATACAAATATTTATTGATTTATCAATAATTTATTAATACAATATTACATTAATAAATCGTTAGATATTTTGGTAATATTTTAAGTATTATTTTCGTATACTGAATGCAGTAATTTTCATAATATACCTTCTAAGAAAAAAAACAAATAAAAGAAAAATAAGAAATAATTAAAGCTCAAAGTATTTAATTTAAAAGTAGCATTCATTAAAAAAGTGATGGATGTAAAATACTAAAACAAATAAAATTTGATCGAAGAAAGTGCAATTTCATTCTTGAAATGTTATAATAAATTCGAATCATAAATCTCACTAAAGTTGTGATGAAAATTATTTATTTATAATTACTTCTATAAGTTTATAAATAAATAAATAAAGATTTTCTCTTAAGGTGACAAACCACCTATTTTTTAAGACTTTCATATTGTTTTTTCCTTTTTTTATTACCCTATCTAATTAAGAAGGATATAATGTATGCATGCAATTGAACGATTCATATGTTTATTTTTATTTTTATTTTATATTTAAAAATTAAAATGCTTAAAATATATATTTTTTGGTCACGTTATGAATATAATAGATAAAGCTGATATTTTAGAAGACTTCGTAATTTAGATTCTATAATGTTTTCACGCAATTTTTTCTTTGAAACATAATACATTTAATTAAGTTCACGATGTTTAGTATGATTAACATAATGGATAAGTAAAAAGGCTTAGAATGCAAATTTTTCTTTGCTTTCAGTATTAATGAAAATTTTGGAATAAAAAAAATAATTGTGTGAATATTTGACAGCCAAATAATTAAGAGAGTTTTTTAGAATTGTTCATAATAAGTTCTCTTTGCTTGTCACAATCTCAATTTGTTTATTTTAAGGAACACATTTCTTTTACGTTGATTAATTTATCATTTCAACTTAAATTTATCGAATCCATTATTATTACTCGAAATCAAAACCGCGTTTTTCTTAAAATTGTATATGGATGAAAGAGTTTAGTTCATTGATAATGAATATTACACATGAAAGAGTTTTATATAATTTTTCAGATAAGGAATACCTCAAAAATATTAAGTTTTAATTACATGAATTTTCGCGTTTGTTAATTGCCATAAAAAACAGGATGAAAAAGCGTCCAAGACGTATTTCTTAGCAAATGCCTGATATCATGTAATTAAAATTTTGTTATTTCGACGAATTTAATACAAACATAATTATAATTTTATTCACCAGCGCTGGACTAAGCCGTCTTATGTTTAGCACAAAGTTGTGGCTTATAAAGATATTACAAATAGCGCTACAGATGGAGCTATTCCATCATATAAGAATAAGGAATGCTATGTTGGATATTGTCCTTTAAGCTTAATTGATGGAAAATGAATGCGCTGTATAAAAGACCTACCCTCGATTCCCGGCTTTTTCATATTTCATCTCTGCTGTTCTTACACCAAGATGAAAAAAAATGCAATTATAATTAAATTGTGTTTTTTCTACATATTTTGTCTTAACAATTTCTACCTGCAGATTTTTCTACATATTTTGTCTTAACAACTTCTACGCTACTGTTTACGTTTATAAACTATTGAATATGATCATGTCTCTCTTAGTATGACATCATTTATGTTTCGATATTCGAATTAAAAATAATGATAAAAGTTATGAAATTCTCTTAGCTCTGTTCCTATTCCTTTACTTTATATACATGTTACTCTTTAAATTTACATTATAGGTACTCTTCTGAACGAATCATGTGTGATAAAACACACACACAAAAAAAAATTAGAAACCTGTATTATATATTAAACCGTGTTGTAATACAATTTTTCCAAATGTCTCGAAAAACTTTTTCTTAGTTAATATTCATATAAATACGAATTGCACATTACACTAAATAAGTACATTTGTTAGATTTCAGACAATGAGATCTTTAATCTTTTGTAGTATCTGGATAGCTACTTTTATCCCTGTTAAAATAATAATAATAATAATTTTGTTCTAAAAGTGAAAAAAGAAAAATCGCACTTCAAATTGCTAAAATTAAACAATTTCAGTATTAGTCATTTCTTTTAGCTTATATTGAAACATTCCTAGATGCTTTTTCCGTTTCCTTCATAAATATTTCCGTCCAATTATATATATACTATATATATATATATACATGCATATATATGCATGTGTATATAGGGTAATTCTAAATTGACGGTACAAATTTTAATGGGTGATAGTACACATCAAGACAAATAATATTAAATAGTAAACTAAGGATTCCAAATGTTTTCCGAAAAAAAAATAGGTTTCATTAATATTTAGGGTCGAAGATTTCAAACTGTTCTAAAAACGGTAAATTTGCTCGATTCGTTTGAGGTTTTCGCCAAAACTATTCTTTATGTTAGTATTTTATTGCAAATAAATTTTAAAGATAAAGTTTTAAAAATACCGATAGAGGGCGCTTTACACATTGGAGTAACGAACAACTATTTTTTGCTGTTATTTTTGTATCTTATTAAATGCCTTGAATAGCTGAGACTTAAATTTTACTAGTTAACCACTCCCAACAATTCAGATTTTGAGCTTAAAATTTAAGTTTAAGATATTGAAGGTATTTAATAAGACAATAAAATATGTGCAAAAAACAGCTGTTCATAATTCCAATGTCTAAAGCGCCCTCTATCGTCGTTTTTTGGACTTCACCTTTAAATTTATTTTCACGAAAATACTGACATAAAGAATAGTTTTAGCGGAAACAACAATCAATTTTAGAATTTTTTTCATTTTCTTATAATTATTTGAAATTTTGTATCCTGAGCTTTAATGGCGCCTATTTCCTTCGGAAGAAGATTTAAAAAGACAGAAATACAAAAATTTCAATACGCACGACAAAATTCCTCCTAAATATTATAAAATGCAATTACTTTTGATACATTCTTTCTAAAATATACTTAGAAGTATTTTTTAGAGAAATTACACGTCTAATAACATAAATAAAGCAATTTAGACTTAGAATTTAAGATTGTCATTTTCTTGGAATGTCATAATGTAATAAATGTAAAATAAATGGCTTTCTGCAATATTGTATAAGTATCGTTTTCTTGTTTTTTTATTTCTAATTAAAACTTATACCTTATAAAACAAATGTATGAGGACGGAAGCAAGTTCTGTATTTTACAAATAATTTTTCATAATAAAAATATCATTGTCACTGAAAATGAATGTAATTTTCCTGCAATCTGGATTTTAGTTCACTATTATGTGTAAATATGGCGCTGTAGGGGAATTCTTCTTATTTTTAATGTAGTTCAAAACAGGGGTACTACAAATTTATCTACAGAAAGATCTTTTGAAAACTTGTTTGAAAATAATGTGATAAAAATATTTGTAAAAATTGAGTAAACTTTTATTGTGTCATTTTTTTTACTTCTATAAATTAACAAATAGAACTATAAAATTACATAGAATTCGAGCTACTGTATTGAAAACACATCCCTTTTAAGAATTAAAATGTCTGCCCTAAAAATATAATAAAAATAATAAAAATGCCATTGTCACTGAAAGTAATGTAATTCTCCTGCAATCTGTACTTTAGATCTTCATCATGTATAAATAAGGCTCTGAAGAGGAATTCTGTTTATGTTTGACGTAGTTCAAGTTAGGAGTACTAAAATTATAGCTACAAGCAAAATCTTTTGATATTTCTTTGAAAATAATGTAATTAAAATCTTTGTAAAAATCGAGTATACATTCATTATGTTACTTTACTGGCTTCGATAAATTAGCAAATAAAACTGAAAATTACATAGCATTTGGGCTACTATATATATTGGGCTACTTAACCTTTAAACAAAATTAAAATTTTAGGCCTAGTAATTAGATAAACAATAATGTAAAAAATAATTTAGAATAAAATTCCTATTATCCTAGCATACATCTGACAAAAATGATATATGATTACAAACAACTTAACAAATATTTAAGTTCTACATAATTTAACAATTTTACATGGAAAATCATTTATACTCTAATATAAAATAAATTTTCCTCTTAAAATTTTGAATGGCTTTCAATGGATAATTTCAATATCTCAGATTATGAAAATCTGACATTATATGATATTCACGCATATATTGTTGACGTTTTTTATTGAAGAATTTTGTTTAAGTATTTTGTATTTTATTTAGCATTGCATTTTGTATTTTATTTAGCTATCATTACATCGACGGATTTCTAACAATATATTGTTGTTGTTTTTTTTTCAATTTTTATAATCTGGAAGTTATTTTACATTATGAAATATTAGTATTGGTTAGCATTGAAATCCAGTTACGATAAGAATGTCTTCATGTGTTACGTACATGAACCTAAATCTAGAAAAAAATCGATTACAAAATTCTGTAATCATATTGTATACATTTTTGAAATTTCCGAAACAACAGCTGTTTGAGAACATTCCGCAGTGTTTGAACACATTTAAATCAGCATAATATAGTTGAATCTTTTACGCCTACTTCTCACCACAAAGATAATAGTAATCATTAGCAGTAAATAAGAAAATCAGTACTTGAACAAGGACAAAATTCTGCTGAGATTGTTTTGATTACTATACTACTTATTATGTTGTCTTTAGATGATATATAAATATGACGGAAAATTATGAAAAGATAAACAAAAATAATAGTTTAAAATAAAAAAATAATAAAATTTCACCATACTTTTTTATAATAAATTGTGTTTGTATTTCATATATTTCGTAAAGAATTGAATTTAGTTTATTTATTTATTTTTAATGAAATTTTGAAATGAAATTTTGTAAATTGATCAAAAATTATTGAGTCAAAACCGCTATAAAAAGTTGTTTTTCATGATAACTAAGTTTATTTTTTATGATATTTTTATAAACTTTTTTAATTTTAAAAACATCAACAACAAAATAACCATTAAATTTTCCATATGACAAATATAAAGGAATTAAAGTTTAAAACGGTATGTGCTTAATACTGGACATCAATTTGGACACTGAAATACTGCCGACCTTCATAATTTTTAGAGGCACCGATAAAAAGTATAGACTGATATATTAGCTCCCAAAAATAATGTTTAGCATCTGAAAAGGGCAAAGCACACTTTGTTACAAGATGTTCTCTATCTACAGAATTTCCGCCGGAAATGCTGATCTCTTATAATAGTATAGCATTGCAATCTACGGGATCCAAACTAAGATGGTATTTAGTAGCTGTAAACCAAGCTAGTGACAATTATAAAGTAACAAAATTACATACTACATCAATTGGTTAATCTATAAAACATGAATTGGTCGTATGACATGTATGGGATATTGTATAAATATAAATTAGACATATTTAATTACAAAATCATTAATAGTTTCAAAGTTGAATGGAAATTTATCCAAATGAATAGAATTAAATACAACATTACATATTTTTTATCATTCATATAGTACTTTAATAAATTTTTAAATATCTAATTAATTTTTTTCATAATACATAGAAAGTTCTAAGAGAAATTACTTAATTTATTATTCTACGTAATAAAACTTGTTCGTTACTGAGATTCTTAAGAGAAGTAATTTTCTGCAGAATTTAGATTTTAAATTTGATTATTCCTGTCTAATATTACTTTTATATTGTATTTACAATTTTATGTTTTTCGACATTATTTTAAATATAAGTTATATTTTCTTTATAATGTACTAACTGTTACCAGTTATATATATATACATATATATATATATATATATATATATATATATATATATATTGTATTGTTTATTGTTGATTGTTTTACATATTGGATATATATATATATATATATATTTGCTTAGTCATTTTGACAAAGAAAATTCATATTCTTTAAATAAATTTAAATCTTTAAATAATTTAAATCTCAATATCTCTGTGGATATTTTTGTTATTCTTTAATAAAATCTCAGTTAATTGTACATATTGATTGTGAAAAGTTATATTTTTCAGAAAGCATCACATTTTTATGTGCGTTCGTAATTATGTAAATACGTAGCACGTATATCCGCCATTCAATCCGTAAGTCTGTCCGTCTGTTTGCATATAACAACACAAAAACTGTCCAACCGAATCGTTTTAAATTTAAAATATATAATTATTATATAATGTTTTCAAGTAATTTGAAATTTTATGAAAGTCGGATGTAAAGTTCAATTACAGGGACAATTAATTTTTTTATTACTTAGAGGTGAATGGGAAAAATAGTTTCAGGTGCATTTTAATGATGTTATTATTATTTCGAACATAAAACAGTTGAAATGCAACAATAAAATATGTACTGAAATATACTACCTCTGACAATTAAATTCGGTGAATGAATTCAGAACGACCGTTCTGGCAAGACTGGGGAAACAGAACGCTGCACCGACATAGAGGCAAGTGTTGACCATCTTAACCCACCGTTGTTCAGTGGAGCGTCGTTTATGTTCTCTATAAGACGTGCTTTACTAAGTGCTTGTTTTGCGTGTTGGGTCCTAACTGAGAACAGGAAAATGAACGAACAAAATATCAGTTTAAAGTTTGGTTTTAAGCTTTGCAAGACATTGAAATAAATTCATGATGGATGGTGCAAATTGAACATCCACCATACTCGCCAGATCTCAATCCTCCAGACTTCTTCTTATTTTCTCAACTCAAACTCTCTTTGAATGAGATTTGACCATATTGCTGATATCCAACGAAACGTGACGGAGCTTTTGAACTCCATCCTAAAGAAGACTTCTTGCGACTTTTCCAGTACAAGTATAGCAGATCTCAGCGCTGCATATTAATGACAGTTAACTATTTTGAAGGATGGTATGGTTACTTTCGTTAATATTTCATCTACATTAATGTTACAGAACTATTCACCGAACTTTATTGTCAAAGGTAGTACATTCTGTACAATCGATGGTGCAAAGAATATTTTTATTAATATACAGTACCACACAAATGCATTTTATTACATAATGACAAGGAGGAAACATTCTTTGGGATGCGTTTTAATTATATTAAATGTTTTACATCATATGAAATTGCTATGCGTTACTGATGTTTATTACAAGATAATTCCTGTATAATAGGCGTCATTTAATATTTACAGGGACACACAAAATATTTTGGATACTGTAATTTATCCGAAGTACTATATATTTTTAGAAATTTGATATAGAACGAATGCACGTTATTTGCTATGGTCAATATTAAATTTCCGACATGTTTAAAGTGCCCTCATTTTCAATTTTTGACAATTTAATATATATATTTCATATTTCATATTTCAGTTTTCAGTACAACAATATTTAATATGGAACTGCATCTGGACCAAAGTACTTACATTTATATCCTCAAATATAGTTTGAAAGGTTATGCATCAAATTAATTGTCGTCGGATTTATAAAATAAATCTTCGTAATTCTTTTTCTTAGAATGCACCAACCCAAAGACTTTAAAGTTGTGGTTTATTAGAAGGTTTGTATTGAAATACACACTTAAATTCTTGTAAACATGGAATAGTGACTTTGAAGAATTTGAAATATTATGCCATAATAGATACACCTCATGAATTTGGTGTATAAACTAAGATAGACATTTTCTTAATTTGTATTAGACATAAAATAATGACTTTGAAGGTTCTCAGTACAATTAATCATGCCTTTTCTTAACACTTTGGGGCTGTGCAAATATAATGTTACCATTTTAGTGGGAGGGTGAAATTGGCAAAAGATGTCATAAGATATCTCTAGGGGGAGAATGTTGGTTGTCATTTGATATCGATATCATTTTTTATCCAATCAAAATTTTAATTTTTTATTTGTAACATGATTTTTTTGTTCAAAATAATGTGTTATCGTTTTACAGCCTATTATCTATTTTTGTTAAAATCATTATATTATTATAAAAATATTTAATTCTAGAATATGAAATATTCCAACATTTGACTTTCTATTTCTTCGTCATATATGCTTGCATATACAGTTGCTGTTTGAGAAACTACATGTGAAGTATGTTTGAAATCAAGCTTGTTTTTACTAATAAGTAAAAGAGAAAGAGATGTTGCTCACTTGTTTTATTGATAAAAATTTCAATTTCTCCACACCCCTTCCTTCTTGGAGGATAATTGCAACAGCGTAATATTACTGTTGAATGCATTATCAAACAAAAAGCTATTATAAAATACTTTTAAATAATAACAATTTGTTTTATGTTTTATGTTTTATGTGATATAAAGTGATATTTTATTGACTTCTCTTTATTTGAATTAATAAAGTATGCAAAAAATAAATGTAACCTGTTTTGTATATCACTCCCAAATAAAAAAGATAAATTCGAAAGAAAAAAAAAACGTTGTCATTACCGGGGGGGGGGGGTGTCCAAGAATGCTAACGTATGATATTAGAAAGAGGGAGAGGGGTCCAAAATTGCCAAAAAAGGTGTTAATTTTATGAATGCACAGCCAATTCCCTACTAAGATAAAAAGTCTTTATGATTTTGGTTTCTCTGTCTGCCCAACACTCCACACTTTAACTGTCGTAAATGTTCTTGGATTCTTCTGAAATTTTTGGATTTTTACTGACGCTTACCCTATTATAATCCCTATTTAAAATGAATTTTGGAGCATGTTTAGTGTATTTACAGGGGCACTCAAATTTATTCCCTGACATTACGGCCAATGATAGAAATCATTTGAAAGAATGTGTAACGATGTTACAACTATTCCAAGAAAATAAAATTGATAAACGTATGCGGAGTGCACCAAAATATTCATTGTAGAGTTTTTGGTCTAAATAATAATTATTACTTGTTTACAGGACCACACAAAAGAATTCCATTGCATAACGGTGTAAGGGAGAATTGTTTGGCGTGGTACTAAAAATATGATAACTATTTCATATATAATGAAATTCATGTATGCCACTAAGGCTTACTATAAGATTTGTCATGTATAATACGAAGTGAATAACATTCACAGGGACACATATTCTATTCAAAGTATTGTATATTAGCGATGACGACAAGAAAAGTTTTTTAATTTCAATAATCGCTTTTTATGTTTTCCAATATTTATGTAAACTACATGGTGTGTATAAATGCGATAGCTGACATATATATAGCTATGACATATATATAGCTGTGACATATATATAGCTGTGACATATATATAGACAGGAAGAATATACATTCTATTAAAAATATTGTATATTAGCGATGATGACGAGAAATGTATTTTTAATTTCAATAATCACTTTTTATGTTTTCCCATATTTATGTAAACTATATAGTGTGTATAAGTGAGATAGCTGACATATATATACCTGCACAAAAGAGTTCGTAAAAGTTATCTAATATATAGGTACAATGCTTAAAGATGGTTTTTAAATGAGTTATGCATTTTTACAATGAACTATATTCAGTTTATTAAGAATCTTTTACAGATTATAGACAAAATGATATACAGAACCATGCAAGGAATCGGATGTCAATGGATGTCAATGGATGAAAATTTCTAGGAATATGATTTTATTAGTCTTAAGAGTTTTTTTAGATTGAATTAATTTTCAGCTAAATATTGGAGTTTAATAAAATTAGTAGGTAATTTGAGAGGGTGAATAAAATTATTATAATATTTTTTCATCTAGTAGTATAAATTGCTGAAAGAAAAATTTCAGCATTTTATACGTTTTATTTATTTATTTATTTTCCTAAGCTAAATTTTTGCATTATACATATTCAACCAACAGATTCAATACAAGACTGTTCAAAAGAATTGGAAGACTATTTGGTTACGGACGGTAACTGCTGAAATTAGATTTTAAAACATTTTGTTTGTTTTCTAAAATATTTACCTACATATCTTAAAGATTTTAGGTAGTGTTGGAAAGTGTTTCATAATCTATGCTAAACGCATGATTTTTTTTCCTATTTTTTCATTCCCAAGCAAAAGTTTAAAGCAGAAATTTTGAAGTTCAACACACAGTTGACACAAATCGTAAAATAAGTAAAAAACAACCAAGCAAACAAAAAACTTCTGATTATTCTTCGACATTTTACTTACAATTTTTTTATAATACAGACATATATATATATATATATATATATATATATATATATATGTCTGTATATATATATAAGACATATATATATATACTTATACATATATTTATAATTATGAATCTATATTTAATTTGCATACATATTTATTTCATTTTATTTTACATTTTCCGGAAATTTATGATACTCTTAATGTAATATTTTTTTAATTTTTAGCTATTTTCATCTGAAGAATGAATGATTTCCATATTTCTGAGAAAATTTCATAAAATATCACTTTAAATTAAGTTGCATAACTTGAAAATTAATTAAAAAATACTTTACTCATATTTGTTATTACTCATGCACTGTATGTAATCATTTACGCACTATTGTAGAATTAAATCTAACAGCAGCAGGCATTGTAATACCCATCAGTTATTTAAGTAACTCTCTAAATGTTTGGCATATAATATTCCGTTCACTAAGTTCGAAGTTTCACTGCAATATAAGGAACATTTAAAATAATATAATTCTATAGGTTAAATAAATTTTTCATTTTCATTGAAGAATAATTAATACTCTCAAGGATTACATTCATATTTGTAATTACGTTTATTTAACAATTCAGAAGGAAACATACTTTCTTAGCATTTAAAATAAAATTCAGAGAAAACAACATTAAAATTTTATTCTTTTGCAAGTCGCTCAGAGGGTTCATACTAAAAATATTCATACTAATAGTTTCTCAGCTTCATATACTAATTAATTTACATACTGATTAATATACTAATTATATACTAATTAATTTAATCCGTACTTAACATACAAATTAACTGTTACTTTTTATACTAATTAATTTAATTCGTATCTATTTCTAAGACTAGTATTAATTTAAAACAAATATATATTTGACGTACTTCAAAAAATATGACATTGAACTGATAAAGAAAAAACACTTTTTGAATAACAGATTCTGAAATTTTATTTAATGTAAAATTTTCTGACACGACATTGAGTGGAATAGTGTAACTGAAACTAAAATAAATCAGTTTTACTTCTTTTTTATTGTAAAACAACCCCACCAGAGGCCGAAACTTTCTTCATCCGAAGCTCGCAGACAGAAGGTGCTAAGTTCGAACCCAATCGTTGCCGTCGGTCTAATCGTCCGAAGTTTTCTGTGGTTTTCGTAGAGCCTTGAATTTCTTTGCGTAAATACGCGTTAAGCTCCCTTAGAAAAATAATCACGGAGGGCATCCTCGCCCCTTTTGGTCTATATCCCTCGTGTTGATAATCGGCCATCATAAAAATAAATCAAACTTTTGTAAAACAAATAACAGTATAATTTAAAATCGTCAGTTATAACATCAGTCATATAATCAGTATAATTAAAAAAGAATAATGTTAAAGATTGAAAATCGATTCAGAAAAATTTTCGAAAAAAAAAATCAAATCTTTATGGGTACTTTTTGCGAAAAAACACGTTTGTACTAATTACAATCTAAACGAATGGGTCATATGAATAATTACTATAAAATCGAATGATTAAATAACAACAGTATATAACATGTTGTTTGCTTTCCAAATTTTGTTTTTTTAATTTACAATTTTTAAATATTGTTCTTAAACAGAATAATTTTAATGTATATTATGTGATAATTAATTAATTATAGATCTCGCTATTAAACGCATTTTTAATTATTCTACAATTTATTAAAAAATTAAACTAATGGGAAAATGCATTTGTATTGCTTGTTTTTTTAAAAATATGATCTATGATCAAAATATTATATGATCTAAATATGATAAATGCAATATGATCTATAAACGATTTTTTGTACTACATTTGAATACTGTTAAACAGATTTAGCAATTCGAAAATCGAAAAATTTATATCTAAACATTCTTGCTTGTATGATGCTTGTAAAGTTTATTGTTAATTTACAGAGAGAAACAAAGTACATTCAATTTTAATACATTCAACATACATTAATTGTTTGAAATTTTACCTTTTTAAAAAAATATTTACATGCCATACTCTGCATTGCAATGATATTTTTCAAAAGAAAAAAAAAAGACATGTAACATTTAATTCCATTGTACAAACCCGACTGAAATTTCAAAAATTTTATTGCCTATGTACAATACATTCATGATATATGTAATATAATATGTTTTGCATTCGCAATCAGAATTTAATTTCAATATGTGAAAATAATTGTGCAATATGTATAGATCATATACAGGTTATTCACCCAATAAGTAATCATTTTACGTACATGGGTTTTTCGCAAATCTGTTACCACATATATAACTCATTTTTTTTGTCTAAACTAACATTTATCGTGTAATATGGTGTGAGTATAATATAAATAAATTTGTTTATGAAGAATTAAACGATTACATTGCGCAAAATGTGTTGTTAGGGCCAGAAAAACTAATTACTTCATGTGCTTTGTAAATGAATTTATTTTTATTTAAATAGAATATGTTTAACTGAATTAAATCTCAAGATCATATATAATAAAGAATTAGCATACATCACTGACACATATATACAGTGAAAATACATATTGAAAATACATTTTTAAGTATTTAATTTAAATATCTGCTTTTATTCTGTAAAGAAATACAATTATGTGACAATCTCTATGATGTTGGAACCTGATTATATATTATTGTTCGCTCATATTTTATTGGTAAAGTGTATTTTGAGCAGGAAGCAAGAAATGATTTTGTTAACACATACTATCTCTTCTATTTATTTAGTTATTTTTCTCTACGTAGTAACAAAATGTAAAAAAGCTTTTTATTTAAATAAATCCTTTACAGATTTTCCGTAATACTTTATTGTTAGTTACAGTTATTAAACAATATTCCCTTGTGTTCAAAACTTATAATAAAAAAACTGTAGAAAAACTTAAAATACAATAGCTTTTGTAATTAATAGAAACATCTATATTAAATTTAGGATAAATGGTATTATACATAGAAAAAAATGAAGAAAAAAAGGGTAAATCTTTTAATTTTTAAGTTTAAATTCTTCTAAATGTTTTTTAAAGGTTACAGAAAAATTTAATAAATTTTACGTAAATGCGAGATTATGTTGTTTCATTTTTGAAGAATTTCGCTATGAGAAGTAAATTTTCTGGATTTAATTTTACTATTGTTAATACTATGTACATTTATTCATGTTATTGTGTAGCAAACTGTGAAAATTCTACGTTTATAAAGTTTGTAAAAAGCTCTTTATTATTGTAATACGGATCTAATTATGAAGATTTGAAATTTCATAAATGTATAATGGAATTCAATTTATAGCCATTTAATTAGTGTTTAAAACCCAAAAGTAAAATCTTAAATACAACTGAATTCGGACTGCAAATGTAAAAATCTAAAATTTTCTTTAATAAATTACTTGCACTCTACTTTTTTCTATAAATTACCAACATTCGTTTTTCTGATTGCATTACATTTGGATTTCACAAGAAAATTTATATACTGTTCAAGAATCCAATAAATTCTTTCTTTTAACTTCGTTCTTCGTTTTTTAATCTTATCCATCATTTTGACAGTTGCTTTAAACAAGAAAGGAATATTTTTGAATGTTTTCTGTCTGTATTTAAAAAAAATAATATTAGTTTTTATTTGCGAATATTCTAATATATTTGCATTTCAAAAAGAGTTTGATATAATAAATCGGAAGCTATATTTCATTTCAACATGTTCTTGGAGAATATTATGTGCTTTTTTGAGGTATTATAAGATAATATTTATAATACATATACGAATAAATTTTGAATTCAGTGATATACATATACTTTGCAATCTAAATGTATATTAAAAAAAATAAATGAAATATGTATATGAAAAACATATACATAATCGGTTTAACACAGTTTTAAGCATCACACTGATACAAATAGTTTATATGTATATATTTCATGTGTAATTAAAAAATTAATAAATACATTAATACTTTTGACTGACTTACGGCAGAAATAATTTTCAATTATAACAAAAATATACAAATCAACTGCAGTTTACTATATGACATACATTTCACATGAAATTGTATACTTAGTAAAATGAAAACATGTAATTATGTACATTTATTACTTATTAAAAAGCGATTTTTAAGGTATACCACATACTGCGCACAAATTTTCCTAAGCTTTTAAAAGTAAAACATAAAAGTTCCTTTCATACAAGAAGAAAATTTACCGAGTTATGATTCATTGAATATCATTAATTTGCATTATTCTAAGGAGAAACGAAAAAAGCTTTTACAAATTCTTATATTTAGACTTCTAATGATATAATATTCTTTAAAATTATTATTTGTTAAAAATTTAAACAAAATGGGAATACTGGTACCTTTTTTTAACCCCAAAAATGTTGTCACACAAACTTTTGAGACGCAGTAATTTTCTTTTTTCATATGAATCCTGCTACATCTATCTACCCTATCTATATTATAAAGGCTAAACGTATCTGTACGTAACGTGTACGTCCTCTTGCGAGTGGCAAAGCTTTGAAATTTGAAACGCAATTTCTGTTTTGCAATTTTCACTACTGCAAATTTTTTAAATTCTAAAGATTGTTCAATTAAATATATACACGCTCGTAAAGGAAAAAAAAAGATATTTTAAATACAATTTGTTTTAAAACTATATCTTAATAAATTTTTGAAATTTTAATTTCTCTTTGTAATTTTTAATACCGTTTTTCTAATAATGGCAACAGACTGTATATTTATAAAATTCAAAGAAAATGTAAAAGTCAGAAAAAATGATCACTGTATCTTTATGCAATTATTTTCTCATTAAAAGTGAAAAAAAAAATGAAATTTAAATGCGTGCTGTGTCAAGTACATCGTCTTTTATAAAGTGAATTTTGGTTTCATTTACAAAATTTCATTTACACTTAAAATAATATAAATAGCTTAGTATATGTTTCAGCTAATAGCATCGAGACTTTAACCTTTTGAATCGAAATTATGAAATTAAAATACCAATTTTTTAAAAGAATATGAAAACAGATAGGAAAGATGCACATGTAATGTAATATTATACATTACACATTACATTATTAATAGTTCTTTATTCATACAAAAGAAAAAAATCTTACATTGAGTTTTAAAATTGAAATTAAAAGATTATTTTTTGGGATAAGCACAAAAAAGATCTATGTAGTAAAAGATGAAAATTATCATTAAAATATCAGGAGAAGAAAGTTATTTAAATGAATCATGATTTTTTATGCATTAAATAAAAATAACTAAAGATATCTTGAAAGGGATTCAAAAGTTTGAATATTAATTCAAAATAATTAAGAAGTCTTTTGTTGGAAGGCCGCGGGTTTAGAAGTGCGATTGTGTGAAAAGATACTTTTTCGCCTATCTTCGAAATAAATACGATGAAAATTTAACTCTCTTCAATAGGTAATGCTCGAATCATTTTTTTCCAGAATGTAATAAACTCTCAGAGTCATATAGGTTCTCATAAAATAGTGCTGCATTTTATGTGATTAAAAAACATTGTCTTCAGAAATATAGAACATTAACGCTTTAATGAAAGAAGAGTTAATGAATTATTTATGAGTTTAGCTCCAAAGAATGAAACACGGATGAAAATAGTTTTAAAATAACAATGTAATTTTCTTTTTGATTCTTAAAATATTCTTAATTTAAATAGCTTTAAACTCACTTTTGAAAATTAATTATGCCAAATCATGCTATAATTAATAACCGAAAAGATTATATTATTAAGTTTATTTTGTGTGCAATGGATAACAATGATAACAAAGCTAGGCAGCCAGGAGAACTAAGATAATATACACGGGCTATTATGTTATTTCAATTCCTATGGACAAAGTCATTCAAATGTTATTGTTCCAATTTTGTGGGGAGGTAGGGAATCATATTTCACACAGGGAAATACGTCCGGAAATTTACGAGGGCGTATGTGGAGGGCACTGCATGTACACAAATTTCGATTGCATCCCAATCATTGTTTTGACTTTTTTAAAGTGTATATTATTACTTTTTCTAATTCTGCTTCTCATTTGTTTTTCCAGGAAGATTTGGACATTTTTAAAACTTTAAAAATCCTGGTACTAGCCTTTATAAAATACCTTCCACCCAATCCAAAGTTGCGGGTGTGACATTTACACAACTTAAATTAGTCACCAGCAAAAACATTTTTGAGCATTGGTTTCAATTTGTATGAATTTCAATGTGGACCACTTACACATACATTTATCCAAATCTGAAAATTGTCCAATGTATCATTTATTTAAAAAAAAATAATAATTTTCACCTGTTGCGGGTGTGACATAAAAAGGACATGCATTTTCATCTTTCAGTGGGAAAACGCAAAACTCTGTGAATTATGACAACTGAGTGAATTGATTTTTTTAAATATTAGACAGTAATTCTTAAATAATTATTCTATGAAAAAATTAAATTACTTACTCAATTCTTGCTTCTATAGAAAATATTCAAAATTTTCGTTGCGGGTATGACGCCCTGTTGCGGGTGTGACTTGTATAACCAATAAAATAATGACATACACAAATATTTTCAAGGCAGATTTTTTTATTAAAGAATTTATTAATATTACAATTATAATATCAGAGAGGAAAATATCAAACAAATTTCATTTTCAATCTTGAATTTATAATTTCTGGTGGTGATAGCTTTTTCTACAAAAATACTCTTTCTTTTCCTAGGATACATCTGACTGACTGAGCCAAATTTCTTTCCACATTTTCTTAATTTTTTTTCAGATACTCTTATTCTATATCATCCCCATTCATTTGTCTTATTTGTCCATCAAAAATTTCAACCCCCCCCCTTTTTTTTAAATGTGGAGAACAAAACAACTTCTACAAAATCTCCAACTGCACTCTTATCGTTGGATATTATACTTTTGACAAAATATGGTAAGAAACAAATTCTCTTGTGATCACTTTCTAAAGTTATTGCTCCTTTAATTGTTTCTACGTCAAGAGAAACAACATGATGTATCGATTGAATGTTGAGCTCCGATTGTGCTTGGTGCCAGCATGTATGAAGCATTTTCCAAATATCTTCAGAAATTTCACATTCAGTAAAGTTCTTTTATATTTTTTTGGACTTTTTCTACACACATGGCGAAATCTGAAGCTGAATTTATAGTCAGAGCGTTGCTAGCGTTACCATTTTCTTGGCAACTGCACCAACCCCATAGACAACTCCTTTACCATGAGATGAAATGCAAAAGGATTGCCATCCTTTACCATGATTTTTTAAAATAGTCTCTTCTTTTCTCTCCTTGCTTTGTCTCTTTCCTTCTCTTGTTGTAGATATTCTTCATATTTAAAAGGGTTTTCTTTAATCTTTTTCCGATGATATTGTGCTTTTTTGTACTCTTTATTCTCTGCAAAAGAGAAGAAATGAATGTATAAACTGAATTAATATAACACTTCAAGTCCAAAAATATATACTTAACAAATTGTTAATATTTATCCCTTGAAAATTCTAATCTTACATAAAGTTAATTATGTTAAATTTTGGTTAATTTCAAACTGACTATATACATTTTATGCTAACTTAATAAACATTTTAACAGTTTCTATTTTTCTTACTTCTACTTTTTATTTAATTTGAATTAAATGAGAAAAATATCTTCTCCTAATATTGCTTTACTTATTTTAAAAAACTAAATATATATATATATTAAATACTATCAAATAACAAAATAAAATATATATATATATAAAACAAAACAAAATTACAAATTTAAAGAAAATTGCTAAAATAGTGTTTCGTAATTTTCTTTTTTTTAATTTCTATAAAAATCGTACCTTTTAATCATATATCACTAAAAAAGATATTTTCTTGTAGTAAAACAACAATTTTATCAATCCAAACTGAATAAATCAACTGCACACAGTGTCACATGCTCAGATGATGCTATTTTTTATTTATTAACTGGAATTCAATCTATTAAATCAAAGGATATAGTTAAAGCTGCCAAGTACATGTTTTCCAGCATATTATTATTATATAAATTTATATATAACACTGGTCAACAGCCAAAAAATGGTCTAACTTTTTCCAGCTGATATATGCTCATTTTCATACCCTGAATCCAAAACCCAAAACGGTTTCGCTCGATCAGGTCAATTTTTTGTGCAAATGTTCATTTTTGGCTAAGTGATTTCCGGCATAAATGCCTATACTTCATTGCAGTACTTGTGTGTGTTGCATTCCGAGAAGTCGTATTTCGTTGCCCTGGATTACTAATGATAGATTTTCTTTCATTACAGGATCTATGTGAAGTAAATGGCGTCTTCTAAAAGATCATGTAGGAATAAGCCGGATGTATTTTGCTATATCTGTGGCGAATACACCCTTGTACCAAACAGGAAGCCAATCACCAGTTCATAAAGCGCACCTACCTTGCTTATTTCCAAATGGCACTAGTTGACCAAGATAAAAATTGGGCACCACATATAGTATGCAAGAAATGCACCGAGTATCTTCGTGCGTGGACCAAAGGCCAGAAGACCGCTCTGAAATTAGGAATTCCTATGGTCTGGAGGGAGCCTACCAACCATGTCACAGATTGTTACTTCTGCGCTGTAGATCTGACTGGTATAAACAGAACGAACCGGAGTAGCCTGGTATATCCAGACCTGCAGTCAGCACGTCGTCCTGTAGCCCATTCTGAAGCCATTCCTATTCCTGTGTTTAAAGAACTTCCGAACATGGACGAATAATCATCCTCCTTCATCAGGGTTGCTGCTGATGACGACGACTATGTGGTTCCAGAATGTAATACTCCAGTTCCGTTCACACAAATGGAGTTAAATGATCTCATTCGTGATCTTAACCACTCCAAGTCATCTGCGGAACTACTGGCATCCAGATTAAAGGGAAAAAACTGTCTCACTGAGTGTGTTCGCATCACCTTCTACGGCAACAGACATAAAAAATTCCTACAATATTTCTGTGAAGAGCTTGACCTGGTGTACTGTAATGATATCGCACGGCTGCTGTACACGCTGAGAGTGGCAAAATACGACCCCGAACATTGGCGGCTGTTTATCGACAGCAGTAAGCGCTCACTAAAATGCGTTTTGCTACACAATGGCAACCAGTTTGTCTCTGTACCACTAGCTCACTCAACTACATTGAAGGAGAAGTATGAATCAGTGAAGTACGCTCTGGAGAAAATTCATTATGATGACCATCTGTGGTACATTTGTGTAGATTTGAAAATGGTGAACATCTTGTTGGGACAACAATCAGGATTTACAAAGTACCCCTGTTTCATCTGCATGTGGGACAGTAGGGGCAGGGCTCATCATTACACAATCAAAGACTGGTCTCTTAGGGAGGACCTGGTGCACTGCCCCCTCTACAATGCCTACTCACTGAGCAGACGACAAGCTTGAAACGTCATGAAGTGGAGGCGAAATCACAAATCCTACTGGTGCCACAATCGCCACAAAGCTTGTTGAAATACAGTTGTCAGGGAAACCGCCTCCATTACGTCACAAGCGAGAAGGCATTGTAGAGGAGGCAGTGCCTGGTGCCCTGCAGAGCGAACATCATCAACACTCCTCTTGTGAACAGAGTGAAGATGATATTTCCTCCATTGCACATTAAGCTGGGGTTGATGAAGCAATTCACCAAAGCTCTCGACAAAAATGGTGACTGCTTCATGTACTAGTGCTTGGTTTTTCCCAGATTGAGCATTGAGAAGCAGAAAGCTGGCATCTTTCATGGTCCACAAATCAGTCAGCTAATGAGAGATACGCAATTCGAATCACATATGAGTGAAGTGGAACTGGAAGCATGGAAGGCTTTTGTTCTAGTTGTGAAAAACTTTCTCGGCAACACGAAGGCCACTAACTACGTTGAACTGGTGAACAATATGATAACAGCATTCAGAAACCTTGGATGTAACATGAGCATCAAAATGCATTACCTATTCTCGCATTTGGATCGCTTTCCTAACAACCTGGGCTCCATGAGTGATGAACAGGGAGAGCATTTTCATCAGGAGATCAAGGAGATGGAGAACAGATACCAAGGTCGCTGGGATTAGTAATGATGGCGGATTACTGTTGGAATCTCCATAGAGACATTCCTGCTGCCGTCCATGCTCGGAACTCAACGAAGAGGAAATTCCTACCATAAGTGTTGCACAATGACGAAACAGTGAACTAACCGAATGTTTTCCTGTCTATTAGTTATTAATTAACTATGTAATTAACTAAACATGTTTTCTGTTAACATACGTACATTTTTTTCGGTTTAGTTAATTACACTTCTGTAGTATAATATATTTTTTTTTTCTATTCAACTTCACAGCAAAACCTTACCTGATGTACGGAAACGGATGCCATATACGGGTTCCTGGAGGTTGAAACATCTTAAAATCATTAAAACATGTCAGACCATTTAAAAAAAATTTTTTTTGTTGTCCTGTGTAATTTGTTCAAATATACATTTGTATTCAATTTTAAAAGACGTTGCGGGTGTGACTTTAATTAAATGTCGCACCCGCAACAGGGACATGTCACGCCCGGAACGCTCATTAATTATAATTAAAATATTAATTAATTTTTTGTGTCTGTAATTCAAAGTATCTTAATAAACTATTTTTGAATATAAAGTTTCATAACTTTAAATCAAAAATATTTTTTTGTAGAGACATAAATGTAACTTTTTGTGCGGGTGTGACACAATAATTAAAAGTAATTAAATATGCTTACCTTTTGTAATGAAGATTAATGAACACGTCTCTGCAGACAAAAACTCTCAATAATAGCTGTCAGATCATATATATCCAAGTTTGGAGATTTTCAGAATGTTTGTTCAGTTGTACGAGACCATGAAATGTAAAGATTTTTGCTGCAGTCTATTTTACAAAGTCATAGTGTCACTTTATTAATTAAAATAAGTATGTTAATGATAAAAATGTAATTTTTTTTGATAAAATATGAAATAGTACACTCTTAACAGTCAATATGCAAAATTTCAATCATATTTAAAGAAATTTAAATTTTCATCCTCATGTCCATTTTTTCATGGATTGGGCGCTTCATTACTTGATGCACTGCCCCCTCAACAATGCCTATTCACCGAGCAGACGACAAACGTGAAACGTCATGAAGTGGAGGCGAAATCACTAACCTTATTGGTTCCACAATCGCCACGAAACTCAAAACGCGATCGTTGTCAGGGAAACGGCCTCCACTACGTCACAAGCGAGAAGGCATTGTAGAGGAGGCAGTGCTTGATGCCTGAAACTTTCTCGATTATTTTTTTCTTTCCTGTTATTTAATCTTTATTTATTTTTTAATTGCTTTGTTTTTAACTTTTTTTTTCATTTTTATTAATTTTTATTTTGTTGTTAGTTTATTTTCTTTGTTTTTTACTTTCTTAGTTCAGGAACATTTAAACTGTGTTTTTTAGAGCAGAATTTCCTAAAAATCTTTTTAAATGAAAATTCTGGTGCAGCGAACTAATATCTTTGCACACTTTGTAGTATTGAAATGAATAAATAACGAGGAGAAATTATTTTTGGATAAGAGTGCGTTGCGATGTTCAGTTAATATTTGAGCTAATTGCAAGAATTTTAAATTTCTGAGCTTCCAGTGCACCACCAGCCGACCTTAGACTAAATTCACACAAGTTCTTGGACTTGCACATTCGGTAGATTTCGCAATTAGCACTCACAAGAGACACATATATAGAGATAGAATTAAACTTTTTGTTGTCAGTATAAATCAGTTTAGTATAGGTATTTATATCAACATCTAAAGTATTAGTGATTTAAGGGTCTTGCAGGTTTGATAGCACATAACATATCGATTTTTTTAGAACTGATTTCCTTCAAACAACAACAATAGAGGTTTATTAATTTATTTTACTTATCATTATTATTATTTATTTGTTTATTTATTTTTTGAATTGAAGATACCTGAAAGCCACAAACTTCGATTATTTCTGTGAAATTACTAAAACGCATACTGAACAAAAAATAATGATATAATTTTTTTTTTTATTTTATTTATTTTTAAAACATGTGGTTATGTTTTAACTTTCTTCTAACTTTACAAGAAGAATGTATTGGATTGAAAAATTTCGAAATTAAGTTTTCGATGGATTTACACATTTTATGTGCCAGAGAATCCGAAAAAAATATTTTTGGAAAATGTCTGTCTGTGAGTCTGTCAGCCTGTCAGTCTATCTGTATGTGAAAATTTTTTTGTTGGAGCTCTATTTCAAGAACTAATGAACAAAATTCCCAAAATTTTAGATTTTGTTAAATCTTGATATAAACTAGATCTGATTTGCTCTTGGTGTATAACTATCCCCAGGTGGCGATGCTATGCTGCATTATTCACAAATACCTCGGTAGCCATATCTCAAGAACTAGTACATGGAATTCCATAAAATTTTAGATTTTGTTAGTATTTGATATAGCATGGTACTTATTAAGTTTTGGTGCAAATTGATCAACAGGTTTTACTGTCATGATGCATTGTTTTTGATAATTGCAACTGCTCTATCTCAAGAACTATTCCACAGAAATTTACAAGTCATTACATTCTGTGAGACCTTAATATGAATTAGATTTGATTGGTATTTGGTGTATATCACTAAGCAGGTGTCACTATTATAATGCATTATTTACAATTTCCACAATAGCTATTTCTTATAAACTAGTGCGTGTAATTTCATAAAAATTTAGATTTAGTTAGCACTTGATATAACACGGTACTGATTTTACTGTTGCGAATCGCGCAACAGGTTGGATTACCATGGTGCATTACATATGGTTATTGCTATAGCTCTAACTCAGGTACTAATGCACGAAAATTTCCAAAACTTCAGATTAGGTTACTCCTTGATATAGATTAGTATACCATATTTACTCGTGTATAACGCGCACTTAAAAAAATAGGGCAATACTTCTGGGTATACGGAATAATTTTTTACTGTCTGATGTTATCACACGATATACATTATGAATCAATAAATGTATTTAAAGGAGACATAATTACTCGGAAAATCTTATTTAATTGAAGTATTACTGCATCTTTATTTCACTTCTTGCAATTTTTTATACGTTAACGTTATATAAACGCTAATTAATAATTCTCACTGACGTTTCACTCCTACAGCCATCATTCACTCCGTATCCGAAGTGTAAAAATGTATTTTCATCTTGTATGGGGCCTGAAGTAATGTTTGTTTCGACTTTCTTTACTGAAATTCATTTAGTTATTCATTCATTTGCCTATGAAATTTAGGGTTCGCGTTATATACGAGATATTATAAAATCACCATTTTTTCTTGTAAAGTAGGGGGTGCGTGTTGTACACGCGTGAGCGGTATATACGAGTAATTACGGTATTTATTTTTTTGGAACAAATTTCTCCTCATTTGATGTTGCTATGATGCATTATTCGTGATTATCACAATAGCTCTAACTAAAGAACAAATGAACGAAATTTTCTTAAACTTTAGATTAAGTTAATAAATGATATAGATTAGTGTTTTGGTGTAAATCGCCTTATTGATGGTGCTGCTGTGTTGCATTTTACATGATTTCGCAAACTTCAGATTTAGTTAGTACCTAATAAAAAATTGATTCTGGTTAGTTTTTTGTGTAGTACATCACTTAAGAATTAGAACTGTTATGCAGATTTTTTTAAGGATTTTGCAATAGCTCTATCTCAAAAACGAATGCACGAATTTTCATCAAACTTCAGATTCGGTTATAAGTGAAAATAAAGAGTGGCTGACTAGATTTTTATTTGAAACATCTAGAAGGTGGCGCTGCTATGCTGTGTTTTTCAGAAAGCATTAACATGCATAAAATAGAAGAAAATTTTCGGATTTTTACATCTGACTTGTTTTTAGTAATTTTCTTTCTTCATTTTAAATTTTATTTCATTTAATGTTTTTTCAGTTTTTTTTTAATCGACTTGATTTTTCTTTATTATTCCGTTAACTAAGTATTTTCTTTTAACTGATACCAGAAGTGGTGGCTCTGATCGAAGAACACAAAACAGCTGATGCGGAACTTCAGTTGCTGGTAGGGAACTTTAACCTAAAACTTTAAAAGTTCATTGACTTCATTAAAATTAAAAATTGCGAATCAGTTGCAGTGATCGCAGAACACAAAGTAAAAGGGGAAAATGTGCTCTGTGATTCTTCTTTTGGATATAAAATTTAAAAAAATCTCACCTCTTGGCTTACTTTTTTTTATATTTTGTACGCATTAGGGTAAAACTGTTTCATACAAATCATTTTATTTTTTTCATCTTGAATATATTTAATGTGTGACGTTTCAATTAATCATTTTTAATATACAATTTTTATAGATATATTGATAACAAGGGATTGATTAACGCAGGGGTACGTTATATACATCCAATCGGTTATGTTTTATTTACTGTCTATTTGTAACGTAATCTCTTTCACACAATTATAGTAAAATATTTTAAACTAAGAATGTGCCAGAAACAAAAATATTCTGCATAATACAGCGCTGCAGAATATAAGACGTCGGTCCCAAAACTTTCTTCTATGTCATTTACGTTAATGTAACAAAATTCTTTCACAATAAGCTAAAATTAAAGAACAATGTGTGCCTATCATGGGAACTCTAATGATATGAAATTCTGTGAGTTAGTTCTTGAGATATGAGCATCGCTAAAATCATGTAAATCATGCAAATGCAGAATAGCAGAGCCGGTTTTGGATGACTTTCACGGAAACCTAATTTGCAATAAATTAGTTTAACATCTAACTTAATATGAAGTTTGGTGATAATCTGTGCATTAGTTCTTGAAACAGGATTACGTGGAAAATCGGGAAAATTTCAACATAGTTGTATATACCTGCTTGAAGATTTACACGAAAATGTAAAAAAAAAATAGTAATAATAATAATAAAAAATAAATGCCATTTTCTAATGGGGAACAACTGAATCTGAAGTTTTATGAAATTCCGAGCATTATTTCTAGACATAAATTGTTAGGAAATTCTCAAAAAATGCAGCTTAGCAGTGCCGTTTATTGACCTATTTAAAATTTTAACCGAATTCTTTAAAACTTTACTGAAACTTTAAAAATTCAAATTTTTGAAATCCAGCTTCACATTTGTTTACAAACCTATTCATTACTTAATTTTATATAGTATAATATAAGAGTAATTAAGTATATATAAGTGAAAAAAATATATTTTCATATAATTACACTTTATTGGAACATAAAATAAACAAAAAAGAATATTTTTAAATGCAAAAAATTCAATTTACTGAATAATTTGACCAAATACTTTAATTTCTCATTTCTCTGAGATTTTTGAAAAGACTCATTGTATTTTTGGAGTTTTTTACATTATTATTTCTAATATACATTTCATTTCTGTGATAAATTATTATCCTACACGACGTTTTTATTCAAAAATCAAAGTAAAAAATCAACAATTATATATGAAAAACTGCGAGTTGTCACTTCGAAACTTAAAATATATCGCTAAAAATCAAAATATTAAAATCAAAAAATGTAATTATTTCGCGTAATTTTTATTGATTGAAATATTTTCTTCAGTTTAATTATGTTTTTATCAGTTAAGCCAGAAGAAAATCTTGATAAATTATAAAGTCAATATAAAATAAAGAGACTCAAAACAACAAGGTAAGTTTAGATAAATTGTCGTAATTCGTGTTTGTGTGAATATTTTTAAAAATCTTTCAATTAATCATATTTCTCGTTAACTTACATTTTTCCCTTGTCAATGTTTTTTTTTCTTAAAATGCGTTTTTCAAAAACTTTTTACGGCTAACGACTCATCTAATATACCAAATTATTTAGATTGACATTTCATATGTTATCTTATATATTAAAAAGGAAATCTTGATAAATTATAAAGTCAACATAAAAATAAAGACTCGGAACAACAAGGTAAGTTTTGATAATTTGTTATAATTCGTGTAACTGTGAATATATATTTTTTGATCTTTCGATTTATCATATATCTCGATAACTTACATTCTTCTCTTTGCAATTTTTTTTCTTAAAATTGTGTTTTCCAGAAACTTTTTACTGATAGCGTCTTATCTAATATATCAAATTATTTAGCCTGACATTTCATGTGTTATGTTACATATTAAAAAGGAAAAAAAAATCTTTAGTACAAAATAAATAACTTTAAATAGTTTTTTTAATTATGTTAATGGTAATTTATGTTTAAACGATGAAAACTTTACGACCTCAAGACTTTTACTTCATTTCTAGAGAACCCTGCAAATTGTTTATTATAGGTATAACATTATTCAAATACATTTTTTGCGTAAATATACGTCCTACCACAATGGGTAAAAATCTTGGTTTTCAATTAAAATTATAAATAATTTATAAAAATAATCGGTGCTGCTTTATAAATTCGTCGACCAAAATACTATCTTCGAACTATAAGTATAAATGCATAATGGATGATCGTAAATGAACTATCCAATTGACCTTAAACACATTACACGTGTTCTACGTAACACGATTTTGCTAAGTAATCAAGTGATTTTAAATTTCAGATTTTATTTGTACTTTTATTGATGATTTTTAATAAAAAATTCGTTCTTTAAATATTTAAAATCAAAATGATGTTCATGGACGATTACCTCATGACATTAGAAGAAATTTTTTACACAAATAAAATAAAGTTTCGTTTTTTCTGTGTTTCTGTGTCGCTGATGGCTAGCAAAATCTGAGGCACGTACGGGGCTAAATGTTTTGTCTAAACATAATCGAAGGCCTCTAATAATTTAACTGGGTCACATAATTTTAAAATTCATAAAATTAGTTGACTTATTAACTAACAAGCGTAAACCACTCTGATTAAAAACTGACCTAGAAACGGATAAAGTTATGATGCATGCACTGACTGGTTATGTACTCATTGGTTGCAAATGGAGAACTGAAAAAAATATCTGACATTTTGTCATCATTTATTAACTAACATTGTTTAACCGTCCAATAAATTAAAAAAAAATCGGAAGACATATTCTGAAATTTCGGACTAGTATTACGTCGAAATGTCCAAAAAATATCGTAGTTAATCACTTGAGTCAAAATTTTCAAAAAGGGTCGTTTTTTCAGAAAATAGTTTTTCCCCTCATTTAAAGTCCGCAGAGAATACAATTTTAAAAGTGCTGACAAACCAAAAAAATGCTTATAAAATTGAAAATATTCCAAATCGATGTTAAAATTGGATAAGTTTCACTTTCTACGGAGTTTACATGTCAGAATTGTCACTGAGAAAACTTGACGTCTTCTTTTGTTTACTTGAATGTTTCTGAATTCAGATGTGGCGAAGGGTTTATATTCTCGGAAAAAAGTATTTGGTTTATATTTTCCCTCTTATTTACAGGTCGTTCAATAACATAAATACAAACTGGGACTTATGTTGTTTCAGTCTAATTAGAATTGTTTCAGCTGAAAAACTTGTCAGTGATGGACAATCAGAGTTTTCTTAATGTTCACATTTCTCAGAATAACTGATAATAGAAAGAGCCTTACAGCTATATCTAGTTAAACTGAATGAATATGTAGTTATATTTACCTTCAAATAATTAATAAGGACCGCGCCTTCTTTCGAAAAGGATTCTTCACTGGGAAACAATGTTGTCAAAAACTTTCAGTTTGCATAAAACTTTTTAACAATAATTTAGTCTAAACGCAAGTGGTTAATACGCAACTGGTTAATTAACCAAAGCACTGGTCTGGTTAATGTCTTACCGTAAGACATTATTTAAGCCAGTTATAGCTAGGCGGCAGCAACTTCTTGATGAGACCATGGGGGTACGAGATTAAGCATTAGTTTGATATTACGGAGTTTGGTCCTACATTGATGTTTAATGATATGCTTTATATAGTTGTACTGCATGATAGCATAGATATGAGTAAGGCGTCATGCAGCAAATACCCTCGCCAATATTCGAACAGATGATATATATAAATACATATAAACCCATACGCACATGCTTAACGATGTATTATGCATATGCATATAGAGAGATATATAGACATGAACGCGTATTTTTACATAATTATACAGATATAAATACACATTTACATATGATCATACTAAACTAACAACCATAATACAAAAATATTAAAACATATCACCCTAAAGATTTACAGAATGTTAAATTATAATACTTCAATATTCTTTTCATTTATTAAATAGGAAAATAATAGACCTGTATGTACTTTAGATAGTAAATGCAGAAGAATTGTTCTTTATTTTTTCAAAATTTTTTATTAATTAAATGGAATGATACATTAATGGGATACTACAGCATAGTAGCTTTATCTGCTGAGCTAATTACGAGGAATTATAGGCAACGTCAATTTATGTCAAGGACTAGTCAAATCTGAAGTTTGATCGAATTACATGCATCAGTTAATTGAGATAGAGCTATTGCGGAAATCGTGAAAAATGTGTCATCACATCAAATGTAGAAAAATGTTGCTCAACCTACTAAGCGATTTACCTCGAAAACTAATCAGCAACAACTTACATCAAGAATTATTTGAATATATGGTTTTATTGAATTCCGTTCATTATTTCGTGGAATAGCGTGCACGGGAATTTATGTCACATACAGACAGTCAGGCTCACAGAGAGACATTTTGGATAGGCTTTTTCAGGTTCTCTGACCCTAAAACGTATAAATCCGTCGAAAACCTAAATTTGAAAAATTTTACGATTCTAATACTTTCTTCTTGTAAAGATGCAGTGCTCAGGAAAAGTTTAGACAATGATAGATTAAGCTTCTATATTCAGGAGTATGTAACGAATTTTTGTAACTCATCTGTCATACATTACTTGTGACTAATCCTTTATTCACAAACAATACATTTTAAATTATACTTTTACGAAATATATAATGACAAAGTATCATATCCTGTGACACACAAATTTCTGACTTACTTTTAATGTGACTAGCAATCATCATTTTTGCAATTGCCAGTTTATGGATCTTCTGTCATCTCATTTTCTGGCCACACAATCTCTTCCATATTTCTGTTTTGTTTTCAATGAGTCAACCTTAAATTATTCTTCACAGACAGATCTCTTTGGACGATTCAATGTAGTTGTAAATTTTGCAACAGTCTTCTCTTCCCATTTCAGATTCCCTACTTCAATTACATCATCTTACTTAATATTTCTAGCTAGCGGCATCTTCACTAACCGATGCTATCGCGAGGTATATTTAAATATACTTCAGACATGTGGTATCATAACTTTAAAATTTGCATTTTCCGTGAATGGATGCCGAAAATCAAAAAAGTGCCTAAAAATTTGCAACATACAAACTTAATTTTTCAGATAAATAAAATATTATCCTAGATTAAAATCATTATTCTCATCTAAATATTTTTGAAATGTATTTAAAAAAAAGTATATCCGTTTGTATAACATAAAAGTTTTTAAAAGGTAATATATTTTTTAAATGCAAAATAACACCAGTGTGTAAATTTTTTCTGAGGGCTGTAGCAGATAGTAACAAAATAAATAAATATATAAATTAATTAATTAATTAAAAAACGCGAACTGAAAACCAACGTTTAGCATAAATGCACGATTCTGAGGCCAATATTTTTTAATTGAAATTTACATTGTGGAGACCAGAACTTATCAATTTAATCGAATTATAGTTGTGATTTCTGTTTGGTCTATGGATTGGCATTAAAGAAAGTCTACAGATCTCTTCACATTTTAAAATGCATTTATTAACTGAAACATTGAGATCATCACTACTTTTCTTCATTAATATAGATATTCTAAATATACGAATTATATAGATATTCTAAATTCTACATAGATATTCTATATAGATATTGGGTCATTCCATGTCAAATGAGCAAAAATGTGAAAAAAGCCGTGGCTGTATAGAATCCGATTTTAATAAAATTTGAGATACATGTTCAAATTTCATATTCAAATGCATGTCTGCACAATATTTTGAAGAAAAATAAATTATTTTATCAATTTTGGACATTTAAAAAACTTGTGATATAGAATGGCTTGCGGATAATCGTCGAAAGTTGCAAGTTTCAAGTTCTATATTTTGAAAACTATTTAACAAAAATGAAGTCTTTTTATAATATTGAAATCTCTGGAAATCAATCTTTATATTTATTGAGTAATAATAATCTGGTATTACCATAACTAATCATAAATTTGTTGTAAATATTGAAATTTTGTAAATTTTTGAAAAATTTTAAACGCTATAAAAAATAAAGGATTTAAAAACACCTTTGAAATTCATGCAAGATGTAGTATTATATATGAAGATCGAATTCTCCAAGTTTCAAAGGTGTTATTTATTTTCTTCTTCTTAAAAAAAACTTAGAAACTTTTCAAAAAATGACAAAATCACAATAATTTCTCTTATTTAACCTCAAAAAATAATTAAAGGACAGCTCCGACATCAACAATATTGCACATATATAAGAATCAATAAGTCCATGACACACTAAAAAAGTTTCAATACTGACTTTTTAATTTCTAACATAACAAATATGGGTTCAAAAAACTAATTTTCGATACATTCTAAAGACAATCTTTCTTTAAAAACACACTTTTTTTTTTGCAAGTTTATTGTTAAAAATAGATGCGTGCTGCCATCTAGGTTTCCTAATTGATTTTAAGATTAAAATACAGTTATTTAATGAAGAAAATTGTTTTTCTTTTATACAAATTAAAAATATTCTCGAGGAAAAAATAAACTGAAAGCAAGAATAAAACTCCGTATACTTAAAATATACACTTTTTCAGTAATATGAATGAGTTTAAAACTTTTGAAAGATTTTATTCGTCTCCAAAAAAAAATGATAAAAATGTTGAATTTTTAATCAGTAATTTTCACTATTTATTTTTTTTCTCATAAAGGAATGAAAAAGGGCAAGAATTAAATTATAGATGTATTAAATATATTCAGCTAGCTATAATGGAAAAAAATTGATTTTGGAAAAAGTGTCCTTCATTTTAAAACATATAAATGAAATATTTTATTTTTTCCAGAATTTTTTTTTATTATTTATTCATTTTTAAATTATAAAATAAAAATACAATTACTAAATTATTCTAATCTGTCACTTATAGTTCATTCTTAAGTGTAAATAATTTTTATTACAATCTTTCCATTCCTACAGCTAATAATCAAATTTGAAATTTCAAGCATGTACACAAGACCTTGATTTCGTATCAACTTTAATGTAAATTTTTATACTGAAATAAACTAGTCTGAACTCTACTACTTTGCATTTCCTCGTAAATGATTGTGATATACTTATATGATGATTTTCAATAAAATCTGTGACATGTCAGCCACACATGATTTGCTCATTTGGTGTGGAATGACCCTATTCTAAACATACGAATAGATGATATGATTGAAAATTTTGCAATTTACGATACCTTATACACAGATTTAAAAAAAATAATAATGTTAATAAATTGTATTTCATATTTTTTTCGGTACTAATTGTGAATCGCATTTTTTGTGCAAAAGAAAACTTTCCTATATACAGACATAAATAACAAAAACTTTTAATTATGTGTTTTTTCAAACATTTTATATGACACATGGACTTTTTAATAATTTTTTATGAATATTTAAACTTTCAACTTTAACGGATTTTTTTTTTCAGTTTAAACGCATATCTGAACTCATATGAATGTAAGTAAAAATATTTGTATTTCTAAACTAAATAATAAATAGCAATATTTTTCAGTAATATCTATCTATCTATCTATCTATCTATCTATATATATATATATACATATATATATATATATATATATATATATATATATATATATATAATACAATACTTTCCAAAACACAAAAATTAATCTACAACCATTCATTTTTCCAAAAAATGATTTTGGTACATTTAATGATTCTTAGAGCTGATTAAAGATTTCCTTTATTTCTTAATTGCTTTCCTTATGTCCAAAATATATAAGGAAAAGGTAACAGATATCTCCATCTCCACCCTTTTCACGTATTCAATCCGTTCCGTTTATACTTTTATTTTTTCTTATGATTCTCTTAGATTCGAAGGTATATATTCAGTTGTTAATAACAGATGTAAAACATTGTTTATCTTTATTTACGAAGTAAGGGCAAGATGTTGAAAACGGAGCATATTTTTTGCATATAATATTTTTCAGTTGAGTATACAATTCTGAATGTGTCCATAATTTTTAATATTTAGCTTTTTATTTACACTCTTTATATAAGAAAAAATAGTTTTTAAAATATAACGTACATTAAAAAAGGCATTACAATTATTGCTGCTTTTTTGAAAGATTTTAAATTTTATTTATACTATTACTTTTATTTATTATTTACGAAGTAAGGGCAAGATGTTGCAAACGGAGCATATTTTTGCATATAAAATTTTTCAGATGAGTATACAATTCTGAATGTGTCAGTCATTTTTACTATTTAGCTTTTTATTTACACGCTTTATATAAGAAAAAAAATAGTTTTAAAAATATAACATACAATAAAAAATGCATTGCAATTATTTCTGCTTTTTTTGCAATGTTTTAAAATTTCATTTGTACTATTACTTTTATTTATTATTTAATCATTTATTTTCTTAAGAATAAGAACATATTTTTTTCACACATGTAGGTATTCAAATAATTTGTGTGATGAACTACTGTAAATTCAATAAATTCAATTTAATGAAATTTCCACATGATATTTAAATAAATCTCCTTTATTTCTTATTATAAATAATAAATGAATTAATAATAATAAGTGAAACGTTATTTTAAAATTATACTGAAAAAATAGTGCAACACTTTCTTTTTATCTGTCTCAAAGAGGCAAAAAGAATTAATAAGACTTTATTCTTTTTTTTTTTAAATACAGAAAAAATTAGTTTTTTTTTAAGTTTTTGAAAAAAAAGAAAGAAAAAGAATGAAAAAAATAATGTAGATAGTTGTTCGAAAACGTATACTCATAGATGGCGCTTTAACATTTATAGGCTTTACACGAAAACACATATTAAACGTAAATTATTTAACCATTGAGAAATAATTGGAGACAGTTTTAATATATAGCAATAATTAGCTACATTGAGGTCTCGTTGAAAATAATTTCACTATAAAATAAGTACACATAAAAATTATTTACTTTGCTTTTAAAACATAACAATTATATCTGAACATTGTTCACGGAATGTGTACTATTTTGAAAGAAATACAAAAATATTCCATAAAATTTTGAGAAAACTTATTGGATTTACGGGCATTTATAGTTGCATATTATCAATTACGGAAACTGTACTTTTTTTTAGAAAAATAAATCTATTCCGTAAAATAATACAGAAAATATTGTGTATTTACTGATATTTTTTACAGTAAATAACTTTATTGCAATATACAATGAGCATTAAATTAAAAAAAAGTAATTTATTATATTTTAAAGAATTTCGAAATACTAAGTTCTTTTAAAAAGTATTTTTCCCCTTTGTATTTTTCCCCTTTTAGTTTTAAAATTTTTCATAAATATAAGTATTAACATATTTCACTTTTATTAATTTGGATTAACGGATCATATTCTGTAATATTTATTTGTTTACTCTTTAAAAATATAAACGATAAATCTAAAGATTTCCAATTAGAAAATAATGTGGAACTGTGTAGCTGAGAATGACGCAGTGTCGCTTTTCACGATTGAGTTTAATTTGGTGAATTTTCATCAATAACTAGAGAACTGCAAGAAGTGTAACTGAATTCGACAAAAGTGGTATCGTTGGAAAGATCTCATCGAGAGCAATAAAAAACTCAATGAAACTACCCTTCGGAAATGAGCCGTTTTCGAGATATCCGACAATTTATGTCATGTCACGTAGCTAGTGCATACTGTTCTAGTGCACACTTAATGGCGGTCTGCAAAAAAATGTTTTTTTTCCGATTTTGATGAAAGTGGCATCGTAGCAAAGATATCATTGTGTGAAGTAAAAATCTAAACAGAACAAATCATCTGAAATGAGCCGTTTTCGAGAGATCCGACAATTTATGTCACTTAATGTACTTTCTCAGCAGTGTGCATTAGCAATGTTACACAAATTATCGGATATCTGGAAAACGTCTCATTTCCGACGGGCGATTCCATTCATATTTTTAATCCTCATTATGATATCTTTTCAACGATATCACTTTCGTTAAAATTGAGACTAAATTTTTTTGCGGTCCTCCATTAAGTGTGCACCAGCTACGGGACATAAATTGTCGGATATCTCGAAAATGAATCATTTTCGACGGGTAGTTCCTTTGAGATTTTTACTGGTCTCGATGAGATCTTTCCAGCCATACCACTTTCGTCAAAATCGGTGACTAACATTTCTCGCAGTTCTAGTAAGTAAACTAGTATTGAATGGAAATAAATATATCATTAAAACAGTTTTGCATTTATCTAACCTATATTTGTATTTTAGGAGACAAGAAATATAATTTTGAACCAATACAAATTACGTTTTTCTGCAAATTTAAGGCTTTGTTTCAGACATACACAAACGACAATTTAAAAATTGAAATGGTTTAGATTAATGTACCTAGAGACCTGTAGGAACCTTATGGTTGCAATTAATAACTCACAGATTATTTAAAAAAATCTAAATATTAGTAACAACAATAAAGCTTAATAAACGATTACTCAGAAAGTAATTTTAATTTTTGTCTTATATATATATATATATATATATTTCTTTTTTAATTTCCTCGCGCATTCTGCTTTTGTATTATTGACAAGTTCCTGTAATTACCAAATACCTTCAATGATTTTTTAAAGGGGCACGAATTCCCGCCCCATTTATTCCAACATTAAAAAAAAGAATAAAAACCAATTCATTTAATTAACCTCGATTCCCATTTCATTTTCCACGAACATAAATTAATTTTCAGCAGTAAAACTCCAAGGAAGAAATGTACCTCTCCCCCTAACATTCCCGGAAATTTAAGCAGAAAATGGATTCTTAATCTTGTCTTCATGGAAATGATTTTTTTTTCTATTTTTCTATTTTGTTTCGTTGCCAGTTTTATCAGAAGGTCACAGACTTTAATCTGGTGGAAGTTACGTATGTATCACATTTATATCACTGAAACCAATGATGAATGGAATTAATTGCTCGACAATATTGAATTTTCAGAAAAAAAGTAAAGGAAAAATAAAACAAATTTATTGAAAACATGGATAAAAATTAAAAATATTGGAAAAGTATTTATTTTTTCTTGTAGCAAATTGTTTTTCCTTGAAATGATAATTACTAATAATTATGTAGAATATCTTTATTTTTTTACATTTCCGTGGAACGATTTTTTAAATTAGTCATACATTTCAAGGAAAATAGTATCCGCTACACTAATAATGAACGATGCAAAAAATGTTTAATTTTCTTCGCTTGAATTTAAGTGTATTCTAATGTTTTTTTCTTGATTTAATTTTTGATTTATTTATTTATTTGTTTGGTTTGGTGATAATATGTTTATGTTGGTTAGTTTATGAAATTAATTTTTTGTAAAATACTCTTGATAAGAAATTTTGGTATCCCGTCTTGGATATCCCGTCGACCAAAAAATCTATCGCCAAAGTATAAGATTAAATGTCAGTAATGAATGTTCGTGAATGTCCCATACAATGACATTATATATGATGCACGTGTTTAAAACGTCATTAAATGATTTTTATTTCGACTTTTTATTTGTATTTGTATTATTATTCTAATAATAAAATGTTTTTTAGTTATTTAAAATTAAAATTATGTCGACATATATAATTTGGCTATTAGTTTAACGTTTTGTATAATTTGGCGAAATTGCTTGACGAGATAACCAAGTAGTACCAAAATTTTTATAATACGTTAAATGTTTTCTGACGCTCTAGCTATTCGATAAGTATTACGGTAAAATAATAAAATTGAAACATTTATAGTAAAATTATTTCAATATACACTGAGGAGCCAAAATATTATGAAGATCCGCATGTATTGCTATGACGCATGTATTGCTATCTCGCCTGGATGACATGTAAGGCAAATACTCAGGTGAAAAACGTATTTAACTGCTGCTACTGTGTTTGGGGAACAATTTTTCTCTCTCTTATGCTTGTGATGGAAAGGCTCTTAATCTAAACGACTATCAGAATTTAGAGGTCCAATGGCGCAGAACGTGCGAAATTGTGTGACAAATGCGTTGTTTGTGACGTATCTTAATTAGTACTTATGAAAAGTGTTAGAATGTCTGTGAAAACATTAGTAGATGCCATGGTGTTTGAAGTCAAACGTTACCAAAGAAAAAGAATGTCGAAGATGCTCTTGTTTCTTTAAGCATACTCGAAGCAACTGATTAGATCAGGTGACATACCAATACAATATAGGTCATAGCAGAATTAGTTCTGATCCCACTGTTTATATGATGCTGTTGAATATGACACCACGCTGAAAACTCATGTTCTTTGCTGACAAATCATCATCCGTAAATATCCCTACAGTATCCAGGAAATACCATGACTAGATCACAGATAATTAGTAGAGATTTATCTAGTCGATAAAATCATGATTCATCCTTCAACGTAATTATGAAGATGTCATGGCGAGAACGTGTGTGTAAGCACCTGCCTGATTGCATTATTGCTTTACGGATGACTACGAAGTTTCGGACCGGTGCGTCCGACGTATCATCGCCGGGTAATGGTATGTGTAGCACATCTTTTAATACTCCTATTTCTTTTCTTGATCCTAATTCTAAAACAGTTAAGGCTTTATCTTATTTATGGAATATTAGCCCTGAGGAAACGATTTTTAAAATGAAGTCAAATCCTGAAGGTTAAGATACTTTCACTGCTATAGCTAAAGATTATAATGGAGTCGATCCCACTAAATTAAACGTCAATAGTCCTGCTAATACCGTTATAACTAACTTTAACAACAAAGGCTCTACTAATTCTATCAATGCTAATCTTAAGTCTAAACCTGAGTCTAATAAAGTTAATGAAAAAGATTCTAAAATCATTAATTCTAAAGATGCTGATGAGGACATTATGCCTGTTAAAAAGAAAAAACGTAGGAAAAAATTGCTCAGTAACGCTGCTGATAGTGATAAAATCCCTAGGCCTAATAGCCCACGAATTAATGAGACTCAAGACAATGATTGTGTTATTGAATTGGAATACGTTAGTGAACATTCTATCGTTAGTGAAATTACTCCTAATGAGCAAACTATCGTTAATGAAATTACTGCTAGTGAAGTTAAACCTAATAAAAAACCTAAACCTATAATGGTCGATAATCGCCAAATTAATACTATCCAATTTACTGAGCAACTTAGCTCAGATCTTAAACTTAATTTCGAGGCAAAAATGGCCGGTAATTACCTAAAAATTCTTCCGGAATGTTTTGAAGATAAAATGGCTACGCACGAGCATTTAAAAAAAACAATGTTCAACATTATTTAATCTCCGATAGAGAAGTTATGATTAAAGTTGTAATTAGAGGTCTAAATAAGAATAAAGTTTAATTGGATGACATCCAAAGTGAACTTCAATATAAGGGCTTTTCCGCCAATAAAATTACTCAAATGAAAAGTAAACGGGACGGAAAAATTCCACCGCTATATTTGGTTGAGTTCCCTAAAAAAGTAACACCTACGATATTCTTAATATTCACAATCTTTTCCTACTTAGATTTAATATCGAAAAATTTCGACCTTCAAAAAAAGCTGTGCATTGCTTCCGTTGCTAGCAATTTAATCATGTCAGTGTCCAATGTTTTAATAAGCCTAAATGCGTCGGTTGCAGTGGCGACCACTTATCCAGTGAATGTATTCTAAACCGCCTCCTAAATCTATTAATTGTGATCTCCAGCATCCTTCTAAATGCAAAGGATGTGCTAATTACCTTTTAATGCCTCAATTTCGTAAAAGTTATGCCCAAGTAAACGCTAAACCGGAAATTAAGCCTCAGACTAAAAATAATCAAAACCCTATAAATATCCCCAAAAATAATAATAAACCTAAACCACGCACTCAGCAGCTTTACGAGCTTCATGAATTAACCAGTAATGTTTCATCTATTGTTGAAATTCTCCAAGCTATTAAATCTGAACTGCAAGTCAACACTTTTAACGAAATTCACCCAAAACTCAACAGCGTCTATGTAAAAATTATATCGCAAAAAGATCCTATATCTAAATTACTCACTTTCAGTGAGATGTTAGCAAAGCCTGAAAGTATTTCTAATTAATTTTTAGTGTTATTTAATTAATATTACTGTTATTTTAATTGTTATATTAACTCATTTTTATAATAATAATAATAATAATAATAAAAGATGTCAACGAAATGACACACCTTAGTTAAATATTTTTTATTTGTAAATTTTTTGTAATGTTCTGTACCGTAATTTTTGTAATTTTTGTAATGTTTTTAATGTGTGGTACCTGAAAAGAGCCTTTTTTAATATTCGCTTTGCCACCTTAGCAGTTTACTTCGTTCTTGTTGATCTTGAACTCCATATTTTTAGACTTTATCTCATTTTCTTCTCCTGCGGGCTTGCCCCGCCCTCGTATTTTCGGATTGGCTGCTTCGGCAGCCACTCCGCTTAAATACACTTTTCTCAACTTCTTTTTCTCATTTCCGTCCCCAGCTGTCCGGCGTGCAGTCATGCCTTCCGGGAGCTGCCGACATTTTAAGCCTCAGATTCTGAAATCTATGGTTGTGGTAGAAATATCATGACTCAAAAAGATCTAGAAATCCCAGTTTAAATAAAGTTACCAGTTTAGTTAATTACCAAAAATTTAAAAAATTGGGAAATTTAGTAACTTTACAGATTTCTTTTGCAGTGCAGTAAATTGGATTTGGTACCTTTTGAAGAAATTCAAATATTTTATTATTATTATTATTTGGAGTATATTTATCTTTTATAACCAAATGTTAGTGTAGGTAATGCTTCGAAAAATTTGATTTTTATCACAAAAATATCATTTTCTGGAATGAAATTAAAGATTTTATTGTTATTTTTATTATCTTTTAAAGAAATTAAAGTTTAACGTTTTTAGATGCGTTTGTATTATGTAAATACGTATCCGATCGTTCGATAATTGTTGTTCAGCGCATCCGTCCGTCTGTCCGCTTATAACAGAGTAAAAACTACCCAATCGAATTATTTTAAATTTTAAATGTATAATTGTTGCGTAATTTTGTCGAGCCATTTCATATATTATGAAAATCGGATCAATAGTTCAATTACAGAGACAATCAATCCGTAACATTGCGGCTTATGTTAAGAAATAGTTTCATGTGCGCTTTAATGCTATTACACTTTTCGAACATTAGAAAATTTATATGCATCTATAAATTATATAATAAAATATGCATTCTGTAGAATATGTGATTTAAAGCCTATTTCTATTAATTTAAAGGAACACACAAAACTATTCCATTGCAAAATGGAATACATGAAAATAGATTTTCGGGCTCATTTTACTTGCATTAAACTGTTTTATATTTTATGTGATTGATAGACGTTGCTGAGATTTACAAGAAGGAAAAGTCTTGTTATAGAAATCAGACAGTATTCACTGGGGTGCACATGAGATTTGTTACTATACATTATCCGAAGTACTACATACTGTTACTCCCTAAACTAAATATTTTAAAGCCATTATTATAGTATAAACGCACCTCATTTGATACGCCTGACGCGCAATTTCCGACTTGTTTTAAACATTACTATTAAAACATTAAAATGTCTAATTTTTTTTGTCAAACAACTATTATTACATACACCACACACACACACACATATATATATATATATGTATGCGTGTGTGTGTGTGTATTGTATCCTCAATATATAGTGTTCTTAATAAAATTGGGAAACGATTCTGTAGAAAATTCATTAGTTTTCAAAAGATAAATAAATAAATAAGTAAATAAAAATAAATAAAACATGCAGGCATATGCTAAAAAGAAGCAAAAAAAGGGTAACATTTATAACATTTTTTCATTATGATGTAAAATCCATCCGTACTTTTATTAAGTATATTAAAATGAGGATACAATACAAAAAAATAGAATAATTTTACAAATGTATGTAGACATTTTAGTCTTTTGAACAAAGTAATGTATTAAAAACAGCAAAAATTTAATTACATAACTGAAACAGTAAAAGGTGGCAATCCCAAAAATTTATTCTTATGCTTGTTAATACTTCCTTAAAATGCAGCATAGCAGGTGGAGGAATGCAGCCTATTAGGTGGTTTTAATCAAAATCTAGTCAGCATCATCTTATGTCAACTTATAAAGTTTTATGGAAATTCGTGCATTTGTTTTTGAGACAGAGCTATTTCAGAATCTTAAAGAAAAGGCTCCACAACAGCGACACATTTTCGGTGAATACACCAAAAACTAATCAGGATCAATTTATTATCAGGTATTAACTAAATCTGAAGTTAAATAAAAATCCATGCATTAGTTTTTGAGATACATTTTTTTTTTCGAAATCGTGAAATACGCAGCCTAGAATTTATACCCAAAATTTAAAAAAAAAAACCATATCTATATCAGGGACTAACTGAATCTGAAATTTTAGAAATTCGTGTGCATTTGTTTTTAAGATAGAGCTATTGTGATAATCACGAATAATGCCCCATGACTGCGCCACCTACTAAGCGGTTTGTAACAAAACACCGATAAGGTCCAGTTTACATCATGGTATAACTTAATCTAAACTTTTGTGAAATTCTGTGCATTAGTTCATGAGATAAAGCACTCACAAAATTTATGTTACATACATGTATGTGGACAGAAAGACATTCTCTTAAAACATATTTACTGTAATCAATTACCCGTAAAACGTTGAATTCCATCGAAGATCATAATTCTAAATATTTCACGCATCCAATACTTTCTTCTTATAAAGATAGAAGAAAGTAAATATACATATAAAAGTATGTTTAAAGTTATTTATCCAGTGATATGGGATTTAAATTTATCTCGGAATAAGTAATGTAATTTTATTTTTTATTATTGTTTTCTCTTGCAGCTTCTTTTGTTGTTTAACATTTAAGAGTTTCTTCTTGTCCCATGAGGCAGTTTTATGTGGAGTCCAACAATATTCCAAAATCCCCTTCGTTGACCTTAAATAAAAATCTTAAATCCATTCAGTATTCCCCAAAGTAAATCATCTAAAAATTCGTTTCAAAATAAATTGTTATAAATTCCGAGGAAGTAGAATGTACTTTCCATTCGTATATAAGAAAGAGACCAGTTTTATTTTCTTGCTAAAACCTGATACCGTATTTTAAATTCTGTATATAATTTAAAAGATACTCTGAATTTGATGTAATTTGTTTTTAGAATGTCATTGAAATATATTCATAAATTCCTATTTCGAGAATAGTAATCAGTTTTGTCTGTTAAATATATATCCAGTGAGTCAATTTATTTATTTTATCTAATCTAATATTTTATAGTTAAATTTATACATTAAATAAAGATTTAGTGGAAAATTTCTATTATTTATTTACTTTTCTATTATTATTTATTTATTATTTATTCTTTTACTTAAACTTAAACAAAAAATTTTCTAGCATGTTATTGTAAATTTTACTTGAAGGCTTTTAAACTATTATTTCAAAGAAAGGGAAATAAAAAAAATAAAAATTAACAATATTTTAGCAGCTACATTTGTATAAAATAAATTCTGTTACTTGATATATTAAAATAAATTGAGCAATATTTAACCCATTAAGGACGAGCCTCTTGTTCACAGTTTTTTTTTTTAATTCTTCGATGCCAGTTTTTCCACATTATAATTTTTAAATATTTAACTAATCAAACTTTTGGATTGAATAATCTAAAAAATTCTAAACTAAAATACTGCCATTGAAATAAAATTTTAATGAAATTTATCCTTTTTTTATAAAACGTTTTTTTAATAACCTAAAAATAACTCTTTACAAATTTTCAAAATCAATTTTGAAGTTATATATTGATTATAATTGCTTTACTTGAAAAGTTTTCTTGCCAACCGTCTTTTATGAGTTAAAAAAAACCTTGTGAACTCTCCTTCATATTTTCCGATAATTATTCGTTAAAGATAATAGATAAATTGAAAATCGAAAACTCGAAATTAATTCTTTTAATCATTGTAATTTACAGTAAAAGGAGGACTTCATTCAAAGCATGTAAAAAATATTTGCCCTTTTTATTGATAAGGCTTTGACTGATTGCAGTGACAGATTTTCAGTATTTTCTGACCTTTTAACTTCAAAAATTACGATTTTCGAGAATTCCTGACGGAATTTTTAAAAATGAAAATAGTATTTTAAGTCAGCTTCACTGTAAAAGAAAAAAAATCTGTAAGTTACTAAAAGTTGTATAGGAAGCAGAATGCCTAGAACTTTGTATATAACGGCAACAGCAAAAATTCATGTAACCAATACAAATTTGCATCTAAAGTAAAAAAAAAGAAAAAAAATGTGTAAGGTTAGTCAAAATTCTTTAGAAAACTGAAATTCCAAGATTTTTTTTCAAGCAATTAATAACAATTGTTTCAAAAACATTTTCATTGTATTAAAATACATATCTAAATCTTTATTGTTTTACATTTTGTATAATCAATATATAACTTCAAAATTGGTTTCGAAAATTCGTAAAGAGTTACTTTTAGGTTATTAAAAAACACGTTTTATAAAAAAAGGAAAATAGTGTCAGCAAGCCCACAGATCAAACCATCTAATAATAATGTCATAGTAAAAACAAATCAAACACTCAAAAATGAGTGTCCCTATGCATTGCGAATATTTACAAAATATTGTTTCTTTCAAAATTAATTAGAAATATTTGAAAAATTGCATTTTTTGATTTTTGAAATGAATCATGAAAACATGTTTCTAGTTTTTCGGACTTGTTAGTCTAAATTCTTTTGTGTGATGCATATTGCATTTTATAATTATTTTTTAGAAACATGAGTGCTTCGGCCTATTTGTAGCGAAATTTGTTTTAAAATAGATAACTTCGAAAACACCCTTCTATTTTAAAGACATAATATCTTAAAAAAAAAAATGTTTTTGAAATTGAAATTGAAATTGGCAACGCTAGATGCATTTTTTCGTCATTTAAAATTACTTTTATTTTTATTTTACATTTTGTAAAAACATCTTTTACCGTGTGTCTTTAATAATGAAATATTTGTTTAGGTAAATTAAACAAATCTTTTTAAAACAAAATATAACGAAATTGTATTTTGAAACTATTTCTTGTTAATTTACCACAATCATATATTTTTAATTTTTTTTAATTAATACCTCTGCAATTTTTGATTATTTTTTTTCAAAAATGAATTTGACTCTTTTGCCATTTTCCAAGTATTAAATTACTAAATAAATATTTTCTTTCATTAAAAAATGCTTTTCGACCTTTAAAGAAACATTATGATTATTATCATTTAAGTATTTCATGTACTTTAAATATTAGCTATTTTTTCCAGCAAAAAATAATGGTTTTAACTTTTATATGTTGTATTAATACAGCATAAATAATCTTTAATTTTGATAAAGTACAGTAATTGAAGACATTTTTTTTTGTGTAATGTAATTTGTCTGATTCAAAATAAACATTAAAATAAAAATAGATTTTATACAAAAAATAATTTATAGTTTAAGAAATGTCATTTTATATTGTTTTACTTTTTAAAGCGCAATACCAGTATATAAAATTAGAATGATTATATAAAAATGAAATAAAATTTAAAAACCTTTTTTTTCTAGTTTAAGATAGTTTCTTAGTTTAAGATCGTGAGGCAAAATATGACAATAAGTCCCAAATGGAAATCAATTTATTTATGGTTTTCAAAAATTATGTACATTTGCTTTTCTAAAACAATCATTTAAAAAAATGTAAAATGAAATATCTTCAGCTAATAAAATTTTCGTTAGTTATAATTCAGAAACACATTTTATCAATTTTTCTCAATGTTTATTTCCACCACTTTAACACCAAACATGGAATAAAAGTAAAAAAAATATCTGATTTTCTAAAAAAAATGTGCAAGTTAATTTACTTTTCGAAATTAATGTCGACATAAATTAATTAGTTAAATAGTATTCTAAATAATAAAAATTCTATAGTTATTACGTAATTTAACATTTTATTCATTTTTTACAAAATTAATACTAGCATATCCATATATATTTAATTTCCTGCAAACAGAATACAGTTGATAGCAAAAATCTACAAATATGAAATCTATTCAACAAATTACGATGCCAATTTTAATATTACGTTTTAGCATAATCTTGTCTCTTGTTTTCAGATTTTGGAAGTTCTTTTCTTCCATAAAGCTTTGCATTAATATAATTCTTGCAGACTGATCACAAACATTCATTGAGGCTTCAAATATTTGTTTAACACATCGTTCTTAAGATTGAGTTTGTCATTAAAATTCCTTAAATTTTAGCACTGGAAACTTATTTTGTACATTTTTTTTAAGTTTTTGTCCTAAATGTACTGTAAAAAATGGCTGTGTTAAAAAAATTAAATGAATATAATCCGCTGCTTCAAAACTGAAATTTGGAAGCTTGAAAAAAACTAACCACGTTCTTCATCTTTTTATCTCGGGTTGCTGAGAATACGATTAACAGCTCATTCCCGGATGTGTTTGTCTGTCACGTTATTGTCAGTCACGTTAGAAGGGTAAATAACCAACTTATATCGCAAGACAGATGCGATACAAATTTCGTTGTTCAGCTTTCAGCTTTTGGTTATCTTTTCAAGTACATAGGCGGAAGAGTACTCAATTTAATCAAATTTGTCTACCTGAATTTACTTTCGCAATCTTTTAGAAGCAATGCAATAGGTAAAGAATATAATAAAATCCTTTTGTGCAATCATCCATTTCCAAAATAAGATGCTTTTGTGACTATTCATTAATTAGTATGTAACATACATATATTCCATTGTAAGGGTCTTCATATGTCTCAAGCAGACGTATGTCTTCTTTTTATCATCCTGTATTCGCCTTTTTTCGGTCACATGCAATAACTGAACATATATCGGAATAAACATTTTTTCAATTGCAAAGAATAATTTGAATGAACAAATACAAAGTTTGTATGTTTTAAATTTTAATTTAGTTTAAAAAATCATTTTAGTGATTAAAATTTTAAAAAAATCATTGTACAATTATTATAATTATTCATAAGTCACTTTTTTAAATTGCAAAAAATAAATTCAAAAAAAAAAAAAAAAAAAAAAAAAAAAAGAGAGAGAGAGAGAGCTCTTGACGATCTTATTTTTAAAAAAATCTGTTAAAAAGTCATTTTAATTTTTAAAAATATTTAAAAAAGAAAACTGAGTGCAGAAGTATCGTGTACCTTCTAGTAACATGATCCGAAGATTTGGATGAGCGAGGAACTTTGTTGCAAAAGATATGATTTTTTTTATCAATTCCTATTAACAAACGAAATAATCTAATACATAATTTCTGTTCAAAGAAATATATGTGTGAGAAAAGAAGTATATGTGTTCCAATATTTATGCTTGAATCATATTTTGTAATGATTTAAAATATAAATGAAAGATAACAAATTATTTTTAATAATAATAATAATTCAAGTATAAACATTAATAAAAAAAAAAAAAAACATTATGCTATGATTTAAAAAAATAAATGAAAAGTAAAAAATTTTTTTTAAATATAGCTTTTTGATTCCAATTATTATATGGCATTAAAAATTGAATTTAATAGAATATTTTAGTAAGTTCTCATAAAATAATATGCAAAAATAATGAATTCTGTAAAAACATATCTCCACTTCTTCACATCACCCCAATTAAAATCTGAATTTTCTCACTTTTCGTCTATGACTTTTCCACCACGTGGAATAATCATTGTCTTATACTTTGTTGCTATAATTCTTTTTATAGTTGCAACTATTAGTTTGTGACTTAATAAGTCCATTTTACAATACCTAAAAATAAGAATTACTCGAGTGTTCAATATGCATTTTCAATCTCATTTTTATTGCTAACTTAATTGTTTTTAGTATTTTGTAAATACAACAATAGACCTTTTATAAATAAACAGTTAAGTTAAATATAAAAATCCTATGCTTGTTGAAAAAAAAAAACTGATTATTTTAATGTTGCTCTAAGGTAAGGACAGGACACTGTGACTCAGGAGGGATGGGACATGTCCCATCCGTGCCAAATGATATCTCTATTAAAATAATTATTCTTAATAACATACAAGTTTTTGGTATTTTATATTGATATTTTATGTTTAGGATACAAATGTTTCTATTTATGTTATATAAAGAATGTTACATTTGTTTTCTGAAGTAAAGTCTATTTTTGTTTTGTATCTTTAAAGCAAATATAAAATGAACTAAAATACATAATTAAAAAAATAAATAAAAATTGAAATAAATTAATATTTATAGCTCTAAATAATCAATTTTTATGCATTTAGATCTTAAATAAATTTCAAACGGTTTCTTCTGTAAATGGTTTTTTGCGCTAAATTATCCAAACTAAGTGAAACGCATGTAAATGTATAATCTGACGCAAAGAAACCATTTACATAAATATAGCTTACAATTTTGAATAACGTGACACAAATGATAAATCAGTTTATTGAGATAAATGCATTACAATGCATAGTATAGATTCGATGCAAATTATATATTTAACAACGAAATGTAAATTTAAAACAGTTTTTTAGATGTATAAATATATTTTACCAAATCAAAAGGAAAAAAATGAATTTTAAAGCAAACTTTTTAAAGGCACATAAAGGAGTCACCTAAATTTTATATCATATATTTTAAAACACATATGTTGAATTTATGGGAGATGTGTGTGAAACAGCATAGGTGAATAAAGTTGTATATATCTCTTCATGTTGAAAATAACTTTTTCACATGCTATTATAAATAGAAAAAAAATAAAATGATTAATGAAATACTACCAAAATGCATTTTTCAATTAATAGCATGGCGTCCCTCAAAATTTGATATCATTATTTTTAAAATTCGTATTCAAAATTTTTAGAACCATAAAATAAACAGCTACGTCAAAACTTTTAACCCATTAAGGGTTTTTGTATTTATTATTACATGCCTTTCATTGCGCCTTCATCATACGGCTTCATTTTAAAAATGAAAAAAATATTATAGATTTCCTGTTTATATAAGAACTGCAATTTGCATCTTAAAACTTTACTTCGTAAAGCATCGAAAATAAACCCCCTTTGGGAGACTAGAAATTTTAATAATTTGAGGGATACCTATAATTGAAACTTTTGTAAAATAATATAAAATTAGGAGAGCGAGGGAATATAATAGGAATTTATAAATTTACCAGGATTTATGCAGCTTTCAAAATATATAAGAGAAGTGGCTTATTTTTTGAAGGGGCTTACATTCGGTATTTTGCGGTAATTACACGTTAATTACATTGCTTGTATTTTTTCAATTAAAATCCAGAAACACTCTTTTAATTCAAAACGATATTATCATTTATTACTTTATGAAAACCCATCTGATTTTTCACATAATTGAATACAGTGGCACCATTTCCATGTAACACATTGGCAGATTTAGAGTTTGATATACTTTTAATTTAAAACATAATACGGAATAACTGCGATACGGTTTTTCCAACACTATTCTGTACGAAAAGCACTCCAATTTTTAAATCAAATATCAAAAGTTGGAAACTGTACGTCAATCATTGAAAATTATTTGCGTTCGTATTTTAATAAATGTTATAAATATTTAGATCATGGTGCAATAGTTTCTGCAATTTTAAGCAAAAATGCTTTAAAAAAAATATCATGAATCTGTATATTAAAATGAGTAACATGGAAATAATATGAATCATCTTAAAAAAGACGGAATCACCATGGTGATATCTAATCATTATCTAGCATGGGATAGCATTAAAGTAATGACGTATAATAGTATATAATAAAATAATTACCATGGCAACTCCAATAATTGTTTAACATACGATATCTTAAAATTAATTATGCGTGGTTCAATTAAATGGAATAAAGATATTTTTTGTTAACATCTTTTAATCCTTGATTCAGTATTCATAAACGTTGTCACGATTATGTATATAAATTATACATAGTTATGTGTCATATATAGACAATCAGACAGACATATAGACTTACAAGATGACCACTATAAGGCGCAACGTATTTATATAATTACAAACTCATTTAAAAATGGAAGATATATCTCAAAATTGCTTTCAAAGTCGAACAGAAATGTCACTGACAATAATATTTTGACTGACAAATCAACAAACTTTCATAAATGTCAAGAAATATTTGTTAACTTAAAAAAAAGAATAAGATGAATATACAACTAAAAAATATACAACATACGCTTGTTTTATTAATATTTCAGGTATTTCTTTATTTCATTAATAATAATTAGAATTATATGATAATAGAATAATTTCTATGTAATAGAATACCATAATAGAATATTTATAGAATATTACAGAACATTTATCGAATTATATTTTATAGCATTATATAACTAACTCTACAATTTAACATTTTCTTTATTTTATCAATGATAACTGGAATATTCGTAAGTATTAAAAATCAGTATTTAAAATTAAAAATTATTAAATAACGAAGTTCAGGCTATTCTTTAAGCAAACATCAGATTGTGTAAGATTCAAATATCATTGAATTTTAACATTGAATAACATAATTATATTTCGCTCTTTATATGTTTAATTTATCCTCTTGATAATTCAAAGAAATCATAGAAATCGCTCAATATCTTATCATAAAGTTTTTTTTTGTGCAGATACAAAGATAATAAATGAAAATATTTAATTAATACCAATATGTATAAAGAGAGAGACAGGTCATATAGAGAGATATCGCTAATCATTAAGTCCCCTGGTTGTATTCGATGAACCTATATTTTAATTAAATCAGAATTTTGAAACCACTAATTTTATTTTGCGTTAATTTAATACAGATTGGATTAGTTAAGTAATGAAATTGTCTAAACAAATTACATATTCAATATTTTAAAAACTGAATTTCATTAACCATAAGACGTGATACTGGAGTTCATGAAAAAATGTAGTTTTAAGTAACATACGGAATTAAAATATATTTTTTTTATACAGATATATTATTTTTAACATTCTTTATTTTATTTTCCTGGTTGCAATGTAAGATCTCGAATGGCTATATGAAATTAAAAATAATCTGTTATTTTTATCTAAATTTAATATTTCGTATGTATCTCGATAACTACTTGCAAAATAAATAATTAAAGTAGTATTAATATTTTGTGATTGTAAAGTGCAATAAAATAGATTGGAAATTTTAAAGAAAGGAAATGAAGAGAGTTATGCCCTTAAGAAATGATTTCTTTTTTCAGCTCAGAGGCTATGAAAGCCTGACAGCTAATTTACCAGTAAATTCTATATGTATGTACATATATGTGTACGTAATATAACTTTGGACAAAAATATCCGATTACTTTAAAATTCTGGATATAAGTTCAATCTGATAAGCCACTTATTTGATTAGTTCAGAGCACCTTAGATATTTATAAGGGGTAGGGCTGGAATTAACTGCCCTTATTTTAGATAAATCTGTGTATCATGCAGAATTATCAGATTTTTTTCAAAAATTAAATATAGGATAATTCTGATAAGGCTCTTCCCTGATTAGTTTCTCGACTTCAATAATTAAGTATAAAGGGAAGGAGAGGGGGTGGTGTTAGCACCCTCTTTGAATTATTTAAATGGTGTTTTATGCCGAATTATTAAATTTGCTCAAAATTTTGAATATAAACTATATATGATAAAGTAAATACTTGAAAATTGTTGGGTGTTCAATGTTTAACTATAAATGGAGATCGGGGTAATGTAAATAAATGGGTTTTTATGCAGAGACATCCAGTTTACACTAGACCTTAAGGGGTCTCAGGAGTCTTACTTTTTACCTGGTAGTGCAATTTAGCAACATACACATTTGATTTTTTTCTCAGTCCCTATTAAACTTAAATGCATAAAACTTTTTATGTAAACAACTTAATATCTCTTCTATTTTAAATAATTTTTTTAACATTCTATATTGAATTTTCATTATATATTTTTTATATTTAATTTTGATTTAAAATTTAAATTGTTTTTTGACTGCGCGAAACATTTCTCAAAAAATAATAAAGCAATTTGTATGAAACTTGGTAAATATCTTCATTTTAAATTTAAGAACAGCTTATACCTCAAATTTAGAATTTTAATTACATTGATTATTGATAATTGGCAATATTTTTAATAAAAAGTGATTTCTTTTTCATTTTTTTCAATTTCAATTTAAATTTTAAATAAATAAATGCTAAAATTGCTTTAAAATGAGATATACGTTCAAGATACATTAAGTTTACACCATTATCAATTTTTTTATCGGTTCTTGAACTAATAGTTTTGCTAGAATCCTGCGCGCAATGGATACAAGTCTAACTTTTTTAATCAAAATTAAACATTAAAAAAATAAAATAGAATTTCACTGTAGAATATTAAAAAATATATTTTTAATAGAAGAGATATTAAGGTGTCTATATTTAAAATTTTATGCATTTATGTTTAATAGGGACTGAGAAAAATAATCAAATGTGACATGTTGCTAAGTTGCACTACCAGGTAAAAAGTAAGACTCCTGAGACCCCTTAAATTGAAATATAAAGTAAGGATTTTTTACTAAAATTAAAAACTCAAATATTAAAGATATATAATTTTTTTCTAATAACTGTATGGTCCAAAAGATAAATATTGTGTCCCATTTATAAAACACAAACTAAAGTTTTGTTTGTCATTCATAAAATAGAAATGTATAGTTACAATTTACAAATAATTTATTCCCCGTTTTTTCTTTTTCTATTCTTTTTTTCATTCTTTGTTTTTGTTTTTTCAAGTAAAAATTAAAAATTTTTAAATTTAATATTTTTAAATTCAAAAATATACATCGATTACCACAAAAGTAACAAAATAAATTTACAATGTACATTGAAGATTATATGTGTTTCAAACGTAACAATTGGGCAAAAATAGTTTCTATGCATACACTAAAATTGCTTATAAAATAAGAATACATTATCTTAGAAAAAGTAGAAACAAAAAGAAGTTTCAAAATATAAATTTGTCAGTAGTGTTTAAAACTACCTCGTAGACTCCGTCCCTTACCCAAAACCTCCCTCCTAAAAAAAATGATATTTTATATCTCCAGGACATTTTGAAGATCCACACTTTCTCGAAATATCATCATAACCGGAAGAAATGCTTCTTTTTTTCTTCTTTTAAAGCAGTAAAATCGGACTTCTACTTTTATCAATAAAGAGTTGAAAAATTAAAATGGAAGGAAGTGGAAGATAATGATTTCATTTTTCACAATTATATAAAATAATCATAATATAATACCAAATTGAAGTGGAAATATAAATGTCCGTTTAAAAAACTTGCCGTTTATATTTTAAAAAAATGAAAAGAAAATTAAAATGAAAAATAAATACCCATTTTTATTCTATAATGTGTATTTAATCTTCAAACATATTATTTTAACCCTTCACTATGCGATTTTTTTTCTATTTCTAAGGGTTTTTTTTTTTTTTTTTTTTTTTTTTTTTTTTTTTTTTTTTTTTTTTTTTTTAAATCTATGCATTATTCAAATAATGGGGAAAAAATTAGATTTCAAATTTTCAGCTAAATTTTCGCCTTCATAGCTTAATCGAGTTTTTGTTTTGTTTTGTTTTTTGTTTGCTTTTTTTGTTTGCTTTTTTTGTTTCTGAAGAAATCGATTCGATTTTTCGATAAGTGTTAGTCTATTCTGATCTGTTCTTCATCAGTTACAGCGTTCATTTTAAAAAATTACACAGAACACCTTGAGAATTATAGCGTTTTAATGTATGTGGCTAGATATGGCACACTTGCAGTGAATGATTAACATCATTAATATATTTTACTGTTTGCAATTTTAATAATATTTTAGAGTGCAAAATATTTGAAATTCACAAAATTCACAAATATGAGTTACAACTAGGCGCGTTTATTCTATTTCTAAATCTCATTGTTTCTTACAAGCTAATCTTTTGAAATTAATATTTCTATACTGATTTTTTTTTTTACTATATGATTATTTATTTCCTTTTACCGCAAACGTTAAACTCTTTAGAAAAGTGAGGGTCTGATATATTTAAACACACACAACAACTCGTTTTAAAATGAAGCGTATAAAAAATTCACGCATGTAAAAATAATTTTCGATAAATTTTAAAAATAATATGATTAAGTTTTAAAATAATTGAAACTAACTAATAGAAATACTAAATATTTTGCGAGGGAATCAAATTAAAATTATAAAGAAAACAAAATTAATTTTAATAAATATTGTGAACTAGTGTATAGCGTCTGTTGTATAGTATTTATAACGTATTGCGTATAACGGTTCAAGTTATCTATAATTATACATTTTTACCAGTATTTTTATTTTTCAAAGTATCAATTTACAAGACTTTTGCTAGATGTACTCCTGTTATTTTGTCCAAAAAAAAAAAAAAAAAAAAAAAAACATGCTTTGAATAGTGCATGTGTTTGTCATTAGCTCTTAATCTTCTTCTTCTGTAATCCTCATCTTCTATTAATAAGCCTGTCAATTACAGATAGGAAACTAGGAAGCCCGTCAATTTTTATTATTTTTTAATCATTTATTTTGTTTTAACCATTTTTTATAGAAGTGTGCTATTTTGATAATATAAAACTTAAGATATAAATCTATGCAAATATTTATGAAAATATACATTCTTAAAGTAATGCATGATTTAAAAATAGAAGTTTACATTAGAAGAGTGTTTCTGCGTTCAAAATAGATATTTAAAAGAAGAATTTTTTTTCAGCAAGTTTAAACCAAATGTAAAAAGATGAAAGAAAATGCTAACATTATTTTTAACACAACGGAAAAAAATTGAATTTATCGACTTTTGGCATAACTGCTTTATAACGCAGTCTATATAAGTATTTAAAGGATTTCATATTTGAAATTAATTACTAAAATATGGACGATATTCATGTTCATAGCAGCAGGCATTTGGTCTTTTTCGGAGTTCATTGCAAGGCAAATTAGGATTGCGTGATCTAACATTATATTTACTCCAAGTTTTCTCACTTCATCTATTAAATTATTCCGTTTTAATAAATCCTATTCTGGTTATTGTTTCTTTTTAATTTAAACTTCAACAAGAACTAAAATCTATATCTTAAAGAAATAAAGTATGTTTGTTTGTTTATTTGTAGGAAGTTATATCTGTAACTATTGAAACTAAATCAAAAGTAATGGCATCATTATAATAATGTTTTTTTTTTTTTTTTTTTTTTTTTTTTTGTAGAATCCGATGGTATATATATTTTTTTTCAACATAAGCTATATGTTAGGGTGAAAACCAACCGATAGAAGCTGGAGTACTAAAGTGCTCTAAAAATGCAATTTTTGTGTTACTGAAGGGCTAGACACATGAAATTTAGCATGTAACTTATAATATGTGAATGAATTATAAGAAAATTTCCTAAAAATTTGAAAAAAAATGAAAATGCACGAAAAGCGTTCTAAAAATTTCTCAATAAAGTGTTGGAAAGAATATTTTTATTATAACTACAATATCTATAGTAAATTCATGCGGATGCGATATTTTGTGAATTCACGAAGTTATGAATATTTTCTTTTCCCACGTAATTTTTTTTTTCGTTTTTACTTCTTTCCTGTAAGAATTGTTCTTATGAAAAACAATCAGTATAAAAGTTGTAGCTAAAATTTAAAAAAAATCTGAAGAATTTAACTGGATATGAAATCTGGATAATTGACAAAGTTATGATTATTATCTTCCTCAAGCATTATTTTTTCCTTCATTTGAGCCCATTTTTAGATTTATTAAATATTTGCCGTACATAAATTTTTGGCATCATATGGATAAAATAACATGCTATATTAAAATAATTCAATATATATATATATATATATATATATATATATATATATATATATATATATATATATATATATATATATATATATATATATATATATATATATATATTAAAAAGTGCAAAACAGGCTTTTGCGAAAAATGGTTATATGTTAATTTTAATTATTTTTCGCAGAAAAGCTATTGTCAATTGGCGAATACTTCTTTCGGAGACACCTTTTATTTTATTTGATTATATATATATATATACACACACACATTTATATGTATAAATATTTTTAATAATGGTTATTTTAATTATATATAATTAATTATATCTATTTGGTTTCTAATATAAATTTATTTGTTAACTGCACCTCTTAAATGTTGGCAAGATGAGATTGGAAATTTGAGTTGATATATTTTTTTTCTTTCTCACATGGTAACGATTTTATCGTGCTAGTTTATCTATTTCATAATTTATTATTGTTTTCATATTTGTCCAGTATTTTTCATTGAATTAAATTTTGCACTGGCGATTAATTAGGTAATTTAGAAATCATTTTTAGGATTTTTCTGATTTCTATTCAGAAATTAATGTGTCTATTCAGTATTACCCTTATAACGAACTAAATACTACATTTCCAATACTTCGTACTTGTTCCAATATTTGCCAACTCTTCTGTTTGATTAAGTTTGTTATTTTCTGGTTTATTCTATTATACATTTTGATGTCAAATTGTACTACTGTATAATGGTTCTGTATATATAAATATATAAGGTACCCTGGGGTAATAACGCCACGTTAAGGTTCTAGCAATTTTTACGGCTCAGTTTTAGTTTGTATTTTTCAAACAAATATATGATTTGATACAGCAACTCATTGACTATCTATATAAAAAAAATAATTTAACAGATATGAGTACATAAAATGTAATGGCGTGATTTCTTGACCAATGCTATTTCGCGTTATTACCCACCTATATGGGTAATAACACCATGCAAAAAAAACAATGAAATAAGTTGGATTAATTGATTGTAGACTGCCCAATTCTAAAAATACAAATTCTCAGCTCTAGAAATTGACAAATTGCATTCTAAGCTATCGAAAATGTTCAATTTTTTGTGAAAGTGTAAGAAAAAAAAAGGTGTGGTGTGGGGAGGGGGGGATGAGGCAAAAGAATATCAGACCGTGAGCTTCTTTTTGCTTAAAAAGGAGCGTTTAAATAGAATTATTAGAAACATTGCACAGTTTTAACTGTGTTTATTTGAATCAGTATTTAGGATGTAGCTATGCCACTGTAGGGAATCAACCGGGGTAAAAATTGCAAGGATTGGCGTTATTACCCCGTTATAGTTATTGCGCTGTACATTTTAAATTACAAATTATCTCGAGAAGATATCCAAGATCTTCAACAACATTTTGAAAGGCCATGAAATGTACTACAAATTTATGTAATTAACAAAGTATTTCCGGATAAAAAAAATAGTCTTCACATCACAAAACGCATCTCGCAAATTTTAGATGAAGCGTTAATTTTAGCTGCTTGTAAAAACAATAAGACCTAAAAATGAAATAAATTAACTTGAAGCTGTTTTTGGCGACTTATATGACTCAAAACCCTTCTCCGAAGAACACATGGGTGTCATTTACCAGATTATTTCATAATTATGGAAAATATTAGCACTTGGCGTTATTACCCCGTCTGGCGTTATTACCCCAGGGTACCTTATATTACAGTTTTTCAGCAAAGACATTTGTAAATAATATTTTCAATTATGTTAAGCTTACAAAAAATGGGATCAATAATGTAAGTAAGATAGGACAGTTGTGTTAATAGCTCATTTTTCATTCCAAAATAAATACATTACAATACGTAATTTAAAAAATCGAACATTAACTAATATAATAAGTTACTTTTTAAAATATTTAATGTCGAATGCTGAAAATAAAAATATGTATAGTTTGTGCAACTCGGTTCCTAACTCCATTCATTCCGACAAACATTCTTAATTGTGTTCGATAATTAATAAAAACTTTATCCACTTTAGAGGAATTTTGTATTTTTTTCTTCGGTGATTCAGCTTTAATTCATAGAAATTATTTGGATAAAAATAGAAAAATTAATTTTCTTTTTTTCTGTTTGTTTAAAGTACAATTTTTTCTTTAAATGCATTTTTGAAGAGTAAAGAATATGTACATGAAAATGCGTGGTAGAAATATTGTAAATTAAATTTTCTGTTTTTAACTTAAAATTAGTTTCGTTTCGTGGACATAGTCAAGTGAAATGCAGTTGAATTAAGAGATACTGATAATTGTTTCCTCCATTGATGACAATGCCAATTGAATGCATGGTGATATTAGATCTTGGACTCATTGGAGAATAGCAAGTGTAACTGTGCGACAAGCCTCTACGATGTGCTGCATCAGATCAATAGGTGAAGTATGCTCAGTTATACAGATCTGTGCCTTGATGTAGCCGCAGAGGTAGAAGTCTAAGGGAGTCAAGTTTATCAAACGGTTGTTCTACTGGACGCAATATCCAGCGAATATTTAGCCGAACTTGCTAGTTTGATAGTGAGTTTGATATAAACGAATGTTCATTTCTTAAATTCAACCATTTTCTGATATGGCAAAAAAAAGTATGCTTACTATTCTGTTTAATTTCAGTAATCCATCCTTCTTTTTGTATACAAACCCTAAAATTTAACGAAAAATTTTTGACGGAATAATCCTCTTTACCTTTATCTGATTTCGCAATACCGGATAAAGGTAGTTTCGCTGTGAAAAGGACATTGCACCCTTATTTCGATCTCCAATTATTTTCATTCATCTTTTAACTGAATCTCTCAATGAAAAACGAAATCTAGTGTAAAAACCACAAACTTTGAAGTTTAATATTTGCGTCAATTTCTACTTCACAGAAGTCAACCTTTTCGTGTTATATCTGTTATGATACTTGTAAAATTTTGCTAAGTATAGCTATAGAGTCCGGGGGAGCGTATAAAAATTAGATTTAGGGTCAATCCATTTCAAGTGGTCCAGAAAATATTTTTTTGGTCGCTCGACCATTTTTAAAAAATCTGAATTTTTTTGTACAACAACCCTAACATGACGGAAGTTCAAAATGACCGTTCTTTTAATTTTACTATTTTTTGTTTGTGCATGGCGGCCATCTTTGTTTCATCGTGTGCAGCGATTTTCTCAGATACTAGGATACACAAAATTGTAAATATCTCGTCTTCTATTTTCCCAATTAAAATGGGGTTTGCAGCATTTTGTTCTGAATAAAATAGGCTAAATATACAGTCATAGAAAAATTTTGAAAAATAAATTTTTACAGGTGAAATTTTAGCACAAAATGCACGATTTTTTCCAAAATCTATCCGTTTGCAAGAGGAAAATTTTCATGCAAGGGAAACTGTCAACCTTACACAATTTTTTATACAAATAGGTCAAAAGTACGTGTACTCATACACCAAGTTCCAGATCTGGAAAATGATTTCTCTTTGCGAAAAAAATTCCGAAATTCGTCAAAAATTTCAAAAATCGCACTTTTTAGGCTTTGATATCTCTGGTGGGGCACGAGATAAAAATCTGAAATTTTGGCCTATGATAGTATTGTGTAGTAGCGTTATGTACAAAAAATTTCAAGAAGGAGATTTGACTACAAGCTGAGATACGGTGATTTAAAAAAATGTTAAGAAATGCTATTACGAGTATATAAGGAGAAATGAGATTAGTCTTTTTTATTACAATATTTACCCAGAAAATATCGTTTGTTGAAAACAGTTAAATAATAAACATTTAATTTACAAAATACTATGTATGCTCAAGAAAGAGCTTAACAATATTTACGAGAGATGTTATGAGTTCGACCAGTTACTCTTGTCAGTCCATCAGGCTGTTCTTTCTAAAAATTTTATTTAAAGCCCCCCCCAAGTTTTGTCAATGAAACTTAACTTGAATGAAATTCTTTAGGTTTAATAATTGAAGCCATGTCAACTCGATCAGTTGTAATCCATTGTCTGTAATTTACTTTTCCTGAAATGTGTTCCAAGTAAAATTGTTGCAATAGCATTTCTAGTAGATTTGTTCATATGGACAAATAGTGTATTGGCTTAGCATACATTCTGAATTGTTTAAATCACACAGAAGCATTTGAAAAATATATTTGTAATTAACATTTAACTTTTTACCATAAATAATTAATTTAAAATTTTGGAGGTATGAACAATTACATAGTAGGTTACAATAGTTTGGCAGTATTGTTTTCACATATTGTCCATGTCATATCTCAGCTTGTAGTCAAATCTCCTTCTTGAAATTTTTTGTACATAACACTACTACACAATACTATCAAATGCCAGAATTTCAGATTTTTATCTCGTGCTCCTCCAGAGATATCAAAGCCTAAAAAGTGCGATTTTTGAAATTTTTGACGAATTTCGGAATTTTTTTCGCAAAGAGAAATTAACTCCCAGATCTGGGACTTGGTGTACGAGTACATGCACTTTTGACTTATTTGTAGAAAAAATTGTGTAAGGTTGACAGTTTCTCTTGCATGAAAATTTTCCTCTTGCAAACGGATAGATTTTGGAAAAAATCGTAAACTTTGTGCTAAAATGTCACCTGTAAAAATTTATTTTTCAAAATTTTTCTTCCACTGTATATTTAGCTTATTTTATTCTGAACAAAATGCTGCAAACCCCATTTCAATTGGGAAAATAGAAGAAGAGATATTTACAATTTTGTGTATCCTAGTATCTGAGAAAATCGCTGCACATGATGAAACAAAGATGGCCACCATGCACAAACAAAAAATAGTAGAATTAAAATAACGGTCATTTTGAACTTCTATCATGTTAGGGTTGTTGTACAAAAAATTTCAGATTTTTTAAAAATAGTCGAGCGACCAGTGCTGGACCACTTGAAATGGATTGACCCTTTAGTAATTTTTATAAAATTGATTTTTTACATTAACAATGCACAACGTGAATATTTATCTCATTTCAAAATTCTTTGCAGTTGGAATGATGTGTTTTGTGTGAAGAAATTAAATGTAGGTGATAATAAGCGTATTGCATCCCTGCTTCATTAATTAACACAAAATTCCTGATTAATTTTTAATGCAACTTTTAATAACGTTTAACAAAATTTCATCATTTAATAAGGTGAAAGACTTTATTTAAATAAATCTTTTAGAAAACACATGACACATAAAAAAATCAAAGTTTAGCAACTTCCATCAACATTAAAGGTCTTTAATATTTCCCTATATATGATACACACACACATACACATATGCACGTATGCATTTTAATGTGATACAATTTTGTGGAGTTCAAATATTATAATATTTAGTTGAAATTTTCCCTTTAGCAATTTCTGTCTTGAGATCTGTAAATAATCCAAAGAATTTATAAAAAATAAATAATAAACATAAAAAGGTAAGTTTAAAAATGTGTGCAACAAATTTAAATATTCCAATAACAGTTATCATCAATAGATATTGCTAGAAAATATTTTGATTCTCTGTAAATATAAAATATATGTTGTACACAGTACATATTTCACATTAAACTCTTTTTAGCGCATTTCAGCTCTGTATATCAGAATTAAAATGTTTAAAGTAGAGTAATATATTCAAGTGCATAATAAATTATTCTTCTATGTAGGTGGTAATATAACGGCATTCATTTGAGTGTTGCTGTAAACGAACTATAAATAATACAACAAACGTTGGTAGCATATATCAGTTTCATGCTTTCCGTTTTATTTCATTTTTATTCTTAATTTTTTTCTCAAAATTGCATTTCAAATTTTAAATTTTAAAAAAAGACTGATTTTTTTTCTAAATTATTAGCACGAGGTGGAACCCGTCGAAATTCGACGAAAGAGAATTTTTTACAAAGAACTGTTTCACTGATTTATAATAAATCTACTAAATCAGTTACAGTAAAAAATGCTTATTGGTCAGTCTTATAATCTTATAATAATCTTAAATTGGCCAGTCTCATTTTCAAACAAATATCATTTTAAGCTGAAACTTACAAAATACTATAAAACCCAGTTTTATTTGAGAAACACCGAAAAAACTGGCGATAAATATATATCAATAAATATAAAAACTTTGTTAAATCACCATAAAAGAAAAATTATACAGGACGCGTTTCGAGCTGCAAAATTACCGCTCGTCTCCAGCTGGTCCAAACACGTGTCCCAACGGACAGAGTGGAAATAACAGTGAAATAAAGAGGGAGGAGATTACACAGAGTGCGACAGGTGGCGCTGCTTGTCAGAGCCAAGGAGAAAGAGAAAAGTAAAGATAAACTCAAAGAAGGAGGGAGGAGATTACAAAGAGTGCCCCAGGTGGCGCTGGCTAAAAAACCAGGTGGCAGAGAAAAACTAATGAAAGATAAAGAAAACAATTGAAAAATAAATAAAATAAAATAAAATAAAATAAAATAAAATAAAATTAAATTAAATTAAAAAATAAATAAATAAAAATAAAATAAAATAAAAAAATTATTTAAATAAAAACTAAAAATAATTATAGTAATAATAATAAACTACAAAAGTAATTTCCATGCAGGAGAAAGGGAGGGGGATGAAGAGAGATCGTTGACAAGAGTATTACAATTTTTATAAATAAAATAAGCTTCGTGAGTATCTAAATGAGAAGGAGAGGCAGGATTAGAAATAATTCTGGCCATGGAAAAATTGAAAAAATGACCGGAAGACCAACAGTGAGAAGCAATGGAAGACCTAGATAATTCCTGATTTTTAATGTATCTCTGATGTTCATCCAATCTTTTCTTCAACGCTCTTCTGGTCTGACCAATATAACCCAAATTGCAAGAGCAAGGAATAAAATAAACACCCCACCGGTTCTCAACAGGAATAGGATCTTTCAAAGGATTCTTCATAGGAATCAGGAATTATCTAGGTCTTCCATTGCTTCTCACTGTTGGTCTTCCGGTCATTTTTTCAATTTTTCCATGGCCAGAATTATTTCTAATCCTGCCTCTCCTTCTCATTTAGATACTCACGAAGCTTATTTTATTTATAAAAATTGTAATACTCTTGTCAACGATCTCTCTTCATCCCCCTCCCTTTCTCCTGCATGGAAATTACTTTTGTAGTTTATTATTATTACTATAATTATTTTTAGTTTTTATTTAAATAATTTTTTTATTTTATTTTATTTTTATTTATTTATTTTTTTATTTTATTTTATTTTATTTTATTTTATTTTATTTTATTTTATTTATTTTTCAATTGTTTTCTTTATCTTTCATTAGTTTTTCTCTGCCACCTGGTTTTTTAGCCAGCGCCACCTGGGGCACTCTTTGTAATCTCCTCCCTCCTTCTTTGAGTTTATCTTTACTTTTCTCTTTCTCCTTGGCTCTGACAAGCAGCGCCACCTGTCGCACTTTGTGTAATCTCCTCCCTCTTTATTTCACTGTTATTTCCACTCTGTCCGTTGGGACACGTGTTTGGACCAGATGAAGACGAGCGGTAATTTTGCAGCTCGAAACGCGTCCTGTATAATTTTTCTTTTATGGTGATTTAACAAAGTTTTTATATTTATTGATAAAACCCAGTTATTCAAATTATTAAACGAAAAAAAAACCGAAATTCACCGGATTTTATAACAGACGATATTTTTTAAAAAATAGAATAAAATAGCTTAAAATAGCATCTTAATTTCTATTTTTTTTTCAATTTTAAGAGAAAATGGAGTTTTTCTGCTGCCAAAATTATAAAATTTGTACTAAAAATTATAAAAAAATTAATATCACAACAATTAATTGAGGTACAACTTTGAAACAAATTGCATTTAAAAGTACATTTTTTTCTTTACACGACGGCATAAGAATTAAAATGTACGATGTTTATAAGTGTAAAATTTGCAATAGCGAAAATTGCAAAAACGAAATTCCATAAAAATGTGTTACACATTTTAATTTCTTTTTCTTTTCTTTTTTTTTTTTTTTTTTTGAGAAAATGGAGTGATTATGTTGTCACAATCACAAAATTGATACTAAAAACTATAAAAAATTAATAGATCAAAAATAAATTAAGATACTGCATTTTTTTCTCTGTAGAACGGTGTAAAAATTTAAAATGTGTGGTGTTTAGAAGCGCAAAATTTGCAGTGGCGAAAATTGCAAAACCGAAATTACAGGGAATAGTGTTGCCATTTGCAAAATGACGTATGCGTTACGCACGTTTGGCCGTTTATAATATAGATACGTTTGGCCTTTATAATATAGATTATTATTTTTTCTCTTAAATGCAATATAAGTTTTTTTTTGCTTATAAAATGTTTAAATAATATTTTCTTGAGATAATATGCAATATAATTTTGATTTAGTGTCAATAATAATGTATACTGGTCTTTTTAAAATTTTATAAATAACACTATTGGTTATGGATATAAAAAATTTCAAATACTAATAAAGATAGTGGTATAAATAAGATAATAATGTTTCGTATAACTTGTTTTGTATGTATAACTTTTCATTTAAGGTACAAATATATATTTTTAAATTATTGCTTTAAAAGGGTTTTAATCTTACTCTTTACTATTAGTATCAAAATATTATATAGTTTTTGTTTTATTTTATTTTCATTCTCAAATTTCTCAGAATAGTATTTCAAGTTTTTAAATTCAAAACTCATTTTTTCTAATTTTATAGTATGATTATCTTCTTTTTCTTCAGTGCAATATGGGTGTTTATGTACTTATAAAATATTTATTTTTTTCTTTATAGTAAGCAATATAATTTTGATTTGAAGTTAATAATTTTGCGCACTAGGCTTTTTAAATTTTATAAAAACACTGTTGATTCTGTATATAAAACAATTAAAATAATAATAGAGATAATGATATGAATAAAATAATGATGTCTGGTGCAAATATTTATTTTAGATATACATATATTTTTAAATATTAATATTTTAAAATAGTTTAAAAAATTCGTTTTAATTTTGGTAAAGAAAAATTAGATATTTATTATTTTACAACAGAACACTTTGACGAACTTTAAATTAAAATATAAATTCAAGTTATCATTAAAATAAAATAAAAAATAATTGTATTATACTTTTTAAAATGTCTATACCGGGTCCCATTTTTATACGCTCCGAACCCATAACTCAAATACATCTTCTTCATTAAATAAAATGTTTATGTTCATCCCGGCTGTTAGCGGAGACGACGCTATTAAAAGGCGATAAGATAGAGTACTTGTTTATCAGACTCTCATATATGAGGTGTTCAGAACACAAGTGGATCAAGTCCATTTTTCACACTTTCGAGATTCATCGAGTTAAAGTAATTCCTCGATTGTAATTCTTTCTTTTAAATAACATCTACCACTGCCAATTTTTGGTAACCATCACCACTATGGACATGGCCGATTTAAAAATATAGAGGTAAAGCAATCCAAGTAAATAATCATTCAAATTTAGATCAAAAGTAGACTTGATCCACCTCACTCTTGAATGCTTCATATATCATAGCGTTTTTTATACGCTGGATGTATATAATTTAAACATTATCCTATGCTATTATTTTCGTTATTTTTTTTAAAGTAAATAAAAATAATGTTTAATGCAATTGCGTTCCAAAGGCCATTACTTTTCAAAAATTGGTTTCATAATTACTCTGAATAGCTCGTTTTACTGAAATTTTCACAATGATTTAAAGATTAATTATAACAATAATAAATAAAATAATAATAATAATAAAAATTATTTTGTCATTTAATTTGTAAGCTGTTTGTTAAACTGACTTTTGGTCACCTAGATCAGACAATAATTCAAAATTAAAAGAAAGTAAAAATTCAATTAGCTAGTCAATATATTTGTAAATAATTTTGTTTATTTATTTATTTCACTATTATTATTTTTTCGTTAAACGTTCGAATACTTCATTTACATTTAAGGATGCAAATATCATATGTTATCATTTTTCAGATTCTTATAGAAATGATAATGAATGGAAATGTGAATTAGATTATATTTATATTATAAAGGCTAAACATATCTGTGCTTAACCCATGCGTCATTTTGCGAATAGCAACACTTTGAAGTTTGAAATAAAATTTCGGTTTTGCTATCCTGTAATCTAGAAGTCCTCAATGACTGCTTGAGTAGCACCTAACATGCCTAGGTCAAGAAGGTAGCTATCTCGGTCAACAACTGATAATGTAACATTAATTTGGATACAGACCCTAAATTATTCTTGTTTTTTTTAAAAAAATAAGTAATTTCTCTTAAACTTAGAGGACGAAAGGTATGGAAATTTGTTTTTAGACTAAATGAAGGGTGTAATGTTCATTTATGATGTCAGGATTGGTACTGCTTTTGAAAGAAAACAAAATTAGAGTTTGTTTTTATATGTAGATGGATGACCCTTTAAGCAAATTTTGTATGCATCATATAAAAGAAGATTTTATTTTAAAGAGTTTGGTACAAAAATTACTTTCTACAATATTTTTGCAGAATTGACAGGGAGTTTACATTTTTTTTTTTTTTTTTTTTTTTTTTTTTTTACAATTTTATGTATGAACTTCAAATGCTTAATACTTGGATAATGTATCTGTATGATTTTAAGTTTCAGATTTACCAAAAGTTACATAGTTTTAGAAAAAAAAGTGCAAATACTTGAAAAATTGAAGTAAAAACTTAATTTATATAGTGTATATAAATATTACTTCAAAACATACTCAAATATTACTCAATAATTGCTATAAATGATAAAATAAATTATAAAAATTACCTTTATTTTCGGTTTTGGCATGTTTTGATTGCATTCTACGGAATATACTCAAAATACTAAATTGTAAAAATACTTTAGTAAATTTTTAAATTGAAAATCTTGCAAACAAAATCGGTAAAAAACACAAACACACGCGAACACAAACATAATCAAATTAACTGGATTTATAAAAATATATATACCCATCCATTGACACTAAAAACGATGTTATAAGAAAAAATAGCATATTTTTTACCTCTATCCTAGAATTGGTATTTACACTAGCTTTAAAGTAGTTGCCCATGAGTTATACTTACACCCTTAACACGAAAGAGTGGATTTGTCTTCTCAGGAAAGAGGTATAATTAATTGGATAGTGAATGAGTTTTATTACTTTTTTTGATAAAAATTGTTTATTTAAATTAATTATCTAGACTTAAATTGCTTATTTAAATTACACATCTCGATTTTAATAGCTTAAAAACGATTCATTCATTCGAGTTGTTTCAACATTTTACGAGAAGCTGACTTTTAAATCATAAGGAGAATGGATTTCAACTCGAATTATTTTGTGACTTATGTTTTAAGAGAGTACATCCCGGTCTTTCTCTATTTATTTATTTCCCTTTCAGAAAAAAATCGCATGGTTATATGAATTTTGTTTTAATTTTTAATTCACTAACGTATTTTTCCTTATTTCTTTTTTTGTTGTTGTTTTCTTATTTTTTTTTAAAAAAGAAATCTAATTAAAATATATTGATAAAAGGTCTGGAATTAACAATCGAATTATTCTTATTGTAACTGTAAACAACTGGTACTAGTATTTTAAAAAAATCAGAGTGATGAAAATTTCGAATGATTATTTAATCTTGGCTTATTTTTTTATTCACTTACATATTTTACCTTTTTTTATATAAAAAAAAAAGAAATCTAATTAATATATATTGATAAAAGTTGTGGAATTAGGAATCGAATTATTTTTATTGTACCTGTAAAAAATGGATACTAGTATTCAATAGATGTAAAATTACATATATTATTCTAATTATAATATTACTAGCAGGCTATGCACGCTGCGCTGGTCAATATTTAAAAATCAACCGTGGATGAAAAGAAACTGGTGAATTTAAATTTGTATTTTAAGTAATTTGGACCTCCAGCAGCACCTTGCTCATTGCTGAAAACGATTTAGACACCATTGTGATATTAAATTATCTTAAACGGTGCGCAAAAACCAGCTATTTAGAAGAAACTATTTTAGACTAACAGTGCACATTTGGAAGCGAAATGAGACCATTATGGCAACAGGATTTAAAATTTTCCCTTATCTGAAGGAATATTAATTATTACAGTCGTTACCATAGTACAACTTCTGAAAAATTTCTTCACAACTTTTCATTATGTGAAGCCAGGAACCCAAAGCTACTCCCACCTAAAAAGTTTATATATTATATTAAATTTTGTCCGCGCGATAAAAGGCTAATTATGCAAGAATCATCTTCAAACTCGTCAAGTACAATGAGATGGTTAATATCTCAGTGGGAATTGCAAATGAGCAAAATCGGCTCAAGGAGGTGGTAATTGGGAAAGGTTCAAAAATTTGAATACCATCTTAACATGGCTTTCACAAAACCAGCTCTTACAGAACAATAGCAGGAAAAAAATAAAAACTTTTCGTTGCAGCAAGTTGCCAACGATAAAAAAAAAAAAAACCACACATTAAAATTCTTACTACAACAATTACTTTATTATTGCAAAATTTCCTCCAGAAAAATGAAAACAAAATTATTTGCTCTTTCGTATTTAAGCATTTTCTCTTTATATATTTAAGATAAATTTATGTAAATTTGAATAATTTGGCGAAATTGGTTGACGTGATAATCAAGTAGTAGCCAATTTACACTTTTCATATTTCACAAAAGATTTCTACACAGACATCATATACGCAATAGGTTTAGCACGATTATCTTGCAACTACAATGTGGCAAAATCCTTGTTTTAGAATACCAAAGAAATTTATGTATATTTTATTATTTTCTATCATTTTAAACAGCAATTAACAATTAATAAAAAGTAACTGTAGAACAGAACAACAAATATCATTTCAAAAAAGAAAAAAATGAAAGTAAATAAACAACTTATCATCAGATAAACAACTATAGCTGGGTTACCATATGAGGCAAATAATGCCATTTTGGCGCCAGTGAGATACCTCGATGAGTATATGACCAAATCCGTGACAAAATTTCCATTTGGAAAAAACTTTAATCGGTATTTATATTGCATTTTCCCTACTTAAGTATAAGAAAAAACTTTGACACAGATGTCATGTATGCACTACATTGACGCAATTTTTTTCTGGCGCCAATTAAGGAGAACTTGGTTTTTAATTACCAATTTCATAAATATTTTTTAATTATTTTGTATTATTTGAAAAATAAATAAATAAATAAGGTTAATTAATAGCTATAGAAGAAAATGATTTATATTATTTTAAAAAACAAAATGAAAGTTAATAAATAGTTTATTAATAAATAAACAACCATAGTCGGTTTACCATGTGTGGCATAAAATCGCCATTTTGTTGCAATCGTGCGAATGTGGTGCGTATATGACATCTGCGCAAAAACTTCAAAAAGTTGCAATTAAATTATTTTACAGTTTGGATAAGGAAGACATTTATACTAAAATTTAAACATTATACGCATTTTTTTTTTTTTTTTTTTTTTTTTTTTTTGCTATAACTGCTATTTATATATTTACAATTAAACATAAAAAAAATATCCTAAAAATGCTCTCACACATTTAAAAGAGAGTGAGACAATTTAGTAATTGTGAACATCGCTCCGGCTTATGACTTCTAGGTATAAAATCGCATTGTTTGATGACAAAAGTAAATTCAACACCCAAATAAACAAATAACATACAATTAACAGATAAAACCATTTTTAAAAGTAATTCTGCTATTTTGTCCTGTAAGACACTTAATGGTAGAATTAGATTTAATTTTTTTTTAATAGAAAAATATTATTTACGTTTTATCTAATAAAATATTTAAAATACATTTTTGTTAGCCTGCGCGAAAGAGATTAGCGAAAGTTTCATTGAAGAAATATTGAAGAGGAAATGGTCAATTAAAAAGACTTGTAAATTTTATTCAGCGGGAATTTTTCATTTCAAAATGTTGAATTTATCTATAGTAATAACGCATAATTGCATAAATTTACTTTGAATTGCAAAATTTTTCATTCAGTACTACTTGGTTATACCGTCGACCAATTTCGCCAAATTATACAAATTGCCAAACTATTAGCCAGATTATATAGATTAGCATAAATTTTCATTTAAATAACGAAAAACAAATTAGCAGAACATATGTAAAAGTAGAAATAAAATGTCAAATTAAAAATCACTTGATGACATAATTAGTATTTATATTATGCTTAATGTCAAGTGAATGGGACATTTACGATCATCCATTATTGACATTTAATCTTGGAATTTGGGGGTAGATTTTTAATCGATGGGGTAATCTTTCCTTCTTCAGTTTTTAAATTTTAAAACTGAAAATTTTCCTGTAAATGAAATTGACGAAATGGCGCAAGAAAAATTAAATTAACAATGAAAACATTTGCAAAAAGAAATAAAAGAGTTATTCTCATATCTATATAATTTACGATTGAATATTAAAATATACTCTAAAAATTATCTTAACTTGAAAAAAAAAAACAACGTTATTCCGACCATTAAGAACCTAAGTCAGGCATTAAGTCAGTAGTGCATATTCGGCTTAAAAACACATTCTTTGGCGACAAAAGCAAGATGAAAATGGTATAGAAACAAATAGTAACTCACAACTTACAGTGTCTTTTACAATCAGATCTGCTTTTTTCTGCTGTAAGTTATATTATACGGAAATTCGATAAAAAAAGAGAAAGAAAATAATAAAAAGGGAAATAACTGTCATTCAAAATTCATTCAATCAATTTCTGAAATTCATGTTTTTATTCTAACACCAGGGATAAGTCGCCAAAAGTTGAACCAATTGTTATATTTCGCGTTAATTTATTTTTTAGGCATTACAAATATTTTTTTCATTTTCAAGATAAATATATTTTTATAATATTACGCCTCATTTAAGCGGTCTTTCTTTATTATTAATAATATTATCAGTAGTTATTTTCTGCTATTATTTGCAAGATATTTGTAATATTTTTAATAGATATAGCCATTTTAATTCTTTTAGCAATTATAATTTTCGCCAAAAACAGCTACTGGCAACCCTTTTGTCAAAAAAACCGAAAAATACGAAATTTACTACGAAAAATCAGAGTTATCCCTGTAAATTTGAATCATAAACCTTCGGAAAAATATTTCCTATCGAATGATACAATCGGCAAAAAAATCCATCGGGTAGTTTTAGAAAACACCCGTTTGGAAGTTTCAGAACTTCTGCTTTATAATATACTAGCAGGCTATGCCCGCTGCGCTGGTCAATATTTCAAACATGTTGCCAGTGGGCTACTTATTTAAAATTCAGATTTCTTGATTAGTACCACTTTTTTGAAACGGTGAAATTCCGTTTATTTTTGCCTTTATTAATATGTCATTAAATACATATTTCAAATAAGTGGTGCCAGTCAAGAATCTGAATTAAAAAAAAAGTAGCCCATTTGGCAACACTGATTTCAAAATCAACCGTGGATGAAACGAACTGGTGAATTTAAACTTGCATTTTAAATAATTTGGGACCTCCAGCAGCACTTTGCTCATTGCTGAAAACGATTTAGACACCATTGTGATATTAAATTATCTTAAATGTTGGACAAAAACCTGCTACTTAGAAGTAACTATTTTAGTTTAATACTAACAGTGCACATTTGGAAGCGAAATGAGGCCATTACGGCAACAGGATTTAAAGTTTTCCCTTATCTGAAGAAATATTAATTATTACAGTCGTTATCACGGTACAACTTCTGAAAAATTTCTTCACAACTTTTCATTATGTGAAGCCAGGAACCCAAAGCTACTCCCTACTAAAAACTTTATACAGATATTAAATTTTGTCCGCTTGATAAAAGGCACAATTATGCAAGAATCATCTTCAAATTCGTCAAGTACATTGAGGTGGTTAATATCTCAGTGGGAATTGCAAATGAGCAAAATCAGCCCAAGGGGGTGGTAATTGGGAAGGGTTCAAAAATTTGAATACCACCTGAACATGGCTTTGACAAAACCAGCTCTTACAAAACAATGGCAGGAAAAGAATAAACATTTTTGGTTACAGAAAGTTGCCAACGATAAAAAAAAACCCACACATTAAAATTCTCACTACAGCAATTACTTTATTATTGCAAAATTTCCTCCTGAAAAATGAAAAAAAAAATTATTAATAAAAATTATTAAATTGACAAAATTTCCGTATTTGGAAAAAACTTTAATCGGTATTTATACTGATTTTCCCTACTTAAGTATAGTGAAAAAAACTTTGACACAGATGTCATGTATGCAACACATTGGCGCAATTTTTTTCTGGTGCCAATTTGGAGAAAACTTGGTTTTTAATTACCAATTTCATTAATATTTTTTAATTATTTTCTATTATTTGAAAAAAAAATTAATAAATAAAAAAGTTTAATTAATAACTATAGAACAAAATGATTTATATTATTTTAAAAAACAAAATGAAAGTTAATAAATAGTTTATTAATAAATAAACAACCATAGTCGGTTTACCATGTGAGGCATAAAATCGCCATTTTGTTGCAATCGTGCGAATGTGGTGCGTATATGACATCTGCACCAAAACTTTAAAAAGTTGCAATTAAATTATTTTACAGTTTAGATGAGGAAGACATTTATACTAAAATTTAAACATTATACGCATTTTTTTTTTTTTTTTTCTTTTTGCTATAACTGCTATTTATATATTTACAATTAAACATAAAAAAATATCCTAAAAATGCTCTCACACATTTAAAAGAGAGTGAGAGAATTTAGATATTGCGAACATTGCTCCGGCTTATGCCTTCTTGGCATAAAATCGCATTGTTTGGTAAAAAAGTAAATTCAAACACCCAAATAAACAAATAACATACAATGAACAGATAAAACCATTTTTAAAAGTAATTCTGCTAGTTTGTCCTGTAAGACTTATAATGGTAAAATTAGATTTAAAAAAAATATTTTTTAAAACATAGAGAAATGTTATTTACGTTTTATCTAATAAAATATTTAAAATACATTTTTTTTTTTGCCTACGCGAAAGAGAATAGCGAAATAGTGATTGGAGAAATACTGAAGAGGAAGTGGTTAATTAAAAAAAGACTTGTAAATTTTATTCAGCGGGAATTTTTTATTTCAAAATGTTGAATTTATCTATAGTAATAACGCATAATTGCATAAATTTCCTTTGAATTGCAAAATTTTTTCTTCAGTACTACTTGGTTATACGGACCAATTTCGCCAAATTATACAAATCGCCAAATTATTAGCCAGATTATATAGATTAGCCTAAATTTTCATTTAAATAACGAAAAACAAATTAGCAGAGCATATATAAAAGTAGAAATAAAATGTCGAATTAAAAATCACTTGATGACATAATTAATATTTATATTATGCTTAATGTCAAGTGAATGTGACATTTACGATCATGCATTATTGACATTTAACCTTGGAATTTGGCTGTAGATTTTTAATCGACGGGATAATTTTTCCTTCTTTAGTTTTTAAATTTTAAAACTGAAATTTTTCCTGTAAGTGAAATTGACGAAATGGTGCAAGAAAAATTAAATTAACAATGAAAATATTTGCAAAAAGAAATAAAAGAGTTATACTCATATCTATATAATTTACGATTGAATATTAAAATATACTCTAAAAATTATCTCCCCCCCCCAAAAAAAAAACCATTATTGCGACCATTAATAACCTAAGTCAGGCATTAAGTCAGTAGTGCATTTTTGGCTTAAAAACACATTCTTTGGCGACAAAAGCAAGATGAAAATGGTATAGAAACGAATAGTAATTCACAACTTACAGTGTCTTTTACAATCAGATCTGCTTTTTTCTGCTGTATGTTATATTATACGGAAATTCAATAAAAAAAGAGAAAGAAAATAATGAAAAGGGAAATAACTATCATTCAAAATTCATTTAATCAATTTCTGAAATTCATGTTTTTATTCTAACACCAGGGATAAGTCGCCAAAAGTTGAACCAATTGCTATATTTCGCGTTAATTTATTTTTTAAGCATTACAAATATTTTTTTTCATTCTCAAGATAAATATATTTTTATAATATTATGCTTCATTTAAGTGGTCTTTCTTTATTATTATTAATATTGTCAGTAGTTATTTTCTGCTATTATTTGCAAGATATTTGTAATATTTTTATTAGATATAGCCATTTTAATTCTTTTAGCAATTATAATTTTCACCAAAAACAGCTACTGGCAACCCTTTTGTCAAAAATAACCAAAAAATACGAAATTTACTACGAAAAATCAGAGTTATCCCTGTAAATTTGAATTTTAAACCTTCGGAAAAATATTTTCTATCGAATGATACAATCGGCAAAAAAATTCATTGGGTAGTTTTTGAAAACACTCGTTTGGAATTTTCAGAACTTCTGCTTTATAATATATATGATATGCTAGCTTACCTGGCCGGAGTTGCGCGGATTCGTAATAATAATATTAAACAAACTTGAAATTTTTGTGATTTTTTCTTCAACTCGAAATATATGGAAATACATTGTCTGAAATACGTGATCACTGACTGTGTGAGAAATTATATTTAGCTGTAAAAATGCTCAAAATGACTACAATGGGAAACGCGAGAGAGAATATGTGTGCAGTGATTGCGTGATTTTCGTGTTAAAGTGTTGATATTTATCCGTAAAAATGACTTCTAAGTCATGTAACTAATTACTTTTTTCACTTAGAAATATCAAGAGAAATATTTTGAATTTCAAATTAATTATATCACTCTCTAATCCGCCTATACCGTGAATGAAATCGATACACGAATGATTAGCTAAATGTATACATTATTATAAACATAGCTGTCAACTTTCAACTAATCTTCAGTAATACCTGGATTAGTTTGATCCAGGTTAACCTCATTTCGAACCAAAACAATTATTTCATGAATCTTTATTTATTTACTTTCACTTTTTTAAGTAGCACTCATTTAATTTCATTTCTTTAAAATAAAATTTTTCTATCGAATTTCATTAAACCTGGATCATATTAACACACATATTACGGAAGATTAATATAATGGAGGAACCTATCTATAAAATGTAATCTAAATGCACATAATATTATAATTTCAGAGCCATTGTAAAAAAAGTCTATATTTTTAATCAAAGCATGCGTAATGTTCATACTGTGTTCAAAATGCTAACGGTAACGAACTGTACCGTAACCATAACCTGTCTGTAAACTAACAGAAACTTAACCGTAACCTAACCGTTACTTAAACATAACATAAATATAACCTCTAACCTTTATCTTATCGCAACCTTATCTGTAATCTAACCATAACCTAACTGCAACTTAACCTTAACCTAACTGTAACTTAACTGTGATCTAACTATAACCTAACTGGAAATTAAATATAACCTAAGACTAAAAGTAAACGTAATTGCAACCCATCCACAAAAAATTACAGTCAGAACCGAACGTAAAATTTCAACATGAAAAAATATTGGAATCTGACCCAATGTAAACTTGAACCGGACGAAAATATTCCATTGAACCATAATTCGATCCAATTACGACAAAATAATTTCTGTATACATGTTATTTGAGCCGAACATAAAAATTCAATTTGAAAAACCCCGAAATAAGAACCGAGTCAATTCCGAAACGGACAAAGTTATTCCAAATAACTATATCCGGAACCGAACATTACAAAATAATTTCCATGATCTTAATTTACAAAAAATTGTTCTCATGGCGATTTTCATTAGTCTATTACGTCCGGAAGTTTGGTTCAAAAAGCCAAGTTTGATAACATCATTTTTTAATAATCATCTGGTTTTATCGAGCAACAGAAATACATTAAATAGAAATAATTTGCTTTGCTATTTGACAATTTATTATTGTGTATTAATCGTTTGCTGATTTGAACAATTATACGCATAACCTTCATTTTATTTTCGTTTTAAAAGCAATTTAAACTATAAATTTTTTTAATTAAATAGAATACATTTAAATTTAATCAATGATTAAAAACATAACTCCTAGAAAAGCCTCGTATATATATTTTTTACTGCAACATTAACAACACGTACATTCTAATGTACAAAGTGCCAACATTCTGACATTAAACAGCTGTGATCAAAATCCTAAATTAAACTTGATGTTTGCCAGTCTATGAATCTTAAAGGTCTTTGCAAAAAAAGTCACTTTTAAATTGATTTTGTTAATTTTGTCCCTGATTTTTAATTGTTGCTTCAAAAGTTTTATACAACCAACCAACCATAAGTAAGCGAATTGAGAAAAAAGCGAAAAAAGGGATTTTTTGATGAGAGTTAGTTCTGGATTTTAATTAATTACTCAGTTAATAATTGAAATTTCGAAATTCTGAAGCTCAGGTACATCAGGAGAGATTTGGGGCTACTCTCAAAAAAGTTTTCAGCCTCGTACAAGCTGTAGATTTTACTAGCCATCGCAGACACACACACACGCAGACAGACAGAGCGTTTTGTTCTTTTATTAGTATAGATATTGAACTTATTTAATTTACTATTAATTATTTTTTGAACGAGGTGAATGTATAATTTTAATGTTAGAAGACTTTTAAAATTTATATTTTAAGCTCACTAATTTAAATAAAATATTTGGCTGAAAATGTTCAGGCTGATTGGAAAAGTTAAAGAACCTCATAAACTTTACTATATTTCATTTATAGAGTGTATGGAAACTCCTGGTTTCATAAATGAAGTACATGCGGAGGCGAGATGTCCTTGATATCTTGGAACTTTCTTTCACTCATATGTTAAATATGACTATTTCATGCAAGTTTTAGGTTAAAAATGCAAGACTAATGAAAAACTAATGGAAGACTTTTGAAATTTTAAAATAAAGAGCAGTACAGTTTTATTTATTTTTATTTATATACTAGTATTTGACGATAAAATTTAATTTGATACATTTTATAAACATTGTTTCAATATTGCACTAACAAGGAAGGTCTCCATACTGTGCATACTCAGAATATTTTGAAAAAAAAATTACGAATTAAACTAAGGTATCTTGGGGTAATAACGCCACGTTAAGGTTTTACCAATTTTCACAGCTCTGTTTTAGATTGTATTTTTCAAACAAATATATGATTTGATACAGCAACTCATTGACTATCTATATAAAAAAATAATTTAACAGATATGTATTCATAAAATGTAATGGCGTGATTTCTTGACCAATGCTATTTGGCGTTATTACCCACCTATGTGGGTAATAACGCCATGGAAACAAAACTATGAAATAAGATGGAATAATTGCATGTAGATTGCCCAATTCTAAAAATACAAATTCTACAAACTTAGAAATTGACAAACTGCATTCTAAGCTATTGAAAATGTTAAAATTTTTGTGAAAGTGTAAGAAAAATAAAGGTGTGATGTGGAGGGTGGGTGAGGCAAAAGAATATCAGATCGTGAGCTTATTTTTGCTTAAAAAGGACCGCTTAAATAAAATTATTAGAAACATTGAACAGTTTTAACTGTGTTTATTTGAATCAGTATTTAGGATGTAGCTCAGCCATTGTAGGGAATCAACCGGGGTATTAATGCCAAGGATTGGCGTTATTACCCCGTTATAGTTATTGCTCTGTACATTTTAAATTACAAATTATCTCGAGAAGATATCCAAAATCTTCAGCGACATTTTGAAAGTACGTGAAATGCACTACACATTTATGTAATTAACAAAGTATTTCTGGATTTAAAAAAAAATAGCCTTCACATCACAAAATGTATCTCGCAAATTTTAGATCAAGCGTTAATTTTAGTTGCTTGTAAAAACAATAAGATCTACAAATGGAACAAATTAACTTGAAGCTGTTTTTTGCGATTTATATGACTCAAAACTCTTCTGCGCAGAGCACATGGGTGTCATTTACCAGATTATTTCATAATCATGCATAATATTAGCACTTGGCTTTATTACCCCGCCTGGCGTTATTACACCAGACCACCTTACTAATGTAGGTAATAAAGGATCGGTCAAATTTTGCGGCAGAATTACAATAGGAAATATGTAAAAAAAATTTTAAATACATTAATAAAATACATTGGAATAATTGGAGTGAAAAGCTGAAAGTGACGAGTAGCACATTTCCTCGCCAAATGCAGACGGTTTTAACGAATCTGAAAGCGAATTTTAATTGACTTGTAGTTTGTGCAATATTTAATGAATTTAAACTTAACCCCAAAAAGATTTTTTTGTTATTATTTTGTATTATACGTGTTGGTTGTTGCTACAATTATTTATTTTTTTTACTGAAAAAATATTTGTGGATATTATGTTTTGCAGATATCTATTTAAAGTTATAGACAACCTGACGTTTCTTTTCAATTATTCAATTTATTTCTTTTGTATTTTGAAAGTTACAAAAATTTACTTTCACTTTCAGTTAACTTTTAAGATTTTCTTTTAGTATCTAGAATTTTTAATCGTTTTTTGCTTTTGTTTAAAATAACGGTTTCGAGAATGAACATATATAATGTTGTTTGGATGCTATTTAAAGAATGTAAGGCTGAAAATGTTACAGAAATGGAAGTTCAATTAAAAATTTGCATACTGAAAATTCTAAAAGAACATGAATGTGAAACACATAATAATGTAAAACATGAACCATGCGTATGCATAATGCATATCTCTCAAGGAACGAAGCATTTTAAATTCTGATAAAAGTAAATTCTCTAGCATAATATCTCGTGATGAATCAAAGCATACAAATATGAAACCTGTATAGTTGGATTATAAAAGAGGCCGTAAATTTCTGGCATAGTGCGTATTCGGGAAAATCGAATCGCAGTTTCAAAAGTGTCCAAACGAAGTTTAAATATGCAAAAAGTTTACGTTAATTATACAAATGGGAAAAGCAAATTAAAAATGAACTGCTAGTAAGAAAAATTGGAAGGAAATAAAAAAAATACGCATTTCCAAAGTTTCAAGAAGCAAGAAAACGTAAAATAAATGTATATGCCTCTAAAAGTGCTTAGGAAAATTCAAAAATGATTTTCACATTGTCAACAGAAAAATAACGAAAACTATTTCGCGTTATCAAAGCAAAAGTTGAAGGAACCATCCTTTGCTTTTTAGAGAGACACTTACAGGGTAATTTCAGTGATTGACATGGAACTTTAAAATTCGATCCGATTTGTAGTAATAAAATTCTGTTGCAAATCTAAAGGAAAATATCCAAAAATTTTATCATTGGTTTTTCAAATTATAGAAATTCATGAGTCTGACGCAGAATAAAGCATCATACATTTATAAAATGTTGGTTTTCGCATTTTTTTCTTTACATGAGATAAAAGATTTCCCTTCGTGCCAAATACCAAGATTCTAATTAAAACATATAGTACCGCATATCTTTTGGGAGCACAAAATATGGTGTACCACAGTTTGACCCGGAACCTTGAAATTTAAAGAAGGAAAGGTGTTAGTAGAACCTATTAATGAAAAGAAACAATCAAAGATCATTAATTTATAATTCTGTGCCGAATTTTTACGCATCATACTTATTTTTAGTGTTGCGTACTTAAAAAAATAAAAACGGAAGCGTTATAAGATCGCTTCTGTGTCTGTCTATCTATCACAGTGATTTTACTCTTAAGTTATGGAACGTGGAAAGTTCAAATTAGGAGAAGTAATAAAGATTGTGGACTCGCATATTTACAGGTTACGAAACGAACAGTTACAGGAAACGAAATGGAATCAAATTAAAAATGGCTAAAATGGAAAATCTAAATAGTATTTGCATGCTTAAATTTCCAATCTTCTTATGAGATTTTTGTAAAGTATGATTTTTCGTGAAATTTCTTTGCTGTTTCTTATAATTCCTCTTGTTCAGATTAATTTCCATTTTTTGTACAACATTTTCAACTTTCTGAATATTTGCAGTAATACTAATTTAAAGTGTTCTATAAAGAAGGTTAAATAAATATTTAATCTTCTTTTTTCATTTTATTACCAATTTTAATGATATTTTGCCATTGTTTTATTCTCTAGTTCACAATTTTTTTTAAATTAACCGTCTTTACCGAATACAAAAATCATTTTTTAGAAATCGGTCATTGTACATTTCCAATTAGAAAAACAGGTTTCCGTAGCAAGATTGTCTAATCGTCTGTGAGATATTTTTGCGTTTGAAACAATTTTAATCAATGTAAATTTTGTTTATAATCGTAAAACGTAATAGTTAAAATTTGTTATAAGTGCATATAAATGTTTATGACAATACTAAACTTAAAGCAAACTAAAAATGCTAAACTAAAGTTAATTAAATTAAACCTATTTAAAGAAATTGAACATAGAAATTTTTTTCTTAAAAAAGTATTCGAGGTGCAAAAGCGTATTATTTAAACTTTCGTTTTTTTTTTTTTTTTTTTTTTTTTTTTTTTTTTTTTTTTTTTTTGCCAATCGGTGATAAATTGCAAATAAACAAAATTTTCATTATTTTTTTTACGGACGTTCTATGGAGGTCCACCGAAATTTTTTTTATAAACATGTATACCCATATGAGAAGAATATTCTGTATTTCTTTTTTCAGATTTTTTTCCTTGTAAGTTAAAGATTTTCGTATAAAATATATTTTATTTTGAAACGCATAAATTAGTTGTTTTTTTATAAATTTTAAATATTTTACCAGACTATTTTAATTAGGAATATCTCAAGCAATACAAAAGCTTTAAAATAAAAATGCATTGCTATCTACATTTTAGAAGTTTTAGACGCAGCATGATAAAAGTATCAAACAATCTTTAATAAATTTTATGCTCTATTATTTTACTTTATAAATTTTATTTGATGCATCTGATAAACACTGAATTGATATCATGCAAAGCTTGAAATTTTTGGTAAATTTCACATTTTATTTCTTAACGTAATTTTCCCCTAATTTATAAATTTTAAACAATTATTAGAATATATTAACCATGAATTATTTCATGAAACATACATGGCTTTAGATTAGAAATTCAAAATTAACTAAACGACTGAAGTCTTAAGATATAGTATTCTACAGGTAAACAACTTTATTTGTACCATTTAATTTATTATTATTTGACTTCATGAGTTTAAATTGATGTATTTTATAAAAAGTGGTTTAATTTTATGCGCCGTTTGAAATGTTAACTATGTCATTATTTTATAAATTATAAGTCATAAAATAATTTTCATAAAAATCATAAGAACAAATATTCCTTAACTTTTCTGACATGAAGTTTTATTCGAAGTTATTTCATATATTCAATTTCTTCACACCATAACCATATCTCCTCCTGTTAATGATATTGCAGGCTAATTTTCGACTTTCGATTTTTGAATCTTTATATTTTTCTATACATTAAAAGTTTTTTTTTTGTTTTAAAAGACATTTTTTTTCTCCGTCAAAAATTATTATGTTTTATTATTTATTAGTTATACTTAAATTCAGCTCTTTCTTTCTTTAATTATTTCTATTTCTGCAATATAAGCAATGTTTAAAATATTATAATTCTATAAATTTAATGAATTTTCAAAGCATTGAAGAATGATTAAGACTCTCAAGAATTACATTTATAATCCTAAATAAGATTCTTTATGTAATATTGAAATAATCATATTTTATTATCATTTAAAACAAACATTACAACAAAAAAATTACAAGAAAACGACATTACAATTTTACCCATTTGCAAGACGTTTGGAGGGTTTTAAATAATTTGTCAGAATATTTTAACTAGGAATATTTCTTGCAACTCATGAGCTTTAGATAAGAAAGGAATTGTTATTATAACTGTAGAAGTATGAGACAGTATTGTAAAGGTAAATAATTTTATTTAATTGTATATACTATTATTTGACTTTAAAAATTAACTCGATACATAAATACTGCATTAATATTTTGAGAACCTAGACATTTTTAGTATATTTCAGATTGTATTTAGCAAGATATATTTTGACCCTATATCATAAATTTTAATAATTTAACGGAATATATTAGCTATGAAAATTTAATAGTTGTACAAGGCTTTAAATTAAAAATTCAAAACAAATAAAACCATAGAAGACTTAAGATATAATATTGTAAAGGTAAAAAAAAAAAAAATATTTCATTTTTTTACTCAATATTATCTGACTTGATGAGTTTAATTTGCTGCGTTTTATAATAACTGTTTTAATTTTACGCACAGTTTAATTTTTTTACTATGTTTAGGTTTTATTTTTGAACATGTAGTGTAGTCAATGTTGTATAAATTATAAATCATTTTACAAGAAAATAACATCTATGACAGTATTTCTTTTCCTGAATAAGTTTTAAATTAATAAAGTAAAAGTACTCATTGAATTTAATGACATGAAGTTTTGTTCGAAGTTGCTTCATGTATACATTTTTTCCATATTACAACGATATGTAATCCTGTTAATGGGATTACAGGCTTATTATCTATATTTGAACCTTTCAATTTTTCTATACTTTGGAAAAAATTTTGGCTTTAAAAAACAATTATTATTCTCCAACAAACATTTTTATACTTTCTTAAACATGAAATATACTTAAATTTGGTTATTTCTCTGTTTAATTATTTCTCTGAAAAAATATTTCTTTAATAGTGATAGAAATTTAGCATGATTATTTGAATGTCGACTGATTCTTCAATTCATTTACACGTTAAATAAAAATTTTTAATTTTGTAATTTTTAAATTGAAATCTAATTAAAATCTATTAATAAAAATTCTTGAATTAATAATCGAATTATATTTATTGTACCTGAAAGAAACGGATACTGGTATTGAACAAATGTATAATTACATAAATTATTCTCATTATAACATTCTATATATTAAAATTTGGATGAAGTGGATGTATAATTTAAATTTCAAGACTTTCAAAATATATATAGGGGTTGGACAAAAATATAGAAACACATTAAAAAACACTTTTCCTTGTCTAATATGGTGTAGGGTACCCGTTGTTATTCAAAACATCTTGCAGTCTTCTCGGAATGGATAAATACAGTTTCTGTATGTTTGCCAAGGGAATTTTGTACCATTCTTCCTGCAAAACGGTGGCAAGGTCAGATAAGGATGTTGGCGGTGGATAGCGAGAACGCACTTTGCGCTCCAAAGTAGACCACAAAAGTTCAATAATATTCAGGTCTGGTGACTGTGGTGGCCAGGGGAGATGCGACAATTCATCCTCGTGCTCAAAAAACCAGTCCTGGACAATGTAAGCTGTGTGAATAGCGGCGTTGTCCTCTTGGAAGATAGCATCACCACTGGGGAACAAAGTTTGTACCATTTGATGGATTTGATCGGCCAAAATGTTCACATAAGTTTGAGCAGTAATACGCCCTGACAGAGTTATCACGGGGCCAGAAGAGAACCACGATATGGCTGCCCAAACCATCACCGAACCCCTGCCATGTTTCACTCTTGGCACCAAGCAGTCTGTACTATAGGCTTGAGATGGCGTTCGCCAGACGTAAACTCGGCCAGAATTGGTAAACAATGTGAAAGAAAACTCATTAGACCATATTATTCTCTTCCACTGCTCTATAGTCCAGGATTTATGACTTAAACACCACTATTTTCTGTTACGGGGATTAGCATCACTGATGAATGACTCTTCAATTGCAGCACGGCCAGCTATTCCCTGTTTTTGAAGCTCCCTTCTAATTGTTTTGGTACTCACAAGGTTTTTGTAACACGACATTAATTTCCGCAGTAAATTTTGCAGCTGTGGTCTTCTTATTTTTCGCGATAATCCTCCTTAATGATCGTCTGTCACGATCACTCAGCACACAATTTCGTCCGCGCTGTGATTTAGCGGATGATGTTTTTCCGCATTTCAAATATGCGGAATAAATCTTCGACACAGGAGCTCTTGAAACACAAAAAACCCCGGCTACCTTGCTTACGGAAGCACCCACCATACGCGCGCCAACAATTTGGCCACGTTCAAAGTCTGTTAACTCTGACATAATGCATGACAACTTCACATAAGAGTACTCCAACAACGTGCAGCGATTTTACAAAGTTGTGTAGGTGGCGTCAGTAGTCGAAAACGCCAGCGCCATCTACATAGTTTATTAAAATCAATCTTTTTTTTCAAACATGTATTTTGAGAGGTGTTTCCATATTTTTGTCCAACCCCTGTACCTTCAATTCACATAATTAAATGATATAGTTCGTTCAAAGTGTTCAGGCTCATTGGAAAAATTACTGAACCTCACAAACTTTACTGGATTTCATTAATGGATAGCATGGAAACTACTGGTTTCTCAAATGAAATAAATACTAGATGTAAATTTTCCATTTTTGGGTGAAAAAAGTCCAGGCCAAGATTCGAACCAGGGATGTTTTGGCTGAAGCCGCCAATGCTCTTCCAACTGAGCCATCCCGAACAAGAACACTTTAGGACTATTTCACCCAATTAACCTCAACGATCAATTTATCTGGTCTGATACTCTGGATCAGCTCAACAGAATAAATCGAAGGTCAATATATGGAACTGCAGAAAATCGCTGCTTACGAAATTACATTAGATTAATTTTAAAGACGATTATTCAATCGGTAAATTAATTATAACAGATGTAATTTTTTCCCCATTTTTGGGTGAAAAAAGCCCGGGCCAGAATTCAAACCAGCGATGTATTGGCTGAAGACGCTAATGTTCTTCCAACTTAATTGGGTGAACTAGTCCTCCAGTGTTCGTCTCCGGGATGGCTCTGTTGGAAGAGCATTGGCGACTTCAGCCAATACATCCCTGGTTCGAATCTTGGCCCGGACTTTTTTCACCCAAAAATGGAAAATTTACATCTGTTATAATTAATTTACCGATTGAATAATCGCATTTAAAATTAATCTAATGAAATAAATACTATTTTTATTGTATCTGTAAAAAACGGAGGCTAATATTCAATAGATGTACAATTACAACACTTTTTATAATTGTAACATTGTACATATTAAACTGTGAATGAGTGGAATGTACAGTTTTAATATCTGAAGACTTTTAAAATTTAAATCTTCAGTCCACATACTTAAATAAAAGCTTTGGCTGAAAATATTCAGGCTGATGGGAAGAATTAATGGTCCTCATAAAGTTTACTGAAGTTCATTAATGGACAGCACGGAAACTGCTGTTTTAATAAATAAAGTAAATACTTTTGTTATTATATCTGTAAAAAATTGGTTGCTAGTATTCAATAGATATACAATTACAAAAAAAAAGTTCTAAATGTAACATTATATATATTAAACTTTGAATGAGGTGAATGTACAGTTTTAATATCAGAAGACTTTTAAAATGTATGTCTTCATTTCACATATTTAAATAAAGGGTTTGCCTGAAAATATTGAGGCTGATGGGGAAAATTAAAGATCCTCATGCACGTTACAGGATTTCATTAATGGAGAACATGGAAACTGCTGATTTCATAAGTGAAGTATATGCGGAGGCGACATGTTCTAGATATATTGGAAGATTATTAAATCTTGCTGTAAAGCTAAACAATTTCATTTACTCTTATTCATATAGAATTATTTGACATTATGAATTCAATTTTATGTATTTTATAACTATTGTTGTAACATTACTAAGTCGAATTATTTCATGAGAATTATACTTAATTTTGAAGAGCATAAATTAGTTGTTATTTTATAAATTTAAAATAATTTAACAGAATATACAGGGTGTCCAGCAAATACCACCCTGATTTCAAAATTAAATTTCTCAAAAATACAGATCGATAGTAATATGCTGTAAACGGTTTTTTCATTAGGTAAGCTGTAAAAATCTTATATAGAAATTTCAAACAGTGAATATTTTGAAAAAAAAATTGCTTTCTGATTGTATAGAATGCTTTGATTTGACATTTTTCTTGTTTTAGATTGCCTTCAGAGAAATACTTTTTCAAGTTACAGTGCAATATTTTAAAGATTTTTCGAAGTAAATTTTTAGAATTTCGAAATTTCAAAAATTTACTTTAAAAAAACTATGAAATATGACACTTTAAGCCGAAAAACACATTTTCTAGCAGCAATCTAGAGCAAGAAAAATGTCAAATCAAAGCATTCTTTGCAATCAAAATACAATCTTTTTAAAATATTTACCGTTCGAAACTTTTGTATAAGATTTTTACAGCTTACCTGATAAAAAAACCGTTTACTGCATAATTCTATTGATCTTTGTTTTTGAGAAATTTAATTTTGAAATCAGGGTGTTATTTGCTGGACACCCTGTATTAACTAAGAATATTTCAATCAATACAGAAGCTTTAGATTAGAAATGCATTACTAACTAAATTTTATAATTTTAAACATGATATGGTAAATATAAATAGTAATTTTATTTAAACAATTTTAAGCACTTTTATTTGCCTTTATAAATTTAATATAAAACATATGATAAATATATATATTTTAATATCATGCCAAATTTGTCAATTTTAGTAAAATTCAGACTTTATTTTGAAAGACATATTTTCCCTGTCTTATAAATTTTAAATTATTTAACAGAATATATTAACTGTATGAATATTTCATAAAACGTACATGGCTTTAGATTTGAATTTCAAAACAAACTAAACTATAGAAGTCTTTAGAAACAGCATCGTAAATGTAAACAATATTATTTGTTTTTTCACTCACTATAATTTGACTTTATGAGTATAATTTACTGCATTTTATAAATACTGTTTTAATTTTACGCACAATTTAAAATTTTTATAATGTTTAAGTTTTTATTTTAGAACATGTAGTATAATCATTTTTTAATAAATTATAACTCATTTTACAGGAAAATAGTATATTGTTCAAACATCTATGTCAGTATTTCTTTTCTTGAATAAATTTTAATTTCATAAAGTGCAAATACTTCATGAATTTTATGACATGAAGTTTTGTTTGAAGTTGTTTCATATATGCACTTTTTCCATTTTTTATTCATATCTCCTCATGTTAATGGGATTGTAGGCTGAATTTTTGTATTTGAATCTTTCTTTTTTTCAATACTTTGGACATATTTTCGCTTTAAAAGATAATTATCATTCTCCGTCAACCTATTTTTATTTTCTTAAACATGAGTTATACTTTAATTCAGGTCTTTCTCCGTTTAATTATATCTCCTTCAGATAAAATCTTTTCAGAGAAACGAAGATTTTACGTGGTTATTTGAATTTTGGACTATTCCTATCTTACGTTTCTCCTTATTAAAAAAGTAGTTTAAAAAATCTAATTAATGACGTATTGATTAAAGTTTTTTAATTAACAACTGAATTATTTTTATTTTACCTGTAAAAACTTATTATTCAATAAATTATTATTATAAAAAGTATTATTATTCAATAAATGAACAATTACATAAATTGTTCTAATTGTAATATTATATACATATTAAACTTATAATTAGGTGAACGTAAAATTCTGATGTTAGAAGAATTTTAAATCTTTAATCTTCAGTTCTCATATTTAAATAAAATATCTGGCTAAAAATGTTCAGGCTGATTAGAAAAATTAATGAACTTCATAAACTTTGCTGAATTTTATTATTAAAGTGTAAAGAAATGCTTGTTTCATGGATGAAATATGTGCGGAGGCGACATGTTCTAGATAACTTGGAAGTTTATTTCTTCTCATCAATCATGTATTAACAAGGAATATTGCATGCAACACATGTAACTTTATGTTTGGACTCCAAGACTAACTAAACTTTTTTTTAATTTTTAACATATAGTGCTGTAGAGATAAACAATGTTATTTGATGTTATTCTTATATTATTATTTGAGTTTAGATATTTAATTTCATATGTTTTCTAAATATTGTTTTTATATTACTCGAAGTTGGAATTTTTGTGTGAATTTTACTTTTCTCAGACACGCATAAATTTCAAATAATTCAAAATACTGTATTAACGAAGAATGTTTCAAACAATACATAAGTTTTAGTTTAAACATTATTTGCTAACTACATTTTAGAAGTTTTAGACATAGTATGGTAAAAGTAAAATAATAATAATAATTGTCTGCTCTATTACATTACTTTCCAAGTTTAATTTGTGTCATTTGATAAACTCTGTTTTGATATCATGCCAAGTTTGATATTTTTAGTAAATTTCAGATTTTATTTTGGATGATATATTTTTAGTTATTTTATAAAATTTAATTAATTTTTCAGAATATATTAAATATGAATATTTCATATAACACACGAGGTTTTAGATTAGAAATTTTAAACCAGTTAAATCATACAAGTCTTTACATATAGCATTGTAAATGTAAACAATTTTATTTTTTCTGTTTTACTCACTATTATTGCAGAGTTTAATTTGCGACATTTTATAAATAATGTTTTAATTTTAAACACAGATTGACTTTTTATTATAGTTAAGGTATTATTTTGGAACATGTAATATAGTTATTATTTTATAAAATATAAATCATTTTGCAAAAAAATATTATTGTTCAAACATGTATGATAATATTACTTTTCCTGAATAAATCTTAAAACTATTAAGTACAAATACTCATTAAATATTATCACATGAAGTTTTCTTCGGTGTTGTTTCATTTATATACTTTCTCTAATTTATAACCATTTTTTCTCCTACTATGGGATTCCAATCGGATTTTCTATGTTTTAATATATCAATTTTACAAAGTATATACTTTGTAAACTTTTGTCTTTAAAAGACATTTTTTATTCACCGTCAAACTTTTTTATATTTTTTTAATTATGAGTTATACTTAAATTCAAATCTATTTTCTGTTTAACACGTTCGCTACCGCTTACGTGAAGATGTGACGATAGTTAATGACGCACTGTAGAAGTGGGTTTTTCTAAGAAGCCGAATTACTTTTTATAACAAAGAATCAGTGAATGATTTTCCCGTGCCAGCGCGTGACTGGCTATTGGACATCACCCCATATTACGCGCTGGTTCATGAGAGGCCCCTTAACATTAGCGCTATATCACGCGCTGGCGCGTGAGCGGCAGGAAATGCGTTAATTAATTTTCCTTCAAATAAAATCTTTTCAAATTGATGAAAATTTTGCATGATTACTTGAATGTTGACTTATTCTTTAATTCATTTGCACGATTTTCTTTTAAAATAATCTTAAAATTTGTAATTAAAAAAAAAAAAAAATTCGATTGAGAAATATTGAAAAAAGTTTTTGAATTAACAAGCGAATTATTTTTGTTGTACCAGTAAATATTGGATACTAGTATTAAATATAACAAGTAATATCCATGTACATAAATTATTCAAAGTATAACATTATGTATATTAAACATTGAATTATGCGAATGTATAATTTTAATGTTGGAAGATTTTTAAATGTATAACTTCTGTTACCATATTTAAATAAAATATTTGATTGAAAACATTCAAACTCATTGGAGAGGAAAGGAATAAAATTAAAATTTCCAATGAATGTTGGAAATTTTAATGAATATCATAAACGTTACTGAATTCCATTAATGGAAATCATGGAAACTGCTGATTTTATAAATGAATTATATGCGGAGGCGACATGTTCTAGAAATTTTGGAAGTTAATTTTTTCTCATCACTTATATATTAACTATGAATATTTGAAGCACGGCACGCGGCTTCATGTTAAAAATACAAAACTGACTAAATTTTGAACTTTTAAATTATAGTACTGAAAAGAAAAACAAAATTATTTACTTTTATTTATATACGATTATTTGACGTTATGAATTTAATTTGGTATATTTTATTAATACGGTTTTAATATTACTCCAAGATGTAATTTTTTAGTATGAAATAGACTTTATTTTGAAATACATAAATGAGTCATTATTTTATAAATGATAAATAATCAAACACAATATGTTAACTAGGAATATTTCATTCATAACATAAGCTTTAGATAACAAATGCATTTCTAACTGCTTTTTATAAGCATTTAGAAATGCAGTAATTTAAAAGAGTATGTTAACTATGAATATTTTGTGTAACATACATGGCTTTAGAATAAAAACTCAATTCTAATTAAATCACATAAGTGTTAAGAAGTAGTATTGTGAACGTAAACAATTTTATTTGCTAATTTTTACTCACTATTATTGGTCTTTTTGAATTTAACTTGATGCATTTCGTAAGAATTATTTTAATATTAATCACAATTTATTATTTTTAATATGTTTAAGATTTTATTTTGGAACACGTAAAATAGTTATTATTTTATAATTTACAAGTCATTTTACATGAAAATAATGCTCTTCTAGCACCCATGTTATTATTTCTATTCTTTAGTTATTTTAAAATTAATAATATGTACGTTGAAAGTAATAATATTCCTTGAATTATATTATATGAAGCTTTATTCAATGTTGTATTAATTATACACTTACTCTATGGTACGAAATATATTCTCCTGTTAATGGGATTGCAGGCAGATTTTCTATATTGGAATATTTCTGTTTTTTTATATACATTGGAAAATTTTTGGCTTTAAAAAATAATTTGTATTCTGCGTCAAACACTTTTATAATTTCTTAACCATGTGTAATACTTATATTCAGATCTTTCTCTGCTTAATTATTTCTCCTACAAATAACATTTTTTTCAGAGTCACGAAAATTTTGCATGATTATTTAAATTTCGGCTTATTCTTCAATTCATTTACATGATTTTTCTTAAGAAAATCACTTTAAAAGTTCTAGTTTTTAATAGTAATCTAATTAAGATAGATTGATAAAAATTATTGAATTAACAATCTAATTATTTAGATTGTACCTTTAAAAAATTGATTCTGGCTTTCAATAGAAATACGGATATTATTCAAATTATAACGTTCTATATATATTAAATTTTTAATTAGATGAATGCATAATTTCCACTTTAGAAGACTTTTTAAAGTTATATTATCAGTTCCTATAATTAAATAAAATATTTGGTTGAAAATGTTCAGGCTGATTGGAAAAATTAATGAACCTCGAAAAAGGCAACATGTTCTAAATATTTTGAAGTTTATTTCTTATCATCACTCAAATATTAACTATGAATATTTCATGCGACACATGGCTTCAGATGAGAAATCTAAGATTAACAAATTTTAACCTTTTTAAAATACAATGCCGTAAAAATAAACAACTTCATTTATATATTTATATATTATTTATATATTATTTTTATTATTATTATATTATTATTATTATATTTATATATAATAATAATAATAATATATATTTATATATTTATTATTATTATTATATTTATATATTATTTATATATTATTTATATTTCATTTATATATTATTTATATATTACTGTTTGACTACCTATATTTAATGTGATACATTTTATAAATGCTGTTTTAATATTACTTCAAGTTAAAAATTTTTAGTATGAATTATAACTTTTTTTTGAAATGCATAAATAAGTCGTTATTTTATAAATTTTAAATAATATAACAGAATACGTTAACTAGGAATGTTTCATGGAAAACATAAGCTTTAGATAATAAATGCATTAATAATATAACTAATGCTTTACTTAGAAGTATTAGACATAGTGTGGTAAAACGTTCTATTTACTCAATATTATATACTTTTTTTTTTGACTTTGTAAATTTAATTTGTAACATATTATAAATGCTATTTTAATATCATGCCAATTTTGACATTTTTAGTTCATTTCAGATTTTATTTTGGAACATATATTTTGTTCCTATTTTATAAAATTTATAAATTTAACAGAATGTAATAACTATGATTATTTCGTATAACATACAAGGCTTTAGTTTTGAAATTTTAAATTAATTAAACTATAGATGTCTTAAGATATAGTATTGTACGTGTAATCAATTTTATTTGCTCTATTTTACTCATTAATATTTGATTTTATAAATTTAATTTAATGCATTTTATAAATATTGTTTTAATATTACAAATAAGGTACCCTGGGGTAATGACGCCACGTTAAGGTTCTACCAGTTTTCACGGCTCAGTTTTAGTTTGTATTTTTCAAACAAATATATGATTTGATACAGCAACTCGTTGACCATCTATATAAAAAAATAATTTAACAGATATGTATTCATAAAATGTAATGGCGTGATTTCTTGACCAATGCTATTTGGCGTTATTACCCACCTATATGGGTAATAAAGCCATGCAAACAAAACTATGAAATAAGATGGAATAACTGCATGTAGATTGCCCGATTCTAAAAATACAAACTCTACAAACATAGAAATTGACAAATTGCATTCTAAGCTATTGAAAATGTTCAATTTTTTGTGAAAGTGTAAGAAAAATAAAGGTGTGGTGTGTGAGGGGGATGAGGCAAAAGAATATCAGACCGTGAGCTTCTTTTTGCTTAAAAAGGACCACTTAAATAGAATTATTAGAAACATTGCACAGTTTTAATTGTGTTTATTTGAATCAATATGTAGGATGTAGCTCGGCCACTGTAAGGAATCAACCGGGATTTTAATGCCAAGTGTTGGCGTTATTACCCCGTTATAGTTATTGCGCTGTACATTTTAAATTACAAATTATCTTGAGAAGATATCCAAAATCCTCAACAACATTTTGAACGTCCATGAAATGTACTACAAATTTATGTAATTAACAAAGTATTTCCGGATAAAAAAAAAAAAAAAAAAAAAAAAAAAAAAAAAAAAAAAAAAAAAAAAAAATAGTCTTCACATCACAAAACGTATCTCGCAAATTTTAGATGAAGCGTTAATTTTAGTTGCTTGTAAAAACAATAAGACCTAAAAATGAAACAAATTAACTTGAAGCTGTTTTTTGCGATTTATATGACTCAAAACGCTTCCGTGCAGAGCACATGAGTGTCATTTACCAGATTATTTCATGATTATGTAAAATATTAGCACTTGGCGTTTTTACCCCGCCTGACTTTATTACACCAGACCACCTTAATTTGCTATTTTTAGTGTGTTTAAGATTTTATTTTGGATAATACAGAATAGTCATTATTTTATAAATTATAATCCATTTTACAGACAAAATTTCTTCAAAGAACAACAAATTTTATATTAAAAATAGTTGATTTATAATATATTTCTAATTGCCTTTATTGAAAAAACATTTTACTGCTAAATGCAAATTTTCGCAACACAACAATCTTAATGCTGGTAGTGTATTTTCATTATGGAAAACTTTTTTACGTGCATCACATGATTAGTTGTTTTTTGCAAAGTCCAAACTGGCATGGATTTTTTTGTCCTTTTTGAGTCCATTGAACGAATTGGAGATTGCCTGGGGTAATATAGAGCTCGCTTTTTTATTACAAGTCAAAATGTCTTATTTCTTCCGGTAATCGAAATAGAAATCTGCGCTTTCATATTTATTTGCAGTCAATTCTATGTAGATGATATAGGCATTTTCACCTAGTAAATCCCGCATGAAAAGAAAACATTGACTGGCCGTCTACGAGAACATATCCGAACAGAATTTTCTATAGATATAAAATATAGGGGTATAGTTTGTTTATTTGTAAGGGGTAATCTCCTGAACTACTGAAGTCCTACTGAGTCTACTGTTTGTCCCAAATCAAACATAGACAATATCTTTAGTCGATGAAACTAAATCAAACGAGTGCAGGAGCAAAAGCTCTAAAAATGCGATTATTGGGTTGCTGAAAGGCCTAGAAACATGAAATTCGGCATGGCTATTACTTAAAAGATATAAACTATCACTAAGAACATTTCCTAAAAAATACAAAATGTAAATCCGGTGAAAATGCAAAAAAAGACTTCTAAAAACATCTTAAATAGCGATTTTAACGTATCTTGGGAAATAAAGAACGGGTTTAAAAAAATGCAATCAAAATTATGGTGAAAATAATTGCTACAAGATAGGATATAGCTCTGTGTCACTACCTCAAACGAGATGCAAAAGCAAGAAAGAAAGAAAAAAAAGCTCAAAAAAACAATTTTTCTATTTACGAGGGTTTTAAAACCATGGTATTTGGCATAGTAGTTATTTATGAGATATAAATGATCTCCGAATTAGATTTCCTCAAAAATTTGACATTTAAAATGCATAACAATCCGCAAAAAACATCCTAAAATATCTCTAATTGGAGATTTGTTGCCAATCTTGCCAAATGGGCATAAATTTTGCGAATAATTTTGTCCGGTAGATTGCGGGATATACAGGGTGTCCCTAAACAAATGGTATATACGCTAGGGGGTGATAGAACACATCAAGTCGAGTAATAGTAAATAGGAAACCAAGGGTCCCAAACGTTTTCAAAAGGAGATAGTCGCCATTAAAATATGGGGTCCAAAATTTCAAATGCACATAAAAAACGGAAAAATTGGTCGATTGATTTGCGGTTTCACTAAAATTATTCTTTATGTTGGTATTTTCTTGAAAATAAATTATAAAGAAAATCGGCATTTCGAAAAATGCCGATAGAGGGCGCTTCAGACTTTGAAGTAATGAAAAACTATTTTTTGGCGTGATTTTTCGCATCTCATTAAATGGTTTCGTAATCTTAGACATAAACTTAAATTTTGAGCTCAAAATCTGAATAGTTGGGAGTGGTTAAGTAGCACAAACTGAACTGTATTCAGAAGGTTTAAATTTCAAACGAAACGAAAAACTATTAAAAAAAAACCGGAAAAATTAGTCGATTCGTTTGCTGTTTTTGCTAAAACTACTCCTTAAATCAGTATTTTCTTGAAAATAAATTTTAAAGATAAATTTCACAAAATGCCGATAGAGGGCGCCTTAGACATTGGAGTAGCGTACAACTATTTTTAACCGTTATTTTTTTAAATCTCATTAAATGCTTTCAAATGCTTAGATTTAAATTTTGAGATCAAATTCTGAGTCGTTGCCAGTGTTTAAGTAGCGCAAAAATAAGCTGTGTTCCGGAGGAGGGGGGGGGGTTAAAATTCAACTCCTGAACACACTTCAGTATGCTCTTCTTAACTCCTCCCAACGATTCAGAATTTGAGTTCAAACTTTAAGTTTAAATCTAAGATTTCGAAAACATCTAACAAGCTTTGGAAAGCATTTAATTAGATACAAAAAATACCGGTTAAAATTTGTTGTTGGTTACTCTGAAGTTTAAGGCGCCCTCTAACGGAATTTTTTGAAATTTATCTTTAAAATTCACTTTCAAGAAGATACTGACTTAAAGAACAGTTTTATTTTAAACCGCAAACGAATCGACCAATTTTTCCGTTTTTTATTATTATTTTAAATTTAAACCCTCTGAACACAGTTCAGTTTGTGCTACTTAACCACTCCCAACTATTCAGATTTTGACTCTTTATGTTTAAGTCTAAGTTTACGAAAACATTTAATCAGATGCAAAAAAACAACATAAATAGTAGTTGTTCGTTACTCCAAAGTTTAAAGCGCCCTCCATCGGCATTTTTTGAAATTTATCTTTATAATTCATTTTCAATAAAATACCGATATAAAGAATAGTTTTAGTGAAAACCGCAAATCAATCGACCAGTTTTTCCGTTTTTTATAATCATTTGAATTTAAATCCTCTGAACACAGTTAAGTTTGTGCTACTTAACCGATTCCAACTATTCAGATTTTGAGATCAAAATTTATGTTTAAGTCTAAGCTTACGAAACCATTTAATAAGATGCAAAAAATAACGGCAAAAAATAGTTTTTCATTACTTCAAAGTCTGAAGCGCCCTCTATCGGCATTTTTCGATATTTATCTTTATAATTTATTTTCAAGAAAATACCAACATAAAGAATAATTTTAGTGAAAACCGCAAATCAATCGACCAATTTTTCCGTTTTTTTATGTCTATTTGAAATTTTGGACGCCAAACTTTAATGGCGCCAATCTCCTTTGGAAAACGTTTGGGACATTTGGTTTCCTATTTACTATTACTCGTGTTGATGTGTTCTATCACCCCCTAGTGTATATACCATTTGTTTATTGACACCCTGTATATCTCCAAGTTTACGACAATCATTGCGACATTTGACGACAGTACCGGCTCTCTCCAGTAGTAACCCCTTGCAGTTTATTGGTATTACCGGATATTTCTATTGTTCCACTTCTAAATTGTTTGGCAAATTTCCTAACTCGTTCCTTTTAACCTAGAAACATAGAAAGCCTAGAAGCCTTGAAACATAGTACTTGGCATTTTATTTACTTATAAGATATAAAATATCGCTAAGAATATTTTCTAAAAAATACAAAACATAAAACGGGTGAAAATGATCGAAAAGAGTCTAAAACGCTCTAAATAGCGATTTTTAAACAATCTCGGGAAGCAGAAAATTCCGCAGAATTTAAAAAAAGTAAATACTTTCTAAATGACGCTTTGAAAGCAATCTGACCATGTATCAAACTGATTTCAAAAGTAATTAGGTGTTGATAATAGCTGTTAAATACGTCAAACGTAATCTACATTTTTGTCACTCTTACTATTAACAGAGTATTGCTGGAGCCCAAAATATTTTAAAATGTGACTTCTGTTGAACTCAGGAGTCTAGAAAATTTGAACAATGCATGGTAATTACTTATAATATATAAATGTCTTTTAAGAACAGTTTCGAAGTAAATTTAAAATTTAAAAGTTGTGAAGCGAAAAGACGGGGTTAAAAAGGTTCTAAAAATTACTAAATTACGATTTCTATGCGAGCTCAGGAAGTAGTGAATTGATTATAAATGTAATATTTTCGAATCAATGGTGACAGTTTCCGATCCTTCACAGTCTATGATCTATGTCGGTGTCACTACTTTCTGGGGTAACCAAGAACAACAAATGTTTTAAAAAAGCCTTTTAAAAACTTTCTAAATTACGTGTCTATAGAATATTATTAAATATCAAATCGATTTTAAAATCAACATTAACAAATTAATCATGACAGTCTATTTTTCAACGTAGACATTTTTTGGTAGTGCCGTTACCCCTCAAAAGACCTTTAGCAAAGAAACTTGGATTTTGACATGCTGAATAATTTTAAGATATAAATGCATACGAAGATTGTTTCTAAAGAATTAAATATTTCAGGTGAATAAAAAAAAGGGACGAATGAATTAAATTACACACACACACACACACATACATATTTATATATATATTTTATAACTTTGAAAACACGTTTCTTTTACATATTTATAATTGTTTACAGTCTCTTATAGTTCTCTCTTTCAGCTATCTGAGCGATTTACACCAATAATTAATCAGAACATTAGGGATTAAATGAATGTAAAATTTTATTAACATAGTTCATGTATTAGTTTTTGAGATCCCACAAAAATGTATTCACAAGCAGACATTTTCTAAAAATTCTTAAATCGTGTTGATGACATTTTAATCGCATAAATCGTGAGATATGCCTATTGGAATCATGAAAAAAGCACCAAAGTAGAACTACCTCTTATGCCGTATACACCAAAAGCTAATCTCAAAATCTTTATACTAGTGACTAACTGAATATAAAGTTTTATTAAATTCCGTGCACTATATCTTGAAAGAGATGACCAACAAATTTTTTGCCACATATACAGGCATACTCAGAGACAGCAATTTTGTATAATCATATTAAAACCATGTTAAAATCCGCAGAATAAAATTTTTCACGAATCCAATTATTTCTTCGTGTAAAGATATAAGAAAACAAAAACATAAAGTATCCTTGCATAGTGATCATTAAAATATACATAGGGAAATTAATAAGAAAATAATTATAGAATTCATTTCACTCAAATCACCTATCTTTGTTTTTTTTCTTTTCAAGCCATTTCTGAAAATAAATTATTCAAACATTTTAAAATTAATTAAAAAGATTTTTTTTAGTAAAAGGAAGATTAAAAAAATTGTTGTTAAATTGAACTTAATAAAACAATTCATTTAAAATTTAAGATTTAATAAAACAAAATTAAGTTAAAATTTAAAATTCCACATTCGAAAGAATTAGGTTTGAATTTACGGAAAAAAAATAATGCTTCAGAAATCTTCAATATAAAAGCTCTAAAATAGAAAAAATAGGGAATTGAAAGTAAACATGTATTGAATTCTCACTGTACATACGTTTTTCAAATGGAAATCATCCAAAGGATATCCCTTATATCCGTTCGTTGTATGCATGTTTTTTCGTGATAAATTGAATTTGCATCTTCTCTAAAATACAAACGAAATATGCCTTTCAAATGGAAACTAAAGCTTTAAAGTAAACTCATTGGGAGGAGAAATTGCATTACGTGTGAATGCTTTTTCGTTAAAGTAAATTAAATTTCCTTTACATAAATATTGATAGAAGTTAGCATGTGATGCATTTCGATTACAAGATACATCTTAGAAATTTAGGTATGAAAAATTTGAAATGTATATTTTTTCTCAAAATATAAAAATTTGATTTGAAAAATGAATTTGGTAGATGCAAATGTGAGAGATTTTTTTAGAAAATAGTATAAATAGTTTAAGCTTAAGAAGGGCCGGGTTATTCAGCGAAATATATCGCAATACATGTTTTGCTATCTGTTGAAAAAAAAAAAAAAAAAAAAAAAAAAACTGGATTGTTATAGGTTGTAGGTTGTTTATACAAATATTTATACTTTATGAAACGTTCAACGATCAATGAGTTATCACAAACTTTTTTCTGCGCTATCACAAGCTGCGTTAAAAGCTTTTCACAAGTTTCCACACACAATTTCACTAAGGCACGTTCTAAGAATGCATACATTCTTATTACTTTCATCTGTCTTTATAAGAAAGTATTGGATTCTTGAAAATTCTCGAAATCCGGTTTTGGATAGATTAAAAAAATTAATACACAGATTTTCATCAAACTTAAAATCAGTTATAAATTAACATAAGTTGTTTTTGACTATATTTTTGTTTAAATCACGCAAACGATGGCTGAAATGCTATGCTGAATTTTCCGGAAGTATTAACAAGATTAAGATTGAAGAAAGTTTTAGGATTGCCACATCTGACTAGTTAATTAAAAATTAATGAATAATTTACTGTCAATCAATGTCAATCAATGTTAGAAAATATCTGCACTGATTAGTTGATGATTTAGTAAGTGTAAGCTAAACTCTCAAAAAAACATTCTTCTTTTCACGGAAAATTTACTGGCAGCAGTCCTGCCAGGTTATTGGATAAATGTCTCTATAGGAGTTTTCAAATCTCTATAAAATTGAATAATCTTAAATTTTTTGAATGACGAGTTCATCGCTAAACTGACGGTTTGATATATAAAACTCATCAAACTCGTAACATAACTCGTAACAAAGAACTTGTCATTCAAAAATAAACAATATAAAATAAAAATAAATAAAAATCCTCAATTTTTATGTAAGAGTTTCAAGAAACACATTTTTGATTGTCAATCTTAGTGTAGCAAATAAAGTAAACAAAATAATTTGAAAAGATGTCTTGTCTTTAAATGATTTTTTTTTTTTTTTTGATGAATTATTCATGAAGAAAAGGAATTTTACATTAAATATCAGGTGAAGCGACGTTTATTTTCTTGATCTGAAAAATGGAAAGTGAATCATAGTTCAATTCAGTCTTGCAGCGGATAGTGAATGGAGCGGGACAAGAACATTTCAAAGTTTTAGCGGATAGCGAATGGAATGGGACATTGGCATACTCTGGTTTGGCGTCCTCCGGTCCTGTGTGGCATGCTTTTGGCGAGAATGCAGATGGGCTGGAGAACTCAGTGGAGCTTTTCGATCACTTGATGTAAGATTTCGTCGATGAAGCATCGTGTTGTTAAAGGCCGTAGATCGGTCATCTAATACAATATTTAATGTTTTATTTAAAATAAGTTATGTCATTTATACAGTTGAATTTATTATATGTTTAATAAAGATTTATTTAGTTCAAAAGGAAATGTATAATCACAGCTCACCTACAACTCACAACAAGTGGTGGCCTGTCACGCTTAGTGCTGTGATTTAAAATAAATTAAAAATAAAGTGTTCCCCATGAGTTCTCGTCAAAGCTAATGGAATACTTTTCGAAGTTTAAGGTATGAGATTTCATTCTGTTTATTCCTTTCGCATGTATCCTCTGAGATTTTTTAGATAATTTAAACTGGTTTAGTTTAAAATGGTTGTTTAGAACTTTACATTGCTGTTTTATTTGTTAAGATGTTTTAATCTTTGCTTAGTGTGGTTTAAACTTTTGTCTAGTTTGGCTTTTTAAGATTTCTGCTGGTTTTTAATTGTATACGGGATGCCGGACGACATTCCTAAGGAGACTGTGCAAGGGGGGAGTACAGTTTGTAATAGAGTGTCGGTAAAAGTTCCCAATTTCTGGCCAAGTAATGCAAAGTTATTTTTTGTACAGCTGGGAAGCTAGTTTTAGGCTAGCGGGAATCTCGGTGGAACAAACGAAATTTGACCATTTAGTGGCATCTTTAGATGCGGAAACTTTATTTTTTGCTAGCGATATAGTGTTTAAACCGCCAGAGGAGCCGTATACCGCTCTTAAGACCCGTCTATTAACAGAATTTGAAGTTTCTCAGAATAAAAAGATTAAAACTTTGCTAGAAGATTTAGAACTGGGTGATAGGTCCCCCTCATTATTATTGCGTAAGATGAGAGAGTTAAGCGAGGGCCATGTTGATGATGATTTTTTGAAAAACATATGGCTTCGAAGATTACCGGTTTCGGTACAAACAATTTTGTCTGTCAGCTCTGAGAGTTTAAATAAATTAGCGGAGATGGCGGATAGGATATGTGAGTGTACTCAGTTAAACGTTAACTCTCTGGAATCGAGAAGGACTGATCAAACTCAGGTTAATCAGCAAAATAAACAGTTGGAGCAGTTACAATTTCAGGTTCAGGAACTTTCAAAGTTGGTTAAAGCAGGTTCTTTTTCCAGGTCTCCTAAAAAGTCTAGTCGAAGGAACTCTTTTAACTCAGGGGATAGGTCACACAGAGAGGGGTGGCTATGTTGGTATCATTTTCGATTTAAAGAAAAGGCTCGAAAATGTGTACCTCCATGCACTTATAAACCAAAAAACGACCTTCGCTCGCAGGAGTAGCGACGGCTACTGCACGTATGGGCTTAAGTCGCAGGTTGTATGTTACAGATAGGGTTACACAGTCCAGCTATTTGATAGATACGGGCAGCGATGTTTCATGTTTTCCTAGGTCATTTTTAGTTAAAAGTACTAAAAAGGGGGATTTTACATTGTATGCCGCTAATGGTACAAAAATATCCACTTACGGTACTAAACTATTGACACTGGATTTCGGATTAAAACGTAAATTGCAATGGCCATTTATCATAGCCGACGTAAATAAGCCAATTATTGGCGCTGACTTTTTACAACATTTTGGTTTACTTGTTGATTTAAAAAAACGGCGTTTATTGGACCCTGTGACAAATTTTTCTGCTCGTGGTCGCGCCGGTCTGTGTGACGTTCCTGTGGTTAAGACTATCATTGGAAACTCTCCATATATAAAGTTGTTGGAAAAATATAAGGAAATAACGCAGTTAAATAATACTAATAAGCGTATCGTAAAACATGATACAGTGCATTATATCCCTACGGTTGGCCCACCTGTTACTGCTAAAGCTCGGCGTTTACATCCAGCGCAACTTCGGATAGCTAAACAGGAATTCGATTACATGCTCGAAAAAGGTATTTGTAGGCCATCTAAAAGTAATTGGGCCAGTCCATTACATATGGTCCCTAAGGGCGTTTCAGATTGGAGACCAACTGGGGATTATAGGGCATTAAATCGAATTACTGTACAGGACAAATATCCTATTCCGCACATTCAGGATTTCACTTATATGTTAAAAGGTAAAAAAGTGTTTTCTAAAGTGGATTTAGTCCGTGCCTATCACCAAATTCCGGTTCATCCTCCCGATATCCCTAAAATTGCTATTATTACTCCTTTCGGTTTGTTTGAATTTCCATTTTTAAATTTTGGATTATGCTCTGCGGCGCAAACGTTTCAACGCTTTATAAATGAGGTACTGCGAGGTTTGGACTATTGTTTTTCTTACCTCGACGATATCTTGATAGCAAGTGAAACGCACGCTCAGCATATGCAGCATTTGGAGGAAATTTTTAAGCGGTTTAGAGATTACGGGATTATAATTAATGAATCGAAATGTGAGTTTGGTAAAGAAACTATAGATTTTCTGGGCCATACTATTGACAGCCAGGGATGCGTTCCACATAAAGATAAAGTGAAAGCTATTCTTGAATTTCCAAAGCCGAAAACTGTTAGCGACCTTCGGAGATTTTTGGGTATGGTGAACTACTATCATCGTTTTGTACCCCATATTGCAGCAATATTGAGACCATTAAATGTTTTCTTAAATGGTGCAAAAAAGAGGGATAAAAGAGAAATTCAGTGGGATGCGGATGCAGAGAGTAGTTTCGAGCAAGTTAAGCAAGCAATAGCTAATGCGACTTTGCTTTATCACCCCTCACAAGACGCAAAGCTTGCACTTATAACGGATTGCAGCGATTTTGCTATGGGTGGGGTGTTACAAGAAATTACGCCCGATGGTCCAAAACCACTTGGATTTTTCTCTCGTAAGTTGCCCCCTACGCAGTGCAAATATTCAACATATGACCGGGAATTGTTAGCTGCATATTCGGCGATCCAATATTTTAGGCATATGTTGGAAGCACGGGTATTTACGCTGTATGTAGATCACAAACCCCTTACTTTTGCGTTTCAGCAAAAACATGAAAAATGTTCCCCAAGAAGGCTTCGGCAGTTAGACTTTATATCCCAGTTTACTACGGATATACGTTATTTGCCGGGTAAAGGAAATTTTGTTGCTGACAGTTTATCTAGAGTTTGTGAAATTCAGTTTTCTTCACTTGCAGATTTTGAATTGTGGGAAAAGCTGCAAACAGAGGATGAGGAGCTAAAGCATATTTTGGACGGAAGGGTTGAATTTAGTGGAAAGTTAGCTAAAGTACAAATGCCGGATACCAAAACATTACTGTATTGTGAAACTTCTGGTGAGGTGAACAGATTTTATGTCCCCCAGACTTTGAGATATAAGGTTTTTGAGTCACTACATGGTTTGTCGCATCCTGGTATACGAGCTACTAAGCAACTAATCAGTTCAAAATATATTTGGCCAGGGCTAAATAAGGATGTTTCTATGTGGTGTAGGTCATGTATTCCCTGTCAAAGAACTAAGGTACACCTGCATACTAAATCTCCTTTGGTCCAATTTTTAGTTCCAGATGAGAGATTTTCTCATATACACATAGACATTATTGGTCCTTTGCCTCTAGTACATGGATTCAGATATTGCCTCACTATGATTGATAGGTTTACTCGGTGGCCAGAGGCTGTACCGATTGTGGATATTAGTGCTGAAACAGTTGCTCAGGCCTTTGTTCAGACGTGGGTTTCCCGTTTTGGTACGCCTCAGAGGATTACATGCGATCGGGGTAGGCAATTTGAGTCCATACTATTTGAAAGTCTGGCAAGAATGCTAGGCTCTAGTATAGCTAGAACTGCTTCATACAGACCCCAGTCCAATGGATTGGTAGAGCGACTTCACCGCTCTTTAAAACAAGCATTAATGTGCTATAAGGTGGACTGGTTGGAGGCTCTTCCACTAGTTTTGCTTGGTCTACGGACAACAGTACGCGAGGACCTTTCCGCATCCACAGCTGAGATGACATATGGAACAACTTTAAGGCTTCCAGGTCAGTTGTATGAAGATAACCCCCTGTCAGACCCACCGGCTTATGTTTTGAAACTACAAAAATTAATGTCTGCTTTGAGACCTTGTCAACCTTTAAAACAGGGGCAACAAAAGATCTATGTTCCAAAAGAACTGAAAAATTGCACCCATGTGTTCGTTCGAAGAGGTCCTTTTAAGAGATCTTTGCAACCGACTTACGAAGGTCCATTTAAGGTCGTAAGGCGACTTGAGAAAGATTTTGTGGTTTCTGTTAAGAACCAGGAAAAGATCATACATATTGATCGGTTAAAACCTGCATTTCTTTTAAATGAAGACGGTGAGCCTGATTCTACGCCTTACATAACCCGATTCGGAAGGAGGGTTCGTTTTCGTCTCCCACGGGATGTGTGAGACTGGCGGGGGAGTTGTGTAGCGACGTTTATTTTCTTGATCTGAAAAATGGAAAGTGAATCATAGTTCAATTCAGTCTTGCAGCGGATAGTGAATGGAGCGGGACAAGAACATTTCAAAGTTTTAGCGGATAGCGAATGGAATGGGACATTGGCATACTCTGGTTTGGCGTCCTCCGGTCCTGTGTGGCATGCTTTTGGCGAGAATGCAGATGGGCTGGAGAACTCAGTGGAGCTTTTCGATCACTTGATGTAAGATTTCGTCGATGAAGCATCGTGTTGTTAAAGGCCGTAGATCGGTCATCTAATACAATATTTAATGTTTTATTTAAAATAAGTTATGTCATTTATACAGTTGAATTTATTATATGTTTAATAAAGATTTATTTAGTTCAAAAGGAAATGTATAATCACAGCTCACCTACAACTCACAACACAGGCATCATCATTAAATAAAAGGCTTTTTTTTTCAAAGAAAATGTTTCTAAAGGACTACAATACCTACAATCCTTTACATGTTTTCCTTAAATTTAAACACTTCACAACTACAATCTATCCCATAATATTATATTTCTAAGTACTCCATTCAATCCATCTTAAATTTTAATATAAAAAAGGAGATAGATACACAGTTACCGCAAGATTAAAGCGCATGGCCTTCTGATAGAAATAAATCGAGAGACAAAGGAGAAAATGAGCAGGAAAAAACTCAACGCCAAGAAGACAAGATTAAGCTCTATACTATTTCTTTTTCTTTTATTTTTCTCTTCTCCACTGGTTTTATTTTTTCAACAGAAAGCATTTAAGAGGCGTAATTTATGATCATTGCACATAAATGGAAATTGAGAATTAGTTAAATGTCAAATAATATTTATGAGATATTTTATACGTTGGATTAAATGGGAAGGAATTTCTGGTTCTGTTAACTATTCTTGAATGTTGTTTTGTAATTACAGAAACTGATCATTATTGCCAAATAATGATGTAGCTAAAAAAAGGATATTAGATTAAGCATTTTAGAGTATGTTGGAACAAAATTAATTTATTTATTCCAAATGAAATATTTCGAATATTTAAAAATAACTTAAAGAAATAAATTACCAGTTTGGTTATGAACAGCGAAATTTATAACTGGAATATGAGTATTAGTGGGGTTATAAAAAGTAAAGATAAATAAATAAACAAATTTAATAGTGGTGTGGAATTATATGTTAAAAACAACCTAATATCATTTACTGTAATAAATTTACGTAAAAAATTAAAGTACTGTAAATAATAATAATAATAATAATAATAATAATAATAATAATAATAATAATAATAATAATAATAATACAGGCACTGGTTTAGATGTCTTATTAAAAGCAAAATTGAAAAGTACACGATTTAATGGATGATTCAATTTGAATAAAAATCACGCAAATAAAATCTCATACACATATCCTGAAACTCCAGTTTATTATAAATTGAATAAACGTTCCTGCCAATGAGAAAAATTAAACGATTTAAAAAACTAATTGGTAGACTATATAACGTTTCACATTCTGAAACAGAGCGATATTATTACCTCCGTTTACTGTTCCTTAATATTATAGGTTCCGCCAGTTTTAAAGATATGGGGACATATCAAGGAATTGTGTACCCTACATTTAAAGAAGCTGAGAAGCAGCGGGGTTTACATTTAGGCAATTCAGAAATGTTTCGATATTTACAGGAGGCTTCAGTTTTCCAAATGCCTTTTCAGTTGCGGTATGAGAATAACATTAACTATCATTTAGCTCTTAAAGATATGAACATCATTTTCAAACTGCCGGCACTTTCTACGTCAACATTTAATTTACTAATTATTGACGATTTCTCTATAGATACAAATATTCATTCTTGCACTAACAAAAACCTTTCTCCTATTTTGCAAAATCCGAATGAAGAGAAGACATTTATTGTAGACAATATTATTTCTTTAGTGAAACAAAGTAATGCAAACATACCTGCTTACTTCATAGATAATTCTGGTCGCACGTGCCGTGCCGATAGAAACAAAACCGGCATCCACCTACTTTAATAATTCAACCAAGCGAGCATTTCTACACATGCACGGCATCTTATCCAAGGCACCGATTAGTCCTTATGGATTACGCATTAGTATAAGTGAAATTTTAATTGATAAATACAGCTAATAAATAAAATTTTCGATCAAACAAATGTACGATAACAAATCTGTGGACAAATATCTTTCTTAAAAAAAAAATAGTGTAATTTGATGCTTTAGTTTCTTCTTATGCACTGTCGAAAGAAAACGCTCAGCGTTTTAAATATATCGATGCAACACTAAATTCTCGTCTTTGAAAGATCATATTCCTATTGAGAACCGGTGGGGTATTTATTTTATTACTTGTTATTGTAATTTGGGTTATATTGGTCAGACCAGAAGAGCGTTGAAGAAAAAACTGGACGAGCATCACAGATATATTGGAAATGAGGAATTATCCAAGTCTTCTATTCTTCTCACTGTTGGTCTTCCGGTCATTATTTCAATTTTTCCATGACCAGAATTATTTCTAATCCTGGCACTTCTTCTCACTTAGATGTTCGCGAAGCTTATTTTATTTGTAAAAATTCTAATACTCTTGTCAATGATCTCTCATCACCCCCCTCCCTTTCTCCTGCTTGGAAATTACCCTTGTAGTTTTTTTAATATATATATATATTTATTTATTTCTTTACAATTTATATATTTTTATAATTTTTTCTTGTTTCCTTGTTTTATTTTATTTTATTTATTTATTTTTACTTATTTATATATTAATTTTTAATAATTTATTAATTTTATTTATTATTTATTATTATTATTATTATTATTTTCATTTTATTTATTTTAGTGATTATTTTTATTTATTTTTCCATCTTTTCCTCTATCTTTTATTATTTTGGCATCATTTTCTTTTCCACCTGGGCTCTTTCACCTAGCTCCACCTGTCGCACTCTTTGTAATCTCCTCCCTCTTTCTTCCACTTTATCTCTATTGTGCCCTTACGGACACATGTGGATTTAGCTGATGACGAGCTGTTTTTGTTGTTGCTCGAAACGCGTCCTACTTTATTTTTCATTTTATGGTGATTTTACAAAGTGTTTTACTATACTTTATTTACTTTATTGGCAACACTATTGTTGTACTATTGGTAACGCTCTATTTAATACTATGCATGAACATATGCATAGACTTGAACCAAATTTTTTTTCTATATTTTTGGCTATAACAAACGGGCCCTCTCTCTATTTTGAAATATTCCAAGATAGGGAGTACTGCAACAGCGATTTTTGTGCAATTTTCAATATTATACCATCGAAAAGTGCATGAAGTTATGCATTGAATTAAACCAAATATTTCGTTTAAGTGTTGACTATAGTGAGAATGCCCTCCCTCATGTTGAATAAAAAAATCCGCCAGAAGTGGGAGCTTCAATAGAGATTTTTGTGCCATTTCCATTATCCACAATTAGTCCGTTTTCATGCCTTTAGAATTTTCACGATGAGCGCAGATTTTCGTTTAATTTTTTTCCTTAATACAGATTAGTGCTATTTAGCATTTAATGTAAATCATCCTACATGTGGCGCTGCTACGCTCATTTTTCAAGATTTCGCAAAAGCTGTATCGCAAGAATCAAAAATGGATTGTCATAAAACTTCAGATTCAGCTAATACCTGATAAAAAATTATCTTGATTAGGTTTTGGTGCATATTACCCAATAGATGCAGTATTATACAAAAAATTTCAAAAATTTCCGCAGTAGCTCTGTATCAGCAATTAATGCATGGGTTTTTATAAAATTTCAGATTCTGTTGGAAGTTGGAAGAAGTTGTTGCTGATTAGATTTTATTGTAAATCACCTGACCAATGGCGCTACATTTTTCTAGAAGTATTTACTTGAAAGAAATTTTTTGAATTGCCGCGTCTGACTAGTTCATATCGTTTTTATCGTTATCATAACGAACTTAATCTGTTCAAAAACAGTGTTCATTAACTGATTATAGATTATGTATTGATTTGTATATGAAGTTTCATTTTATTCGTTCTTAAAAGCTGAATAAAGTATAAAATGAGTCAATCCATTTCAAGTGGTCCAGAAAATATAAAAATGGTCACTCGACCATTTTGAAAAAAATCTGAAATTTTTTGTACAACAACCCTAACAAGACTAAAGTTCAAAATGACCGTTCTTTTGATTTTACTATTTTTTGTTTGTGCATGGCGACCATCTTTGTTTCATAGTGTGCAGCGATTTTCTCAGGTACTAGGATGCACAAAATTGTAAATATCTCGTCTTCTATTTTCCCAATTGAAATGGGGTTTGCAGCATTTTTTTCAGAATAAAATAGGCTAAATATACAGTGATAGAAAAATTTTGAAAAATAAATTTTTACAGTCGAAATTTTAGCACAAAATGTACGATTTTTCCCTAAATCTATCCGTTTGTAAGAGGAAAATTTTCATGCAAGGGAAACTGTCAATCTTACACAATTTTTTCTACAAATAGGTCAAACGTATGTGTACTCATACAGCAAATCCCCGATCTGGGAGTTAATTTCTCTTTGCGAAAAAAACTCCGAAATTCGTCAAAAATTTCAAAAATCGCACTTTTTAGGCTTTGATATCTCTGGTGGGGCACGAGATAAAAATCTGAAATTTTGGTCTATGATAGTATTTTGTTGTAGTATTATGTACAAAAAATTTCAAGAAGGAGATTTTATTACAAGCTGAGATATGACATGCAAAATATGCGAAAACAATACTGTCAAACTATTGTAAACCTACTATGTAGTTGTTCAACAAGACTGTCAACATTGCACAATTTTTTCTACAAATAGTTCAGACGTGTGTGTACTCATACACCAAGTCACATAAATGAGAAATGATTTCTCTTTCCGAAAAAAATTCCGAAATTCGTGGAAAATTTCAAAAATCGCACTTTTTAGGCTTTGATATCTCTGGTGGAGCACGAGATAAAAATCTGAAATTCTGGCCTTTGATAGTATTTTGTAGTAGTATTATGTACAAAAAATTTCAAGAAGGAGATTTGACTACAAGCTGAGATACGGTGATAAAAAAAATGTTAAAAAATGCTATTGCGAGTACATTAGGAGAAATGAGTTTAGTCTCTTTTATTACACTATTTACACAGAAAATATCGTTTGCTGAAAACAGTTAAATAATAAACATTTAATTTACAAAATACTATATATGCTCAACAAAGAGCTGAACAATATTTACGAGAGATGTTATGAGTTCGACCAGTTACTGTTATCAGTCCATCAGGCTGTTCTTTCTAAAAATTTTATTTGAAGCCCCCCAAGTCTTATCATCCCTTATAACCTTAAATGAAATTCTCTAGGTTTAATAATTGAAGCCATGTCAACTCGATCAGTTGTAATCCATTGGCTGTAATTTACTTTTCCTGAAATGTGTTCCGAGTAAAATTGTTGCAATAGCATTTCTAGTAGATTTGTTCATCTGTACAAATAGTGTATTAGCTTAGCATACATTCTGAATTGTTTAAATCACACACAAGCATTTGAAAAAGATATTTGTAATTAACATTTAACTTTATACTATAAATAATTAATTTAAAATTTTGGAGGCATGAACAATTACATAGTAAGTTACAATAATTTGGCAGTATTGTTTTCTCATATTGTCCATGTCATATCTCAGCTTGTTGTCAAATCTCCTTCTTGAAACTTTTTGTACACAACACTACTACACAATACTATCAAAGGCCAGAATTTCAGATTTTTATCTCGTGCTCCACCAGAGATATCAAAGCCTAAATGTGCGATTTTTGAAATTTTTGACGAATTTCGGAATTTTTTTCGCAAAGAGAAATTAACTCCCAGATCTAGGATTTGGTGTATGAGTACACATACTTTTGACCTATTTGTAGAAAAATTTTTGTAAGGTTGACAGTTTCCTTGCATGAAAATTTTCCTCTTGCAAACGGATAGATTTTGGAAAAAATTTGTGCTAAATATTCACCTGTAAAAATTTATTTTTTTTAATTTTTCTTCCACTGTATATTTAGCCTATTGTATTCTGAACAAAATGCTGCAAACCCCATTTCAATTGGGAAAATAGAAGACGAGACATTTACAATTTTGTGTATCCTAGTTTCTGAGAAAATCGCTGCACACGATGAAACAAAGATGGCCGCCATGCACAAACAAAAAATAGTAGAATTAAAATAAGGGTCATTTTGAACTTCCATCATGTTAAGGTTGTTGTACAAAAAATTTCAGATTTTTTAAAAATAGTCGAGCGACCAGTGCTGGACCACTTGAAATGGATTGACCCAAATGTAATACAATAATATTTTTATGATAATGTTAATTAATATACGTCCATATTAATGGATCGATCGTAATTTCATGAATTTGTTCGTGTGGTGGCTTATTGAAAATAGTCAGATACAGCAATAAAAAATATTTTTCTATATTGTACATTTTAATACCCCTGAAAAATGCAGCACAACTGCACAACCAGTAAAGTGATTTATGCCAAAATCTAGTCAGCGACAACTCACCGCAACTTCTATCTTAATTTCAAGTTTGATTAAAATTCGTTCCTGAAATTCTGAGATAGGTTTATTTCAAATTCTATAAACAAATTAGCATAATAGAGCCACCTGTTATTTGAAGTGCATCAAAAACTAATCAGGATAAATTTTTATCATGTAATAACTTAATTTGAAGCTTGATGCAAATTCATGCATTAGTTTTTCGGGTGGAGCTTGTTGAGCTCAAACCAATTAGTAGACCTCCCCACCTGGCTGAATCTGCATTAGTTTTTGATGTACACCTATTGCGAAATCGTGATAAAGGCAGCATAACAGGGCTACCTGTATTTCGATTTACACCAAAAACTAAATAACGGTGATCTTTAAGAAGGGCTAACTGAATCTGAATTGTGATGAAAATTCGTGAATTTGTTGTTGAGTGATAATTTGCAATTTCTATTTTGACAGCCTTGAATATCACAACAATTGCAGCCGCGTTTGGTATAATATGTTTAAGGCTACAGTGAACTCTCAAAACTAATTTTTTCAATTTTCAATGAATTTTTTAAAAAATTTCTGGAAATAATCATAATATATATATATATATATCTTATTTCACATTTTTTTAAGAAAATATATTCAGTAGTTTTTGAGATACAGATTTTTCTTTTTTTAATTAACAAAAAATGTCAATATTTCAAAATGCTCTATGCGAAATCCTTTATGCCCAATTTTTCTGATTTTTTGTTTAAAATACTCTCTATGTATGTGTTAACAAATTTTACTAAGTATTGTTAGCATATTACTTGTAAAACATTTAATAAAATGATTCTAACTTAATTCTTTTGTATTTTCCGTTAAAAAATCATTAAAAATTTCATATAACTGAAATAAAAAAAATTACATGCGTTTAAAAAAATTTATTTCTAGTAACATTTGTTAACACATACATAAAGAGCATTTTAAACAAAAAATAGAAAAAATTGGGCATAAAGAATTTCGCATGGAAAATTTGAAATCATGAAAACGACGAAAATATTCATTCCGAGAAAAACAGGTTTTAGTAACTACAGTGGTTATAATTGCTTAATATTTTCCTACTGACACAATTTCAGCTATTAAGGGATATAATATCATTTCTAGCTTAAATGTAAGGGTTTTATGTTTTTATGGTAAATTCACATAAAATATGTGGCTTCGACAGTAATTCATGAAAAGGACGTGAAATATCTGAATTTTAAAAAAATTTCTCAAAATAACATTTTGTATTTTCTGATGAATTTTTTACAAATTTTACTAGAAATATTCAAGGTATAAATACCTCTTAGTGTAAAAAATTTTGTTAAATATATTAAATATATTAAATATTTTAAAAATATTAATATTTTTTAATTTACGCTAAAAAGATTGGGGACAAAAAGCAATTCCTCTAAATATATTTTAAACAAACGCTTAAAGAAACAGTTAAAACTTACAGTTAAAGTATTGTTTTGAGAAATCACAAAATTATAAATTTCAGTGCAAAATAATAAAATTTTGTATGGTAAAACTAAAAACTAGGCTAAATTTTACGGATGTAAATCGTCAAAGTGTAAACAAAAGGGCGTGGCATAATCAGCTGATTGTACAAAAAGGCTTCTAACTCCAGTAAAAATAGTCGAAATTGAAAAATTATTTTGTGTTCAATAGCAGGGAGTTCATATAATGTTGTTATGCTAAAAATGCAAATTCGACAATTTGATGGTGCCGATCCAGTGGCGTGGTCGGTAGCGTCAGCTCCTCCCGCACCGCTGGACCCTGGTTCGAATCCAGCTAGCGGCATGGATGTCTGTGTTGTCCCTGTGATGTGTATTAAAAATGTATGTACTGTATTTCATGTAATAATAAAGTGTTCTGTATTAGTTTCTGTGTATTGTGGATCATTCGAGGTAACAGCCAATGTAGCTACAGACCTCAAAGCATTGTAAAACTCAAACTCAAACACAATTTGATGATTCTTGCGATTTTGAAAGTCCACTGTAGCCTTAAGAAATAGAAAATGCGAATGACTTTCTAAAATTTTTGATCCAGTTGAGATACGATATTGTTTCTTTTTATAAATGTAGAACTTGACGAGACGAATGAAATGATAGAATTAAAAAAATTACAGTAGCTTACTGTAGTTTTTTATTTACCTTTAAACGAAAAAAATGAAGACGTAAATTTTAATATAGTCTAGCTAATGATCGCGTGGATGGATTAACTTCGTTTTTGGTTTATTTTAATTTTCTTGGTAAAACTCAATTTAGTTTTTTTTCGCCTTTGTATGTTTGGCGGTCGCTGAGAAAATCGAATTTTTGTCTTAAATCTCTGATTGAACCTTGTCTTTTTCTTATTGTTGTTTTTTCTTGCAATTGTTGCACGTAAGTTTAGGTAAATATAAAAATTTTTATGTATGTAACATAAATTTATATAATAGATAAATCGCGTGAAGAATATGCTTATTTATTTTAATTTCAAGCATCTTATTTATCATCTATTTTGATGCACGAAGTGAATTAACTGATTTATTTATTAAATTCTTATTTATTTAACTTACTAGCCGCCTCGGCAATCAGTTTGGTCTCCCTTAAATTTATGCTTAGCATTGCAATGCAATACTTTTTTCATAACTTTATTTACTTGTGTATTGTACTATATCTAAAGGTTCAGATAACGAAATCAACAAAACTAAACGACCGAGGAAGCATTTAGGAGAAGAGTTCATTATCCTGTTCTGGTTGGTGTGATTGGCGAAGATATCTAAAATCGCGCCGAAAGACCGTTTAGCAGATTCTTTAAAGTGGTGTAAAAATATAGTTTTAAATTTGTATAAACATATATTTCAGCCTTTGAGACGTAAGGAAAGAACATATCGGTAATATATCCGGTTTGGTGAGACACAATAGCAGTAAACCCGGCGCTCTATAAAAATTCATACGTGATAATGTGTCAGCTTTTTTTTCAGGTACGTTGCATGATTTTAGGCCAATCATTACTAAAGTTATGATGTAATGTCTGATTAATACGCATCCGTTTGCCAAAGCATGGTGCTATTAAGGCTTCGGAAAAGGAAGGCTATGATGCCAACTTATATAAATAGCTCTAAAAACAAACCTGATAAACTTTTGTTTACATAAAAAGTACTTCTGTTTCTATATAAAAAAATGCGGCACAAATGCATATACGAACAACATTATAGCGATTTTTTATGACGCCAATTTGAAGGAAACTTGTTTTAGAATACCAGTTACATACATATTTTTAAAAAGTTAATAACAATAAATAAAAAGTTTATTGAATAATTACAGAACAAAACAATTTATATCATTTAAAAAAGAAATAAAAGTAAATAAGTAATTTATTAATAAGTAAACAACGACATGCGAGTTACCATATCAAGCAAAATAACGTCACTCTCGCACCAGTTAAATACACCGATGCGTATATGTAATTGGCGTTAGAAAAAAAATATCGCCATTGTGTCTATATGACATCTGTGCCAATATGCTTGCAAGTCTTTTTATATTACTTACGGTACTATTTGGTTATCAGGTCGACCAATTTCCGCAATTTATAGAAATTACCAAACTATTCTCCAAATTATTAAAAAGGAACGATTTAACCATTCTAAAATTTTAAAATAGAATCACTAATGAAAAGGATTACATTAATGATGACGTTTTCTTATGACTTAGAGACGTACTAAATATAAAATTTGATTTATTCAGATAATTTCGGTGAAAAGAATACTAATTATAATTTCATAATTAAATGCCGAATTTATTAAATGAAACTATAAACAGATATCTTTAAGATATCGCATATGTGAATAACATTGAAGTATTTTAAATGTAATAAGAGAATTTATTAAGGGGCATAAAAATATCAATGCTAGTCAAAGTTTGTAAGGAGTTAAATGCTTTTCTATTTAGTCATAAGACGTGAGCGGATATAAACAAAATAACATTAATAAAATATATTATTTTTTCTCATTTAATCTCAAGAGCTTTTTGTTTATTGGGATAAAATTTATTTTAAATAATAAAAGAACAAATAAATTAACAAACATTAATAAAAATACAAATAAATAATCGAATTTAAAACCATTTGATGGCTTAACAAACACGTCATCCATTATTGGTTTTTAATCTTACAGTTTGATGGGTGTAAAACCCCCACATCACTCAAACCAGATAATTCCGTAAAGAAAACTAACTATTTGATATAAATTATAGAAAAAAAGGAACAGAGGACAGTAGATTTACAGCTCAGACAAGAAATTTATAGCGGCAATAAGACTGTGACGGACGGCCATAAATAAGACGACAAAACAGAGACACTTTCACTAAGAGTGTATTTACGACAGGGCAAAGGGGAAATCGATGTGTGGGGTAATAATTATCAACCATACAGACACTCCGATGACTAGGACTTTACAAGCCCCTAGAAAATTAAAATTAGGGGAGTGTTCAATTTAATAGTCAATAAGGACAGCCAATAACAGTGTACTGCCTTAAAAGAAGCACAAATGAAATAACACGAAATTGGAAGGGGAAAAAAATATGTTAAAAAGAAAACTGTGAATGGTCGAAGGATATTCGATTACAGAATTATTATTATACTTTTTGCTTCTTGAGTTTTTCGAGATAATAAGAGTCAGTCAGTCAGTCTATCAAGTGTGCTCGAGTGAGGTGTGCCAATATGGGTAACGAAAGTGTTCCAGGCTTCTCCTCATCTGTCCGGATATACATTTGCCTATGGTGTCAGCAACTTTAGAAAAGGTATGCAATTTACCGACTTATTTCCCCTTTTATTTGCCCACAAACATAGAGTATGATAGAACAATAAAATAATAGGGAAACACTTGCACGCCAATGATCCCGAAGGTTAATTCATTTTGGTGATGATTACTCATAAATTTATGAAATCAATTTCAATGTTGAAAATATCGTGCTACAAAGCATAAAATGTAATTATGCAGCAATGCCAACAGCTATAAAAAAATAGATTTTGATTTGATTATTTTGTATTTTTGTAATTTATTTATGTGCATATGATGGGTGTAAAACCACCACATCACTCAAACCAGATAATTCCGTAAAGAAAACTAACTATTTGAAATAAATTATAGAAAAAAAAGGAACAGAGGACAGTTGATTTACAGCTCAGACAAGAAATTTATAGCGGCAATAAGACTGTGACGGACGTCCATAAATAAGACGACAAAACAGAGACACTTTCACTAAGAGTGTATTTACGACAGGGCAAAGGGGAAATCGATGTGTGGGGTAATAATTATCAACCATACAGACACTCCGACGACTAGGACTTTACAAGCCCCTAGAAAATTAAAATTAGGGGAGTGTTCAATTTAATAGTCAATTTAAGGACAGCCAATAACAGTGTACTGCCTTAAAAGAAGCACAAATGAAATAACACGAAATTGGAAGGGGAAAAAAATATGTTAAAAAGAAAACTGTGAATGGTCGAAGAATATTCGACTACAGAATTATTATTATACTTTTTGCTTCTTGAGTTTTTCGAGATAATAAGAGTCAGTCAGTCAGTCTACCAAGTGTGCTCGAGTGAGGTGTGCCAATATGGGTAACGAAAGTGTTCCAGGCTTCTCCTCATCTGTCCGTATATACATTTGCCTATGGTGTCAGCAACTTTAGAAAAGGTATGCAATTTACCGACTTATTTCCCCTTATATTTGCCCACAAACATAGAGTATGATAGAACAATAAAATAATAGGGAAACACTTGCACGCCAATGATCCCGAAGGTTAATTCATTTTGGTGATAATTACTCATAAATTTATGAAATCAATTTCAATGTTGAAAATATCGTGCTACAAATCATAAAATGTAATTTTGCAGCAATGCCAACAGCTATAAAAAAATAGATTTTGATTTGATTATTTTGTATTTTTGTAATTTATTTATGTGCATGTATATATTTAGTGTATTATGTGTGTTCTGTGTTGTACAATAAAATGTTTTTTTGTTTTATAAGTGACAAAGCATGGTAATGATTTATGGAGTATGTGTCGAAATTACTATAGGTGCATGCTGGTCAACGTTTCATAAGGAATCTGATAGCATCGAAATAACACAACGCATAAATTAATCTAAATTTTTTGGATGAGAATATTTTTTTTTTTGCGTGAAATTTTATTTGGGAGTATTTTGTGAGGAATGTTATCAATTTTATTAGTATTATTATTATTATTCATTATGCCGCAGAAAATATTCTTTTCCCTGATCAGATCCTAGAAACTTAATACGATCACTGACGGATTTAATTATAATTATCATAAAATAAAAAAATTGGTTGATCAAATTGATGCACACATTTTTGGGGAGAGAAATCTCGGAGAAAAATCAAAGGTAATAAAGAATTTATATATAATTATTACAAATTATTTTTAGGTATGTAAAAATCTCTCCATCACAGTTTGTCAATTGTTTTATTAGAGAAAGTATCTTGAATGTATTTAATTGATATAGGTTTCAATTCTTTGAATAAATTTGTGAACACACTGTAATATTTTAGTTCGACTGCAAGGTTTATTTTTCATGTTATGCATTTTATATGGCAATGCAATGACTCTTTTGATTATTCTAAGGTGTGCCTCAAAAGTTTAAGCACAAACATAAAATGTCGATTTTGAAAGAATTATAAAAAGTTAGAATGAATGATATTTTTTATTTGCAGATTTCACCACATTATTTAAATAAATTTCATGAAGATTAGAAAAAGGTAAGTTACGTTATTGTAGAAAAATATAATAATAATAAAAAAAAATCCGTCTCAAAAGTTTATGCACAATGTCAAAAGCAACCAGATTTATTATTTTAACGAACTTTTACTTACAAATTATTTTTCCATCACTTCTGATTAATTCAAATGAACGTACGCCTATCGAAATTATTAGTTTTTGTAGAGCCTCTGGTGGCAAAGAGTTAGATGCTTTCTCGATGGCCTCTTCGACTTCTTCAATACAGCCATACTGATTTCCATTGCCGTAAACCTGGCAGATTAAAATAGCCCAGACATTCTGAATCAAGTTAAGTCTGGACTTGAAGTTGGACAGTCAAGTTCTTTAAAATTTTTCTGAGAAAGCCAAAGATTTGTAGAATGTGATACGTGGAATGAGGCATTATCTTATAGAAAAATCTATTCAGGGCCGCCCCCCCCCCCCAAAAAAAAAAAAAAATTACCGAATGGAAGCAAATTTTGGTTAAGCTTCTCTTAATATTATTACTTTCTTCTATCTTTACAAGAAGAAAGTATTGGATTCATGAAAATTTTCGACTTCCGGTTTTCGACGGATTTATACGTTTTAGAAGGTCCTGAACACGTTTTGACTATTTTTAGAAAATGTCTGTCTGTGAGTCTGTCCGTCTGTCTGTGAGTCTGTCTGTCTGTATGTGACAAAAAATTTGTGGGCGCTCTATCTCAAGAACTAATGCTCGAAATTTAATAAAATTTTATATTCAGTTAGACCTTGATATGAATTAGTGCCTATTGGTTTTTGGTGAAAATTGGCCTGCAGGTGGCGCTGCTATACTACGTTTTTCATGATTTTCAAGATTGCTATATCTCAAGAACTAATGCACAGAATTTCACCAAACTTCAGATTCTGTGAGCCCTTGATGTACATAGACGCTGATTAAGTTTTGGTGTAAATTGGCCAGCAGGTGGCGCTGCTATGCCACGTTTTTCATGTTTTTCATGATAGCTATATCTCAAAAACTAATGCACAGAATTTCACGAAACTTCAGATTCCGCGATACCTTGAGATACATAGCCGCTGATAAGGTTTTGGTGTGAACTGCCCTATAGGTGGCGCTGCTATGCTACATTTTGCACGATTTTTGCGATTGCTATATCTCAAGAAGTAATGCAGAGAACTTCATCAAATTTTAGATTCTGTTACACTAGAATATATAACATAATTAGACGCTGATTACATTTTGGTATTAACCTTGCAACAGGTGGTGCAGCTATGCTGCATTTTGCACGATTTTTCCGATAGAAAACAACAACCAAATCTCAACAACCAAAGCACAGAATTTCATAAAACTTCAGATTTTGTTACAAAATGATGTATAACATAATTACACGATGATTATGTTTTGTTATAAATCCTTCAACTGATCGTGCTGCTGTGCTATAATTTACACGTTTTTAAAAAAAAACTAGCTATATCTCAAGAACTAATGCACAGAATTTCATCAAACTTCAGATTCTTTTACATCATAATATAATTAGACTTTTTTTTTTACATTTTGGCATAAATTGTCCAAGATATGGTGTTGCTGTGCTACGTTTTGCAAATTTTTTCTTATAATTATATCTCAAGAACTAATGGACGAAATTCCATCAAATTTCAGATTCTGTTAGGTCTTGACATCAATAGATGCTTATTAGGTTTTAGTACAAATTACCCAAGATGAGGCACAACTAAGCTCCTTTTCTCAGAATATTAATTAAATTTTGCGTTTTAGGCTTTTCGGATACCAGAATCTCATTAGGCTAGGTCAAATGTTCGAGGAAATTCGATAGTGGGGAACTTTGGGGTCACCACGTTTTTTTTTTTTTTTTTTTTTTTTTTTAAATATATATATATATTAAAATGTACTTATGAGATAGAAGAAAGTTTCGGGATTGACACATCCAACTAGTTTTTTAAATCTAGTCTTCCAGTTATAAAAACAAGAGAGGCCTGGTCATTGAAACAAAACGCCCCCCCAAAACCATATTTGCAGCTTTGATGCCTGCTAAAAAGTGCCCTTGGTTTCTTGCGTAAGTCATGCCAATACGCGTTCCAACAATCAGGGCCATGATCAACAATCATCTAAGTTTAACTTTTTTTCATCGCTGTATGAAACAGCAAGCCATTTGTCCCCGTAGGACATGCCTTTTATAGCCCAGTTCATTTTTGTCTGTTTATGATACAAGTTGAGAGACGGTTTGCGAACCATTTTTTAAGTATGATGTAATCACACCCTTAAATAAATCTATGTACAGTGTCTTTGGACGCCTGTACGCTGAGATTATTTTTAATTTGCCGTATGGGACATATTTTGTTCTAGATACCAATCTTCGTACTCTCCGATCAGTCTGAACTGTCGCCATACGTAGTCGTCCGTATCTTGGTTTCCACTTAAAATGATCATGTCTGCAGAGTACTTGATACATACTTCGCTTTTATCGAATTAAAACTTTTGCTACTAGTTTTATTTCGTAGTTTCATTTCAAAAACTTTCAAAATCTCACATTTTGTGAATTTTTTACCCTTCGGCATTTTTAAAAAGAGAGGAAATAATTTCTCCACTTTTTATTATTTTATGCAAGTGCAATATGGTGTCATACAGCGTCATTAGATACGGCCAATTCCGTGTTTCTAGAAAAAATTGCATAAAGTGCGTAAACTTTTGAGACAGCATTCCTTCAAGAAAAAAGAAAAATTAAATTAAAATAAATATATATTTTATTTTAACCATCCAAATTGGCTTTTTTCATTTTATTTTGATTAAATGTGAAGTATTTATTGTGAATTAGCTTAAAATATTTTCTTCTTCATTTCTTTTAAACGAGGTTTGCAGAGTGTTTAAACTTTTGAGACATACTATATATATATATATATATATATATATATTAGGGTGTATCGATTTTTAACTTTTTTTTGTTTCTAAATTCTAAGTTGATAAAAAGTTGCTACTCGACGCCACAACTTACCGCAAAAAATTTTGGATTTAAAAAAAAATGTTTAGGTCTCAGACACAAGACCTAAAGTTTAGAAATTTTACTTAAAAAGTAAATTTTTACAATTTTTTTTAAACCTAAAACACCTCCACTAACAAAATTCCATTAACAATAAGCATGAAAAACAATAGAAAATGTATTTCAAAAACTTAGCACAACATTTAGGTCTCCCGCTCAAGACTCAGAGTTTGTTAATTTTGACGAAACTTTCGTAATTTTTAGTGTAAATGAACACTTTTTTTCGTTAAAAACACCAGACTTAAGAGTATTTTTTGCAGGAAGAATAAAATGACACAAGATATACCGGATGATCCAGAAGTTCCGGGAGTTTTGAAATGCTAATAATTAGCAAACTATAAACAATAGAAGTATGCGGTTTTCACAAAAATGCTTAGAAACTTATTGGATTTGTTTTTTCGATGAAACAAAGATATTATGTTAGTTACAGTTTTTATCAGCAGGTGGCGCTAAAATTGATAGTATTATTTTTTATGGTAAGGTACTGCTTACTAAAAAGAAATAATTAGTGTCTAAGGGTAACAAATTTTCATTATGACGCCCATAGTTTATAAGTACCACCGTGAGCCGATGCAAAACAGCGTGCACAGTATTCTCATAGCCGAAAGAAATTCCAGAAGAAATTTCAGTTCATCGTGATATTACAAGTGTACTGCACTCACCATGAGCTGATGATTTCCACTGAGTATTGGCATCAAATTCTACCTCATTTACTGTTGCAACAGACATTTGGGATCTCCTGCTTTTATTACGATCTTCCAATGAGCCCTTTTTTCAAACCTAGCTTACCATAGCATTTCACGTTTGTAATAGCCATCAAATCTTTTGCGGTTTTAACTTCACGTATTGTACGATAAGAACACAACTCAACATGCAAAGAAAGCATGTCAAACATAGCAGTAACTAATAAACTTTGTATCAAAATGCCCTTTCAATGAAATTTCAACTTCTTAAAAAAAGTGTTTGAACATAAACTACCCTTAAAACGAAAATTTATCAATATCCTAGAAAAGATGTTTCACAATGAACTCATGTGTCTATATAACGCATGGTATAGGTGCATTCAGTCTTGTACAGCAGCGCCACCTGTTGCTAAAAATTGTAACTATACATATTTAAAAAAAATTCATTCTAAACAAAAATCCCAGATGTTTCTGAGCATAAATCTGAAACTGGACCTTTGTATTATGCAAAGTTTCTAAATTATTAACATTTCAAAATTCCCAAAAATTCTGGATCACTCGGTATATATATATATATATATACTACTTAAATAATATATAAATGTTGTATACCTTAAAAAAGATAGTTTAACGATGTGAATTGTTTGATAAAGGTGTTGAAATAAAATCTATCGTTATTTATGGTTGCTAATGTTTATTACAAATTTATAAAATATTATAACGTGGAATAAAATGTAGTACATAAGTACAAAATGTTTCCTGATGCAGATTTTGGCAGCTTAGAAGTTGTTTACCAGTAGGCCTGCTAAATGTGTTCGGTCCAGAAGTTGTTCCAACAAGAGCAACCATATTTTTTCTAAATGGGAATTCATTCAAATGTAGTAGACACATAACTGCCTGCAGTGGCTGTTGTATTTTATTTTCAAATAAGGTGATAACTCCATTTGAAGTGATGTGTTGGATGCCGTATCATCACAACCAATAGCGTTTAGTTTTTTAAGATTGGCAGATTTTTCTTGAGTTGTAACTATTTCCTTTCCTGTTCTATTTATGGAAGTTACATGACCGAAATACTTGGATCCAGGTTCTTCAACAATAGATATGTGTTCTTGCATTAAAGATTTTAGGAGCTACAATTTAAGCTTTTACCAGCTACAATTTCATTTGTCATGGTTTCATATTTACGACCATCAAAGTAAATGGCCAACAGATCGGAGGTTCGAGTTAAGCTTTCTTCTTTTACTGTGAGAGACTTACGTCTTTACTGTGAAAGACTTGATTGTGAAAGACTTACGTCTTTCACATGCTACTTTTGATCTGTCGATTACTGCTTCTTGGTTCTCTTCAGTAAAGAAATTTAAGTCTCGAAAAAGTGCAGTAGCTAACTGAGCTTTACTAGAAATGTCCCTGCGGTCACAAGTTCGTGAAAACAAAGACAAGCGTTGCGGCAGTTCTTGTTTTATTTCTACACTTAAAACACTTTTTTGACTCGTATCAAGTACATTTATTTCAAAATCACTATCTTGACATGATGTGTGAGACATTGAATCATCTGTACTATCACCAGAATCATTGTTATCAACAGATTTTAAGTTTTAATTAAGTTGTCTTTTTTACAACTACCTGCATTAAAGCTTGTGACCTAGATTTTCTTTCTAATCGCGTTTTAAGCTTTTTAATCTCGTTTTGTTGCACTCTGCAATTGACATTAATCTAGGACCACGTTGTTCGAGAAAAAACTTGTGTTCTAGTGCCGGGACTTTTTTGTCAATAGAGCAAATACAGTTGCTGAGGGCACATTTGCAAGTACAAATATCGAACAATGCAGTTTGTTTTTGACTGAAAACCAGTTACAGCATCTTTGTAAGAGTTAGGATACTTCCTTTTAGGCCCTGAACACTTTTTAATTTTCTCAAGTTGCTCATGCAGTTTTAAAACCATAAATATTGTGTTTTTGGTGCCACAAACAGGAATTGAAGATCTTTTCCATATTTCCTCAAATTTTAAGGCAACTCTTAACGCAGTTACCGTCTTTGCAAGCTGATGTATTCCCTCTTGTTTCATTTCAATGCGTACCCACTCAAAATACTTCAAAACATCCATCTTGGTTGGCAGAACATTAAACTCACACACATCAAGAAGTTGCCCGATAACCGGCCTGTCGGTAGTTTGTCTAGTTAGATGCGGTTTTTTACTCATAATGAACAACAACACCAGTCACTCAATTGATTCTTACAACAAGACTATAGCACTAAAACACAACCGTAATGCTCTCTTGCGGGCATTACGACAAGTGGCAAGTCTGCGCGTTGAATTGTAGCTGTCACGTCACCATAGCGTGACAATCTGGCCTCCCCCCCATCGCTTCAAGTTGACGCTTGACGTATTGAAATGTGATTTATTAATTCACATAATTCAAAATTCCAATCAAGCCTAACGAGGCTTTGGTTATATTTAATTTTTAAACCAACAACAACACAAATATCAAAGCACTGAAAAATGTTCAAAAATTGGCTGAAATTTTCGTCTTTTAGGTCTTGTGCTGGAGATTTAAATGTTGTGCTAAATTTTTTAAATACATTTTCTATCTTTTTTTGTGCTTATTGTTAGTGGAATTTAAACTTGCAATTTAGAAAATAAGTGTTTTAGGTTTCTTTTAAATTTTTGTAAAATTTTTTTTTCAAGTAAAACTTTTAAATTTTTGGCCTTGTGCGGGAGACCTAAACATTTTTTTTTAATTTTTTGCGGTAAGTTGAGGTGTCTGGTAGCAACTTTTTATCAACTTGGAATTTGGAAACAAAAAAAAAAAAAATGTTAAAAATCGATACACTCTAATATATATATATATATATACATATGAATATATATATATATGTACGTCTGTATGTATGTATAATAAATAATTTGAAGAAAGAACGCGAGTTTGTGAGAAAAAACACAAAACTTGTTTATAATTTTGAACAAAAAGCAATAAAAAATACAGTAAGTGAAAATAATACGGTGAATAAGTAGTACAGGAAAGATCACTATAGAAAGACAAAATATTAATAACTGTAATCTATTTTAATACAAAATTAAGAAGTGAAACAAATTAATAAATATCCACAAACAAGCTTAAAATATTGTATTCATAATAAAAGTTTTACATTTTTACGTACACATGTATAAACTGATTAAAATTTAAATAGTCATACAGATAAAGTTATTCTTATTTTTTCCTTAAAGCTATTATTTATTTAACAATCAAATAGCAAACTATTTTTCTCAACCTACAAAAGTATATGTGTGTAACGAATTTATGTAATCAATCAAATAAATTAAATAAATGAGAATTTTTTTTTTCATTATTCCGATTTCATATTTAATTTGAAAACGCTACAGAAAAGTATTTCTAAAAAAATAAAAAATACATTAAATTAATTTCCTCCTTTGAAAATAGAAATAAATAGAAGAATTTAAAGAAAAAGACATATAAAATGCAAAGCTTAAGAAATAACTGCTGTTTTTTAAATGTGTTAATTTATTATGCAATCTTTTAAAATTAGGATTTTCTATTAAACAAATACATTAGGATGTACAAATTCAATACTCGATTTTTTTTTCAATTTATTCTTAAGATCTATTACAATAAATAACTGAAGAAAATAATTTTTATCCAAAACACGAATTTATGTAGCTTTGTATTAGATTAGAGAAATACAAATTTTAATTAACAAAAAATTCATATTATATTTACCAAAACATCTTTTCTGATAAACATTTTCATTTACAAATATTTTTTAATGATATATTTAGAAATATTAAAAACTTCTAGGTAAAAGTGAAAAGAAATTTTTTTAATTTTAATAATGAAGCATAAATTGTACTTCCTTAAGAAGAAAAAAATATATGTATAAGTTTTTGAAGGTATTTATAACAGTTATAACAATATTTATACTAAACATAAAAAAATTAGCGTTGGGAGTTACTTTAATACTTAACCATCTTGGATATGCACAATATAGCATATGAAAATAAGGCATGTGTAAACTATTTATAAAATGCATTGCAATTCCAAAACAAAATTTAAAAGTATATTTAATGTTCTATTAATTATTTGCTGATGAACCAATTTTGAGAAATTATATAAAACGCCAAGCTACTCAAATAGTACCAAATTGCGTAAAAGAAATATCCTTCTAACTGCAAAAACTATAACCATATTAACTAACAGTTGACTGCATCGGATTAAGCGTCTCATTTCCAGTTAAAATATATCTTTGAATAAAAATTTGAATGAAATACAGGATCATGAAACATTTAAGAATGTGGAAATCAGTATTACAAATATCTCGGCAACTAATAATCTGATCGACTTCTTCCTTTATGCAAAATTTGTATTATTTTATTGCCTTTTACGTCCACTCCTTAAAATAAAAATAAAAAAATTCGAAAATTTTAAGCACCTTTTATCAGAACGAATTTTTTGAGAATCCGAAAAAAATTAGTTCTGGATAATAGAGGTTACTGATATTAAATAGTCTTCGCCACATTCTTACATACTAAGTACATACAAATTCTTAAGTCTCTATCTCAATTTGTTTGGGAGTTAGAGCGTTTACAGCCGCACAGACACGCATAAAGACAGACAGACACAGACAAACAGACTACAAATTTTTAGTCTAAAAATGTGTTTTTCGGAATCTCCAGATTCATAACTTGTAAATCCGTCAAAAGAATCCGATTTTCAAAACGATTGCAAGATTTACCCTGTACTACGCATGATGGCTAAGTTTTTCGTTGGAAACAAACAAACAAACACAAAGACACACAGACGGACGGTAAAATTTTCTTTCTAAAAATATGTTAAAAATATTGTCAAAGAAACATGTTTTTTTGAATCTGCTATATCTGAAAGGAGTAAATCCGTCTTTTTAGCACTTTTCAACAAAGTTGAAAAGTGCTTATGCATTCGGTTTGTCTGGCCGTCTGTTCGTCTGGCCGTCTGTTCGCACTCTAACTCCCTTAAATATACTCGGAGTGCTATGAATTTTTTATACGTTATTAAGGTTTACCCTAGCACGAACCCTATAGAAAATGAAGTATCTACCATGATTAGTTTATCTTACAGAGAGAATCAAAAGTTTCCCCTTACATTAAGGCCTATGAGGAAAAATCGTTAATATACTCGGATTGCCATGAAATTTTAGGAAGTTATTGACGTTTAACATAGCACAAGTCCTATGGAAAAAGAAGGTACTACCATGATTAGTTTATCTACAGGGCGAATCAAAAGTTTCCCATTACATTACGGCCCAAGGGGAAAAATCGTTAATATACTCGGATTGCCATGAAATTTTAGGAAGTTATTGACGTTTACCCAAGCACGAACCCTATTGAAAATGAAGTTTCTACCATGATCAGTTTATCTACAGGGCGAATCAAAAGTTTCCTATTACATTACGGCCTATGGGGAAAAATCGTTCCAAAGGAATTTTAAAGATGTTATACCCTGTCAAACATATTAAAATATGCATTCTATAAAAGATAAGGTGAAAATGTAGCTATTATTCATTTACATGGCCACACAAAAGAAATCCATTAGATAATGGTAAAAGGGGGAATTGTGTGTGACATATTTTAAATATATTAAGCTTTTTCATGTATGATAAAATTGATATATGTCACTGAAGCTTAATATAAATTAAACGCTACTCTCTTGCATAATATGAAGTACATAGCGTTTACAGGGCCACATAAAAGATTTCAAATAGTATATTCTTTCCGAAGTACCGTATATGTGTCCGATGATGGCTGATGGAGGGATGAAATGCATTTTAATTTTGATATTCGCGTTTATATTTCGCTAAATATATGCACATTATATGGTGTGTATAAATGTTATAGTTGATATACATGACTACCCAAAAGAGCTCACCAACGTTACTGAATATGCGCGTAAATTATTTAAACGTGGTTCTTAAATAAGCTATGCATTTTTACGCTGACCTGTATTCAATTTACTGAGAAATGTTTGCAGAATATAGATAAAAGGGTATACAGGGCCACGCAAAGAATTCGGTACATGAATGCCTATGAATTATAATTTATGAGAATGTGATTTCAGTTTTTTTAAAAGTGTTTTAGTTTACAATACATTTTAGTCTAATGCTGACGTGTAATAAAGGTACAATGTAAACTACAGGGCTTAACAAAAGTATTCAAGTATGTTTCCATCTAATAGTATGGTTTACTGAAAAAGAAATTTCAAGCTACTGGGTATTTTCTTGCTAAACTAATTTTTCCCATTACATCAACTGACATATGAAATACAGGGCTGTTCAAAAGAACTAGAACACATATTTGGGTATATTTGGCTATACACTATTATTTTCGTAAATAACAAAGTTTTGTTAAAGATTTTATTAAGTGTTGGAAAGTGCTTCATAATCTATGCTTAACGCATGATTTTTCTTACTTGTTTTTTCTTTCAAACGATTGCAAGATTTACCCTATGCTTTGAATGATGGGTAAGTAATATTTCGAGCATATGGAATTGAGCACAAAAATTGTTTATTATTTCATACATTAAACAATAAAAAAATTTTGCAAGTTAAAATAATACGGCGAACCAATAGTATAAAATATATGAATTTAGAAAAAAAAATGTTAGTTTTAATAATTTATTCTATTGAAAAAAATTAATAAATATCTATAAACAAGCTTAAAATATTGTATTCATAATTAAATCATTACATAATTATCTATAGCTTCATGGACTGATTCAAATAAATGTAGTCATAAAAATGCAATGACTCTTTTTATTAGCACTTTCCAACAAAGTTGAAAATCGCTTATGCATTCGGTTTGTCTGGCCGTCTGTCCGTAAGGCCGTCTGTCTGTCTGTCCGTATGGCCGTCTGTCCGCGCTCTAACTCTCGTAAATATACCCGGATCGTCATGAAATTTTTAGACGTTATTGACGTTTACCCAAGCACGAACCCTATTGAAAACGAAGTTTCTACCATGATTATTTTATCTACAGGGCGAATCAAAATTTTCCCATTACATTACCGCCTATGGGGAAAAATCGTTAATATACTCGGATTGCCATGAAATTTTAGGACGTTATTGACGTATACTCTAGCCCAAGTCCAATCGAAAATGAAGTTTCTACCATGATTAGTTTATCTACAGGGCGAATCAAAGTTTCCTATTACATTACGGCCTATGGGGAAAATCGTTTCAAAGGAATTTTAAAGATGTTATACCCTGTCAAACATATTAAAATATGCATTCTATAAAATATAAGGTGAAAATGTAGCTATTATACATTTAAAAGGCCACACAAAAGAATTCCATTAGATAATGGTAAAAGGGGAATCGTGTGTGACATATTTTAAATATATTAAGCTGTTTCATGTATGACAAAAGTAATATATGTCATTGAAGCTTAATATAAATTACTAGCAGGGGAGACCGAGCTTTGCTCGGTCAAAATTAACTTTGTGTTCAACTCGATATAGTATTTTCACTGTATCATTAACTCTGTATTATTAGTGTAAAACATGTTTATAATAGTATTATTTAGAAAAACAATCAATAAGAAAACTATGTTTTTATGCGCATGTTTATAAATTTTACTTTATTTTAAAATTTACAACGAAAGGACATCGATCTAAATCACTTTTTTAGCTCGACTCTGATTGGTTTAACCATGCATCTGGAATTCTCTTAAGAATGTATAAAAAAATTCTTTACATTGAGAAAGACAATATTTTTTGCTAGATATAGCCAAATTTGGAGGCATTCTTTCATTTGGCTCCAAATACGTGTTTTGGTTTTCGTAATTTTTATAGTCGATTTTTTGGCCATATGTCGCCAATATTTTGTCAAATATCACCAAGTTATTGGCTGTTGCCATATTCACGTGACCCTGACCCGTATTACCCAAAATGACCACTAATCAAATTTGATCAAGCATGTGACATAGCTCAATCGTCTTCAGGTAATCAAAAACAGTAGAATATAAAATTGAATGAAAATTGTTTAAGCCATTTTTTAGATAAAATTAGCTTGGCAGCATTCAGCAATGAAGCGAAATGACCCACTAATATAATTTTGTTTAACATGCGACTCAGCACAAGAGTCTTCTCGTGACAAAAAACTTTTTGTTTCAAAATTTAGGTAAAATTGATTGAGTCATTGTTATATATAATTAGAATGACCCTAGCTCATTAAGACCCAAAATGACCCACTAATCGAATTTTCGCGAGCATGTGTCCAAGCCAAATGGTTTTCTCTTGCTCAAAAACGATATAATACAAAGTATAGTCAAAATGTTGAGTACCACTTTCTATATAAAATTAGCATGACCCATCATGACCAACAAATGACCCTTATAATCGAAATCTCTCGAACGTGTGGCCTAGCTCATTAGTTTTAGCATGCGGAAAAACATTCGATACAAAATTTAGATAAAATCGATTGAGCCGTTTTTTAGATATAGTTAGTTTGACCCTGACCCTTTATGATCCAAAATGACCCATTGATCGAATTTTCTCAAAAATCTGTCATAACCCAATGATTTTCTTGTGCCCGAAAACGATAAAATACAACATTTAGTCAAAATTGCGCGAAACGTTGTCTAGATAAAATTAGAATGACCCAAAAGTTGCCCACTAATCGAAATTTCTTGAACATGTGATCCACCCCAATGATTTTCTCATGCCAAAAATATGTTGTACACAAAATTTCGTTAAAATCGACCCACCCATTCTTTAGATATAGCTTGACCTTGACCCATTAAGACCCACAAATGACCCTTATATTCGAAAGCTCTCGAATATGTGACTTAGTCCATTAGTTTTCGTTAAAATTGATCCTGCCGTTCTTTAATTATATATAGCTTGACCCAGACCCTTTATGATCCAAAATGACCCATTAATCGAAATTTTTCGAACATGTAACCTAGTCCAATGATTTTATCGTGCCAAAAAAATGTTGCATACAAAATTTCTTTAAAATCGATCCACCTGTTCTTTAGATATAGCTTGACCATGACCCATTATGGCCCATCATGACCCACAAATGACCCTCATAGTCGAAATCTCTCAAACATGTGATTTAGCCTATTAGTTTTCTCATGTCAAAAAACTGTTACATACAAAATTTCGTTAAAATCGATCCTTCCGTTCTTTAAGTATAAATAGATTGACTCAGACTCTTTATGACCCAAAATGACCCAGTAATCGAAATTTCTCGAACATGAGACCTAGCCCAATAGTTTTTTCGTGCCAAAAAAATGCTGTATACAAAATTACCGCTAAAATCGATCCACCTGTTCTTTAGTTATAGCTTGACCATGACCCATTATGACCCATTATGACTCACAAATGACTCTTATAATCGAAATCTCTCGATCGTGTGACTTAGCCCATTAGCTTTCTCATGTCAAAAAACTGTTACAGGCAAAATTTCGATTAAATTGATTCTGCCGTTCTTTAAATATAAATAGCTTGACCCAGACCCTTAGTGACCCAATATGGCCCATTAAAATTTTTTCTCGAACATGTAACCTAGCACAATGGTTTTCTCGTGCCCAAAAACCATAGAATGCAATTTTTAGTCAAAATTGTGTCAGAAAATCTCTAGATAAAAATAGCATGACCCAGAATGACCCCAAAAATGACCCACTAACCGAATTTTCTCGAACATGTTACCTAACCCAATGGTCTTCTTGTAATCCAAAACGATAAAATATAAAATTTGGTCAAAATCGTTAGAGCCGTTTTTTAGATAAAAATGGCTTGACCCATAATGACCCAAAAATGACCCACTAATCGAAATTTTTCGAACATGTGACCCAGCCCAATAGTTTTCTCGTGCCAAAAAACGGTTGGATACAAAATTGCCTTAAAATCCATCCAGCCGTTCTCTAGATATAAATAGCTTGATCCTGACCCATTGTGACCCAAAATGACCCAGTAATCGAATTTTCTCGAACATGTGACCTAGCCCAATGGTCTTCTAGTGGCCAAAAATGGTAAAATCCAAATTTTTGCGAAAATCGTTAGAGCCGTTTTTGAGATAAAATTTACACACACACACACACACACAATTTTTGCTCGCATTATAGTATAAGATACACTACTGTCTTGCATAATAGTAAGTACTTAGTATTTACAGGGCTATAGAAAAGATTTGAAATAGTATATTCTTTCCGAAGTACCGTATATGTGTCCGATGATGGCTGATGGAGGGATGAAATGCATTTTAATTATGGTATGCGCGTTTATATTTCGCTAAATATATGCACATTATATGGTGTGTATAAATGTTATAGTTGATATACAGGGCTACCCAAAAGCGCTCACCAACCTTACTGAATATGTGCGTAAATTATTTAAACGTGGTTCTTAAATAAGTTATGTATTTTTACGCTGAGCTTCATTCAATTTACTGAGAAATGTTTGCGGAATATAGATAAAAGGATATACAGGGCCACGCAAGGAATTCGGTACATGGACGCCTATGAATTATAATTTATGAGAATGTGATTTCTGTTGTTTTAAAAGTGTTTTAGTTTACAATAAATGTTAGCCTAAGGCTGACGTGTAATAAAGGTACAAAGTAAACTACAGGGCTGAACAAAAGCATTCAAGTATGTTTCCATTTAATAGTATGAATTGCTGAAAAAGAAATTTCAAGCTACTGGGTATTTTCTTGCTAAACTAAATTTTCCCATTACATCAACTGACATATGAAATACAGGGCTGTTCAAAAGTACTGGAATACATATTTGGGTATATTTGGCTATAAACTATTATTTCCCTAAATAACAAAGTTTTGCTAAAGGTTTCATTAAGTGTTTGAAAGTGCTTCATTATCTATGCTTAACGCATGATTTTTCTTACTTGTTTTGTTGTTGTTGTTGTTAAAATTATTAATCATTAATTATTTATTTCACATTCAAATAACAAACTATTTTACTCAATCTAACTAAAATATGTTTGTGTAATATATTCATGCATTTAAATAAATTTAATTGAGATTTTTTTCTTTATTCATATTATTTCCAGATTTAATTTGAAAATGCAGCAAATTCTTTTTTTTTTTTTTTTTTTTTTTTTTTTTTTTTAAAGCAAATAAAGTTAATTAACTTCTTTTAAAATAGAAATTTTTCGATTAATAAAAAAAAGTATTTTAAATGTTTAACTTAAGAAATAACTGATATTTTTATTTTACATATATTGATTCATAATTTGTTGTTTTAAAGTAGAAATTTATCTTGAAACAAATCTATTTCAATATACAAATTTAATATCATATTTATATGTGTTACTTGTTTTCTATTTAAAAAAAATATATATTTCAATTTATTCTGAAGTTTTCATTAAATAAATAATCAATGAGAAGTAAAATATTTCCCGAAGAAAAAATAATTCTGTAGCTTTGTGATAGATCATATAAATGCAAATTTTAATTAGTAAATATTTTATATCATACTAGCAGGCTATGCCCGCTTCGCTGGTCCATATTTCCTAACGAACCTTGACTAAAAAAAAATGGTGATTTAAAAATTTATTATTTTTATTTTAAAGCAGTATAGACCACCCTGGAATGTTCTTTCGTATTGCTGAAAATGATGCCAACGCCATTGCAATATTGTACTATTGTAAGTCTTGGCGAAAATTTGGGCAATTAAGCACCCTCTCTTTTATTTTATCATTTATAGTAGAGTTTCGTATGAACATGAGACCGTTATGACAACAGGAATCAAAATGCTCTCGAGTCATCACACTATTACATTAGAGGGCATTTCAATGATTAGTGAGATTGATTATCAAACTCTATTAACTTTCGGATTGTACATTATCATTTCTTAGTTCTTAAAATCCCGACATCTGAACTTGCACTATGTGTAGTTCTGATAGTCTACATACAATGTCATTTCACGTTACATTTTTTAATAAACGTCCTCTTTTAGCAGGTCTACTGTAGATTCCTATCTACCTTAATCTGTTCCAGCAAGAATACATAGAGTAAAAAATTTAAAGAATTATTGACAGATAAAGAAGAGTTTTTGTTTGTTTGTATTTATGACGGCCATTTATCTACACGTGGGATATAGGCCCTAAGAAAAGGATGCCCTCCGTGGGGGTGTCAGACGAAGAAGGGTGTTTCACTTATATATTTAGTAGAACAATGAAGCATAAAAAGTGTGTTTTAAAGCTGTATTATTTGAATAACATTAAAATTACATCAGTTTCACTGCTTCTTCCTTTTATAAAACAGTTGCTAACATGTAGCCGTTAAATCAGAATAATCTTGATGACTAAATTTTGTAGAAAAATAAGTCTTTAGTTTGCATCTTTCTACCTTCTGTAATCGATTCCATTATGATTTTTAGTGTCAAACATTAGAAGTGCTAGAAACGATATTGTTACAAATGTACCAGACTTATTTCATGTTTGTCCTCAAATAAATGTGAAATTTACGATCATCCATTATTGGCATTTAATGTTATAGCTTGATGATAGTTTTTTGTTCGACTACTTGATTATTCCGTCGATCAATTTCGCCAAATTATACAAATGGACATAATTTTTATTTTAAATAACCAAAGAATCAATAAATTACTAAAATGTTAATAGAAATGCAAATAAACATCGAATTAAAATTGGTTGATGAAGTAACAATTATGTATAACAAATTTAATGTCAAATGAATATGACATTTACGATCATCCATTGACATTTAACCTTATACTTTGGCAATAGTTTTTTGGTCGATGGGATTATCAAGTATTACCAAATTATATAAACAAATTGTATAAACAATAATATTGCCAATAATATGTAGGTGCAGGTGTCATCTAAGGATCCCGTTGGCGCGATTGCAACAAATTGCGATTTTATGCCTCACGTGGTAATCCGGTAATAGTTGATTATTTTTGAGTAAATTATTTCATTATTTTTCTTTTCTCTTTTAAAATTATATAAATTGTTTTGTTCCATAATTATTTATTGACTTAGTTCATTATTATTATTTCCTTTTTAAAATAATAGAAAATAAATAAAAGTAATATAAATGTAATTGGTATTTGAAAACACAGTGTTCTCCAAATTGGCATCATAAAAAAAAATCACGCCAAAGTGATGCGTGTATAAAAGTGGAAAAATGTTTGCAATAACGTAAATAAAAAAACGTAAACAAATAATTAAAAATTCGCCATTTCGATAGTTTTTTAAAATAACATCAAGGTTAATTCTCCAGTCTGGCAGTAATAGTAAATTTTCTTTTCTTCGCCTGTTTCATAATAAAAAAAAAACATAAATTTAATAACTTCTAATTAAATAATCTAATTTTCTGTAATCGGATTTATGTTGTATCGGATATGTTGTATATCGGATAAAAGTATCCTTAATACATAAACAAAACAGTGCAGTTGTCATGTACTGATAATTTTTTACACTAATTTGGCGGAAAAATCGTTTTCGAATACCAGTTTCATATATATATTTAAATTATTTTCTATTATTTAAAAAATAATAACAATTAGTATTTAAATAATAAGTATAGAACAAAACAGTTTACATAATTTTAAAGAAGAGAAAGGAAATAAAAAAACATTTTATTAATAATTAAATAACAATAGTCGGGTTGCCATGCCAGGCAAAATAACATCAATTTAGTGTCCATTAGTTACCTCGATGTGTATATGATATCTGTGCAAACGAAACTTCCGATAATATAATAAATGACGTCATATTTATTTTCCTTTGAATTTTTTTTATTTTAATTTTTCATGTGGATACTGTTCAACTAAAAATTAATTGCGGAGGATAAATTATTTTCCATATTTTGATTTTTTTGGCAACGGGAAAGAAAATGGTTATTTTTTATCGGAAAAATTTTAATTGATTCTGTATGAAAAATAATGAAATTTTGAATTATTAAGGAAATTATTTGAATAAATCAATTAAAAATTAGCCTATGTTCTAAGGAAATAGTGTAGCTTTCCAACGGTGAAAGAATTTTTCGAAACCGTCAAGTAGTTTCGGAGCCTATTCAATTCAAACAAACAAACAATCAAATCTTTCCTCTTTATAATATTAGTATAGATTTGCCAAAACATCGTTCTCATAAATTTTTTCATTTACAATTACTTTTTTATGATCCATTTATAATTCCAAAATTATTATAAAAAAATATATATATATCATTTTGTGTACTAAAATATACAATTATTACATCGATATTAGTTTTTAAAGATTACCTTGTTATTCTAAATTTAAATATATAATTTTTTGTAGGTCTCTTATCAAGAATTTTATACCAATTTACATAGTATGTAATTACTTTTCAATTGAACACATTATAAATATTTTAATTTACTGGTCGAAATATTTTAATAAAATTGTATTTCATCAAATAAAATTTATTACAACAAACTGGGAAATTATATCTGAAGTTTGTAGATCTTGTTTCCATAAAGAATGAGATGAGTATCTGCGATAAACTGAATACTGACAATATTGTAATTAAAATATGCAGAAGAAGAATTTTGGAACATTAAAAAATGCAAAATTATTATATTAACGTATTATAGCGGATAGACGGAAAACGTCTCTGATCTGTGTAAAGACTATAAAAATAAAATCCATTAGTTCATGCCACTCCTGTAGTCAGCCTATTTCAATTTTTGAAAATATTATAAAAAAATCACATACAATGATAAAATTTCCATCAAAAGAATTATTAGTAACACACAAATTCTAAAAGGTACACGGAGAGGTACACGGTTCAATCGATTCTAAAATCTTAAACCGACAAAATCCCAAATCAAAATCTTGGAACAATCGGTAAAATTTACAAAATAATTGCCAGTTTCACCTAACAGGAAATAATTTAAATAATAACAGACTTCTAAAGGAAGAAAGGAAAAAAAGTAGTCCTGTTGTGGATCGTCCTCAGCTATCCTATGCAAAAGAAAAAAAAAATCATGTAAAAATATTAAAATCTTAGCTAAATATTTGAAAATAACGCCCCCATACACTTAACATTATCATCCGGGGCTTTTTCAGTGACTAGTGTGGCCTCTTAAGTATCTTGTTCAGTAAGTAGAAGAATGTAAACCATTAGTGTTATTCCTATACACGATTTAAAAAAAAATCCCTTAAATTTTAGGCAAAACTGCAGGTGGCACTGTTCCAGCAGTTTTCTCTGTAAAAATTGCAGTACAATTAGATGTATTTTTTTTTTACTACATCAAAATTTACTGCATTGTTACGGCAAAAACTGTTGGTAACATTACCCTAGCAATTTTTTAATAAATTCAATGTTTTTTTTTTGTTTTTTAGCAGTGTTTGAACGGTTATTTTTAAACATCTAGCTTAAATTTTAGTATTATATAACTTCTACTGTTTGCATAAAATGAATGATTACAATTTGCAGGTGATTTAGATTTTATTTTACATTTGGTCATAGTTTCCTTTTATGTTATTGAAGTTCCAATTTCAAAAACAGGTACAACCTAATTGGAAAAAGAAACTAAATATAAGCATATGAAAAAAAAAAAAAAAAAAATGAAAAAAGTAACAACTAGCCCGGTTCTAAGTAGTTTTCCATTATCAGATGAAAAAAAAAAAAAAAAAACATTTTAATGACTAGTATTAAAAAATGCTCTGACGAGCACCAAAAAAAGATTAATATGTTTTAAAGTATGAAAAAGTGTTTGACAAGAGCTTCTAATTGAGAATGAGAAAGGACAAGGGGTCCCTTCTTGGCTGCAATTCACTGTCAATGCCAAATTTGAAAAAATCATAATTGCGCTTTTTCCATATAAAAGAAATTTGCGTAAAACTTTCTATCTTTACTTTTTAGTAAAACTTTCAATCGTGCTTTACATGTTAACTGCATTGTTGACTCTGCACTGCAACTGCACTACAAATCAGTTTTCTGTGCTGTTTTACACTGCGACAGTTTATGGTGGGACTGCGTGAATGTGATACGCTGCAGGCAGTGTTGAATGCAGGAGGTGGGCCGGGGGGGTGACATTCCCTTCCGAAGGTATCAAATACACCCCCCCCCCCCCAATAAAATTTAGATTTTGTGTTTTTAATGGTAAAAACGTATAATCCCATTAGAACTCTATTGCGTCCCCCCCGAAACCACAGAAGACCCTCCCGGAGAAAAGTGTCTGAATTCAACATTGGCTGCGGGAACTATGGTTTTTGGCCCTATTTTGCTTTACATTCATGTTTAATCACGTGGTGTATTTTCGAATTATGCCTTTACATTACACAATTTTATCGTAACAGTGACTGATTTCTTTTATATGGAAAAAGCGCAAATATGATTTTTTCAAATTTGGCATTGACAGTGAATTGCAGCCAAGAAGGGACCCCTTGTCCTTTCTCATTCTCAATTAGAAGCTCTTGTCAAACACTTTTTCATACTTTAAAATATATTAAAATTTTTTGGTGCTCGTCAGAGCATTTTTTAATACTAGTCATTTAAATTTTTTGATAATTATATATTGAATATAAGAAAACCTCAGTTGCTTTTAAATATTCCAAGTACTTTTTCTTATTTCGCACAACATAGAACTATTTAATCAATGGACAAAAAACGTGAAAAAACGAAATTAATTTTAATTTGTTCGTACAGAAATTGATAGATTCAATTAATTTTAGATAATACATATTTTGTAGAAAAATAATGCTAATAGAAATTTTTATTCTTTTCGCATAGGATTCGTGGAATCCTTATCTGTTTGTTTTAAAAATCAGATGTTATAAATATGAAATATTTCCGCCATTAGCGCGAATTTTGTGATCATGGCACCCACAGGTCGCTAAATATAATTTTGTAGTCAATGCACATAAAAACGAATTTTCCCATTTAAATTAAAAAAAAAATAAGTGAAATATTTTTATTTCTCCTTCCTGATATCTATTGGAATAGCTTATTCCAAATATTGAATTATATTCTAGGACATTTTCAGGAAAATTATTGGTTAAATTATCTTCCTTGGAGAAAGTCGCTCGAAATACAGCCTTAATAGATTTGAGCCAAACCAAGGATGAAAATATGCTGAAAATTCATTTCTAGTATTATTTGTAAAGTTGACATTGAAATCACCAGCTGTAATTAAATTTTTATATAATATACAGTGGAACCTCAGTTCAAGATCATAATCCATTCTTGTATCTGACTTTCTGTATGTGATATAAATTTTTTGGGCGCTCTATCCAAGAACTAATACATGGGATTAAAAAAATTATATTCAAGTAATCCCTGATATAAATTGATGTTGTTTGCATTTGTTGTTTATAATTTGATTTAAATCGCTCAACAGATGGTTTAACCGTGTTGCATTTTTCATTATTTTCGCAATAGTTCTATCTCGTGAATTAACGCGCGGATTTTCATCAAACTTCAAATTCAGTTAATCTTTATATGAATTGGCTTTGTTTACGTTTTGGTTTCAATAACCAAACACATGGCGCTGCTATGCTAAATTGTTCCGATTAGCACAATATCTCTATCGCAAGAATTAATGCACAAATTTTCATCAAACTTGAGATTTAGGCACACTTTGATTTATATTATTGATCATTGCGTGTTTTGGGTAAATCTTCCAACAAGTGTAGCATATATGCTGTATTTTTCCCGATATCCGTAACAGTCCTATTTCAAATTTTAAAAACTAATGTTCGGAATTTCATGCCTTTAGAATTCTCATGGTGAGCATATGATTGTCATTTGATTTTGGCACTGTAATAATGAATTTTGACTCATTAAATGCATGAGGTAGAAAATAGTTTTGGGGTTGCCACATCCGAATAGTTCTTTATAATCGGAGTAATCGACGGTTCATCTACACCGTATTGTTTAGCTATTTTGATTACACTACCTTCGTTCTTAACTTTTGTCACTATTTCTTTTCATAATTGATCAGTAATCCGCTTAAGCTTCTTACTACTGCTATCATTAAACGCTTTTTCATTCTTATAAGTCATAATAAAGGCTAAAAATTTCGCAAATCTGATTAAAATTAAAACAATAAGTTAAATTTTTTACTGTACTGAAAGTCACAGAGCACTCTGATACGCGCACTTTATTCCAAACTTGACTTATAACAAGAGTTATGTGAGGGTTGCCAACTGAACTATTCAACAGCTTTGGTCGCGAATAAAGTTATCCTGCGCCGAAAGAGTAAAATTTTTATAACTGAAGTTGGTTATAAACCGAACTTGTCAAAAACAGAGGCGGCCGTAAACCAAAGTTCCACTGTTTTTTGACCGATAAGTTTTCAAATATGGCATTATTTTGCACAGTTTTAAGTTAACTCTGATTTTTTTCCATAATTTTAAATTTAGTACATTTGGAAATGGAAGGGAGAGGGAAAGTATATCTTTGCAATTCTTTTTCGGCAATATCTCAAGCAAAAATACTTTTAAATGCCAATAATTGCTGATCGTAAATGTTACATTCATTTCACACCATCACAAAAGTTTTTTGGATCACCATATGTTTTTCATTTGATGCTTTCTTGACACAGATGCCATAGATGCACGACATTATTGTGCGATATTCTTCTGACGCCAATTTCGCAAAAGCTTAATTTTCAAACTTCAATTACATGCATGTATATTAAGGTACGACTTAGTTATCCCGTCGACCAATTTCGCCAAACTATACAAATTGCCAAACTCATAGCGAAATTATACATATAGACATAATTTTCATTTTAAATGACACAAAAATAATTTGTAGAATCTTAATAAAAAATACAAATAAAAAGTCTAAATAAAATCCCTGAATGGCGTTTTAAACACGTGCATTGTATTTAATGTCATTGGATGCGTCATTCACGATCATCCATTATTGGCACATAATATTATAGTTTGGCGATGGTTTTTTGGTCGACGGGATAATCAAGTAGTACCTCTATTAACTATTTTCTATTATTTTCAAAAGAAAATAATAATGACTAAAAACCGGTGATAATTGAATACCCTTCGACCAAAAAATTATCGCCAAATTATAAAATTAAATGCCAGTAGCAGATTATCATAAATTTACATTCAGTTTACATTAAATAGGTTACCCATGTTTGTTATCCCATAATGTGATTTTGAATTCAACTTTTTATTTGTACTTTTATTGATGTTTTATTAATTTATTTCTTCTTTCGTTATTTAAAATAAAAATTATGCCAATATGAATTATATGGTGAATAAATTGGTGATTTGTACAACTTGGCGAAATTGGTTGACGGGATAACCAAGTAGTATTGAAAAGTTTAATTAATAACAACAGAATAAAATGATTTATAAATTTAACAAAATTAAATAATGGTAAATAAATATATATTTTAATAAACATTAGCCCGGTTATCATATCAGACAAAATAACAAAATTTTCGTGCCAAATAGGTACCCTAATGCGTATTTGACATCATATCCCTATTTAAAATCAATTGAATGCTATTTAAGTTATGGACAGAATGTGAAGTTTTTGTTTTATTCTATATCTTTTCCTTATGTAAATTAGGACGTTATATGATCATAATTAAAAAATCTTACATTTAGCTCCTGAAAAGAAATTTTGGGTTTCCCAGATACTTTTTTTTTCCGATGTACTCGAGAAAATCATCCCATCGCATATAAAATGCATGTTATTTGAAAATTTAACCATGGATTCAAACAAACAAACAAACAAACAAACAAAAAATAACACTGCGTTCACAACTTTATTATTTAAAGAACTGAAACTAAAAGCTTCGCAATAAAAACAAATAACCATGTTTTTCACGTGATTTCATTAATTTGAATGAATTATAATACATACATAACAATCTTTTTATTAAATTTGGTGGCAATGAATAAAAAAAAACTACAATCGCAACAGCAAAAGACAATATTCAACTGGAGGTTTAAGACATAAATTCGATTTTCTCAGAAACCATCAAACATGCAAAGATGAAAAAAAACTGTTCTAAGTTTTATCAAGACGATAAAAATAAACCAAAAACAAAGTTAATCCATCCATAATAACGTTAGCTATTGCTTGTTGAATTTTTCGTCTTCATTTTTTCGTTAAAAGTTAAATAAAAAACTACAGTAAACTGCGATATTTGTTTTAATGCTATCATTTTATTCGGCTCGTCGAGTTCTATCTTTTGAAAACAAAATCACTGTCGTACGTCAACTGGTTCGCCAGAAATTTCAAAAAGACGTTCGCATTTTCTATTTCTTAAACATACTATACCAAACGCTACCGCGTTTGCTATGATATTACAATTCAAGCTAAATATTTGATAAAAAGTATTCAATTTCACTTAACATTACCGTTTTTCTCGTGCTAGTACGGAATGCTTACAGAGTGTAGCAACCACTTTTATACTTCCATCGAAAGTACAAAACTTTAATATTAAATAAGCTTAAAAAATATATATAATTTGGATAATTAGTCGGAGTTAAAAAGTTCCCTAAGACTCCTCGTTTGTATTCCTGAACTGAAAGCACCCGACTAATATACCACAATGGCACAACGACTTGTAGGCATATTTTGTATTAAATACTTATTGCGGTCTCTCCTATGTTAAATAAAATAAAAATAAATTAAATTAGAAAGGAAACCAAAAAGGGGAGTGGAAAAAGAAAATAAATTAGAATTTCGTCAATTCTTAAACTATCAAATTCGATTAAATTTATTTTACATCTTCTCAGTAATATCTACGCCTTTTATATTGACGAGTTTTTTTATAGAACCAATTCTTATTAGAAAAATAAATTAAACTAAAACAGGAGTTGAAGAAAAAATTTCAAATCAAACTGCTTATGTTCTCACACATTTTAAAATTAATTTTTGATTTTAAACGCATCCGTATGGCAGGGTTTCCTTATATAGGAACTATAAAATTCTGGCCGTATATATACTGGCCGTATTGGCCAGTTTTTTCATAAAGGTTGAATATATATAAAAAATCTGCAAAGTAGGCATTTTGCACAGAATTTTCCGAAGCAATCGTGATTGAAAATTGAAGAAATATTCAAATAACAAATTGCTTATTTTCTGTCTCATTTTTAAATGTATATATTTCGTCTCAAATGCATCCAGTTGGCATGTTTCCTTATTTGGGATCTGTATAATGTATCATGTTAGTCAGCTTTTTGATAAAGGCAGAATATGTTTCGAAATAAACTATCTCCGATTATTATCTCCGATTGCTGCAGCGTAAGGGACTACAATAGATCTGAGGATCTCATCCCTATATCGGCGACCAGTCAGAGCTCCATCTCGAATGATGTAGAGGTCAGTGCACCCGTCAATGGAGATGCCACCATACACCAACACTCCTCCACCTCCAAAACTGACACTTTCGTGCACGAACGCAGGAATATTTCTACTGCCACGGTCCCTCCAGATGAAAATACGCCTATTATCCGGATGTACAGAAAAACGGGGCGCGTCAGAAAACAGAATATTGCTCCATTCATTTCTCCTCCAGTTGACATGCTCGGTTGCCCACTCCCTGCGGTCGCGACGATGACTTGATATTAATCTAATGCCTTGATGTTAATACCATAGGTCGGCGAGCATACAGACCTACAGCATGGAGCCGGTTTCGGACAGTCTGTGTTGAAATCGTGGTGCTTGTAGCCGAGCGAAATTGTTGGTCATGTTTCGGTGTCTCCGAGCTGTTAACGCTAAATATCGATCTTCATTGGGCGTTTTTGCCCGTCTACGACCTTGCCCTGGTCTTCGGCCTGCACATCCACTCTCCAAAAAACGGTTCTAGATGCTGGAAGTGACACTTTGGGACACTCCAATGGCTTGCGCTTCTTCGGCTTGAGTTTGGCCCCCTTCTAACCTAACAACATTTCTCCAAGCTTCTGAATCTGTCATATGACTTCACTGAGACATCGTGCTCATCGAAACAAAGCAATCACTGAATGCCGATCATCCTTGTCTTCATTCTCTTTTATCCAGTTGAAAGTCAAATTTCATTCGCTGCCGCTGAAGCGACGTTTTTGACGTCGAATTTAAAATTTGCATACTCCACAGTTTGAAAACCAGAAAAATTTGCATTTGTGAATCTCTTCTCCTATTTTCAGCAAAAAAAAAAAAAAAAAAAAAAAAAAAAAATAACGAAATGTTTTTGCCGAAAATAGAATTTTATTCATATCTTTATTTTATATAAAACTTCAAATATCCTTTAATTGTTTTGAGCAGTGTATAATGATCGAGTAGTCCCAGGTTCCAAGGGAACCACAAAAAGTTTTGATTCATGTTAGTAGATAAAAAAAAAGTCCAAAGGATACATGATTTAAAAAAATAGAACCTTGTATAGACACTCTCTGCAAATTTCCATTATGTAAACACCCATTAGAACGGCTCTTTGCAACATCTCAACATGTCCACGACTGCAGAAAGAAAGAGAATGGAATAGTTTTTGTTACATACAGGGTGTTTCGCTACCAGACCAACAAATTTTGAGGGGTGATAATAGACATGCAGACAAACCATGGAATAAATAGTAAACCATGGGGCACAAACGTCTTCTGTAGCAGCTAGGAGCCATTAAAGTTTAAGGTCCAAAACTTCAAACGGTAATAAAAAACGAAAAAAAAGGGTCGATTCATTTGCGGTTTTCGCTAAAATCATTCTTTATATCACGAATTTTTGTGAAAAAAAATTCTCAAGGATACATTCAAAAATTGTCGATAGAGGGCGCTTTAATTTTAGAGTAACGAACAAATACTTTTTACCGTTATTTTGAGCATGGATTTGAAATTATTCTAAATTTTAGACTTTAAATTAAATTTTAAGCCCAAATCGGAAATATGGGAATCGTGTAACTAGCGAAAATTAAACTGTGAACTGAGGGGAAGATTTTAAACGCTCATAAACATTGCACAAACTAATCGATTTTGTTGCGGTTTGCGTGTAGGTTATGCCCTTGGTAATTATTTTATTCAAAATGACATTCAGCTTTGGTGTCCTCATTTCCTGATAGAGGGCGCTTACGACACATCTCCGTCATTTCAATGGCCTTCATCCCGGGTGTTTAACTACCAGACCATCATACTTCCAGGAAGTGTTAGAGATGCAAAAACGACTCGAAGTCACATAGGAATGTATCTTTGAAAATGCCTTTTTCGAGTTATGTGTAAAAGAAGCAGAGAACAGAATCAGCAACACGGAAATGTGACCGAAAACTGTTAATTTAAGGGGGCTCAGGGGTTGAAAACTTTTCAAAAAATCGACTTTTTTATGATCTAATTTGATTATTCATTGAATTCTTAATTCAATGCAAAAAACCGCATAAAATATTTGCAATTTTAACGGAGTTATAAGCATTTATGTACCAACACTTCCATAGACGCATCCACATAATTTCAAATTTAAGTCGCGTTTCTCAAAACTTGATTTTTGATGACTAACACCAAGATTAACAAAAAACTATTTGATGGAATGGATTAATTTTTTTTGCATGCATATAACATCATTATCTAGATTATGAATTAATATATTTTAGATAGTTTAATATTTTGAGTATTTTTAATGCAAAAAAAGTTGTATTTTTTAGGGTTTTTTTTTTATTTTCAACTTTGAGAGATTTTTTAATAATGTTTTTTTAAGTGATAGTTATATCCTTAATTCATAATCCAGATAATGATTTTATATAAATGCAACAACAAAAAAAAAAATAAGCCATTCCATCAAATAGTTTTTTTTAAATCTTTTAAATCGTCAAAAATCAAATTTTTAGAAAACACGACTTAAAGTTGAAATTATATGGATGCGGCTATGTCAATATTGATAAATAAATGCTTATAACTCCGTTGAAAATGCTAATATTTTTATGCAGTTTTTTGCATTCAGTTAAGAATTAATTGAATAATCAAACTAGATCATAAAAAATTGATTTTTTGAAAAGTTTTCAACCCCTGAGCCCTTTTAAAGGTTTTACTGCAAATGGTGTTCGAAATTACAACCTGAAATAGTCCGGTATGCTTGACAGCAACGTCGCATACAATTCCTCACGTTTTGAAAGATTCCTGGCATGTTTGATAGATTTCTGACAGAAATACCTTCAGAAATACGAGCTGTGATGTCTTTACCGATGGTACATGAGTCTCGTACACCCAACTTTTCATTTGACCCCAGCAGAAGAAGCCTATACAATCAGTTTCACGAACCCCACTATTCAGACTTGAAAAAGTCGTATGAAGGGGTGCATGCCTATGCGAAAAACGGTCCTTGTTCAACCTCAAAAGGATGTGTCCGTTAAAGTCCGCAGCTCCATATACGAGCAACATGTTGACCAGTTCATCCTTTGAATACTCCATTATACTATCTTTGGAACCGGTTCGCGAATGATAATTGCAGCGTGATCGTTTTTCACGCGCATTAGAGTTTAGCGCCATCTACCGCAAATAAATCGTAACGCCATCTACCGTCGCTGTCAAGCTTGCCGGACTACTTCTGTTCGCAATTTCGAACACCTTTTGCAGTAAAACCTTTAAATAAACTTTGTTCTGTCACTTTGACACGTTGCTCTTTCTCTGCTTGTTTCTGTTTCTTTTTTCTCAGCTTTTTTTAATCATACTCACAAAAAAGGCATTTTCAACGTTATATTGATATGTGATTCCGAGTCGTTTTTGCATTCCTAACACTTCCTGGAAGTATGATTTTCTGGTAATAAAACACCTAGGAGTAATGCCATTGAAATATCAGAGATGTGTCGGAAGCGCCCTCTATCAAAAAATGAGGACACCAAATCTGAATGTCATTTTGAATAAAATAATTACCAAGGGCATGACCAACACGCAAACCGCAACAAAATCGATTAGTTTGTCCATTGTTAAAGAGCATTTAAATTCTCCCCCTTGGTTTACAGTTTAATTTTCGCTAGTTACCCGATCCCCATGTTTCCTATTTTGGGCTTAAAATTTAATTTAAAGTCTAAACTTTAGAATAATTTCAAATTCATGCACAAAAGAACGGTGAAAAGTATTTGTTCGTTACAGTAAAGTCTAAAGCGCCCTCTATCGTTAATTTTTGAATGTATCCTTTAATTTTTTTTACAAAAATTCGATATATAAAAAATGTTTTAACGAAAACCGCAAAGGAATCGACCCTTTTTCCGTTTTTATCATCGTTTGAAGTTTTGGACATTAAACTTTAATGGCCCTAGCTGCTACAGAAGACTTTTGCGCCCCATGGTTTCCTATTTAATAATGTTTGTCTGCATGTCTACTATCACCACTTAAAGTTTGTCAGTCTGGTAGCGAAACACCCTGTATATATACATAAATGTAGTACGATCTAAAAATACGGGTACTGCGCTATTCTTGATAACGAAATCAAGTATCTAAAGTAAAACCACTTGAAAAGTATTTTTCCAACCCTCCCTATTTTCTGATATTGGTTTAGACCATACCATGCGACCAAACCACATGCGCAACAGTTATCTTCCGAAGTTACTTAACTTTGCCCCTTGACATAAGATTTTTTTAAGCGTTCCAGCAATTAATTTTATCAACGCTTAGGTAAAAATCCAATGGATACCCATGAACACGTTAATAAAGGCATGCATTACATATGCCATTGAGAAAGTACCTGCACACCGAAAACAAATTGTAAAAAAAAAAAAAAAAAATCCTCGTAAAAACTCGCGCTAATGTGCTTTTACGTCTCCCCTATGAAATGGACATAGCCCAGTGTGATTTTTATCAGTTCCCATCAATCAAAAAACATTTTCAAGGACACCGTGTTTCGAATTTCAGATGAGGTGAAAACAACACCGAATGAGGCCTTATTGGAGGTTACGAAAAATGGCTTTAGCGGTGCTTCCCGAAGTTATACAAATCCTAGCAGAAGTATATTGTCACTGAGGGTGACTACTTTGAAGGTTGATATGCTTCGCTGTTCTTAATTATTCAGTGTAATGTTTTTTTTTTACACTTTTTCCGGAACTTTTGAATCATATTACGTACATATATTTTTATATTTCTATTACTTATTTATTATGAGCAATAATCATTTGCATTTTTTTAATTTATCCAAAAGTATACAAAGCGGTTTTTTTTTAATTAAAAATGACTCTCTGATAATTCATTTTTCCGTTTAAACAGCTAAATGTAAAATTTATTTACATTGTTTGTTTGTAAACTCGCTTCCGGATTACGTTTTTCTAAAATATATAGTTTACATAGCGTAAACTATGCTATAGTCTATAATTCAATAACATATTTCAGATAAATATAATGGAAGGTCATTCCATGATGTTTTGTAACATCAGTCACGAAGATTATAACTGCGAAATTGTTGTCCACCGCTATTTTCAAAAGTTTTCTTAAATTTATTCAATAATGAGGTATGCCAAATGAAAACACTTTTTGAAAATAATAGTGGAAAACAATTTTGCACTTATAATCTTCGTGACTGACGTTACAAAACATCATGGAATGATCCTAGAGTAACAAAGTTTTAGAGTATATAGATGAAGCATGTGTCATCTGGTTAGAAATGTCCCCTTTAATGACCAAATTAAAACTAACAAAATTTTCATTTTTCGATGTTTGCCACAGATTTTTTTTTTTATTTTAGACATCACACATATTCAATGTTTACTGCGTCGTATGGGGAGGGGGAATTAAATTTACTTTTAAATGCTGTTTTTTAAAAGTGTATCTCAGTGTGCTTCACTCTATCTCAAACTGTCAATTTATTTACAACTTACTATTTCCGTTCCGTTTCTTATTTCTTTAATCTTATTAAAAGCCTCTCCCTCCACATACACAGTACAGAAAATATTCTATCGGAGGAAAATGTCTTAATTCAGTACTGAAATCAAATACTTCATACGAATAAGAATTCAAAGAAAACAAATATAAAAATATACAAAACAAAACAAAATAAAAAATTCATAAAGATATTTTTTAAAGATATAAAAAGTGTATAAGATATTTTTAAGGTTCATATCAGCCTAAACTGTATAAAGAAACTGATTGAGATTTACGAAAAATACTAAAATATTCAAAATCTTGAATGGAGACAGGAGACATTATAAAATATTTAATGATAAAAAATTGTGTCCACCGAGGTCAAAATCCATGCTGGTATACGACAAGCATTACTTGCTATATGCGAACTAGTACAATAGCATAAACTACCTTAACAATGCACTTATTTTATACAAAATCTGTGCACATATTTCGCAAACATCGAATATACATTTAAATTATGAAAAGAATGTCACTAGTTTTTGAAATATAAAATATGCACTGATGTGAAAGCATAAAAAAATCAGATAGTTTTCACAAAAAAGTATGCCTTTGCAATATTAAAAATTATTTACTCTTTCTGCATATATTGTATACAATCTTCCAAATTTTGTAAAACCGTGCAAAGTATTGCTTAAAAAGTTCTGCAATTCAAGCAGAAATTCATGACCATCAAATATTTTTTATTATTATCCTTGTTTAGCGAATTAGAATATTTTACTGGTAAATAGTGCATCCTGATGTTTTCTATCTAAGCTGCCTTCGTAGCATATCATATCGCAAGCATTAAAAAGCATATAATGCTAAAGCATTCCTATCTCGCCAAGCTTTGGAAGAAGGTTAAATAGAAAACAAGTATAAAAAGCTTGCACATAGCGCGTCAGGCTACTTTTCTCTAAACTGGCTGCATATAGCATATTATGTTGGCAAGCATAAAAAAGCATATTATACCATGTTAAAGTACCTAACTGTGCATGCTTGGAAGTCGCTTAAACAGCAAAAATGCAAATGATGCTTGTACATAGCTTGTCATGCTATTTCTTCCTAAACTAGCTACATAGCATTTTATGCTGGCAAGCATAAAATAGCATGTTTAGGTACCTACCTCTTCATGCTTTGGAAAAAGCTTAAACAGCAAATAAGCATAAGATGTTTGTACTATACATAGCTTGTCATTCTATTGCTATGTAAGCTTGCTATATAGCATGTGAAGCTGGCTAGCAATTTAAAGGATATAATAGTAGGTATATCTAGCAGACAAAGCTATTTATAGCCTTCCTTAACTAGCATATTTTGTTGCTGGTACTAGCATGAATTTTGATCTGGGCAAACTATACAGCACTCCAAATTTTTAATTTTTTACTAAATAAATATATACGTTTCAAATTTATGACGGTATATTTGGTACAATTTAAGCAAGTGAAACCAGCGCAATTAAGGGAGCTACGCCCCTTTTTAAAACAGTTAATGTCATAATAACAGAAACGGAACGAAACATAACCGCACAAAATATGCGTAATAAACATATGAATTTAGATTTGTATATGAAAACACAAGAATTTTGCTTAAATTTAAGGTATTATCTTATTTTTAGCAGAAGATATTAGATAAAAACAGATAGTTAAATGTTCTTAGACGTTATTAAAAAAAATAGTGCAGGTGCTTTTTCTTATCATAACGACAACTTTCTGATAAGTAAGATTTAAGCGGTAGATGCTGTTTCTTCTTGTAATTAGCGACAGAATTGCAGCGGTGCATTGAATCTCTTGACTGCCAAAAAAAGGACAAAATTGAAATTTTTTTCTTTAAATTTTTAATAGTAGTTAAAAAAGATATTTTTTCAAACACGATTTAAGATTTTTAATTACGTGCAGGCATATAACCCTAATGGGTACTAATCATAATTATTTTTTAAGTACAGTTATATTAATTTTAATAATGTTTCTGTTGCAATGAAAACTACATCTTAGTGAACGGATGTAACTTCTAAACTTACACTTTCAGGAATTTCTATTCATGTTATCCAGGTATCCTTTACTTGTACATGATTTTAGATGGTTTTATTTATATTCTGTAGGCACTTAGTGTATTTAATGTAGTTAAGATTAAATATGAACTTACTTTTAAAAACTATACATGTATAAGCAGTTTACATTCATTTTCAGTAATGCTCATAAAAAATGTGTAGCCCTGTATCTGAATTCTAAGTTTATGTGCACAGGTCCAAAAATTTAGTTACCATTAAGATGGATTTTAATTCCAGAAAACAATCCAATGCAATCAGGTGCAACCAAAATTCTATGACATTATTTTGCATGCGGAATTGTGAGATATATATTTTTTATTTGGCCATATGGGCTAAAAACTCCTTTCTGTAACAATGTCTCTTTCCTATAGAATTTATGTATATCAAGTAGTGTGAGAAGAAATAGTTACGACTAAAATGCATACCACAAATGAAAACACAATTTCAGAAATCCTTCTTAAAATACAATTCTTCCCCTGCAGTATTGTGTCAGACATTTTATATGTGTCCACATAAATGAACGACAAACGCGATACACATAATTATCTACACTAAAGATATGGTAGTTAGATTTGCCAATGTATAGCAATTTACACATGGTTGAAGTAGATTAAAATTATAAAAATACGCTGCAAAATGTTTTCATTCCACTTACCATTATATTGTTACGAATTTTCTAAATAGTTTGTACTTGTACACTAAAATAATGCAAATAATCTTATTAAGCTCTATTTGTTTCCTAATATTAGTTTTTGTTACATTGTCTCTATTTGTTAACTTTTTACCAGGCAAATCTGTCTATAAATTTTCAGTGACTGTCCATGGCAATCTGGTGAAATATTACACTTATCGCCAAGTTGGCGTCACATTTCACGACAAATTTTCGGAGACAAATTTGGCGATATATCGCCAAGTTGGAGATTAACTTGGAGATTTTTGGCGATGGCCCTTCTATATTGTAACCTCCTTATAGATATATTAAGTGCTTTTCCGGTGTTTTCAAGATTTTTCTAGAAACATGTAGAAATTTTAGTGCATGTCCTGCGCCTATATACAGGGTGTATCTAAACTACTGGACAAAACTTAAAGAGGTGATAGTACACATCAAGACAAATAATATTAATTGGGAAACTAAGGGTCCCAAACGTCTTCCGGAGGAGATAGGCACCATCAAAGTTTAGGGTACAAAATTTGAAATGATTATAAAAAAAGGAAAAATTGGTTAATTCGTTTGCGGTTTTCACGAAATTTAGTCTTTATGTCAGTAATGTCTTGAAAATAAATTATAAAGATAAATTTCAAAGAATGCCGATAGAGGGCGCTTTAGACTTTGAAGTAACGAACAACTATTTTTTACCGTTGTTTTTTGCATCTCATTAAATTCTTTTAGATGTTAAAACATAAACTTAAATTTTGAACTCAAAATGTGTGGTTAGGTAGCGCAAACTGAACTGTGTATAATGGGGGTGGGTAGGTTCAAATTTCAAATGATTATAAAAAACAGAAAAATATTTCAATTGATTTGCGGTTTTCACTAAAATTATTCTTTATGTCAGTATTGTCTTAAAAATAAATTATACAGATAAATTTCAAAAAAATGTCGATAGAGGGAGCCTTAAACTTTACAGTAACCAACAACTATTTTTAACCGTTATTTTTTAAAATCTAAATAAATGTTTTAAAAGCTTAGACTTAACTTTCGAGCTCGAAATCTGAATCGTTGTGAATTGTTAATTAGCGAAAAATTAAACTGTGTTCTTAGGTTGGGCAGGGTAACATTTCAACTCCAGAACACAGTTCAGTTTGCACTTCTTAAACCCTCCCAACTATTCAGAATTTGAGCTCAAAATTTATGTCTAAGCTTTTGCAAGAATTTAATTAGATACAAGAAATAACAGTTAAAAATTGCGGTTGGTTACTCTAAAGTTTAAGGCGTCCTCTAACGGATTTTTTTTAAATTTATCTTTAAAATTTATTTTTAAGGAAATACTGAATGGTTTTAGAAAAAACCGCATACGAATTGACGAATTTTTTCGTTTTGTATAATCATTTAAAATTTGAACCTTCCTACCCTCATTGAACACAGTTCAGTTAGCACTACTTAACCACTCTCGACGATTCAAATTTTCATCACAAAATTTATGTTTATGTCTGAGCTTCAAAAAAATTTAATGAGATGCAAAAAATAACGGTAAAAAATAGTTGTACGTTACTCCAAGGTCTAAAGCGCCCTCTATCGACATTTTTTGAAATTTATGTTTATAATTTATTTTCAAGACAATATTGAGATAAAGAATAGTTTTAGTGAAAACCGCAAATAAATTGACCGATTGTTCTGTTTTTTATAATCATTAGAAATTTGAACCTACCGACTCCCTTTGAATACAGTTCAGTTTGCGCTACTTAACCACAGATTTTTCGCTCAAAATTTAAGTTTACATCTAAACTTCCAAAAATTTAATGAGATGCAAAAAATAATGGTAAACAATAGTTGTTCGTTACTACAAAGTCTAAAGCGCCCTCTATCGGCATTTTTTGAAATTTATCTTTATAATTTATTTTCAAGACAATACTGACATAAAAAATATTTTTCGTGAAAACCGCAAACGAATCGACCAATTTTTCCGTTTTTTATAATCATTTCAAATTTTGGAGCCTAAACTTTATAGGTGCCTATCTCCTTCGGAAGACGTTTTTGACCCTTAGTTTGTAATTTAATATTATTTGTCTTCATGTGTACTATTACCCCTTAAATTTCTGCCCAGTAGTTTAGATACACCCTGTACAGAAGTGCATTGCAGAGCGAGAAGTTGTTACTATTAGTCAGTCAGTCATAGAGTGAGCTAGTAGACGATTCTTGAATGCGATACGTTTTAAACAGGTTTACTTGACTATTGAGATTTATCTACGCTGTTTTGAATTTGATATAGTGCTAAGACGTTGTGCAAAGAATATATGTGAAATATATCTGTACTTGTACTTTTTGCACAGTTATGAATTTGCACAATTATTTCTGAAAATCTGGTAATATTTGTGAATTCAAAGACGCTGTAGCTTTGAAGTTTTGTTAATAAATTACTTTCCATTTTTTAAGCGACCGTAGATTTTAAACTATACACACCATAACATCAGAACCCTTATATACGCTACAATATCATTCTTCTCTATCATGTGATCTTCTAAATTATTTTTAAATATTCATATTCGTTAGAAACTATGTTTTAACCTATTTCAGAAATGTAAATAATTTTTATTTTGTCTGTGCATTGTAATATCATTAAAAAACAACGAAAACTATTTTTCTTGAAAGGCTATGATATAACGAAATACTTTTCAGTCCCCCTATATATGTACTGTAAACGTTAAGCATTTTACTGTAATCATGCACTTGTACACCTCAATGATGTACATAAATTTCTGTATGCCTAAAATTGTGTAGTGATATTAGAATGCACAATGTGCATTGCACATAAGTGACTTTTTCTACAGACTATAATAAAAATAAATTTTTTTATTACCCCTGTAAATGAACTAAGAATGGTACATAGTTCATATTCAATAGCAAGCATGTTATGGAAAAACTGACTAATGTATAACATTCATGCGCCAATCCGAATATATTTATATGTATCAGAGTACATACAGTTGGCAGACGGAGATAGAAAAACGGAAATCATAACATACAATGTCTTCCAAAAAGTTGAAAAATGTTATAAATACATTTTAAAACGATGATACCAGCAAAATATTTTCATTAATAGATATTATATTAAATATGTTAAATGCAACACGTAAAACATCCTTTTTACTTTGCATTCACAAAATAAAAACAATTCGATTTTTTAAAGAGATTTTTAAATGTGTTCAACTTAAAGACTTAACAATTAAATTGTCAGAAAACATTTTCGCAAGTCAAACACTCTTGACATAATGCAGTTCTAACTAAATAAATATTTATCTTCTTTGATGAATTATGCACGAAACTGTCATGTTTTTCTTTAAAAAGCTCTTTCTTAGCATTTAGTATGAAGTGAGAAGAAAAATGAAGATGAGTTTTTAATTTGAAAATGAAAGGCACTAAAATGAAATCATAAGTATTCAAAATAAAGGCAGATAAATTAAAATTTTAAATTGTTATATTTTTTAAAACAGAATTACTTCTTTTCATTAAGATTACATTTTGCTTTGTCTGTTCATTTCATTTTGTCGTGTTATATAAATTTTTTCAAAGATAAATTAAGATGTAGTTGAAGTTCCATATACAAAATGATTTTCCATATTTATTTTGCCAGTTGTCTTATTTAACCCGCGAGTAGTCGCGACTTTTTCCACAACGTCATTAGTCGCGCTTGGTCTTTTCGCCACTGACCCCTCGCATACCAAATATGTAAAATAAGAAATATTTTTCACCTAATATATGAAGATAACATTTCAATGAATATATAAATTTGCAGTTTTCTTAAATCATGCATTTTATTCATGAGATATGGAATAATTCGAAAAAGTAAAAATGAACTGACATTAGTGATTGTTACGTAGACTTTTTCGCCAATTTCAATTTTGTTTCTAAAAATGTACCTGAAAGAAAAACAGAGGTGTCCTGTTACTTCACTAAGGTGTTCGAAAAACCTTCAAAGTCAGCTACATGGTAGATCTCCGTTGTATTTGTAATCTGATACAAGTTAGGAGAAGATAAGTTATACGGGCGGCGAAAAGACCGACACGCGACTACTGACGGGTTAAAAAAATCATGTTTCAAAGTCACATGGTGTCAAGTTAACCATTTATAATTGAAATGTACAGGGTGGTCATAAAAAACTTTGCCGATATATGGAGCTCTAGCGGCCAGTCCGTTCAACCGATCGACTTAAAATTTCAGATATAGCTATCAGAGGTATGAGCTCGAGGTTTTGTGAAAGGCAACAAAATGGCGCTCACGGTTATGATTATAGTTACAGAAACTCGAAATTTTCCAATGACAAAACCCATTTTTTTTCATCGCAAAATGCTCAACGCATGCGAAAACCTAAAAAGTGTTCGAACGGTATGGTTATTGCAATAAGTGGACGCGTTATACTCGCACAAAATCAGCTCTACAAACGGCTCCCCCCCCCCCAAAAAAAAAAAAAAAAAAAAAAAAAAACGCGACCAAGGCGAACGAAGAAAATTTGAATATGACAGAGACAAAATACCAATCACGGAACATCGTTTGCCAGATAGTCAGCGTATAAAACGGATAAAAAGTAGGGTGGGAATATTAGTTCTTCAGTCGGAGCTTGTAGATGCCAACAAAATTATTTCGTTCTTGGTGAGTTGGTAAAACTATTATCTGAGTGAGATGAATGCTGCGAAAATCTGCCGCGTTTACCGTCAAAACCATCACCAAATACATGGCCTATGCATTTCACAAGCTCTTCGGGATTTAGTAATGAAATTCGAAGAAATTGGCTGCATCTGTGATAGTCTGCGTTCCGGACGACAAACTGTTCCTGAGGATACTGTTATGGAATTGCATCACATCTCGACAAGAGGACGCATGCAAACTACAAAAGGTGCATCCCGTGTATTTGCGATATAACAAAATGAATGGTCTTAAAGTTACTGCACTGTGTAATCCGCATGTTTCTTTACCGCTACCGGCGCACAGTGGGGTATTTGGTGGAATTAGCCGGCCAAAAATATTTCTTACGGAAAAAGTGGAGTAAAGTTTATAATTGATTGGTTTATGATATTATTATCACTTTTTAGTAGTTTTCTTCAAAAAATAGATTTTTTTATAATTATATACAGGGCACATGGAAAACATTGTAACATGTAAAATGTATTTGAACTGCAATAAAATATTAATAAATACTTTTACTATGATTGTATTCGATTGCTTAATCCCAATGTATCTTTTCATATTGAGTAACTAAAAAACAAAAATTTGTAACGTTATATTGCAATTTCTTTCACAAATTCAAATATATACAGTATTTTTACCTTTTAGTTATCATGAGTTTTTGATGTTCTAAAACCAATATGAAATTGCACTGACGGAAAAAAAATCCCAACACCAAGAAAGACTTGTATTAGCTAAACGAAATTTTGTAGGCGTGTTTATACATCTGAAAGATGACATTGATTTAAATTTCATGCTACGTACATAAGTATGGCGCTAGTAGCTCCACTCACAACTTTAAACTCAGGTTTGCTTTAAATGTGTGCTGTAAAGTTCGTGGGCATTATTTATCTTCAAAATTTGACGAATTGAGTTGAGGTTGATCATGAATGCCTTTAAGAAAACGAAGAAGCCATTATCATCAGCTCCCGAGTTGGAAAGATGTCGTAAAGTAGGGCTACAAGAAAGTGGATTTTCTTTCCGCGATTTTGCAGAAAGACTTGGACGGAATGTATGCACTGTGCATGATTGTTGAGAGTAGTGGTCAAGGAATGGTACTGCCACAAGAAGACCAGGTTCCGGGTGAACACGTGACACTACTGAGAGAGAAAACGTCGTATTCGGCATACGTCTGTGGCGCATCGTACTGCATCTGCGACAAAAATTCGAGCTGCAGTTGGTACCACAGTGACACAACGAACTGTTAGAAATCGGTTACTTCAAGGACAGCTCGATGCAAGGCATGCATTCCACTGACTCTAAGTCATTGCCGTTTGCGGCGTCAATGGTGTCAAGCCAGAGCTCAATGGAGGATGGAGTAGAGATTCGTTGGGTTTTCTGATGAAAGCAGGTTCTGCCTTGGTGCCAATGACGGCCATGTGCTGGTCAGAAGGATGCCAGGGGAATGTCTGCAACCAAACTGTCTGCGGCCTAAACACACTGGACCTACAATCTGGGGTCATGGTCTAGGGAGCAATTTCCTATGACAGCAGAAGCACTCTCGTGGTTCTCCCAAGCACACTGACTGCAAATGTTTACGTCAGTCTGGTAATTCAGCCTGTAGTGCTGCCATTCAAGAAAAGCATTCAAGAGGGGTTTTCAGCAGGATAACGCTTGCCCTCATGGCGCTGTTGTAACGCAACACACACTACAGAGTGTCAACATGTTACCTTGGCCAGCGAGATCACCAGATCTGTCTCCCATTGAGCGCGTATGGGATATCATTGGATGAGAACTCCAGTGTCATCCCCAGGCAGCATTGAACATCACGTATTGACACAGCTTGTACAACAAGCATGAAACTCCATACCACAAAGTGACATTCGGCACCTGTATGACACAATGCATGCACGTGTGCAGGCTTACAATCGAAATTCTGGAGGTTATAGCGAGTATTAATGTAACCGCATTTCACCTTTGAGATGCATTTTATTGACCTTAAATTAACCTCTGATCTCGAAAATCTAATCAATTAAACATGTTAACTGGACAAATACACTGTCCAAAATTCATTACTCTACAATAAGTTTTTCTTGTTGTTGGGATTTTTTTTTCCGTCAGTGTATGTTGAAAATTTACGAATTTTTTTTTTAAATATTTTTACATCCCTTTTTTAATTAAAAAAAAACATCAATTTTGATACATTTACAAAGTTAATCAACAGTAATTTAAAGAAACCAAACATTTACTTATAACTTAAATTATTAATTTTATTACATGGATATAAAATATTATAAAAGTCACACATAAAAGAATGTGTATACATATTCTGTGACAAAATATAAAGATTACTCATTCTGATGATTCGCCTTAGGAATAACTTTCATCACTTATGGGATCTAAGTCACACTGTTGGCCTGTATCAGTGTTGTAAATTTCACCAGGAAGAAGTAGTCTTTTTTTAAAATTATTTTTTCATTTCTTATGCCTCCCACACAAGATAAAAAGCGATCTGAAGGTAGTATTTATTGATTTAGAATGTGTAAATTATACAATTCGCTTCGAATTTTTCAATAAAAAATTTTGCGATATTGCCTAAAAGGCTTATTACAAGCCAGCAGAGCTTCTTCAGAGTACTGTATTAAGGTAATTAGTACATTAGCAATAATTTTAGCAACATGTTTTAAAATTTTAGGAACTATTGCCACAATGGAATGCAATAGATACAAATTCGCATAAAATTTGTCCATGTGTGTTGCGTACTCAGAATTTTTTTTAATATTTTTTTTTTTGAAAATGTTTCTAAGAAGACCTTAAAATGAAAGATTAAATTAAGATTTATAGCCCTGATTTCTACAGCACAATGCAGATCAGCAACGACCATTTGGCTGGTGTTCCAAGTATTAGTGTTACCATATCCCGGTTCGAGTATCTCAGCAAGTATCCCATTTTTAATTTAAAATCATGTTGAATTTTTCTCTTGTCTTGATCCATCAGATCCGTATCTTCCACTGACTGAATACGCCATTTTTAAAGAGGTAGTTTATATGGAATGAAAAATGCTATCGGATATTCTGATACATACAATGAGTATAGGTAATCCAAACTCCAATGACTTTTCTCTAATCTGGTTACTTATGTTCCTTTGAAATAGCTCCATAGATGAATCTATGAACTCTTGATTTTGTTTCAGATATGGAATTGTGAATTTTACTATAAATCATGGTTAATAAATGTTTTGCTTTATATCATGAATAATTAATTAATCTATCAGCAATTAATGCCAAACAGGTTTTTCAATGTAATATGGTAAGTCTTCCTTAGTGATATATACAGACTCTTTTACAAATTTATCTCTCATTGGTCGATAGAATCATAGGCGAAGAAGACATTAGATTTTGTCAAATGATATTTTTGTATGACATTAAAAATTAAATTATTTAAAAAACGGTATTTTAAAAATAATATTGGTCATATATGTGAAATGGAACTTTATTTTAACCGCAAACGATATATTCTGACAAAAATTACAATTTATTTATCGTAGAATACATTTCGAATTGAAAGGGAAATGAAAAAAAAGTCATTTGATGAAACAAACAGTTATGTATTTGAAAGAAATTCTTCTAAATTAGCACTTAGTAGCAGCTACACTTTTCAGAATTATTAAGTACACATCTTGAACTGTCTTTTAAAGTAAAAAAAGTCATCGGGATCCATCGGGATGCATAACAAATGTTTTACAGAATACTGAATTTAACAATGAAAATTAAAAAAATATACGACACATTTTATGTCGTCTTATCATATCTGTTAAATAAACAAATATGAATGTATGCATGTGGTTTATGAACGTTTATACATGGGCTTTCACAATCCAGAACTATATGGTATAAGCAAAAGTTTACGAAGAAAAAATCGCAGTGAAATAAACAGGCACAAAATCGAGCTTTCAAGTACATTGAAAAAACTTAGAGCTACAATGAAGTTTTGCCTTCTCTGGTACGCATTTGCTCGCACAAGAAAAAAATTTATAAATGTACCATGAATCTCCATCTATTTCTCTTCACAATTAGCTACATTTTTATCTCCTCAACGGCATTTCGAAAAATTGACTTTTGGCCGGCTAAATTGGCAAAATACTCCACTGTGCGGCGCGTCCAGATGTCGGAAATGAGAAACCTTCAACAACATACAGACTTTGTTAATGAATTTCTTATGCAATATGATGGAGATAACGATCGATGCTCTTCGCATATTATGAACGGACGAGGCACATTTCACCTTAACTGGTAACGTCAATGGCCTCCGCAATCCCCGACCTCACTCCTATAGATTTCAGGTTCTGGGGATACCTAAAATCTAGAGTGTACATGTGCAATCCGCAAACTTTGCCGGATTTGAAAGATTCTACCAAACGTGAGATTGCAAACATCCCTCATGCGGTGTAACGTTCGGCTGTATTGTCCACAGTCGCCACCATGCGATGTGTAATTGCCTATAATGGCACCCATGTGGAAAATATGCAATCAACATAAAAGTTTTCTTCCATACGTGTTGTAATCAGAGATTGGTGTACAGACTCTGTTTCACATGTAAATTTAATCCTTGCACCCCAATCGTGTTTTTCTGAGGGGAGGTGGGTATTCGTCGAACAGTTTTATGTGCGTGCATAACGTGTCCGTTTATTGCAATAACCATACAGTTCCAACACTCTTTAAGGTTTCGCATGCGCTGAGCATTTTGCGATTTAAAAAAATGGGTGTTGCCATTGGAAAATTTCGAGTTTCTGTAACTATAACCATAACCGTGAGCGTTATATTCTTGCCGTTCACATAATCTCGAGCTCATACCTCTGAATAGCTTTATCTGAAATTTCACCTCGATCGGTTGAACGGACTAGGCGCTAGAGCTCCATATATCGGCAAAGTTTTTTTATGACCACCCTGTACTTTACTCGTACTAACAAGGAATCTTTCTATATGGCCATACTCCGAAAAATTTCAAAAAAAAAATAATACAGAATGTTCTTCTTACGAGAATATAGATGTTATATATATATATATATATATATATATATATAAACTTCGGCGGAACCTTTATAGAATGTTTGTATAGAAATAATGATAATTTAATTATTTGGCGATTTTTAATTGGTTGGCTGTGGAATATAATTAAAAAAATGGTTTTTTAATGACATATACAGTATAAGGGAAAAAATGTTTCGTGTTGAACTTGTTTAAATTAAATCAATTAAAATAACTTTTTTTTCAGTTTTAGTTTGTTTTTCGTATAATTTTGTCATATCAATATTTACATCGATTTACATTGAAATGTATCTATCATAAATTACTATTTAAAACGAAATTCAAAATTTAAATTAATTAAAATTGTATGAAGCTCAAAATTAAGTCAATTCAGCATTGTCGATTCAATTTTGTTTCTATGGAAATGATATGATCCAGTTTTTATTTCTGAATACATCTAAATATATTAATAATTTCATTAATAATTATATATAAATAATTTCAATATGAAGTTTTTTTTACACAAAATATTTTTTTCAGTGATAAATTTATTAAATGCAGTAACAAGTAGTATACATATGTAATAGATTATATATATATATATAATAAATTATCTCATTGCTTAAGTTTAAATGCATGAAATACCTTTTCCATGCATTTATTAATTTTTCAACAACTATTTTTCAGATACATTAAAATTCTTTGCTTTTGGCGAGGAAAAGTGCTACTCGCCTAATAGCATGGCGCTTTTGTCTTTTCATTCCAGATATTCGAAAGTAATATATATATATATATATATATTTTTTTTTTTTTTTTGCAGACTTTCTGCTATAATTCTGCCGCTAAATTTGATTGATTCTTTACTACATATTTAAGTCGCTTAATTATATTTTGTAATATTATGAATATGCCTAGTATGGAGATCTTCATTGTAAGAAAAATGTAAAATTACTGAGTACGGAATAAGGAACATTTTGGGGATGGGTAAGAAAAATGCAATTAAATGTTACATGTAAAATATCGTTATTAATGCTATCCAATATATTCATGTATGAAATAACAAAAGCTTTTGGCCTCAATGTATGAAATAAACTATCAACTGATTGATGTGTTGTGCGAAATTGATGGAAGAAACGACTAAGACAAAAATTAACTATTTGGTTGTGCCAATCTCAAAACTTTCTTCTGCATCATACATTATAATATTTCACAAATGAGTTGTACATGTTAATACTATAATATTATTAGTTCAGCACTATGGCAACTTTGTTTTTAAGCTTAAGTTTCTTCTCCAAACAACTAATCGAAATTAAAACCGTTTTAGTCCTAATCACGGTATTTATTAATTGCCTGGCCACCGAGCAAAGGGGTAGAAGTGTAATGTAGTTTTTTTCTTTATTTTTGTGAATGGTACAGAAAGATGTTTTGATGTTTTTCCCGAACATGACATAATCATATTTATTACTTATAGACAATAAGCTTTGAGAATAATAATCATAACTTATTTACTTAATGCTGGATTATATCTGTAAAATTATATTAGTTTAACTAATTCTTAAATTACAGTGAAACTTGAAGCTTTGTTAACGGATGCATCAGTTCGCGGAAGTGCATAGGTTAGAATTAATAGTTTTTTTTTATTTCTGTTGTACATAATCTGTTTGCGAATATCCGATTAAGCAGATATGGAGTTCCTGTCGCTGCATGAGCCGCCAATGTACGATAAAACAAGAAATTTTTACAAAAATCCCTATCACAGCGCCCTGTTTTGGCCGCAGTCTTTTCAAATTCAAGGAAAAGGTTCTGAGTATCGTCAAAAACACACACAAAAATTTTCTTCAATTTTATTCACAAATTAATTCACATTTTGATAGTACAAATATTACTATTAGAGTAATCTCTTTCGGCAGATTTTTTTTTTTTTTTTTTTTTAGTTTAAGGAGATATTTTTGGCTATAGCCAAATACATACACAAAAAATTTTGTTCGATTCTGTGCGTAATTCCTTATACTTATTGATGGTAAAATTATTAATGGCACAGATATTATTATAGCATACAATTTTCAGCAGATAAATCTCAAACCAAAGTAGGACTTGGTGGTTATTTTCAAAAACATACACAAGAAATAAGGTTCAATTCTAGGCATTACTTCATACACTTAATGAAAAAATTAAAATGAAGAAAATGTCACAAAAATCGTTACTACAACGATCGTTTCAGGAAGTATATTTTCAAATTTAAGGAAAAAGTGCTGTCCATAGATTAAAACATGCACAAAATATTCAATTTAATTCTATACCTAACTTTATATAGTTTTCCATAGTAATAATGATACAAACACCGCTACTAAAATCCCCACTTCTAGCAGAATTTACTTGAACTCAAGAAGGACCTGCTTGCTACAACCGAAACATACACAAAAATTGGTTCAATTCCATGCATACCTTCCTACATTTTTTATGATATAATAATGACACAGATATCACTATTACAGCGCCCCCTTCCGATGGAATAAACAGATATCGATAGAACCCCCATTAAAAATAGTCTGTCGAAAATTTGTAAGTAACTGAGCCAAAAATCTGTTGAAAATCTATAGGTATTTGTCCCATTCTGCAGATATCTGTAAGAATATCTTAAAGAATTCTGCAGATATTTTTAAGGTAAAAGTAAATCTGCAATTTTTTTTCAGATTTCTATAAAATTTCAAAAAAAAGTGAAGATTTCTTCAGGTAATCTCAAGATTATTTTTAGTGGGGACGATACGGTTAACTGTTTGTTTATCACACTGTAAAATAAATAAATAGATATGTAAATAAATAAATAAAATGTGAATTCACGGTTTAACTACTTGCAGCGAAGTTGCCAGACGCATACCGTTTCGTTAATAGATTTTCCGTTTTGGGAAAATAAAGAAAGAAAAACTCCGTTTGAAAAAGCGGTAACTTTCAGTTACAAGGTTTGATTTTTAATGATGATAATTTAATTTAATTTTTTAAGGTAATAAAACAATCAATGGTCTAAGAACTCGAACTTTCCGAGTGTTTTTAATTATGTTATTTATATGTTCAATTATTTTTTTTGTATAATTTATTACAAGCCGTCCTGTGGATTGAACTCGAGACCTTTTGACAGCGGGATTATTCTTTGCTGACTGGACCAAAGCTGCTGATGCCAATTTGTAGAAAGTATGTCCTTTATGTTAGTGGGAAAATCAGCTGTGCTTTTCAAAGATTTCTTTTCAAATATATTCATAAGAATATTCGTAAACGGTTTTTTTTTTTGACTGATGCATAATAAATCAACTTTAATTTTTAAACAAGTTTAAAATTAAAAAAAAATATCACTGTTTTTTTTTTTGGGGGGGGGAGGTTAAATTAATGAATGACCAATACAATGCAATACCATATTTAAACGATTTATCAAGCTAAATTTTCGGAATTTCGAAATTACAAAAATTTAATTCCAAAAATCGTTGAAATATGGCACTGTAAGCCGAAAAACCCGTCCTGCAAGCAATCTCTGAAGAAGAAAAAAAATGAAATCAAATATTCTTTGGAAACATAATATAATCTTTTCAAAATATTTATTAATCGAACCTTCTGTATACATTTCTACAGCTTACCTAATAAAAAAACAATTTACCGCATAGTTCTATCGATCTTCGTTTTTGAGAAATTAAATTTTGAAATTGAGGTCTAATTTGCTGGACATCCTGTATATGAAAAAAATTATGCAAGCACAAAAAATGTTTAATTTTTCAGACACATAATTAAAATACTGAGAATAATTAAAAAATTGAGAAAATTAAAAAATTAATGTGATATCTTTCCCGTTTGAAATTCCAACATATTTTTTGTATACTAGAATGAAGAAATATTGTGAAATGTTTTACATAACCATTTTTTTATTATCAATCTCTTCTTAACCTCTTCGCTACTGGCGATTATTACAGTATTTTTAATTATTACTGAATTATTTCTTTTTTTTGGTTGACTTCAGAGCGAGATTTTTGTTTTATTTTCATTAGCTCGAATCATAGAATTCGAAACATATTATTCTTATATCGAAATTTCATTTATATTTGAGTACCATTAATAAAATTGGGCAAAACTGGTGTGCCCATTTGGGTACTCAGGGACTGAAGAGGTTAATGAAGAAATTTCAGAAATGTTATTTCATAATGTCACTGAAATATTTCATAGTATGATTTAATTAATCCTATATAAACTTTAAAATTGTTAAAGGCAGGGTGAGGGACAACATTTTTCCATTTGATCAACCCTTGCTAAACATTTTTTTTCAAGTGCGTTCGCAATAATTTAAATACGTAGCAGTTATAGCCGTTTTCCGTCTGCATGTCCGTCTTTCATCATATAACAGAACAAAAACTACCTAACCGAATCGTTTGAAATTTGAAAAATACAATTTTTGCGTAATTTTGTCGAATAATTTCAAATTTTATGAAAATCAGATATATAGTTTAATTACAATGTCAATCAAAATTATTGAGATACATTACGGGCAATGGGAAAAAAATAATTTAAAGTGCATTTTAAGGACATTACACTCTTTCGAGCATAATAAAATCGGTATGCCTCGACGAAGTATGTACGTCAAACACATTATATACAATTTGTGGTCCAATGAATATTTGAAATTAATTTACTGGGCCACTCAAAAGTATTCCACTACATATTGGTATAGGGGGAAACATAGTTTGGGGTGCTTTTTAGTTATATTAAACTATTTCATACTATATGAAATTGATATATGTTGCTTAGGGCTACTGCAATTTACTTTCTACATAATAGAACGCAGATAGTATTTTCAAGAAGACACAAAAGATTCCGGCCACTGTACTGTATCTGAAGTACTGTATGTCTATACTATTACACCAAGTCTGAATATTTAAAATAGTTCGTTATAGTGAGAACGCCTCTCATTTGATACGTTTGGCGTTTAATTTCCGACTTGTTACTATTAACAAATACTAACAAATAAATAAATAATGTTATAATATTTAAGAAATAAATGATGTTTTAATGTTATAGGAACTCTGTTTTATAAATTTTTAAGGATACACTAGAGTTCTATTTTTCTTAAATTTTCTATGATTATTATATTCTTTTTCACGAAAAAAGAAAAAAAATCACATCTTAAATTAATATTTAAAGATATTATTTAAATGATTTTAAAATGTTTTCAGCACTTCAAATATGTATGTATTTTAAAAATTTCACTTCGTAAATATTGTCTGATGTTTTACAAACAAAAGGCACAAAAAATGAGAATAAAAATCAGTAAAACATCTCTCTCCTCTTTTGTAACTCTTTGTAAAACATCATACAATATTTACAAAGTGGAATTTTAAAAATACATACATATTTGAAACGGAAAAAAGAGTATATACTTATATGTACAATCCCATGCATTTTAAAAAAGCATGTTCAAAAATTTTAACTTAGTTTCTTCACAAGCTTTCTTTTTTAAAAATTAAGACTATTTTTAAAGAAGCTCGTGTTTACATTATTTTTTTAAATTTATCCGAAGTTTATTAGGTGTAAAATCTACGGAACAGATTTATAATTATTACTTCAAAATAATATATATGAATAATCTTTATACATGATATTTTAGATGACTATTATGCATTTCTTCGTAATTGAATAACAAACTATTTTATTTTTTATAGTGTACCTAGACATGAATAGTTAAATAAATCGAAAAAAAAGAGGAACGTGTACGTACATGAATGTGTCTAGTTTTAGAAAATGGGTTATTGAATAAGTTGATCATGTGGATAAGTTAAATGCATAGAAAAATAATAATACAGGTTCTAAAATCCGCTATCTTCGTAAATTCGCGTGAATTCCACGTGTAAAAAATGCAATTTTTAGTTAAGAATTGTAATTTATAATCTTCATTTTAATAGCAGATACTGAAAATGAAATAATTTTCAAGGAAATTTGATGGGAAAATAATTATGACGCAAGATATTACACAAATAAAATGATTTTTTTTCGCAGAAATTTGCATACAAGAAAATATACAATCTTTGAACTTTGAATTGACAGTGCTTTGAGGCCTGTAGCTACTATGGCTGTCGCCTCGATTGATCCATAATACACAGAAACAGAGACAATACAGAACACTAAAAATGCACAATAATTTAAATCAGCAAGAGATGCAAACATACGCAGAAAAATTTTATAAGTTGCTACAGGCACCATCTATTGGCCGCTAACGAAAATAGGGAATTCATTTGTTTTATATTTTATGAAAGGCGTTAATTAATGTATGGTATGGAATATAGGCTGGAATTTTATTTAACATGAGGACAAAAGTAAATATTTTTCAATTAACTTCATCACAAGGAAAAGCATACAAACTCTGTTTAATTATGCAAAACAATTCCAACCAAGGTTCCGAGATTTTTTTAACCCGGGAGAACGCGCGCATATCGAGGGTATGAATAATTTATAATTTCTCAACAATAAATGCAAATAACAATCCTCACTTTATTTAGTCGGAAAGAATTGCTATAAATTCTGCGATAGAATATATTGAAAATTACTGTTAAATAAATAGTGGTGAAAATTGTAAAAAACCATACGCACTCTGGGTCTAAAAGGACCAGCGCGCGTCCTTCCGGGTTAAAGGAGAAATTATTGAATGATTAAATAATAAATTTGAAATCTTAGGATGATGTTGCAGATGAAGAAATTATTTCTTCAATATTAAACTCATATGAAGATAATAAACCTGAATCTCATAATCAGGGTGTGAAACCATTTTGAAGAATGTTTGATTTAAGATGAAATTTCAAAATTCTTGGAGTCGCATAATTGTATAGATCGACAAGAAATGACTAATGCCAGAATTAAAAAGAAATTTCAACAAGAGAAAATGGAAATTCTTAACCAAAATACTGTATAAAAATGTTTGAAAATCGTATTAAAGTATAATTTTTTATGTTAAAAAGATAATGTACATGTAAATAAAAGAGAATAAAATTTTGATCTGCTTAAATTGGATTATTGTATGCTCTTCTTGTAAATATAAAGGGAAATAGAAAGGGAAATTGAAAATAATAATAATAATTTAATTCAAATTTTACAAAACTCTAAAATTTGCATAACCTCTGGTCCCAAAGTTAGAAGATTTTTTAAACTCCACTGTATTTTGTTCTTTAGAAGATGAAAATAAGTGAAAAAAATGCAAAACAAATATTTTTAGAATGTGATGTATACCTAAATAAAAAAGTATTTGATTGAGTTTGCAGTAATCGTTTTTTTTAAATACATTTTGTATTTTCTCAATTTTAATTTATACTTTTCCTTCTTATAAAGTGTAAGAATTTACTACATTATACCAAACCTGTTGCATAGTATTACATAATATGTACTAGACACATTTTTTTAAAAATGCTGTTAGCTATTTTGTTACTAATATTCAAAATATAAACTTCGAATTAAAATCAAAATTGAAACTTAATGAAGAAAAAATTAACTATTGAAAACTGCCACATTTTTCTTTTTTATTAAAAGCATAAATCGTTATATTAAGAAGCAATTGTGTGAAATAACAAATCATTATGAGGCTCTGAATGAAAATTTCAATTTTTATGCTTTAAATTTATAATTCTTAGATATAAATAATTTAAATCTTTTTAAAATGAAATTTCTACACATTTAGTCCTTTTTTAAGTAAAGAAGGTGTGTATTTTGTGTATTTTGTGACGGCCGATTATCTGCGCTAGGGATATAGGCCCAGGGGGAGGGATGCCCTTCGTGGGGGTCTTTCTAAGGGAGCCTAACCCGTATTTACGCAAGGTTCGAAGAAAACCACGAAAACTCCGAACGGTTAGGCCGACGGCCGCGATTGGGTTCGAACCCAGCACCTGCCGTCTACCAGTTGAGAGGTCAGACCCTCTCGGCCACTGGTGGGGCTTAAGTAAAGAAGGAAACAAATTTCTTTTGCGACCATCCGTACCTCAAAGATAAATATTTCTAAATCTCTTTGAAACTACAGAAGCAAGCAAAGAATAAGATTTATGTCAGACGAGTAGCAAAGAATGTCATAAAAATATCAGGTACATTACATGTCAGAATTCACCCCACATTCAGATGTCACTTCGAACTTCTTGATATCTTAAAGGAATGAATGTTACTCATCACTCATGTCACATCGTGATAAGGTTGCTTCCAAATAGCAGAATAGAAAAACGGAACAAATCGTACATTAGTTGGAACCGTGATATATTGATCCATAGAAACAGATTAAATTAGTGCAGAAGGCAAACATTCGGCTTAGTTTATACAATTAGCGTTGCTAAGTATATGTCGTATTGAATAAGGTTCTACAAAAGAGGAATATTTTTCACTTTTTATTGACAATTTATTCGTTGTCTAAGCTAGGTAAAAAATGGAGTTACGAATAAAACGAAGGAGACATATAGTCTATTGTCTGTCAGTCGCAATTGAAGTAACTGAGTTGGTTGTCACAAGATGATAGCTGTTTCATTTAATCAGATTTACAGTTTCTGATTAGCTCCTGTGAAATTTCCCACCAGTAAACCTAACTAGAAAATTTCGTCTTATTTTAAAGCCTTATTGACTAAAGGTTTTTCGGACAAATGTGGTAATTTTTTTTTATTTCTTTTAACTTGTGCCAACTTGGCGAGGCGTTTTAATCTTTTTACTGACGCAGTTTTCGTTGTCACAATGTGGCGGATCTGTTACTACAGAAGTAAACTGGTACTAGTAAAAATGAATATTAGTTTTGTCATTGTTTTCGATTAAAGATTTTTATTAATGAGCCATTTAAATAAAGAAAAGTTTTCTACATAGTTTTATTAATTAAAGTTCGACGCGGTAGTAATGAATCCCTGTGAAAGCAGTTATAGTTGAAGCTTTACTATTTTAAGGCTATGTCAGTTCCTCTTCCTTAATAGTTCCATAGGTAAAAATACAGATTTCAAGTAAATTACGTAAAAAAATACTATCTATTACTTATTCACCTATGCTAATGTTTCTGATTTTTTTTGTAGATCTATGAAGATAATCAACTGCTAGAACCCAAAACCACCTCTAGTTTAAATTTTCACCTATATATTTCTCTATAGCACTAATTTCTGGCCGTGAAGTTTTCCATAATTCTGCGCAAATCTTTTCAAACTGTACATAAAATGTGGGGTAAGGTATAGGCTGAGATTGTTAATGCCAAAATTTTACGAAGGATGTAGAAATAGAAATGATTTCTTTGAAATCAAAAAGATTTGGGGCTGAATCCATTTATCCACCGATTAGTGCCAATACAGAATACACAAGACATGGACTTAGAATTATATTTGTATACAACCATTTAGTTTTTTGCTTTCATATCGATAGCAATGGATTTTGAGTTTCTTCTATTGTCGATCCATTTCAGAATAATCACGCTATGTTTTTGAGATATTGAAAAAAGTTGCTCGGTACATTTAACAAACACAATATGCAAAGGAAATTTTTATAGCCTTCAAGCATGCGCAATGAAAATTTATTTAGTAAACCAGCTCATTTTTCAAACAATTTTTATTATTTTTTATTTCTGATTGCAAGTTGAGGTGTACAATATTATTTGTCATATTTTTTGGGGGGAAAAAACATTATTTTATATTAAGAAATCTACAAATTGTAAGAAAAAGAGCTGTTTTTGTTGAAACCTTAATTTATCTACGAGTGTATATGCTTTCCGCATAAAAATGAACACAGGTTATTAAAATAAGTCCCTTAATTATAATCTGGAATTTGAGCACTTCTGCTACATTAGTTTTGGTAGGGTTAACCTACCAAAACTAAAAACTATTCCTTCTTTTTCAATTTGCTGACGGTCGCCTATGGAGTTCACCTGCGAAAAAAAAATACGGAAGTCTCCTACGGAAAAAATATCTTCTCGGAAATGTATGACCTGCATTATCATTTTTACTCACTTAGAGTTTGAGGATAATTCTTCATGCATGTTTCTATATATTTGACAAAATGTCTAAATTGAAAGTACCCGGTCACCTTTTGTCATATTCTCTAGAAATGGCATAGTATACTGAAACATTTGAATCGGTCAATTCAAAAACTACTTAAGTCACAGAATCAGAGCTTTTGATAAATTACAAGAATTGAATTATTTACAAGTAAATGATTTTTTATGGATTTTTGGTCTGATTGTAGAGTTTAGAATTCAATAAATGTAAAGATTGAATAATTGTTTATAGATCATGAATAATAAAAATAAAACTAACAGGAAAATTGTTACTGACTTCTGCTATTTTAGCATGAGACTAAATAAGTGTGTATTTTATTTGAACAAAACAGATATATTAAACAGATATATTAAACAGATATATTATCTTTAATTAAAAAGTAATGAAGATGATATTTATACGGGGACTATTTTTATGTTTATATATATATATATATTTATTGTGTAATCATATTCTTCATCATTCATAATTAGATTACCTTCAAAAATGTTATTTAGCCAATTAAATATTTTCTTATAAAATTGCAGATGTTTTTTCGGAATGCTATAGTAAATTTTTTACGATATTTGACGCTTTCCATCTTAGGATTTGGCTGACAGAATAGGCACAGGGGTTAAAAGTTGTCGTACCAAGTTATATAAATCTTTAACAATCAATCAAATAAATTTCTCGGCTATGTTAGTGCATTCTTTATCAAAATCATAGTGAAATCTCTAGAATGAAAATTTAATCAGATATAAACGCTTATGCGGCCCAATAATATTTTAAATATAATTCAACAACATAGAACAAACCTATTTTGCACCCTTGTTAACAATACCGCGATGATGCATGTTGTAATATCCTTTATCTTATTTAATATTTTTTATACGAAAACAATGACCCCATACTTGCCATAAAGACAAGTGATATGTGTTATTACTCGCACAACACATCATAAGAAAGGGGGAGATAATTAATTAATTCCACACATTAACACCATAATGAGCACAAACTCTAATCATTTCGCTAGCGCATTTTATTTACACGTCTTCCATCATCGCTGTCCAGAGCGCATATATACAGGCACATACAGAATTAAAACAGATTCACTTCAGGCGCCATCTACAGGCTCTTTCCACATAACTGAAGATATAACATATGAGGATGTAACATACTGGGCGTAACAATATGCATTTATATGTGTACTAGTGATAGATTTTGAATAAAATCAATGTTACGGTTGTAATGTGATCTGGTATTGTATGCAATAACCACTTAAAATACTGACTTATGTCGTATAACATATTAGGATGTAACATACTGGGCGTAACATACTGGGGCCCCATGAACACGTCATCATCGTAAATAAAATAAATATATTACAAATTGACACATTAATACAATACACAATGTAAACATAAAAATATATAACAATAATATTACACAATAAATTTACATTTATATCTAGAAATTTAAATAATTTCACAAAGAAAAGTTAATTTTCATTTATTGGCAGTTTGACTAATTTGTGGATTGGTCTTTTAAGTTCACCTATGGCAGTTTTTAAATTCACTGATCTTACTCTGCTGTCAGAACTTTTGAAAATGTCAATTATTCTTGCCATTTTCCATTTCAACGGTGGCAAGTTATCATCTTTGATGAGCACTAAGTCGTTTACACATAAATCTTCTGTCGGAAATTTCCACTTGTTGCGCACTTGCAACTGTGTAAGATAGTTCTTAGACCATGCTTTCCAGAATGACTGGGAAATATTCATAATCAATTTTTATCGATCTCGAATTGAAATTTTCATATTTGTAATGTCTGGTTCGGGAACACTCTTTAAATCTGACCCAATGAGAAAGTGACCTGGAGTGAGGACTGAAAGATCATTTGGGTCCTCCGAAATAGCGACTAATGGGCAAGAATTCAGAACTGCTTCAATTTCCGCCAAAACTGTTGCAAATTCCTCTTGAGATAAGATCTGCGACCTAATAATTCGTCTCATATGGTACTTCATTGATTTAACCGCTGCCTCCCAAAGACCTCCAAAATGGGGAGCAGATGGAACATTCGTAGTCCATTTTATACTCTCATTGTGCAAGTAGTTGCCGATTGCTTCTGATGCAGCGACTTTCAAATAATTCTTTGCTCCTATATAATTAGCACCGCAGTCACTGAAGATCTCTGTTAGCTTACCTCGACGTGCAATGAATCTTTTCAACGCAGCTATACAGGCGCTGGCACTCAGATCACTAACAAGTTCCAAATGAACTGCTTTGGTAGAGAAACATACGAAGATACAGACGTACATTTTGACTGGCTTTACTCCCCTACCACGTCGAAGACTTATTAGAAAAGGTCCACAAAATTCGGTGCCACAACAAATGAACGCTCTTCCTTGGCTCACTCTTGATATTGGTAAATCAGCCATGATTTGTTTCGAGAATTCGCTACGAAATCGTGCACAGATAACACAATTTTTTATTGCTTTACGGATAAGAGACTTCGCACCCACAATCCAATAGGTTTGCTTCACGGCAGAATTTATTAGCTGTACTCCTCCATGTATTTTAAATGATAAAATTTAATTAACAAGGTCGTAACTGGGTGATTTTTAGGCAAAACTAAAGGATATTTTGCAGTCTCTGGTATGTTGGCATTTCTTAGCCGTCCACCAACTCTTAAAAACCTACGATTGTCCAAAAAATGATTTAAGGAATTTAAATTGCTGGTTTTTAGAATTTTTTCCTTCTCCAAGTTGGCTATTTCATTTGCAAAATTCGCTCTCTGGACTAACTTAATTATAGTATCATGCGACCTTTTTAATTCCTCTGTTTGCAAAAACGGAGCTGCAATTTTATTTCTCTTTGCATTATCGATGAATCGAAAGCACCACGCAAGCACTCTTTGCAATTTAGTCCACGATGAAAATTTACTCCACAATTGTTCAACTAACTCTAATTTACCGACCAAATTTTCAGCAAGCTTGACCTTCTGCTCTTTCAATACATCTACACTATTTATTTCCGTAGACGTTCTCAATATCTGTTCGGGCCAGCTCTTATTATTACTTCGAAGCCAAGCTGGACCTTGCCACCATTTCTCGTTGTTAACTAAACTTTCAGCAGCTATTCCTCTTGTTAGCATATCGGCCGGGTTGTCTTCCGTAGGACAGTAGTACCAATCTCTAGGGCTGGTTTTCTCTTGGATTTCTAGAACCCTATTACCTACAAACTGTTTCAACCTTTTCACACATCCTTTAACCCAATACAATGCAATGGTGGAGTCACTCCAATATACTACTCTTTGAATTCTATCCTTAAAAATATTCTTCACATAATTTCCAACTCTAGCACCTATTACAAGACCCATCAACTCTAAACGCGGCAAAGTTAATTTCTTTAACGGTGCTACTCTATTTTTTGACAAAATAAATCACACTTTATAATTTCCACTATTATCAGAATATCTAAAATAAAGAACTGCTCCATACGCAATTAATGAAGCATCACAAAAAACATGTGCCTCTACTTGTTCATCTTTACAATCAACTAAACAAAATCTGGGAATAGTTATATAATATATTTTCTCAATTTCGTTGCACCACTTAAGCCATTTTTCCCGCAAATCATCGGGCAACTCTTCATCCCAATCACAACCTGTTTCCCAAATTTCCTGTAACAATAACTTAATACGAACAGCAAATGGCGAAATCAGGCCTATGGGATCAAAGATACGTGCTGCTGTTTTCAAAACACACCTTTTACTGTTTTGCAATTTTCCCAAGATTCTATTAAACCCTTAACTTCCAATGATAATTCATCTTTCTCTGGACACCAATTTAAACCTAAAATCTTCAACTGCTGAACACTTTCTTTCTCTATATCCTTAAAGCCATTTTCTATCCAGAGTTTTTCCAACTCTCTACTATTAGACCTTAGTTTTCTCAAATTAAATCCTCCTCTCTTTAAAATATTTACAGCGTCCGAAGATAATTCGAACGACTCACTCACAGTACTTCCTCCAAAAAATAAATCATCTACATATAGAGCTGAATTTAACATTTCAAATGACTTAGGATTGCTATTTTCAAAATTTTTAATGTGATGTTTTATAGTAGCACTCAAAATAAAAGGAGACACTTTACAGCCAAATGGTAATCTTTTCATTCTCATTATTTCGTAATCTTTATTAGGATCATCCGAATACCAATTAATTTTAAAAATTTCCTATCTCTCTCTGAAATTCCGATCATTAAAAAAGCTTTCTCTATGTCAGCATTAAACGCTATTTCATGTTTTCGAAAATGTAGAATAACATCAAGAATATTAGGATTTAAATTAGGACCAGTTTCTAGACAATCATTCAAAGACAATTTTTTTTTAGATTTTTAACTACAGTTAAATACTATCCGAACCTTAGTTGTTTCTCTATCTTCTCTAACAACTGCTCTATGAGGCATAAAATATTCTAGCTGATCCCTCTGACATTTCTCAATAATCCCGTTTTTCAATTGATCGTTTATTATTTCTCGATATTCATTAACAATACAATTGTTTTTAGAAAAACCCTTATTTAACTCATCAAATCTTTTTTTTTTTTTTTTTTTTTTTGCCAAAAAATAATTACTTTCTAATTCATCACAACTAATTTTCCATAATTAATCAGTTTCGTACCTCCAATTCACAAGTTTTAGAATTCTTTCAAATTGATCTATCAATTCTTTATCCGCTGAATATAATTCTTCATTTTCTTTAATACCTAAAGTCTCGAGTTCCCATAAATTTTTCATTGTTTCATTTAAATCTGAATCCCGTATTAACCCACAATGTATATTACCATCATTTATCTGTTCGATACTTCCACTAGCCACGTAACCAAAACAAGTATTCTGTAATAGAAGTCGCGGATTTTTTAAATATATTTGCCCTGGTCTCAACAACTCATAAAATATTTCGGCCCCTAATAATACGTCGAATTTTCCAGGGATATTAAATGTATGATCAGCTAAAGCGATTGACTCAGAAACATCCACCTGTACTTGAAATACTTTATGTGGAATAAGATCTGTTATTTTGTTCACTACCAGCATATTTATATCTCTGTGAAAACTCTTATCTCGGTTAGAAATCGTAGTATTTACACACCCATTAACACTTAAAGATGAATCATTTAAACACAATATTACCGTATTCGTTTTATCTGGTTTCAATTGCAAACGATTCACACAGTCTCTGCTTATTAAGCAAGTTTGACTCCCGACATCTAACAGGCATCTCGCTTCATACCACTGAGAATTTTTATCTTTAATCAAAATCAAAGCTGTACTCAATAAAACATTTTTTGTTTTATTTTTTGCCAAACTACTAGCGACCACAGACCTATCTGACTGACTGGGAGGGATGGAAGGAGAAAGCGCATCGTTACTTTCCCCTCTCTGATCTACATTATTGGAAACAGATGTGAAGCTGGGCGTTTTTTCTTTACTCGACTGAATATTTATATTTTCTTTTGGATAGTGGATTAACTTATTATGCGGTTTTTTACAAAAACAATTTTTGCTCTTACAAACTTTAACACTACAATTGGGATGCAAACATTTAAAGCATAGTCTATTTATTTTAACAACATCTACTCTTTCCGGAATTGGAAGACTTTTAAATTTCGGACAAAAATACAGTTCATGATTTTCATTTTTGCATAAAACGCAAGTTTTTATTTCAGAAAAGAACACATTCGAAACTTTCTTTTGAAACGTTGGATTTGGCGATTTATTTCCAAAAAATCTTTTATTTTCATTTCCGTTTTGTTTCCTAAACACATTATTGTCAGTTTTTATTTTATTTTTCGTAGAAAGAAAAATATCACATTCACGACCTAATTGTTGCGGTTTAAAGTATGATTCTCCCTGTTTTACTCCAATGTGAGACATTAAATCACTATCTAATGAACCAAAAATCTTATCCGAAACAATTAGCTCACACAAAGATTTAAAATCATTCACTTCACGTAACTGACAGTAATATTCGAATGCTGCACTTAATCTTGACGCATATTGGACATAACTTTCTGAAGGTAATTTTTGCGCCTTACGGAAATTATTCAAACACTCCTGCGGAGTTGGTTGAAACTCCTTTAACACTACATTTTTTAATTTATCATAATTACACAAATCTTCCTCTGACAAATAAATCATTATATTATTTGCTTTTTCACCTAACATATTCAAAAGTATTTCAGCTTTAAATTCCTCAGGTACATTTTTTGTTCTGAATGCTTTTTCTAAGGACTGAAAGAAAAGGCTAAATGACTCTACCCTAGATGACACAGGTATCGTTAAAGTTTTAATGCTATTAATAAAACTTTCTACATTATTTATTGACTCCATTTCACTTTTTACCGATGAAAATGAATTATTTTGAAGCGATTCCTTCCGAATATTAGCAATTTCTAATTCCTTTTCTAGCTGTGCTAATTTTATTTTTTCAAACTCAGAGTATTGTGAAGATTCTTTACGAACATTAGCTAGATCTACTTCTTTTTCTAACCGAGCAAGCTTTATTTTTTCTAATTCTAATTTTGATTTTTCCGATTCTTTTTTAATTTTTATTTCTTCAACCACATATTCAACAACACTTTTTACTAAATCCAAGTTATTTAAAAAAGAGTCACTTTTTTCAATTAACTCTTTTAATTCAATAACTTTAGCTCCTTCAGGAATTATTAACCCTAACTCTTCAGCGACGAGTTTTAACTCGTCTTTTTTCAACTTATCTATCACTGACATGATTAAATATATGAATATATTTACAATAATAACACAAGAAATCATAAAATTATTGAAACAACACTGCAAATCTACCAGAAATAACTAAAATAATTTTCTTAAAATAGTTCCTACAACTGACACAAAATCACTAGTTACGAATAAAATATACAACTCAATACACAACACTAATCAATTAACATAAGAAAACCACAAAACCACAATTTATACAACTAAACTAAATCTCCGAAAAACTAAACTACATATTACTCACCCCTTTTCTTCGCAACAAAGAAAGCGCGCAAATATTTTGCGCCGTTCTATACACAAACAAATCAAAACGTGTGACTCTTACCCCACTTCTGACACCATGTTACTACTCGCACAACACATCATAAGAAAGGGGGAGATAATTAATTAATTCCACATATTAACACCATAATGACCACAAACTCTAATCATTTCGCTAGCGCATTTTATTTACACGTCTTCCATCATCGCTGTCCAGAGCGCAAATTATACAGGCACATACAGAATTAAAACAGATTCACTGCAGGCGCCATCTACAGGCTCTTTCCACATAACTGAAGATATAACATATTAGGATGTAACATACTGGACGTAACAATATGCATTTATATGTGTACTAGTGATAGATTTTGAATAAAATCAATGTTACGGTTGTAATGTGATCTGGTATTGTATGCAATAACCACTTAAAATACTGACTTATGTCGTTTAAGTAAAGAACGAAAATTTAAAAGTGTTGTTAGAAAAGGAAGGAATACACGGATTTACATGGTTTTTATCCACATCATAGCTTTACCTTTAAATAAATGTATGCGGTAAAAAAAAAGTATATTCAGAAAAATCTTGACTTATGTGGGTTTTGAAACCGATTCATTTCAACAATCGAGCACCGAAATTTAATTTGAATACTGCCCCTAAAATATGCATGTTTTCAAAATAAGTAATATATCGGAAACTAATCGTGCGAATTTCTCATCAATGTGAATTTAGGATAATTGAAGTGTGTAGAATCCTTTTACTCTAGTTATTCGAAGACTTTAAAAGGAGTAGATATAGAAAACATAAAAAACATTTCAGGTCCTCACATATTTTTATCCATTATTTCAAATTTTAAATTAAAACAATTCTTTCTACATATAATCCTAATGAATTTTCACTTACACTACTTAAAGTTTTTTTTCTTTTTTTAAGTATTTATGATAGTTAATTTTTAGTATACTCAGATAGTTTTACTTAATTATTTAATTCAAATAAAATTTAAATGTAACTAATTTTGAATTTATTTATTTATTTATTTTTACTTAAATATTTTTTTAATTCTTTGTATAATGCATTTGTTAGAATTTCATATTTCATTACATATTTATTACTTTTAACTACGTTAAAGAGTGACAGTTTTTTATATATCCTCCTCAGTCCTGTTGTCGTCTGGAAGAGATGCAAAAAACACCCTTTAAATGAATTTAAATGCTTCTAGAAATGTTTTTATTTATTTCTAGACATTAAAAAAAATTTGTGCACATCACACGCAGTTATATACAGAGTGATAGTGTTGAAAATGTTTTATAGTAATTCTAAACAAGTTTTTGTTGTCCCTAGTAATATTTGTATCGGAAATGAGGAGGATATGGATTAGAAGGAAAGCCTAATAAATGACAGAATGAAAAATACTATACCTTTAAACTTAAATTCTGTTCATCCTACGAAGAGTATAAACGAATAATTATATATATATATATATATATATATATATATATATATATATGTAAACAGGGTGTCCAGTAAAGGACTGACCGATTTAAGATGTGACTAACAAACAAAAAAAAACGGTTTGATATACCGTTTGATGTGCCGTTTTCTGCATTGTTATCAGAAAATCAATAAATCTTTATATATGCACTTTCTTAAAATGTTCGATATTCGGCCAACAGATGTGGTGGCAGCGCAACAGGCTGTAGAAATTTAGACGTTACTCTAGTTTTAATACGCATGAGCTTTTCGGCTCATTTTGCATACACTAATTTAAGCCAACATGCAGAATCGACTCTTCACTTAATTGTAGAAATAGAGCATGTTAGATGGAAAGAGATTTATAATAACAGTTATGACTGAATAATGTCTATTAGACCTAATAAAAAACAACAAAATATACATTTAATAGGCATTGACTTTTCCAACAGTTATTAAAAATAAATTCTGTTAAAAATGTTTTGTTGGTTTTTATTAAGGAAAGTATACATTATTCAATCATAAATATTATTTTTAATATATTTCCCTCCAACAAACTCTGTAGGTGAATGGAGAGTCGATTCAACACGTCGACTGAGATTCGACTCTGAGAAATGAGCCGAAAAGCTCAGGCATATGAAAACGAGAGTAATGTCTGAATTTCGACTGCATGTTGCCGCAACCGTCACCATCTGTTAGCCTTACTTTGAACTATTTTAAGAGAGTGCATGTCTAAAAATTTCTTTAATTAGCTAATAACAGTGCAGCGCATTTTTTATTTGTTTTTGTTTTGTTTTTTAAATTCAAAAATACGTCAGTCATTTACTAGACACCTTGTATATATATATAATATATAATGCATGCATTTGCCGTATTTAATATCTTTCACATAATTCAAAAATGAAGCTTCCTTAATAATTTCTGTTTTGTAATTAATCAGCACCAATAAATTTATAAAACTTAACGTTATTTTGAAAGATTTGTTCTATATGCATAAATATTATAGGAATAAATGCAATTGTGTTTTTAAATTAGTACATAATATTGCAAAATGTAGTTTTGAAAAAAAAATGTTTTTATATTATTGTAAGCATTTTATAATTTAATTTAGTTTTATTATAATACTTAACTTTTTAAAGAAAATGGTTAGGAAATATTGAAATTATAATTTTCTCTTTATAATTTTAAAACAAACTTAATTTAACAAATTCATAGTTATTTTTCTGACAGTACCAATTTAATCAGTTCTATTGTTGAAAGTAAATTACTTTCAAAATTTGTATTTGGAAATACAAATTGTATTTTCTTTCACACGCAATATAAACATAGTTATTGAAGAAGAATTAGAAAAGAAACAATTTAATCAGTTCGAAAATACATTTAAAAAAATGCGAAAAAAATGTGTACAAAGAGGAATTTAAATAACTTCGTTTACTTTCTGGAGTTTTTTCGCAAGAAGCTGTTTACAATGGATACCAGTCGCATATTCTTTGAAAATTTGTGTTTAGATTACTTCATTATTTTGATTCAGTAAAAAGAACACGCTAAAAGCTAAATGCAATTTACTTGATTGCTTGTTTTATTTAACGTATAAATTTATTGTTAAAATTCAATTTTTGTATAGAGAAAAGGAAGTAAAATTGTTACAATGTTTATCAAGATTTAGAGTTAATTAAAAGAGCATTATAAAAGGATTTAAAAAATATATGATACATTAAAAAATATTTTTTTTAATATTTTACAAGATCAAACCGAACAGATATTTGTCTTCTTATATTAAAGAAAAAATCATTACCTATTAATAATTTTGCTAAAAAAATATTTTTTTTATAATGTAAGCAATTTTTTTTACTCAAAAATATGCTAAATAATAGATTCTCAGATGCGTTTATAATTATGTAAATTCATAGCACCTACAATTGTCGTTCAATCCGTCCGTCTGTCAGACTGTTCATCTGTCTGTCCGTCTGTCCGCATATAACAACATAAATACTGCCCAACTGAATCTCTTGAAATTTAAAATCTGTAATTATAACAGAATTTTGTCTAGTTATTTCAAATTTTATGAAAATCTGATGCATAGTTAAATTACAGGGACAATCAAAAAATTGCAATACATTATGGTCAATGAGGGAAAATAATTCAAGAGCATTTTAATGGTGTTATATTCTTTCGAACGAAATAAAATTGACATGTATATATGGAGTATATACTATAATATACAGTGGAATCCCTCTATTCTGAATACTCATGGGACCGCCAAAAAATGTTCAGATTACGAGGGTGTTCATTCTAGAGAGAAATTGGAAATGCATTACTACTACTATTATGTACGGTCATCAGCATAGTACTTGATCAAATAAGGTTGGTGCTGCACAGTTTTTATTTACACTTCCATCATTTTATGTTTTACAAGTAAACTAACATGTTTGCTACAACTTTTAATGAATATCCTATCAAGGGTAAAAATAAAACCTGCTAATATTATATAGCAACAAAATTATAAATAAATAGTTTTTTCATTACAATTTTCCCAATAGTTGAACAATGGAAGACATCAGTCTAAAATTACAAAATTTATCTTTAAAATATCATGCTTAAGCTGTGATTAACAATAATTCATACATAACTATTAGTTGAAATAAACTAGACGGAAGTGGTTTATTTTAGCTAGCTGTATTTGCTTCAAACTAATCGAAAACTAAATTTTTACATTTTCTAATAAATCAAAAAATCAAAAATGGCTTCTCTTACTCCAGCCAATAGATAACAATGCGACAACTGGTGACCAACATTTAAATGAAAATTTGACCTGAAGTATTCAAACAATTTGCAACTTTAAGCACATGCTAAAAATTTAATAGCGATTTTGTCAGTTTTTTTAATCGAGTTTGTCCGAAACTTTTTTAAATTTCTGCAACAATTTCTCCGATTTTCTATGATGGAGAAATTCGAATTGTGATTACAAAGACATGATCAGTACAAGGAGAGATAGGGTAGAAATGAAGACCAAAAGTAGCGTTCATAATAGTGGGTTGTTCAAATTAGAGCATGTTCACAATAAGGAAAGTTCATCTTTTGTTACATCTATGGAGTTTTTTTTCGGGAACAGGGAATGTGTTTATAATATCGGGATATTCACATTAGAGAGTGTTCAGATAGAGAGTGTCCATTGTACATTCTGTACAATCTGTGATTCAAATGATATTTGCTATTAATTTACAAAGCCACACAAAAGTATTCCATTACATAATCATTTAGGGAGGACATTGTTTCGTGCCCGTTTTAATTGTATTAAACTACTAGCTGACCCGCTCGGCGTTGCCCGAGTCCGTATTAACAATATTAAACGAACTTGAAATTTGTATGATCTTATCATTATCTCGAAACATACATGCAGAAATGCATTGTCTGAAATACGTGGCCACTGACTGTCTGTAAAATCTGTTTAAAAAACAACTAATATTAAGCTCTAAAAATACTGAAAATGAACAATGAGAAACGCGGGAGGGAATATGTATTCAATGATTGCGTGATTTTCGTATTAAAGTGTTGATTTTTAACTGTAAAAATCAATGTTAAGTCACGTAACTAATTATTTTTTTCACTTAGAAATCCCAAGTGAAATATTTTGAATTTCAAACTAATTATATCACTCTTAAATCCGACTATACCATGAATGAAATCGATACTCGATGGTAGCTAAAAGGTTGGTATATAGTATTATTATTTTAGAACCATTTAACAAAAGTAAGTGTTATTTTTAATCAAATCATACGTAATGTTCACTATATGGATAAATTCCTAACCGTAAACTTTTGTACCGTAACCATAACCTGCCTGTAACCTAACTCCAACTTAACAGTACCCTACCGTAAATTAAATATAACATAAATGTAACCTAGCCTTTACTTTATTGTAACCTATCCTTATTCTAACCTTAACATAAATGCAATTTAACTTTAACCTAACTTAACCGTGACCTAACTGTAAATTAAACATAAACGGGAAATTAAACATAATCAAAGACTTACCTTAATGTAATTACTACTTAAATGTTATCGAAACATATATTGGGTTCATGTCCATGGAAATTATTTTGTCTTGTTTGGATCTGGTTATGATTCATTAGAATATATTCATCAGGTTCAGATTTCGTTCGATTCAGATTTTAGGTATTTTTTGAAATTGAATTTTAATGTTCGGGTCGGAATCGTGTCTATGGAAATTATTTTGCCTTGATCGGATCCGGTTATGGTTCTGTGAAATATTTTTGTCGGGAACAGATTTGGTTCAAATCAGATTTCGGCTTTTTCTTCAAATGGAATTTTTGGGTTCGGTTTTTTTTTGCGCGTTCACGGAAATTATTCTGCCTTGTTCGAATAAGAACATGCTTCACTGGAATATTTTTTTTCAAGTTGAGATTTGGTTCAGTTCAGATTTCGTGATTTTTTTGAAAGAAATTTTTTAGGTTCAGATTCGGCTCATGTGCATGGAAATTTTTTGTCTTATTCGGATCCAGTTACTGTTATTTCAAATATTTTTGTCGAATTCAGATGTGGTTTGGGTCAAATTTCAGGTTTTTTTTTCAAATTCGAATTTTTTAGGATCGAGTCGGGTTTATGTCCTTGGAAATTATTTCGTCTTGGTTGGATTGGGATATAGTTCTTTTGAATATTTTTCTCGGGATCAGATTTAATTCAATTCAGATTTCGGGTTTTTCTTGAAATATAACTGTTGGATTCGAGTCTTCTTACGTGTTCACGGAAATTATTCTGTCTTGTTAATAAGGACATGCTTCACTGAAATATTTTTGCCAAGTACACATTTCGTTCAGTTCAGATTTCGCGATTTTTTCAAAGAAATTTTGGGTTTAAATTGGGTTCATGTCCATGGAAATATTTTGTATTGTTTGGATCCGGTCGCGTTTCTTTGAAATAGTTTTGTTAGATTCAGATTTGGTTCATATTCAAATTTCAGGTATTTTTTCGAGTGGAAGTTTTAGGTTCGTATCGGGTTCATGTCCACGGAAATTATTTTGCCTTACTCGAATCCAGTTATGGTTCTTTCGAATATTTTGGTCAGATTTAGATGTGGTCTGGGTCTAAGTTGAGGTTATTTCAAATGGAAATTTTTATGTTTGAGTCGGGTTTATGACCACGGAAAGTAGTTTCTCTTGCTGGGATCGGGTTATAGTTCTCCGGAATATTTTTATCGGTTTCAGATTCCATTCGGGTGTTATTTCGGGGTTTTTTTAAAGAAAATATTTAGGCTCGGGTGAGGTTTCGTGCCCACGATAATTATTTTTTCTTGTTTGGATCGGGTTATGCCACATTTGAACATTTTTGCGGGATTTAGATTTGGTTCAGGTGTCAGATATAAAATCCATAGTTTTTTTTCAAAGATAATTTTTAGACCCACGGAAATTTTGTCTATGACGGATCGGAGTGTGGTCTGTTTTTTTTTTTTTTTTCTGGTTGGGATCGGGTTATGTTTAAATTAGTTTGAATAGTAAGGTTTTAATCAGATTTGCTACTCTTATTTTTATTGCTATTTCTGATAAATAATTTACTTTGCTATTTGATAATTTATTATAGTGTATGAATCGTTTACGGATTCAAACAATTGTTCCCCAAACAGAATTTTATTTTTGTTTAAAAACTTTAAAGCCATATTACATTTTTAAATTGAATAGAACACATTTAATCTTAATCAATGATTAAAAAAATAAACTCCTAGAAAAGTGTTGTGTAATTTTCTTTACTGCAACACAGCTAATGACTCATACATTCTAATGTTCGAAATGCCAAAAATCTGCGTACAACCATACAGTAAAAAGAAATTAATAGAGTTGCAGTATAATGTCTTGGGGTGGTGCCAAAATGTGCTCTAAAATTCGCTACATTAAGTCCAAATAAGCCCCAACAAAACCATGTGCTTTGAACTCCGATCACATCGAATTGGTTTAAACACGTATTTCTTTGTTTTTGTTTTTTAAATTCTAAAATGTTGTTGAATAGATGACTAAAATTTCTTTTTAAAAATAACGTTGTGTGCCATTATACACTATCGGAATGCATAAAAGATACAAATAGATCAATCATAGGTAAGAATTATTTGATTATTTTTATCATATGACTTTGAAATATCAATATAGAAGCATCATTTAAAATTTTTCTTGAAAAGTTAACATTCTTTCGTTAATGTCTTAAAATCGTTTGCACTTTGAAATCTAGATTTTAGATTAATATTTGTTATTTAAGTTTTCCTGCATGATTTTAAAAGAATGTTTTCATCAATATATTTTATATATTGACATGGAATTATTATTTTGTTGTTAACTCATAAACATTTTTCATCTAAGTTATAAAGTATTAAATGTTCTGAAAAAAAAAAAAAACTTTTAGTAATACAATATTTAGTTCAAATCAAAGGTTTTCAATATTTTACTTAAATTTATTTTGACATTTAAGTATTTCTAATTTTCCAGTTTCAATTATTTTAAAAGAACATTTATTTTAATAAATAATATAATAGAAAAAAACATTTTAATAAACTACGATCACTATTTCTTCGTAAAATATACTTCAGCTGTAATTCATTTCTTTCAATTCGTCTTATTAATACACAATTCCTTCCTGGTGCTTTTGTTTGAGATATTAAAATTTCAGCGATAAACGGTTTCATATTGCAATCCTTTTTTTCGGATTACTTCACCTTCCACCTATCTTTTTCCTCCATGGCGTATAGCAGCTGTGATAAAAAAAAAAAATCCTCATTTAAACTGACAGTTTGCAAGTCTATGAATTTTAAAGATCTGTCCAGCTTTTTAAATTATTTCTGAGAAAATTTTATGCAACCAACCAACCCTAAGAAAATGAAAGGAAAAAAGGCGAAAAAAAGGTGATTTTTTATGAGAGTGAGCTATATAATTTAATTAATAACTCAGTTAATAAATAGAATTTTGAAATTCTGAGCTTCAGTTGCATCAGGAGAGATATTGGGCTACTCTCATAAAAATTTTGATATTCGTACGTCCCATGGATTTTGCTAGCCATCGCAGACACACACACACACATACACAGACAGAGTGTTTTGTTCTTTTATTAGTATAGATATAACATTTTATATGAAATTGATGTACGTTGCTGATGATTTCTAAAAGTTATTCCCTGTATAATAGAAAGTAATACTTCGACGCACAAAAAGATTGCGGATCTATATATATATATATATATATATATCGATCCTATATATATATATATATGCGAGATCTATATATATATATATATATATATATATATATATATATACGTAGCACCTATAGTCATCGTTCAGTCTATCCGCATACAGGAGAAGAAAAACTATTCAACGAAATCGTTTTAGATTTAAAATATATAATAGTTGCATAATTTAGTAGAGTCATTTCAAATCCTATGAAAATTGGTTGCATAGTTTAATTACAGAAACAACCAAATTATTCCATTACATTACGGTCAGTAAGAAAAAATAGTTTCAAGTACATTTTAATGATGTTACATTCTTTTGAATATGAAAACATTGACATGAATCTAAGATGTATGTATTATTTTACATATTCTGTATAATCTGTGATAGAAAGAATATTTATTAATAATATACAAGGCCACCCCAAAGTATTCCATTACATAATGGTATACGGGGAAATAATGTTTGGGGCATGATTTAAAAATAGTAAACTAATTCACATTTTATGAAACTGGTATACGTTGGTCAGGTTTAATACAAGTTACTTTCTGTGTGATAGCAAGTAGATAGTATTTACAGGCACACACAAAAGTTTTTATTTCCATCGTTCTCGAATATTTTACAAAAGATGCTTCAAGTACAATTCACAACTTGTTAAATTTGAACTATTTTATAAACAGAAGATAATTAATTTGTGATAAATTTTGCAATCTAGTCAAAGTAGAATAAATTTTGAAATAAGTGAATTCCATTGAGTTCCATGATTCCATGAATTCCATACCATTATCGAGATATAATTTTATATGATTTCAATTTGAAGCCAATGAAGAAGAATGACTTGGTTGTATAGAAATAGCATATAAAAATGAATCGCAATCTGGTTCCACTGTATTCAAATGGTTTAGATATTTAAGAAAATGACTAGATTCTGTCCCGTAGAAAGAACACACAGAAAGAGTATTCTCAGCTGTAATCTAAGAAAATGTGTCCACCTTACGAAAAATCATAATTGGTGATAATCTCCATATTTACCAGATGACACAAAAGGAGATTAACATTTGGTTTGCAACTATTCATAAAATTGTTCACGAATAACTGCTTATGCAAATTAGTCTTTGGGGGCTACCGTAAAACTTACCCATCATGAAATTTGCATAATATAAAATATGAAGATAAGACATGGGTAGACTTTTTATAAAATGCTTCGCAATTCCAAAATAAAACTTAAACGTATATTTAAAAATTATTAATGTACAGTAAAGCTGTGTTTATAAATTGCAGATGAAACAATTTCGGAAAATTTATTAAAACACCAAACTACTCAAGTAATACCGAATTACATAAAAGAAACACCCTTATATCTCCGAAAATAATAATCATATTAACTAACAAATAACTGCGTCAGATTAGTTGTCTGATATCCAATTAAAACATATATTTGAATTGAAAATTGAGTTAAATACAGGGCCATGAATAATCGACGAGTATGGAAAATAAAATTTAAAATATTTCAGCAACTAATTATCCGATCTATTTCGTCCTTTATCAAAAATTTGTGTTATTGTATTCTTTTTAACATTGACACATTAAAATAAAAAAATACTATTTTTTATATACCTTTTATCAGAACAAACATTTCGACTGTCCGAAAAAATAGTTATGTATAATCGAGGTTAATGATATTAAATAGGCTTCTTCTTGTTAATACATACAAAGTACACACCCAGTTTTAAGTTTCTATCTCATTTTGTTCGGGAGATAAAGCATTTACAGACGCACAAACAAACGGACGGCAATTTTTTATTCTAAAAGTACCAGTTCCTCATGTAAATTCGTACATTTTTTTCGATGTTAAAAACGATTGAAAGACTTGTCCTATACTACGTATGATAGGTGAGATTTTGCTGGATCGCCCATAGTTTAACAGGACACCCAAAATTGAAACGTGTCACAATCAGTAAAGAAATCCTGAAATTCCTTAATGATGGCGGCCATTGCATTACTTCTTAAATTATAATTGTTGATGGAACATACATGTTCTTTTCTTTTGTTTCAGCAAATCAAGAAAATGAAGTAAATGTCTTTAACAATGTTCTCAATAGAACAATGGTGGAAAAACAACTATCAATGAAAAAAGTAATATATGAAGCCATCTTCAGAAGTACAAGTGTGATCAAAACCCTTATTCTAGGGGAATAGAAGACTGTTACAGAGGACTAATATGCCATTACGCTTCATCCAGAAATTCTTCAAAAGGGGAATGTTTATGGAGAACGACAATGTATCATTTCACTCAGCAATGATTGTAGTTAATGCTTGTCTTATTACACTGTACTTTCCTTCTAAAGATTTTTATAAATAAAATTCGTTTTTTGAAACTAAATATTATTTCTAACCTAATATAATATTTGGACAAGTTTTACAGGTTCGTTTAAATGTTATGATTTACGATGATTTTTTTAAAAAGTTTTATTATATTAAATAATTTATTATAAATTCCGACATCAGAGCATTTATTGTAGAAAATTACTCATTTTGCTAAATGTAAAAGCATCATGCAATTGATACACTTACTTACCATTTATATATGTAAAAAATTTGAAATTTTATGTTATAAGTTGATTCAAAATAGGAATGTATTTATATTTTAAACACCAACATATATAAATAGAAGTTAAAATAAAAGAATCCACATTAATGAACATGGCAGCACGATAGCTGTTACTTTTGTGCAATTTATAAACACACTCCTTTATAATATGGCATTTGTTTCCAAAGCACGTACAAATGACGCCCTTTGAATGTTTTCTAATTTCCTTTGAATGGTTCCTAAAGTTTGAACAAACGCCCAAGAACTCGCCAGGGCCACAAAAAATTTTCGAATTATGGAAAGTATAAGAGGAACATATGTTTAAAGAGCTACATTGAAAATAAATTAATTTTATTGTTTTTTTTTTTTTAAATATACTTAGGTTTTTATTAGTAGAATATGACTTAATATTAAATTAAAAGACATAAATACATAAACTAATTAAAAGATTTAGCCCAATTAATAAGCCCAATTTGCTAATTAATAAGCACAAGTTAAGTTGGGGTGATGATGTCATTGATTTACAGACGGGGCTCTAAAATGCGAATATCAAATACATGGAACTATATATATACATTTTTCAAAACAATTCTGACAAAAATGAAAGAAAGAAAGTTATTTTAAGGATCTGAAATAATTGAGAAAAAAAAGGAAAAAAATAAAAAAATATGAATCTCGTAAATTCGAATTAAACGAAGTCAAGAGAAAATAAGTTCGAATAAACGAAAAAATAACATTATTCAGTTATTTAACATTTCAGGACTTTATTTTTAGTTCGAAATAAGCGAAGATTCGATTTATTCAATTTCGAAGTAACGAGAACCGACTCTATATCATAAATAGACTAATGCATAAATAAGCGCAAACCATTAGTTTCAATTGATATGTTATATATTAGGTTATTATAAAATGAATTCACTATTTGTTCAGTTGTTTGAATATTTAAAAATTTCAATTGCTGCTATTAAAAAAATCTATCATAGATGAATGTCTTTATTACTTTGCAATTATCTAACAATAATCCTTGCATCTCAGTAAATTAGCCCAAGCCTTTTTTGACACCAATATATTGTATGAATCACCTACTGTATCCAGAGTTATTTTCTAAACATATTTTAGATTTTTTCCAACATAATTTAATTTTTCAGCGTAATGTAGTTATTGTTAATGGAAGCAAAATAATCACCAAGGAAACTCAAATATTAGTATTAATATTATTAAAAGATAGTTATGCCTTATATAGAACGATTACAATTTCTGCGACACAACGTTTCAATTTATATACATCTTTGTATGATTATGTATTGTACTTTATTTCGAATAATTTAATTTGGGAACAAAAACGAACATAAACAATGATGATGACTTATTAAGGCAAAAAGATTTAATATTTTTTATGTAAATATTGAAAAAATGTTATTTTATATATAATAAAATTAACTCTTAAAAATATTTAATATACATTCGGTATAAACATTTCCCAGATACTTTTTCTCTTCACTTTATTTTTAAAACAATGATGTTTTAATGCAAATTAGAATTGTTACTCAAAGATATTTTAGTAAAGGATCACATGGTCCTTTACAATAAATTAGTTCAACATTGCATTGTTTTCTTTTCCGCGGTCGTCCCCCATTTCGTAATCAATGGGCTCAACAATCGACCTTTTTTATTTTTTTAATTTGTTTTTTATTATTATTACTTTTTAGTTTTATTTTAAAAGACGATTTTTCAAACGGCGTCTATCTTTGGATTTGTTTTTTCCCAACCTGATAACCTTCCTTCCTTTATATCCACTTCGTATTTTTTTTTTTTTATTAACAACGATATATTTTCCCCTATTCAAATAAAAATTCTTATACATCTTAAGAATGTCAGGTTAGCTAACTGTTTACTATAGCTTTAAGAATGAAGAATATCAAAGAATAAAACCAAAAAAATGTATTTGAGTAGCTGAAATAGATTAAATAAACTTTAAAATACTAATGAGAACATTCAGAACAAGACCAGAAAAGCATTATTTTGCTACTTTTTGAAAATTTCAAGATGGTATTGTTTTTTATTTCTTACATATTTAGCACAATCACTTAAAAAACACCTGCCAGAAACTATTTTTTTTCTCAAAATTGTATGAAATTGTACAAAATAAATTACACAAGAAATAATTTCCTTACCGGTAGTCTAAAAATTAAATTAACGTTTACGTTAATTTGGTACGGAATTTTATAGCAATGGCGTCAGAATATACAAACAAGACTGAAAATCAAGCATCAAACTTAAATATTGTTACATTTTCCAACCTATTCGCAATACATTAATTTATTTTCACAGTTTATTAATGTGAGATGTGATTTCTAAATAAGTAATTTGAAAACTCACAACGCATTGAAACCCATTTTCTGCAATTACATTTAATAGTTATAAAAACATTTTTTTGTGAAGACCTGTATATGATTCATAGATTCTTATGAATAGTGCATAATATGCCAGTAGGTAGCTCATTGAATCAATCGAATAGAAATCGAATAGAAGTAATAGAAGAATTGAAAATTCCCATTTAGCATTTTCTGTTAATAAACGGTTCAGAAAGTTTTTAAATAATTTTGCGCTGCCCTCTGCATACTCTATAAATTTTATCTACATCAAATAATATTTTAAATAAAAAAAATAGTTCAATTTGTAAAAGCGTACCATAAATAAAAACGTGTTACATGTAAAGTGTTTATAAGCTCCAATAGTTCAATTTCTTAAGTAGCCAAAATCTGTCATGTGCAACTGTAAATGAATGATACATTCTATGTTAAGTGCCCTTAATATTAAGTGACTTTAATATTATTAATATATATCACTAAGGAATAATTCACCATAGACCTTAATGTAACAATATTTTTAGTATATCTGTAAGCGAAAATTAAATACTATATACATTATAAGGAATACCTAATACTCCATAGATATAGCCAACAAGGTCTATCGATTTCGGGGCATTAGAACCATATTTAACACGTTCGCTGCCGCTTACGTAAAGATGTGATGCTAGATAATGCCGCACAGTAGAAGTGGGTTTTCCCCAGCAGCCGATTTACTTTTTGTAACAAAGAGTCTGTGAAAGATTTTCTCGCACCAGCGTGTGATTGGCTATTGGGCATCACCCCAAATACCACGCTTGCCCGTGAGTGGTTCCTTAACGTTGGCGCCACATCACGTGCTTTCGCGTGAGCGGCAACGAACGTGTTAAGTGATATACAGCACATATGGACAGACAGACAAAGCGAACTAATAAATATTTTTCAACTTTGTTACAAAGTGTTGAAAATAAAACGAGAATTACTGTCAATCTGTAAACATAATGAAAGATTATTCAATTTCTTGATCCGTGAAAAGAATATTTTGTATTTTTTTTCGGGATAAAAAGCATAGGTAATAAACGAAAATAACAAAAAAAAAAAAAAAAAAAAAAAAAAAAAAAAACGCATCTAAAAATATCTCGGGGGTACACTTTTATGGGCATTTTCTTTTATTTGAATATAATTCGCACCTATATTTAAAATGAATAGAAATCTAGAGAACGTGTATGCTTACACATTTGTATGCATATGCATATACACATGTATGTCTACAGGTGCACATCTATATGTATAAGTACACATCTATATAATGTGTTAAAATTTATCGATTGATTATGTTTCATAAACGAAATGTACCAAACATCATTTTAAATAACAGTAAGAGTATTCTAATAAATATCGAAATACTTAATCAAAAATAATCAAACGTACATAACACAGCATAAACATACATAACATAACATAATCAAAAATATTAAATTTATCTTTTGATTATGTTTCATAGACGAAATGCACCAAACAACATTTTAAATAAGAGTATGTTAATGACTATCAAAACACATACTCAAAAATAATGAAACATACGTAACATAACAAAAACATACATAACATAACACAAACATACATAGCATAACAGAATAAAAAATATGAAATTTATCTTTTGATTATGTTTCATAAATGAAAAATAACAACATTTTAAATAAAAATAACAGTATTTTGATGATTGCCGAAATTGGGGTATTTCAGGTAGATTTTTACATAAGTATAAACGTAATACAAATATGTATTCTGAATATATTTCGGGATTATTCTGAAAGTATCTGTCAAATTTAATTGACATTTTGCATCAGAGTGGGAAATCGATCCGTCCATGTGGAGTGGGATCTCTTTCAAGTCAAATAACATATGAGAAAGGTGAACAGTCAAAGTGATGTGATATAAGTTCTCCCCAGATAAATAAAGAAGAGGTAATGATTTTGAAATAAGTTTATTTGTCTTTATCATCCTGTATTAACGAATAACTAGAATAAATATTGTGTGTTAGGAGACTAAATGTTCGTTATCTAAAATATTTATATGCATTCAGATGCAAAAAATAAAATAATAAAAAATTCCAGACGAAAACAGTAAACTTAGAACAGAAAACAAAACTTTATTTTGTCATGCCATACACATTTTGAAAAAAAAAATAAAAATAAATAAATAAATAAAAATATTTGTATAATAAAAAATAAAAAATTTAATAATATACAAAATGAGATAATTTATAGATTAAGAAAAAAACTATATTTTTAAAATTTCTGCGATGCGTAGAAAACATTTTAAACACGTGTGCACTCAAACCACGACATTTTCCAAACTGTGCAAAAAATACAAAAATCTGAGTATGTCGCATTCGCAATGGTTCAGTTAGTTATGGCTCCGAATAAAATTACTCAAGTTTTAAACAGGTATGCATTTATTTCTTAATACATAGACATATTCTAAAATGAGCACAGGACGTGTTATTCATAATGTTTATTCTATATTATACATGATATTTGTATTTACATATTGCTAATGGTTGATGAACCCCATTTCTGATTCATATATTATTCGGTTTTGAAGGCTGTGGAACAAACTTAAAGTTTTTGCGATTGCTAAGTCTTTTAAGTTTTTTTTACGAAAATACAATAAAAATATAATTCACCACATTTCATGTTACAAAATTTTACTGAAAAGGGCATTTCGTTCGAAATCATAACACATAAAACAATATGAATGAATTCTATTAAACTACGGAAATTTACTAACAAATAAAAAGTAGTTGAATTTGACACTGAGTATTAATGATATTTTAGAATTGAGAGCATCGACTCGTCGTATTTGAAGCAAAATTTTTCATAACAAAATGAGAAAAGAAAGGGATTTACTTAACATGTCATTTTCCCCAATATTGGCACACATGACCATAATATAAATGTATAGCTTTTCATGCTTCATATCATGCTTACATTCGACCACACTTTTCTGCAAAATATCCTTAATACCTTTTGTTATTTGCACGAAAATATTATCTTATATGCAAAATCTTGCAAATGGAAAGAAGATATCATTGGAATCCGTGATAAATACTGAGCCCACACAACATAAGATTTAAAAAAAAAAAAAAAAAAAAAAAAAATATATATATATATATATATATATATATATATATATTTATATACTGAAAATATGATGAATATATTTATATACTGAAAATATGATGTATATATATATATATATATATATATATATACATCAAGAAACTTAGAGTACTTTTTCAATTGCTGCTTTCAGGTATACCATTATTGAGTTTATTGAGCTTGTAAGCTCTTTATTGAGCTTGTAAGCTCTCATTATTGAGCTTGTAAGCTCTTTTTCTTTTTTCTATGCTGAGCTTAACACTAGCTATCAGGAAAAAAAAGAAGCAGACAAATTTATTAAATATATATATATATATATATACAGTGTGGTTCTAATTTTTTTTTACAATAAAAGAGGGGTGATAGTACACATCAAGACAAACAATATTGAATAGGAGACCAAGAGTCCAAAACGTTTTCCAAAGGAGATAACCGCCATTAAAGTTTAGGGACCAAAATTTCAAATAAATATAAAAAACGGAAGAATCGGTCGATTGATTTGCGGTTTTCACTAAACTTATTCTTTATGTCGCCATTTTCTTGAAATTAAATTATAAAGATAAATTTAAAAAAATTGCCGATAAAGGTCGCTTTAGAACAACTATTTTTTGCCGGTATTTTTTGCATCTCATTAAATGTTTTCGTAAGCTTGGACTCAAACGTAAATTTTGAGCTCAAAATCTGAATAGTTGGGTGTGGTTATGTAACACAAACTGAGCTGTGTTCAGAGGGTTCAAATTTCAAATGATTATAAAAAACGGAAAAATTGGTTAATTGATTTGCGGTTTTCACCAAAACTATTCTTTATTTAGGTATTTTCGTAAAAATAAATTATAAAGATAAATTTCTAAAAATGCCGATAGAGGGAACGTTAGACTTTGCAGTAACAAACAACTCTTTTTAAGCGTTTTTTTTTTTTTTTTTTTTTTTTTTTTTTTTTTTTTTTCATCTTATCAAATGCTTTTGTAAGCTTAGACTTGAACTTAAAATTTGAGCTCAAAATCTGAATAGCTGGGAATGGTTAAGTAAACTGTGTTCAGAGGGTTCAAGTTTCAAATGATTGTAAAAAACGAAAAAATTGGTCGTTTCGTTTGCGGTTTTGGCTAAAACTAATTTTTAAATCAGCAATTTCTTGGAAATAAATTTTAAAGATAAATTTCACAAAATGCCGATAGAGGGCGCCTTAGACTTTGGAGTAGCGTACAACTATTTTTAACTTTTATTTTTTAATCTCATTAAATGCTTTCAAATGCACAGACTCAAATTTTGGGTTCAAATTCTGAATCGTTGGAAGTGTTTAAGTAGTGAAAAATTGAATTGTGTTCGAGGAGGAAGGAGGGTTAAATCTCAACTCCTAAACATACTTCAGTTTGCGCTTCTTAACCCCTCATAACGATTCAGAATTTGAGCTCAAAATTTAAGTTTAAATCTGAGCTTCCGAAAACATGTAAAAGCTTTTGCAAGCATTTAATTAGAACCAAAAAATAATGGTTAAAATGAATTGTTTGTTTCTCTGAAGTTTAAGGCGCACTCTACTGACATTTTTAAAAATTTATCTTTATAATTTATTTTTAAGAAAATACCGACATAAAGTATAGTGTGAAAACCACAAATCAATGAACTAATTTTTCCGTTTTTTAAAATCATTTGAAATTTGAACTCTCTGAACACAGATCAATTTGTGCTATTTAACTATTTGTACTATTTAAATTTACGTTTATGTCTAAGCTTCTAAAAAATTAATGAAATGCAAAAAATACCGGCAAAAAATAGTTGTTCGTTACTCCAAAGTCTAAAGCGCCCTCTTTCGGCATTTTTTGAAATCTATCTTTACAATTTATTTTCAAGAAAATGCCGGGATAAAGATTAATTTTAGTGAAAACCGCAAATCAATCGCCCGAATTTTCCGTTTTTTTTATGTTCATTTGAAATTTCGGTCTCTAAACTTTAATGGCGGCTATCTCCTTTGGGAAACGTTTTGGACACTTAGTCTCCTATTTAATATTGTTTGTCTTGATGTGCACTATCACCCCTCTTTTATTGTAAAAAAAAATAGAATCACCCTGTATATACATGTATGGATTTAAAAATATTTACCGCTGTAAAAATAATGATATTTTAATAGTATTTTAAAACTATAAAAAGAGAACTTTTTCCATATGATACATTTAAGACTAACGGATGTTAAAGGTCTATTAAGGTGAAAAAAATTAAAACTTTAATGAATTCAATATTAAGAAAAAATGTATATAATACACCAAAAAATAATTTTTTATGAGTTGCTTTACCTTTATTATTTATGCAAATTACTTATCCAAACTATTTACAAATTTTTTAGAATGCATATGAAAAATTAGAATAAATTGTCTAATAATAAACATGGGAGAAACTATTATTGTAATAAGATATGTTATAAATAAATGTTGCTCAAAATTGATTTTCAGTTTCTGGTATTAAACTTATGCCTTATATATAGATTTTTTTAAATAAACATTGCTAATTAACTTGAAAAATTTTAAACTAAAAATATACCCATAAATATTTGAGTGGCAATACATTCTTTACAAAAGTTATTCTATAGCTCTATTCATGTTTATTAAATGATTTTTTAAGCTTTCAAAATTACTGCATCCTTTCCTTTAGATCAGGGCATGGAATTTCAGCTTAAAAGGTACTCGCCAGACTAAATTTTTTACACGCCACTATTTTACGTTCATTCAGACAACAACGTCAGTTCCCACACCTGCGCAGAAAATTAAATATTTATGACAAATTTAATTTAAAATGACGATTGTTAGAAGGAGTTGTCTGTTAAATCCAAAATATTTTACATTTGTGAAAAATATGGGATATTTTTAAAATATTAAAAAATGCAGTATGAAAAACTTTCGATTGACCGAAAACACAAATGCAGAAATTGATAAAAATAATCACATTTGCTGCAAAAAATATATATAACATTAACTCAAAATAAGCTCGCCATAAGTTTTCAGTGGTTACAGAAATGCATCATACCAATGATAATTTCCTGTACTATTAGCACTTCATGTTTGTTTAGCGCTGTTTTTCTGTACTGAAATACCACTTATCAATTGCAGCTATAGGGTCGAACTCTGCCAGGGTTCGCCCATTAACTGAAATTCTGAGTAAATCTTTCATTATCTGAGGCTTCAGAGAGTTCCTGTATGCTGTTTTGAGTCTGTTATGACAGCTGAACCCTCTCTCACATGAAGTTGTGCTTACTGGTAAAGAAACACAAAATTTTAGGATCTAAAGCTAAATGGAGAATCTTGCTGAACATTTTTCAGTGTAAGCTACCTTCAGCATCTCTTTCAATGTCAGTGATAGGAAAATAATTTGAATTCTGCCCACTCTGCCAATACAATATCTACGTTTTCATTAATTGATTTAGGTTCAATTTCATAAAGAGCTTCTTTATTTCTTCTGTCCCAAATTCAAGAGTTTTTTCTTTGGGAGGCCAACGCTCAGTGTCAAAATATGCAGACATCTTAACACATTTGGTGACATAGATTACTGTCCTTTTGTAATGCATGTATTTGTATGTTTACTTAATGTCCCTCTGAAAGTAGGAAACTCTTTCTCCTCATTTCCTATATTTGTCAGCTGCACATCCTTGATTATCCCTGAAATGGATAGTTAGTCTAAAAATTCCTGTTCGCTAGGTCCAACACTAGGTTTGAGATCTGTTAGAACTGATATGCAATGTTCAATTTTTATTTTGAAAGATGAAATGAGAAGTTCCTTGTTTTGTAATGCCACACTTAAAGGGTTCAATTTCCTATAGAAATACAAGAAGAAGTACAAAACTTTAAGAAAATTATAATCCTTCAAACTTTTCAGCAAATCCTTAGCTTTAGAACTGTCACTGTCTTTTCCATGGGCGACTTGTTCAAGATGGCTTACAACAGTGTTCCAAGATTGCAAAAAAGCTTTTACTGCACTTTTTTTGCTGGATAACTATCTAATAGTGTGAACATCACTCAGTAATTTATTCTCCTAGAATTTCTGCTCTTTATTTTAACATACGAAACAGGGGAATTTTATTCCTCCGTAGGAAAGCGAAAAAATAGGCGACGGAGCATTTTTACTTATTTTGGAAAATAAATACCATCGCTACATTTTGAAATACTTCCACGTATCGCTGTTCATAGTTTACTTTCAAGCACAACATTTTAAAAGACGAAACTTGCTCGCCAACCTTAAATATTTACTCGCTAATGGCGAGCTGGCGAGTGGAAATTTCGCGCCCTGCTTTAGATAGTATATCTTATCAGTTTTAATTTTTCGCTTTTTTAAAATTTATCAATACTTTATTGAATATAAATAAAACAGTATTTTTTTCTAATCTTAAAAAATATTCTTCATAGAAATTAGTATAGAAAGTTTATTATGAAACATTACATTTTTTTATCTTAATATACGTTATGTTTGTACAATACCCTGTTTTATAAGGTTTTTACCTTACACTGGTTTAATTTTAGATGAATGAATAATTCTAAACAATGAAAATTAAACTAGAATTTTATATATCTAAATGGGAAGTATGTTTTGGTAATTTTAATTTTAATAAAAGATTAGTTTTTTACAATATACAATAAAGTTACGTCAAAATAACTATAATAAGTAAAAGTACATTTTAATTTATATAATATTTTATATTTATTATAGAAATACACGTATGTTATTTTTTAACCTCCTAATGTTGTTAATACTTAAGCAACATTTTATTCAACACGTTTAAACAAAATAACATTTGTATTAAATTTTTAAGAACATTTCAACGAAATATTTTAATTAAAATATGACATTTTTAAGACTTTTTTTAAAAATCTACTTTAACTAGTATGGACATGCACCAATTTTTATAACATTAGCACACGCATAGATTAAACCTCAATTCCTTTTTTCTCCATAATATTTATAGCTTATACATTTGAAAAAGAAATCTAATGCTGTATATACTAAAAGTCATCAGTAAAACTTCTATGTTTGAGACAAATTTCATTTTATAATTGTTTATAGATTTTATTGCAGTGTGTGTGAAAAACAAATTTTTTACAGAAAATATGCTGTACATTTTATTATGATTTACTTTAACCTATAAAACCTTGATATATTTTTAAATTTTTAATTAAATGCATTCAATATTCCTTTATTAAAGTGTAGATGTAGCTTTTATGGTACTCCATCCTTAAACTTATTTCTGTATGTTTTACACCATAAAAATGAACGTATGTAAATGAAATTCTCGTACATGCGCGGGATTATTCTCTCCCAAGGGATATTTTTCTCACCTCCTACCGAACAAAGAAACGTCATTTCTTCACAAACTAGATCACGAGTATGAAATTGAAAAGTACATAGTGGTTACAAACGTTAATTTAAAAAAAATTGTAATTTAACAAATAACAACGACTTTTTGGAAAATGATATTTTCAAAGATATATTCAAAGACTAAAATTTAAAAAAATCATAAGTAAATTCTATATGTATTTTAATAATAATAATAAACATCATTTTTATGATGATCATAATGAGTCATATATTACATATGCCATGTATTAAACATAAATATTCCTAGAACAATGATAAAAAAAATCAGTAATTTACAGATATATAACTTTAACTGCTTAAACATTGCATTTTTATTTGATGGAGTTAATCAGAATGACTTCTGAATGCCTCATATTACGTAAGACATAGATTAAACATTAATATTCCTGAACCCATCCTAAACAAATTTTAAATGAAATTTCCGTTTTACGATTTTCGGAACTGCAAATTAAACTTCTAAACATCTCTCGTATTAAATTTTTACACCGTTTCGTAGACAAAAAAAATGAACTTTTAAATAAAATTTGTTTAAAATATTTATCACAATTTGTTTTCAATTTATATATATATATTATATTTTTTATTACTTTTTTTTCATTCTGACAACAGAAGTATTCCATTTTCAGACATTAAACATGGAACAAACAGAAAACGAGTTAATAAAAAAAACAACAGTATTCCGTTTTAGAACATTAAACATGTACCAGTGAGAATTTTTTCTTTTTATTATATGTGATAGATTTTGGTAAGTTCCGTAGAACTGATGAAGAGACATAAGAAACCTTAAACATGTAAATATTTCTGTATAATTATAAAATTTGATTAATATCATTCAGACGATTCATAAATTTCTTGAAACAGCTGGATTTTGTTATTTTTTTAGCTTCTTAACTTTGAATTTATTCTGCAAATTTCTTTTTACATAGTTTTTTTTATTGTTTTTTGTGTATATATATATCAAAATTTAACGCACAAAAGTATAGAGGTATGCTATAAAAATATGGTCTTTTTAAATAAAGTTTAATATTTTAGCTCAAGAAAAAATCAAAAATAATATATATTTCATACACTTTTAAAATAAAAATTGAAAATACATCGCGGTTTCGGAGCTGGCAATTACAATGTAACTAGGTAACAATGAAAATTGGAAATGGAAGAGAGTGAAAAACAATAACAAAAATTTATTCATACGGCATAGATTATAAAACACTTTTCAACACTTACCAAATATTATAATAAAACTTCACAAAGACAGTTATTTTAGTGATTCACATTTAGAGTGATTTTTGAGCTATTTTACCTATTATATTGTCAACATCGATTTTGAATCGGATAATGTGAGATTATAAGAATAACACAGCAATTACGGCTGTTCGATTAGGTATTACGTTTTTTTCTTTTTATAATCTTTATTAGATGCATTTCGTTTGTTCACGATTCTTTTAAAGAAATCGAGCAGCGTAGCGGGCGAAGGCTTCTAGTATATGTATAATTGATTAATAATTATTCATAAAAAAGGTCGTATATAATTTTAAGCTATAAAGTACTCCATTCTCAATAAACAGATATGAGTTTGCTGACAAATAACAATATACTCATTAGAATAATTATTAACATGTTCTTACCTTCTTCACTATATCACAGAATAATGTTTAAACAAGAAATCTCTAAATAGACTTATGGTAATTCCGCAGTTCGGCCTTTTCTCGAGCATCTCATTTAAGATCTTAACATATATCCCCATTATATTAAGAACCTTTATATTAAGAACCTTTCTGCTAAGGTCTGTCTCAAAAGTTTAAGCACAAGCATAAAATGTCGATTTTCAAAGAATTATAAAAAAGTTAGAATGAATGACTTTTTTTTATTTCAAGATGTCGTTACATTATTTAAATGAATGATATCAAAATAGAAAAAAATAAATCACGTAAAAAATATAACTCAAAAACATAAAAAAAACTGTCTCAAAAGTTTATGCACAATGTCAAAAACAACCAGATTTATAATTTTTACAGAACTTTTATTAGCAAATTATTTCTCCGTGATTTCGGATTAGTTTAAATAAACATACGCCCTTCGAAATAAGTAGCTTTTGTAGGGTTTCTGGTGACAAAGAGTACTATGCTTTCTGAGTGCCCTCTTCGAGTCCTTCAATAGATTCATTATGCTTTTCATTGCCGTAAACCTGCGGATTAAAATAGCCCAGACATTCTCAGTCAAGTTTAAGTCTGGAATTAAAGATGGCCAGTCAAGTACTTTAACATTTTTTGAGAAAGCCAAAGTTTTGTAGAATGGGATACGTGAGTTGAGGCATTGTCTTATTGAAAAGTCCATTCAGCACCTTTCAAAATGCCACCAAATGGAAGCAAATGTTGGGTAAGCGTCTCTTGATTTTTTTTTTTATGTTGTCGTCTTTTTAGAAAAACCAGAGAGGCCTGGTCATTGAATCCAAACGCTCCCAAAACCTTAACAGAATTGCAGCTGTGCTGCCTGCTGGAAATTTTACTTGGTTCCTTACGTGAATCATGCAAATACGCTTTAAAAACATCAATGCCATCTAAGTTCCACTTTTTCTCATAGCTGAATAAAACGGTAAGCCATTTTATCCATGAGAATGTGTTTTTTAGCACAGTTCATTCTTGCCTGTTTGTGATAGAATTTGAGAGATGGTTTGCGAGCCATATTTTTTAGTATGGTGTAATTACACTCTTAAATGCATCATATACAGTGTCTTTGGACACATGTACACTGAAATTATTTTTAATTTGCCGTATGGACATATTTTTGTCTAGATATCAATCTCCGAATTTTCCGATCTGTCTGAACAGTCGTCATACGTGGTCGTTCACATCTTGGTTTCCACTTAAAATTATCATTCCTACAGAATACTTGATATATATCTCACTTTTATCGAATTAAAACTTTTGAAAATTCAGAAACAGTTTTATTTTGCGGTTTCAATTTATAAAAAAAATCAAAATCTAACATTTTGTGAATTCTTTACACTTTAGTATTTTTAAAAAGAGAGGAACTAATTTCTCTACCTTTTATACTTTTATGAAAGTGCAATATGTTGCCATACAGCGTCAATAACCACGGCAATCCCGTGTTTTAAGAAACATTTGCATAAGTGCTTAAACTTTTGAGACAGCATTTCTTCAAAGAAAAATAAATATTAAATAAAAATAAATATATTTTTTATTTTAACCTCTCAAAATAGCTTATATCAATTTATTTTGATTAAATGTTGATTATTTATTGTAAATTAGCATAAAATATTTTCTTCTTAATTCCTTTTAAACCAGATCTGCAGAATGATTAATATTTTGAGACAGACTATAGTATGTTCTTTCTTTACAGCTTAGCAATTGGCTTAAAACAAGATGTAATTATTTCTTTTTCCAACAAAATGGTTTTTACACGAAGAAATTCTCTTTATCTAAGATTTGTCCCGAAGCAATACATTGATTAATGATTCCATCAATAACTATTTAACCACAAGATCGGAAGAAAGCACTGGTACGATAATCTGATTTAGATATCACGTTTTAGATAATTTGTTACGTTAAATGCTGATTTACTAACACCATACAAGAAATTCATTATTTCAAACTGCTATAAAATAATGCGTTTTCATATCTGTTCGAAGTTCTGATTTATTTTTAAACTATAAATTTGTTTTGAAAACTATAAATACTATATAAGATTTAAATATTTTCATGATAACAAATTTACATTTTAAAATAAACCTAAAATAGTTTTCCAGATATCATTCGTTCTTCATTAAATGCTGATTTACCCTTAAAAAATTATTTATAAAGGCTTTAAAAAGGTGCGAATATGAAACAATTTGTAATACCTTTGAAACAATAAAATTATACTATTTAGTTTTTAAAGTAACCCATCAGTTAAATTTAATGGATATTTCCGTTTGAAAAAAATTTAATGTGTGTTTTCTTAAAAAAAAATAATTATACCTCAATTTATCATGCCTAATTTAATCTCTCATTTGGACATATCGGACACTGTTAAAACATTTTCTAAGGAATTACAGAAAAATTATGGGTAATACATTATCTTAAGTCTTATGTAAATTTATAGAGGTTTTGTTAAGTAAAAGGGAAGTTATTCGGTAAATTTACAATGTACTCTGTAAATTGTCATGGTTAAAAATACACAAGATCTTCCTTTCTTCTCTATATCACAGAATAATGTTTCATTAACAAGAAATCTATAAATAGCATTTAGGAAATTCCGCAGTTCGGCCTTTTCCTGAGCATATCATTTAAGATCTTAACAAATATCCCTATTAAGTACCTTTTCTGTTCGTATCTTCGTTCTTTACAGCGTAGCATTTGGCTTAGAAGAAGATGAATATATTTTTTTTTTCAACAAAATGGCTTTTACACGGAGAAATTCTCTTTATCTAAGTTTTTTCTGAAGCAATATACTGATTAATCAGTCTATCAATAACTATCTAACTACAAGTTCGGTACAAAGCACTAGTACGTAGTACGATAATGATTTAAGATAAAAAGTTTTAGATAATTTGTTATATTGAATGCTGGTTTACTCGCACCATTACAAGAAATTCATTATTTTAACCGATTCTACCGATTTACATTCCAAAGCTTTTTACGCCAATTGTTTAAATTGAATTAAAAGATTTATATAATCATTTAGTAAATTTTTGAATGATTTTAGAAATATTGACGCATTTAGAACGATTAATTAAATTTGATTTTACTGAGATTTTCTGCAATATTTATAACCCCACACATTTTTTTTTTATTTTAAATTGTTTTCTTAGTATTTTGTAGAATTATAAAATGTACAAACATGATGTTTTAACAATATAAATATAGAAATATTTCCGAATTGAAAAATCTCCACCCCACTCCCTCAGCGTCAAGAAAGCTGAAAAGATACAAAGGAAAAAATAAATCATTCTTTAAAAATTACTTTTGTTTTGTGTAACCAATAGTGCTTTTGGAACAAAATGAAGTAATAGATCTGAAACTCATTCTAAATAGTATTACAACTAATAGATTTATTAAAAGAATTTTATAATAAGTAATTTTAATGGTACTTAAAGTACTTAAGTATCATCGGTAGATAAAGTGTTAAACTGATATACCTTAGCTCATTTTCATATCTTTGCGATGTTCTCTTTTACTTTAAAATTATAAAAATGCTATTGTCTTGAAAACTGAAAATACCATGTTATTTTTAAATATTTTCATAATAACAAATTTACATTTTAAAATAGCTCTAAAATGGTTGTCCTGAAATAATTCGTATCTTTAATAAATGTATATTTGCGCTTAGAAATTTGTTTAAATGCTATTAAAAGATGCAAAATTGAAAAAGGTTATAATATGTTTCATAGAGTAAAATGATACTTTAAATAGATTTAATGTGATCCGTCATTTATATTTAATGGATGCTTTCGTTTGAAGAAATAATTAATGGATGTATTTTTTTTTCTTTTTTTTTAGGAAATACAAGTATGCCTCAATTGAACTCGTCTAATTTCATCGCTCAATTGGATATATCTGTTTTAAAAAGGTCTGATAAATTACAGTGAATTATTCGTTTCTAGCTGCCCAGGGATTTGAACTTGAGACCTCGTAAAGGCAAAAAAACTCTTTACTGCTTGAACTATGAGAGCTGCTGATAATGAGCAGAAATTATGCCTTTTATGATTCAGCGGGGAAAAGTCCTCACGAACCTCGATGAGATGATTTTTACCTTTCTATATTATTATGATAAATCTTTTCTAAATTAAAGTTTCAAAAATTTTTTTAACTAAATCTTCTTCTTTAATATTTCTACTAAAATTTCAAAAGAATTTTAAATGTGCACAATTTGAATGCCAAAATTTAACAAAGATAAAAAACCTTTGACTGAAGACACAGAAATCCTTACAGGAAAAAAATGTAAAAGATAATAAGAATGTACGTAAAATGACGACCGAGAAACTTAATCTAATGCATTTAACCTAGAACTAGTGTAAATTTACAGAGAATGTCGCTTTTTTCTGTGTTCTTCCAGAAAATTTTGAGAGTGTACTTTTTAAGCAACTTATATTCAAATTTGCATGAATGTAAAAAAAGTTTTTTTTTCATTAACTGAAAAGTATAACATATTATATATAAATGAACAAGTAGTAGGATATTTTGCTGATTAAAAAGAAAATTGTAGACTGCAAAGAAAGTTTTTGATTTTGCAGTCTAATATTGGCAGCTGGGGTGCCAGCATTACACTATAAAATAAGCATTATCACACAGTCGTATAAATGAATAAAACTGTATATTATTGCTTAATAGTATTTAACATGCTAATTTTACGTTATATTACTATTAATTTTATGTTTTTAAAATGGCGCCCCGGCTAGGAGTATTATACTGAAAAATGGTTATTTTGTTTTCTTGTAGAATGGATATAACTAATTTTTTAGATAAATATGAAAAACATTGACTCTTTTATAATATTCCATCTTATTTTTAAATACATCTCATTCATGAACCATATAGATGGACAACCTTATCTTTTCTCCTAGTATTTCTAGTATGAATCTTGTAATTTGTAAATTTTATAGGTTGAAATTATAGCAAAAGTTTTTTATGCTTGTCTTAAATCATTAAAAACAGAGAAGTTTCCAAAAATGATGAGTTTTGAAACGCACAAAATTTAATCTTATAGCATTTTTTGAGTCTGACTGGTGCTCCACACCATACAAACGGATGTACATTTGTGCAAAAAACTCAAATCGTATTCAGAATATCCAAAAAACATGTAAATACGTATATGTCATTGTCACTCAAGATCGCAAAAGGAATGACTACAACACAGAATAAAAGTTCCTGAGACGTTCCATCAAAAAATTCATTTACTGAGATTGAAGTACAAAGGAAATTCACATACGGGGACAAATGACATTTTTAGAAAATTTTATAAGCATATAAATAATATCATTCGAATTAGTATAGACAGAAATTTGAAACTCTAGTTTACTAGTAAAAAATAAAAAAAATAGCTGAAAAAGAATCTTGAAAATTTTTGTAGTAAGGAATAGATCACTTTAAAATACCAGCAATTAAGCAAAAGTTTGAAAAACAATTAATAACGTAATAATTGCTATTAAAAATGAATATATATATATATATATATATATATATATATGAAACTTTTTTGAAATTCATAGAATAAATGCGAAAAGAAAACAATCAAAGTCAGGAATTTTATCGAATTTTTCATTTCTTACTTACATTTTTTTATTTTAAAATGTAAGTTTTATTTACACAGTTTTATTTACATTGTTTACATAGTTTTATTTTAAAATGTAACGCTGTAAATTTAGTAAATGATTGAAAGCAATAAATTAAAATGCGGAAGAAAATATTTGAACTTTGACAATTTTCTTTAAACTTCGGTATAAATTCCAGTCACAAAATGCACAAAAATAACAACAGCGAAACTAATTTAATAAAATAGATTGATATATCTGAACGATATCTATTTACATAGGAAATGACGCCCCTCGATGAAGGAGAATTTTCTAAATTGAAATTTCAAATTTCATATGTCATGTTTATATATTCTTTTAATTACCAAAATTTCAAATTAACACTTCGAAATAAAGCACGTCTGCTGCGTCCAATGCTGTCAAATAAATATGTGATTTGATTTCGAAAACATTATACAGAAATTGGGAATCTATTTTAATCACATTTTATCTGGTACATGTCTGAATAAATATTAGAAGGCTTGATTAAAATTCACAATTTACAAGTACATCGTTTATTATGCAAGCTAAAAAATTGCCCATATACCCTAGTTTTCAATAGCGACATGAGTAATAATTTTTAAAACATCAAAATACTAGTTTCTTTAAATTTGATTATTAATTTTAAGACAATTTAAAAGTAGGCAAATAGTATAGTACTTTAATTGTAAAGATTTAAAAAATATTTTTAATAAATAATTTTTTCCATTGGTTCAACAGTTAGTATTTATGTAATCTTAATGAAAATTAACAATGACAGCAACTGTAAAATTTAAGAATTATGCATTCAAATCGCAAGACATTCGATTTTAGTTATATTTTCTGGACTTTCTTAAAAACCTCAAAAATAATTTTTAGTTATAGAAAGCTGTTCATTTGTACATGAGCCAATATTAGCCATACATACAGGATGCTTCAAAGAATCGTTTACAAACTTCACGTGTCAATCATATTATGATAAACAGAATTTACGAAGGATCTTGTGTTCTAAATTGCAAACTGTGACAACTAGAGGGTGAAGAGCATAGGGTAACGGGAGAGTGGGCATCGTACTCTTTATAGGTGAGGACGTTGCGGGAGTAGGATGAATCGGTTTAATAACACATAATTCACCGATATGCATTACGCATACTGCGCCGAGGATGGAAAATCAAGAGCTGTCCTTCGGATGTACATTGAGCTTTTTACAATGAGGCGTCATGCATGTCGTGTATTATTTGGACAATTGCACCGAATAGTGTGCTTACCAAACATGTAGCCACATCGGTCGGGAACGCACTATACGCACGCCTGTCGTAAGATGAATCGTGCTACGTGAATTTGACAGGCACTTACAAACATGTTTCCAAGCTAGTGAAAGCCTCTTAGGTGTAAATCGTTCCAGCATTATGCGCATAGACCTAAAGGGCATGCAACACCCCTAACACTTAGAGAGAATATAGGCATTGTGTGTTGACGATTATCCTCAACGTGTTGCATTCGCACGCTGGTATTTGTCACAAGAGATCGCGCAGCCGGATTTTTCATCACGAATTTTTTTCGGATGAATACTATTTTACACAGGCCGGTGTCATTCACCTGCGCAACATGTAGATATGGGCGCATGAAAACCCAATGTGTACAACTGCTCATGTATGTCAATACCGTTCACCTTAAACGTTTCGACTGAATAATCGGTGACATTTTAACCTGTTCCTTCTGGCAGGATCAGCAGTTTTACCCTAAATAAACTTTTGTCCAAAATACATCTATGTTACAACTCCTGCACCCAGGCATTTTTCGACTACCTGAAAACCAGTGTCATCTATCACTTGACATTTGCGGAGCGGTGTCTATTGTTGGTCGCTGAAACATCCACCTCATTACGCGAAGAAACGTATCTCCTTTGGTGCTAGGAAGAAATATCTGTTTACTTTATGGCAACATATTGAGTCTTTCATTCAAGGGTCACTGGTCGATTCTTTTTCCACATTTCCATTTTAGTTTTGAGTATGGTTTGACAGCATTTTTTTTATTCCATTTTTTTAACTATGGCTTTATGATTTATGGATTTTCCCAGAGTGAGATTGAAAAACTGATGAATGATTTCAATGCTAAAAATTATGCTGATTCAAATTGCAAAAATGATGTAATTTTGAATTGTTTTATTGATGATAGCAGTTAGGCAGTTGGAAACGACGATGACCCACAAAAATATTTTAATGGAAGGGTCCTGAAGAGCAAGATAAGATTTCTAACTCGGACAGGAATGTAAGGATTAAAAACAGATATCGACGGACAAGACAAATATGGTTATTTTAAATTGATATTTTCCGAAGAAATCTTGGAATTAATTTGTGACGAAACGGACAGGTATTCAGAAAATGCTTTTAACTGAGGCCCAACGATTCAGGAAAAAGAAAGCATTCACCTAAGTAGATACAAATAACTCCTTGTGAAAATGAGAATTACCTCGGTACGATTTTGTAGATGGGACATAGAGACAAAGATAGGTTACAAGATTACTTTTGAACTATAATGGGCAAATTAAAAAGGCAATTTTTCGAAATTTAATGCCTAAAGACATATTTTATTGATTTTGGAAATTTCTACATTTTTAAACTATAAGGAAAATCATTGGTACTGATTATGTTTTCGGGTAAATTGACCAAAAGATGTCACTGCAATGCTACATTATCAGAATGTACACGATGTTAGATAAAGTCATATCTCAATAACTATTTCACGGTATTACATTGGTAAGATATCGGATTCGTTTTAATTAAGATAGAAAAGCAAAATATAGAAAAACTAACTATAATCGAGAGCAGAACTGAACATTATATTCGTATTTAGAATTGAAGTTATTTCATTCATCCTACCAGAGTTAAATAAATTTTCTACATTAATCATTAACTTCATTTTCAATGTTTCACGCATTCCCTAAAAACATATCGAATAAAGCGCACAAATAATTCTATTAAATAGACTTAAAACATAAATTATGACGAAATAGGCAATACACTACTTTAAAAAATACATAATTTTAAGGATTAAACATACCGGCACATATTTGCGGTGAAGAAAACGTGTTTTCTAAAATTATAAGCATGTCAGTATAAACAATTATTATAACTTTAATTGTTATCTATACACAACTAAACAACAATTGTTATCTATAATAAATTTATAAGTTTAAACTGCAAATAGTTAAAATATACATATATATAATAAATCGTAAATTAAAAATAACATTATAAAATAAATTGTAAATTTGGATTATTACAATATTATATATATTTTTTTTTTTTTGTAATGCCTTCTCTGAGTGTAAGATCTGTAAGCGTGCGTATATGAAATTAAAGTATATCACTCGATTGTTTTTGACGTATTTGTAGTTATATAAATACGGAGCACCAAATATCTCTATCTGGTCCATACATTTGTCTGTTCGTCTGTCCGCATGTAACAGTGCAAAATCTGCATAACTGAATGGTTTGGTACTTCACATATGTAATCTTTACAAAATTTAAATGAGTCATTTCAAATTTTATAAAAAAATAAACTTTAAAAATATTAAGAGTTTGTTTCATTCCATTAAATCCTGCTTTACATAATTATTTTAACTATGTTCCATGAGAGGTACTGATTTGAAGTTGCCATGATGTTTTCTGCCAATATATAATGGGGACATATTAATATATAGTAAATATATACTAAGTATATATTTAAGATAGTAAATGAAACTGATGTGGATTAATGAAGACATATTCTTTTCTTATTAAAGATCTTAATATATGGACAAATATTGGCTATATTTTAGAACAATATGGCACATTGGTACAATATTGGCATGAAGTATTACTCAATTTTGGGGTGTTAACATTTTGCCCTTATTTAGCCGCTATCTTAAAACTATATTATGCCAATATTAAAGTTTCATTGGAAATATTTCCAATGTAACACCAATATTTGTACAATATTGGGAATTCACTGGAAATATTTCAAATGGAATGCCAAAATTTAACCAACATTGGTGTTTTATTGGCAATATTTCCAATAAATGAAATATTGGCGCAACGTTGGACCAATAGTGGTTTGCTACTATGAATATAGAATCGTAATAAAGTATATATTGGCGAATTTTTGCATAATAGTTCAACAGCTATTGTTCCAATAAGTAGTTATAAAACATTTTTTCAGGAACGTGCATTATTTACATTACGTATCTTTTCACGTACAATATCCCATTTGTAGAGTATTCCACTTATAATTTTAGAAATTTCAAAAAACACCTAAATGTAAAAAAAATAAAAAGAATATTACATAATACAAATACAATGATTAATTGACTTCATTTGTTTCAAACTTTTTTCACATGCCACTGAAATTATGTAAAAATTATATGACTAAAGGAATCTAATTTTAAACCTCCTTAGAGAAATTATGTTTTTAGATACATTTCTTTTCAGTAATTTCAACTAAATAAATCGCATTTCGGGCTCTGGCCTCGCGTGCAAAGAATAAGTTTCTCATTCTAAACGAATTACCTATACTTAATAACGAACCATTTAGATAATTTGATAAAATCATGCATTCGTTCCTTAATCTTTTGTCCATCAAAGCAGCATTATTTGAATCTACACCGTATTATTTCCTATATTTAAGTATTTATTTTGGTACTTTATTTCAAATAAATGTGATTAAAACGTGTTATAATACCCTGTAATTTTTTTTCTAACAATAGGTATGTTGAATTTAAATTTTTATTAGGCTAAATTAATTTTCTACAAAAAAAGAGAAAAACGTTTGTATTGTTAAATTAGTAATTAAGTAAAAAAATAATAAAGTGGAAAAAATAGTACAACAGTGTATTTAAGTTTTATTTATATGTAAATGTTTAATGTTATTAGAAATGAAAAACTACAATATTAGATTTAATAAATCGCAGAGATTAAAATCTCTGACAATCTTGCAAAAAGGCAAATCTATAATGTTGTTTTTGCATTTTGGTTTAATACTAAAATAATAATAATAAAAATAAATAAATAAATAAAAAAACAGCTTTTGGGGAGAATGTTGTATCTTGGAATGCTTGTAATTCAGGGCATTGCCAGTTTCTCATAAACTATTGGCAACGACGATCTTTTGTTTATTTCTGATAGTGATCTATAATCATCTGATCTCATTATACGAACAGTAACATCAGAAACATTGAATTAACGACTTGGTGAGGTAAAAGAAATTTCTGGAATCCAAAGTAATTATGTTAAAAAAGTCAAATTTCATTTTTAGCAACTTACTTTTAGAAGAAGTCAACGGAAACGTTTTAAAAAAAATAAAATAAACGATTTCTAAATGTTTCGTCTATGAGAAAATAATAAGGTGCTTCTAGATTTACCATAATTTTTATTTTACTTAAACCATGCGGTGATTGTACCTTAGGACATGTCCAATGCTGCAACAAATGTATTATTTGCAATGATTTACATAGCTAAAAGTAGTTTTGTTACTTATTTTACAGTGAATTTCACAAAACATGTAAAATACGGCAAAGAAAAGAACTCAACTTTATTTTCGATATGATATTTAGGACTGAACTTTGCAAATATGAATCTGGTAACTCCAGATAAACCTTTTTTTTCTGTATGGTTCAATGTTCTAAAAAGCGCATGTTCTGGTGTATTTTTCCGGTATTTGAATCAATTTCAAATTTATATTTGCGTATTTTACTGTGTCGCTAATCATGGAAAACATAACAGCCGTATTTCGTTTCATTGAAAAAGAAAAAGTCAAAAAGTAAGAATTATTTTGTTTGTAATTCCCACCTATTCTTATCTTAAACTACAGGCACTTGATTCTATTGTATTTGGGTCGTAAAAAACATAGTACTACAGGTTTTGTGCTTATGAATGAATGATATCTCATCCTGGACCTATCACGATACATGTTCTGTAGAAGAAGCTGTTTGAAATGATATTTAAAAAGCTTTCACAACTTCGAATATTATTAAAATATTAGAGTAACAGAAATTTATTCAATCGATGAAAATGTATTCAGTAATGACGATTTTTTAACAATATGTACTGATAGACCATTTTATTCAACATTTCAGTTGAATGAAACGAATGAATTAGAATCATCAAATATGTTATCATGTGTATGCATACCAAGTTAATCTTCATCGCCTGAAAATGTCACATCCTCAGTAACGTTTAACTCATTTTTCCTAGCTGCAGCTCTTAAGAGCGATGTCTGTAAAAGCAAAAGGGAATCTTGGAATATAAGAGTTTCTTTGATAAAAGTTGAAACTGAAATTGCCCAGCATAAAACTGCTGTAAAAAGAAAATGAAGAGACCACTTCGAATAAGACCACCAAGAATAGACGTTTTGAATATGTTACTAATGAACTTGTTTAATCTGGCACTAAAAATGGGGACAGTATTAATTATGAGCAAAATTTGTTATTCTACAAAATATTGTATTAGAAATTGTGCAAAATTTTTCATTAGTTACATGTATATTGCTTGAATTAAGCAGTACGTTCCAAGATACAACATAGTTTGGTCCAAGGGAGACAGGATGTTGTACCATGCTGTACCAATTTTTTTTATTTTCTCGCAGTGTGAATTTCTAAATATATATTATAAAAAATACGTTCGTGAACTTAAATCCTACCTTTAAATTTTAAATTGGATTATAATACTTGAATTACAAAAGAAAATGTGAAAACTGCCCCAAGGTACAACACTCTCCAATATTACACAACTGAATACAATGCTTGATAATAATTGTTAATGCATTAAAAGTCAATTAAATGAATAGGGTTATATTACTTTTTTTATACTACAATCAAACCTAAAGATTAGTGATATAGTAACACGAACTTGTTACTAAGAGGATAAAAGCGAGAAAATGCATATGACAACATAAGTTTCTAGAAATTCGCCTTATTTGTATAAAAACAATTCCTCAATTAATCTATTCTATTGTTAAATATGCACGGAAAAAATCAATTTAAGAAATATAGTTTAATTCTATATTTCTGCCATTGTAAAATCCTGGTTCATCAGGAAATTTTACTTTTATGATATATATTTATATATATATATCTATATATATATGGCCCCACAAGTGGTCGAAAGGGTCTGACCTCTCAACTGGTAGACGGCAGGTGCTGGGTTCGAACCCAATCGCGTCCGTCGGCCTAACCGTTCGGAGTTTTCGTGGTTTTCTTCGAACCTTGCGTAAATACGGGTTAGGTTCCCTTAGAAAGACCCCCACGAAGGGCATCCCTCCCCCTGGGCTTATATCCCTAGCGTAGATAATCGGCCGTCACAAAATACACCAATACACACCTATATATATACTCTGTTTAAAAAATATGAAATTCACGGATATATTTTTCCCGAATTTCACTGAAAAAGTCCCTTTTCACAACAAAAGGGTTAAAAATCTGAAAATAACGAAACGGATCAAAATAGAAAAAAAAAGTTAGAAAGAAAGAAGAGGGACTCTCCGTTTTGTGGGGGTCTTCATAGCCGAGTGGTTAAGGCACCAATCTGCTAAATGTCTGGGAACGTAGATTGTGGGCTCGAATCCCACTAGTTCCATGAAACAATGAAAACACAAAAAGTCCCTTTTAATTCCATTTTTTCTGTTTATTTTTCTCTTATTTCTTCTTAAAAATATTTTAATTAGCCCTCCCCCAAAAAATAAATAAATGGTGTGTGATAATTTCAAAAAAATGTCTATAACATTATTTTTGTACAAAATGAATATTTTTTTCATACATTCAATTTTAAAAAAGTAATTTTAAACAGTATTTTTTTTTTTTTATTTAAACTAGTTAAAAAATAAAAATTAATTAAAAAATAATAAATATTATTCATCGGTATAAAATAAAATAAATTAAACCGTTTTCAAATATTCTAACGAATATATTGAAAGGAAATCTTTGAAAAGCACAACAGATTTAACCACTAATTGATAAAAGACATACTTTCAACGAACGGGCATCAGCGGCTTTTGCTCAGTCAGTAAGGACCTATTCTGTTGTCAAAAGGTCTCGCGTTCTATTCTCAGGACGATTTGAAGTAAATTATACAAAAAAGTAATGAAATGAATTAAACTAAATTAAATAATATAGCAGCTCAAAATCACTTGGAAAATCTGAATTCTTTGACGATTGTTCGGTTCATTAATTTAAATTCAATTATTATCATTAAAATTAAAACCTTTTAAGGGAATGTTACCGCTTCTTCAAACGGAGTTTTCTTTTCTGTTATTTTCCGAAACGGAAAATCTATTAACGGAACTTTAAATGTCTGGCTACTTTGCTGCCAGTAGTTTTATCATAAATTCACAGATTTTTTTTTTTTTTAAACAGCATATATTAGTGAAAAAACTTCGCAACCATAGTTACAACATTTGTGGAAGGAGAAAACCTTATCCGTCATTCAAACATATTTATTAAAACAGTAGATAATCGAAATACAAAGACAAAAAAATTATCGAATCCACAGCTTCAGAATTTAGTTCAATCACCATCATACATTGCATTTTAAAACTGCCATAATTAAGCTCTTTCTTGCTATTATGACATTTTTTGGTGAGTGTGTGGGTTTTTTAATCAACTCAAGACACGGAAAATCATAGCTCCAGAAATCATATTTGTTTACAAATCTTTGATTTCGAAGGGCTTTTCGCAGCATTTTAGAAAGTCTAGCGTCCCAAAGAAATCACGTGAAAATTGGAAAAGTGTTTACTAATTGCGGTTGAAAAATGAAGTAAACAGTCCGCCCCCGCCCCAAAGAAAATGGGTTTTTGAATAAGAAAAAAAATTTAAAAATGAGGTTTGATATCACTTTCTGCTTCGTGTTATATATATTTTTTTTAACTTTTCACGTTCTACACTCATTAGCTTTTCCACGTTCATCCATATCACGTGGTGAAATTTTCAGAGTCTATAATCACATGTGCTTATAAATTTTGTTTTGTTGAATCTTAATTTATTTAGATTCAACAATTATTTTTTAATTGTCTGTAATTCGTAACATTTTTTTCTCTTTGATTGAATATGCGTAATTTTTTTCGAAATTCGAAAGATATCTTTTTGCAGTTTTCATTTTATTATTATTATTATTACTATTTAAGCTTTTTTAATATATAGCATATGTTTACAATTTTAGTGCTTATTGAATTCAAGATTTGTCAGCATTTTTTTATACTAGTAAATGGCAGAATGGCATTTCTTTATCACGTGTTTATATTCTTGTCAATTAAATGTTGCATAATTTAAAATTCTACTAAAAATTAATTTTTTTAAGAAGAATAATTAACTTCTTTTGTCTTTTGGCTCATTTTATTCAAATATACTAATTAATTATTTAGAAAATTATTTAAATGTTCTTTTTACATCATTTTCATATATTTTTTGTGTAAGCCAAATGAACTTTCATTTAATAGTGCTATTAAATAGGAACTGATTTCGTATGTGTAAAAATATTATATCTGTTAAGACATTTTTGCTAAATCTCTAATCTTTATTTACACCGCACCGTTTTTTTATAAGTGCTTCTCCGCCCATAAAAAAATATGGGATAAGAAATTATATCTGATACTATCTATGCAACGCCATTTATTTTCCAGCTGAAAATGATGGATTTTGGATTCTTCATTTATTTGAAGAGTATGTAATTTCAAACATAACTAGATTCCTAACCGTCCGCATGGTAATAAGTAAACATTTTCAACGGCATGTATGACACGCCTATAACGCATGGATTGATTCGAATTATTCGCAGTTTACATGAAGATGAAATTAAATGACTTATGGGGAATGTGTTTTGTAATAATATTTTATATGCTTATTTTGAATGTTTCTAGAATATTGTTTAAAGCATTCTGTTAAATTATTTGTTTTAAAAGTAATGCTAATATTGTGAAAGCCGAAACCAAAATAATGCTGATTGAAATAAAAACTTTTGAAAACAGTACAGTCAACTTTCTAGATTAAATTTTATACTTTTACAATTATTTTTGTTTTCTGTTAGTCTGAAAATGTTTTTGTAATTAAACATTTTGTATAGCTAAATTTAATATGTGAATTATGCAGAATTATGAGCTAAAATTCAGGGGAATATTTAAATAGGAATCGGAGATAAAAGTCAATAATAGACCGGGAACAGACAATCACGTTACTGAATTTACGGATAAAACTTCAGAAGTAGTTTACTTTCCATTTGTTTATTAAAACGTAATCAGTCTGCCAAATCATATCTTGAGGAAAAACACCAGAAATTTCGATTTTAGTGGCTGACATGAAGGTTTACCATTGTATTTTCTTGCACCCAAATTTATCAAAACAAGGATGACTGGAAACAAGAAAACACATTGGTAGATCAACGAGTCAACTGCTAAAATCGTATTGTTATATATTTTTTTCTACTGAGATTTAGCTTGGCAGAACAATTGAATTTTAATATGTGACTTGAGTTTTAAATAAATCTGGGATTTCATCCGTGAATTCTAGGAGATGATTGCTTGTGCTGCCGACTAACTGTTCTATAATATTTCAGTCGGAAACTGTAGAAGAATCTCGCTCTATAATAAATATATGGAATGGAATTTTCAAATAAAGAAACAAAATATTGTTAATAAACAATTTGAATACATAATCCATAATAAATTTTATTACTTAATGTGTGCAAAACGTTTAAATCTTTCAGATATGCTAGAAACATAAAGATAGGTGGTGGATTCATTTCAACATTAAACTACTTGTCATTCAACGACGTGGTTTCACTTGTATTTTTTTCAGGAAAATGTAATTCACATACACATATACAGACTCTTTCTGACTATCTTTTATTTGTTGCAACTCTTCTGACAGAAATGAAAAATATAACGACGAGATATGCACTTATCCACACAAGTCGTTAGAAAAAAACTTTAGCTCTATAAGAAAAAAATATTGATTTATTGCAATGGTCGCTCAGAAATACTGATTTAAGTTTTATCGATAGCTCATGTGGAGAATTAGCAAAACGAGTTTATAATAGTGGAAAGCATTCTATTTTAGCAATGGAACTCTGATCTGATGTTACTACTATTCTCGAACAGAAATTCCCTCAAATATCTCAAACTCTTGCTTAAGACCGTTACCGCCGCCTCGAGTGATTAACTCCTGATATGTATTTTAACAGAGTTTTGTTCAGATATATTCTTGCTAAGAATAAAGTGCAGTCACCAGCGGGGGAATGCCAAACTAGCAGAACGCGATTTTGTTCCAATTATAAAATCTAACAATGCGACGTGTTTTAAACTTTAAGAAAAATTATAACATTATAAAATGTAATAAAAATTAATGGCCCGTTACATTTGCGAGGAAGGGGTTGCGAAGGGGTGAGAACAATGTTAGGAAACATAACAAGGCGATATTTTTGAAACTTTGATGTATTTTACAACGCATAATAAAATTTTTACAAATAAGAGCAAGTAAAAAAGTGGGGAATGAACTTAAATGGAAAAAAGGAAAAAAAAAATATGAAACGATTTAAAACTCAAACGTGGGACAATTACGTTAAAGATTGGCTAAAAAATAATGCCTACCCCATAACACTAATCGGTACCGCGGAGCGATTGCGCAGTGAGTTGATGAACCTAACGAGCAAAGGGTCGTAGCTCCTCATTTTTTAATAGAAAAAATAAGTAGCTTTTTAGGGAAATTTTAACTTTAAGATGATGAAAATAGCCCATGTAATTGCTCATGAAGCTGTAAAAAATAAAAACTGCAAAACTGCATCGAAGATATAATTCAAATCAAAGCAATGAATTTATTTATGTATCATTAATTGTAACATTGCAAAAAAATTACATTAAAAATTTAGAACGTCATTTAAATTACTCATTATTCATTTATTTTACTCTCATTATAAAATGCGACAAAAACATTTCATGTATATTTAAGATTTTCTGATCAAAATATTTTTTATCAAATGACATATTGTTTGGAGCTTAAGGCAAAAATTGTTCTTACTGTTATACTATTTCATGTGTCTATAAATGTTTCTATCTCAATATTAAAAAATAATTATTGTTTAATATTGTGTAGTTTAAAAAGCTGTTAATAATAGATTTAATTAAATGAAATTTATTGAAAAATATATGATAAACATATTATTAATATATTTTAAAAACGATTTATTCTTTTAACAGCTATAATCTGCTGTTTAATTACCTAAATTGAAAAAGCAATTTGAAATAGCATACCTCACATTAATAAGAATATTTTAATGCTATAAAATAAGACGCAACCATAGTAGTTTAATAATACTAATATATGTCGTACATATTTATAGTTTAATGATGAAATATGTAATTTTATATAAAGGACCTGTATATAAACTGATTTAAATCCCTTCTCTGTCAAAATATTTGCAAAAATCTGTGAAACTATTTACTGAAACTATTTATTAGAATATATTTACGCGTGATTATCCTTCTTCAAAAGCTGGATATAATTTTTGTATTGTATTTTCTTTTAGGCTTGATTACAACTGTAGACGAATGTCGTTTGGGACATCAAATTGCATTTACGCGAAATTCAATTTTATATGTCACTTGAGTAAGTTTTTCTGTACAGTGATTCTTTTAAATTGTTCCCAAAATCAAAAAAACTGTATAATTTTTTTTTTTTTTTTTTTTTTTTTTTTACCGCGAGACGAGTTTTTGCAAACAATTGTATTGGAAACATTATTTTATGAATGAAAATAATATAATCTTATCAGTTAAATTATAAAAAGTGTTATTCAGAACATTATAGCCTAAAAATACTTATAGAGGTCTGAGTATGATTTTATTTTCGATTTTCCAGAAATATATATTTGCATTTCAATTTATCTGCTTTTAGGTACATTTCATTACAACAAGTAAAAAACTACCTATGACTGCCGTCCGGAGAAAGATCTTCCTGAATATTTTGGTATGCTTTCACTGAATTTTCCCTCTTTCAGAGTTAAAAAGCATTTTGATTCACACTGTAATCGCTATGTTTTGCGAACTAAACGAATGTACTCCGGATCTCTTTTAAATGTATTTTGTTGATATGTGAAAATATAGTTCAATAACGTTCTGCGATTGGAGAAATGTCGACTGTTTTCATGTTATTTTGCGCCTGCGTAAATTTAGAAAAATACATTTTTTTGTGAAAAATTTAAAAAATATATAAAATTTTTGAAAACGATTGCATTAATATTAATTTTAGTACCATGCATGCACAAAGTTTTCAGCATTTGAATAGAGAGCATGACCTAATTTCTTATTTTTTGTATCTTTCCTATCATTTTTCACCTCGCTATATCATTTTTTAAAGATATTAATTGCATGCCTTTTTCTCATATGTTTTCAAAATTTAAATTCTTTACACATTTATAGTTTTTATATCATCTCCAAAAATTCAAAAATGCAACTTAAAAAACGATAATACATTTCCAATGTATTCATTTTTTTTATGTTTATTATATTTTCTTTTATGATCTTCGATATAATGTGACGTAATAAATTAAAATAAATAACCCTTTTTGACTAAAAGAACTTTTCTTATAGTATCTATCAGTTATAAATAAATACTATACAAATGATTAAAAAACACACACTTTTTTTTGTTTTTTGGAAAACAAATAACGCCTTTAGAAACAGAAACATAAAAACTAATATTCTAATTTATGTATTTTTATGTTTATGCCATGAATCTGATTATCTTTCGCTATCTGCTTCATAAATGTAATTTGTCTTCAGGCATTTTCGTTGGCAAACCCAATACTCTAAGTTAATTGCTCTTAATTGTACATTTCTTTTTCTGGATTTATTAAGTTATTCAAAAAGTGTGAAAATGTAAACATATTACTGATATAAGTGACTTGGAGGGATAATTGCATTTAAAATTTTTTCATAATAATTATGATATCTTAATTTATTGCTAAGAATCACAAATTTGTAAGATCTTTATTAAAGAGAAGCTTGTGTAAAGAAAGAAATAAAAATAGCTCCATTAAAGGTATTTTAAAAGTCATTAAAGTCATCTGCATTGAACTATTATCCGGAATTCTGCAGTAAATATAGAAGACAGCAATAAACAAAAGCATAAAAATTATGAAAATAAAAATGCATTGTTCAACCAACTGTCAAGAAGTGCAAGAAATGTGTAAACTACAAAACAATACTTTGCTTTGGAAAGTGTGACATGTATATAATAGTCTTAAAGAAATCATATAAAATGTTGTGATTGTTTGTTAGTAGAAGTTCAGTAAAAAAATTGGAAAACAATTTTTTATTGTTATGACACAAATCCTTCGGGGGCTTGAATGAGACACATGCATTGTATTTAAAAAATAAACTAAATAAATATTCATTTTAAATAGCAAGCAATAATGTTAGCAATAGAGATGGTTCTTTTAAATTACAAACTAAACTAAAAACTCTCAGATGGAAAAAACACATCATTTAAAAAACTTATTTAATATTGACAAAATCGTTCTTTAAAAGAATATACATATCTATAGTTCTCATTGTAAAGAAGTAACAACTGTCTTTCATTTTGACATTCGACAGATAATTGCTTTGGAGTCAACAACAAATATTGTTTTCATTTTGAATGACTCAAAATAAATTCAGAAACAACAAGAAGTCAGAACATTTTTTATATCTTGTATCCATTACATTTACGTAATGCTACAAAGGGACAGAACATCATCTATTTTTTCACAAGGTTTGAACATGAACCCCTCTGTGTTGCCGCAACTGTGGGGCAATTTATAATAAAAATACAGATATTACAACAATTCGTAGATTTTTTATTAGCTGTAATAAATAGTAAATTTCATCGCATTAAACATAAATTATTTTCATTTTTATCTAGCTATACAAGCAAAAATGATATTCAGGTGAAATTGTTTTTTTCAGAGAATGGTATTGATTGAAACTGAACAAAAGTCGAAAAATTCTGTCCTTCAATTATAAAATCTGAAATATTGTAATAATTTACAACCTATTGGAAAAAGTCACTTGGGAAAAACATAAAAAATAAGTTATAGACGTATCTCTCTAGAGCTCCTTCCATTAAAATTTCTTTCCACTGAGGAAGAACAGTTCTTTTGAAATTATTTTATCATTATTTTCTACTGCACACATTTGAAATTTCTTCTCGCATTATAATGAATATGTTAGGTGCATAATTTAGCATTATGTTCTCTCTAAAGTAACATGAAAAAAATTTCTATCGATTGTATATGTATCCCATTCGTTGCATAAACATGTTCATTAAGAATACATACATACATATATATATATATATATGTATATATATAAGAAGAATATAATAAGAATGATATATTTTACAAATATGAAAAATAATTTGAAATTATGAAACATATATTCTAATTTTATATGTAATATAGACAATATATGCTGTATAATGATTGATTAATTGTTATTATTATTGTTAATATGCATAAGATAATATTAATTTGTCTGAAGTGTTATTTTTACTCTACATTTGACATTCTTCGGATGCATTTAAACACAAATTTCTATTAGTGCAACTGCAAACAATTTCAATTCTAGCTTCTAAAATAGCATTAACGTGGTACCTTATATCTTCGCACAAGACTGTTGTCGGACAGGAAAATATAGGATAGTTCTGTGTTTTCAAAATACAACTGGTTTTCAGATTTTTACATCAATAAAACCATTAAAGCGCTTCTCAATTTCTCTGTTCAACAAGCGGAAAATATTTTGACATATTTTAAAATTTATCTTTTAGCGAAAGCATATAAAATTTCATAGAAACAAACTGTAATCTAATTCAATTTTCTATATTTTGATCAGTAAATTACGTATTGAGTTATAAGCATTTTTGACCACGTGAAGAAATGATTTTCAACCCAGTTTGGACTGTTTTTTCTTTTCTCACGCGGAAAGTCTGTTAAACATTTCCAGTATGACACTATTTTCTAAAAAAAAATTTAGTTAATTAAAAAAAAATCTCGTAAAACTAAGTGCGATTACACGCTTTCTGAACAATAGTATCTGGTAGCTTCATACGTTTCTGGGCAAATATATACATAAATTAAAACTTATGCCATAAAATTAGCCTTTTTGATTTAAGAATAACCTTAAACAAAAAGAGGCAATCTAAATTATTTTTGTGATGCTATGGAGGTTATAATATTCTATTACTGATGAAAAAATTTCCCAAATAGCTAAGATATATCATTGCACTTGATCAAAAAAGTAAAGAGAATACTCCTTTTTAAATATTTCCTGCAATATTCAATGATATCTATGTTAATCCATCCGTATGTACACAATTGAATATTGTTACATTAACATGTGAGACGCGGTTGCAAACAAAAGTGTAGTTATCTTCAAGAATGAGGAAATTAATATGATGTGCAACGATTTGTAAATTTGAAGAAATGTATTTTGTTATAATTAGCCAATTTAAAAAAAAATGTCGACAAACGTCACGATTAAATTTTAGCTAATCTTCCCGGAGTTTTCCGGCCATTTCAAAATCGCAACATGCATACTGAATAAACTTTCTCAAATAAAAAACAAAATTTACTGCACTAGACAAGAAATTTGCTGTATCTTTCATTTATTTACTGAGTAAAAAGGGCAAAAAAAAGTAAACTCGTGTATATATGTCTGCAGTGATTTATCCAGAACAGTACAGATCAATACACGTACACGCACACATACAAACTTCTGTTTTCATTAATTTCTAAGATTGATAGCAATCTTTCCTTTTTCAAACATTGTGTCAGTACTTAGGTATATTTCATTTACAAATTTAAGATATATAACATATGGGAATTTAATTTTACATTGTTACTTGGCGGTAAAAACTGTTATATTAACACATAATTCAAAATTATAATTAAAATAAATTATACGATAACCAGATAGCTTAAATGCCAAAATTTTTTTAGACTGTCTTTGTAAAGAAGACGAATGTGTGACCAATTTAAAGTAATATTATATTGCATTTTAAAATTACGATGCAAAAAACACAGTAGTTTTCCCCAAGAACAAGGAAATTTTAATATGATGTGGAACATTTTGTAAATTTAAAGAAATATATTTTGTTATAATTAGCTAATTTTTTTTGAGTCAACAGTCGTCACCATTATATCTCACCACACCCACCACACATCTTCATCATTATATTTCTAATAAATCTTGAATGTCTTCTTATAACAATGACCAATGTGGTTGTTTCCATTTGGTTTAAAATAAAGTGGTCTCAAGTGATATTCAACAAAAAATCTTAAAACTCCTTTTAAACTTGAATTTCAATTTATTATTAACTATGGCGCTTGGAACACAGTATTTTGAAATTATTATAAATAATTTAATTTTTTTTTCAATTATAAAAAAGCATTATTTCTGTATAAAGATAATGATTTTTTATATCACTTAATTTGATTAATCATCAGTAAAGTAATAAATAAAATATTGTCTAAATAATTTAAATAACATAAAGAAACAAATGTCTATACCGGCCAAAATTATAGTTATCCTGAAAATAATGAAAAGTCAAAGTTTATGATTCTAAAGCTAACTGCTCATTTGCAATACTCTTTAAAGAGGACAAAAATATTCCGCCTTCAACCACAATGAATGAATGAATGGTTAGTCATTTTCTGAAATCCTAAAATAGAATTATAGATTTCCGAAGTATGCGAATAGTATAAAAATCTAAGCTGAATAGGCAAAATTATCTAGAATTCCTAATTTCTTGTTTTTTTTTATTACGAAAAAGTATATTAAATCGTTTCAGAAACGAGAAATTATCGCTTGATTTCTGGTATTGTTTCATAGATTAGAAATATAGTTGCTAAAATTAACATCTTGTCGTCGCTTCTATTTGCAATTTTTTTAAAAAGTTTGACCAAGAGAATATAAGCAAACAAGCTTGAATTAAAGTAGAAGTTTCTAGAATTCTCTAGCATAGGGAACTAGAATTTATAAGGATGACATGGAACTATCTTTTATTCTAGAGAAACAGCTTAGATTCTAGATGACGAAACGATATTTTTTTCTTAGTGCAGCTACTCAAAAAGTTTTCAAAGTATTGTGTATCCTAACAAAATACAGCTTTTGGAGTCGATAATTTAATTTGTTTTTGTGTTTTGAAAGATACAGATTTTTTTTCATATTTTTCCTTCCACAGGGAAACATAGGCAAGCTTTTCCATATTATTGTGCGCACCAGTATTTTTCTAATATAAGCTTTGAAGTAGCTTTCTCTTCCAAATATTGTCAAAGTGTGTATTAAGGATTTTTCTCTTGAAAAAAATAGTGTGAGTTATAATTAAAGAATAGTTGTTTGCTCTACGTAGTTCTTTTCAATATTATAATTTTAATTAAAGAATTTATAACAGCCATAAAAAGAATCATTCATTAAATTTTATCATCTTTCACTCCGCGTAAAACAAATGGATTGTTTGCACATAATCAGAAAGTCAATGTTAATAATAATAATAATTAAATTTTATGATAAACTTCAGAAAAACTGAATAATTTTGTTCATAAGCATCGAATTGCAGCTACATTTATTTATTTTCTTATCTCCCTCATACTTAAATTTAATCACTGGGTATTTTGGGAGATACATATCTGGTTCTTTTTTTTTTTTTTTAAGAGTCACGTTTTTCTCTGAAAGCTTTTTAGGTAAATGGTATTCCATTACTTCAGATATTTTTTTTTCCTGAAACCACATTCTTTTGTTTCATATTTCTTAATACCGCCTTTTTTGTATATGTTACTTTTTGGTTTTCTGAAATTTAGAAATCTTGATGTATGTCTTTTTTTTTTTTTTTTTTCACTTGTTGAAAAATCTATTACGGTATAAAAATTACACAAAAAAATGGACAACAAAGACAAACAAACAAAAAATCATACAAGCATATGTAAAGAAACAATTCCCAGCGTTCTAGAATATTTAACCCTTCACTGCACGATTTTTTTCTATTTTTATGAAAAAATAATTTCATATCTATATACCAGTCTAATGATGGGAAAAATATTTAAAAATAATATATTTCAAATTTTCAGCTAAAATTTGATATTTTATGCCCTGTATACTATGAACACAATTAGGGATTTTAAATACTGTATTGCTATATTTCGCAATTAAATGGTCTTAAATTAATGAATGTTATCGGCTTGACACACTGTAACATCCTTTATATGAATATTTTTAAGTATTTGGTGAAAATAATAAAAGTAAATTTTGCCTTAATAGCTTGTTAATTTTTTTTTCTAGTTTCCGAAGAATAAATTGTAGTTTGGGAATTATAGTTTTTTTAGGTATGTGCCACGTATGACACAAGGTGCAGTAAAGGATTAAACAAAAGCATTATCGTTTTATAGGGTGAAGAACATACAAAAGAAAACAACTTGGAAATTGCCAGTTAAAGTTGGCAAATGAGATGCGCGTCCATACTATAACAATTTTTATAAATATCCAGATTTTGATAAAATAGCTGTTAAGCTCTGACGCAAAAATGCATGAATGTAAAATATGATGCGATTATACAGGGTGATTCAGCTCGTCGGTGACAAACTTTAAGGATCGATAGAGCATACCTAGACGAACATTTTTGAATAGGGAATGTAGGGTCCCTGACGCGATGGTAAGGCGCTAGGCGCTTTCGAAAATTTGGGTGCCGAAATTCGAAACGTCATAAAAACTAGGGAAATGGTTAGATTTTCTTGCTGTTGCGTCGAAATGATTCTGTATGTTTAGACTTTCTTCAGTACCAATTTGATAAGCGTATCTCTTAAAACATGGATAGGGGGCGTTGCAGACTTTGGAGAGCTAGACAACAACTTTAAGCCCGTTATTTTGATAATTTAACACATGCTCGCCAAAGTTTATACTCTAACTTAAAGTTTGAACTCAAAAGTAGAGCCCTGCAAAAAGCGTAAGAGCCGGAATAAAATGTCAAAGTACAGGGTGGTCGAAACTCGAAGGCTCCTAAGAGATAAAAAAACAGATTTCTTGATTTATGGCATGCATTTTCATGATTCTGTTTGCTGGGGCTCTCTGAAACTCAGTTGAACGGTACAAAAAGAAACATCGATAGGGGGCGCTTTGGGCAAAAAACATAATTCGTTGACATTTCGGACGCTAACTGGAAACGGGGCGCTACGATCAGTTAGTAATAATGAAAACACATTTTCTACCTCTGCTCAACACTTCTGAATAAATTTAGACCAAAAACATCAATGATACTGGAAATTTATTTACAAAAAATAACACTACAGAAGATGCTCGAAATTTCGACCTTGGGCCATGATGCAGGCTTCGCACCTCCGTCGCATTGAGGAGTGTGTGTTTCCAACAATGCCAGGAGTATCTCTGATCTGCCCTGCAGCTGCCACAATGCGCGCCACAAGTTCTTCAGCACTGCTGACAGGTGTATGGTATACCTCGGCCTTCAGGTAACCCCAAAGGAAGAAATCCAAGCAGGTGAGGTCTGGTGATCGGGCAGGCCAGTGAACTGGACCCCCACGCCCGATCCACCGCTGGTCATACCTTGCGTTTAGATGGAGACACACGTCGTTCGTGTAATGGGCCGGAGCTCCATCGTGCTGGAACCACATCTGGCGACGCGAACCTTCGGGTACGTGCGCCTCCTCCAGAAGCTGCGGCAGCACTTGATCCAGGAAAATCAGGTAATTTCCACCTGTCAGCCGTTCAGGTAACAAATAAGGGCCAATGAGGCAATCCCCCAGAATGCCGGCCCACACATTTACTGAGAAACGCTCCTGGGCTGCTCGGCTTCTGGTTTCATGTGGATTTTCATCACACCACACATGACTGTTGTGGGCGTTCCACATTCCCTCCCGGCTGAAGGTGGACTCGTCCGTAAACAAAATGCTGTTTACAAAACGGGGATCCCTGGATCTCATCGCCAAGTACCATCTTGAGAATTCCACTCGAGGGCCAAAATCCTGCTCTCTGAGAAACTGCACCCGCTGGATGTGGTAGGGGTGCAGATTCCGGGAACGTAAGATGCGCCACGCAGTTGCTTGCGAAATGCCAACATGTCTGGCGATATCTCTCGTGCTAAGACCTGGGTTGTCCTCAACCAGGTTAAGCACAGCCTGTTCGTTGTCGGGGGTGCTCACTGATCGCTCCCGTTCAGGCCTGCCTCCGTCGAAAGATCCCGTTGTGGACAACCTCTGGTGTACTCGAGCGAAGAAGGCATGGCAGGGGATTTGCCTGTTGGGGTAACGCTCGGCGTACAACCGCTGAGCGGCTCGTCCATTTCAACCAGCAGCGCCATACGCCAAATGCATGTCAGCCAATTCAGAGTTTGTGTACCGTTCCATCCTACTACCGATCTGCAGACAAGTAACCCGAAGCTTAAGTAGGTACCGCACGTTCAAAAGACGTGTCTGCGCATACAACTACGTCATCTCGCGTTGTCGTCTACGCATTACGTATCTTTTGCATATCGATATGGTACGATATCTTTTGCATAAATCAGCAAAAAGCACCTTATGTAAATTTTATTGCGCGCATTGTGCATGATTGAAACCAGCTATGTTTGTTAAAAAAAAAAAAAACTGCAGTTTTAATAGCTTCTTATGATAAGTAAATTACTCTCTTGTTTTGTTTCTAACTGATCGTAGCGCCCCGTTTCCAGTTAGCGTCCGAAATGTCAACGAATTATGTTTTTTGCCCAAAGCGCCCCCTATCGATGTTTCTTTTTGTACCGTTCAACTGAGTTTCAGAGAGCCCCAGCAAACAGAATCATGAAAATGCATGCCATAAGTCAAGAAATCTGTTTGTTTATCTCTTAGGAGCCTTCGAGTTTCGAGCACCCTGTACTTTGACATTTTATTCCGGCTCTTACGCTTTTTGCAGGGCTCTACTTTTGGGTTCAAACTTTAAGTTAGAGTATAAACTTTGGCGAGCATGTGTTAAATTATCAAAATAACGGGCTTAAAGTTGTTGTCTAGCTCTCCAAAGTCTGCAGCGCCCCCTATCCATGTTTTAAGAGATACGCTTATCAAATTGGTACTGAAGAAAGTCTAAACAAACAGAATCATTTCGACGCAACAAGCAAGAAAATCTAACCATTTCCCTAGTTTTTATGACGTTTCGAATTTCGGCACCCAAATTTTCGAAAGCGCCTAGCGCCTTACCATCGCGTCAGGGACCCTACATTCCCTATTCAAAAATGTTCGTCTAGGTGTGCTCTATCGATCCTTAAAGTTTGTCACCGACGAGCTGAATCACCCTGTATACATTAAATTCAATAATATGAAAAAAATAATACTCCATCTTAAATTCTATGAAATCAATATTACAAACCTAGAAACATAAACTGATACGAAATATCACTGACTATATTACATATAATACGATTTAGCAGAATGAAGAAAGTTTTTATTATTATCATCTTAAATTCTGCTTAAATTTACATAAAATTTGAAGTGACTCGACAAAATTTTGCAACAATTACATAAATGAAATTTCAAACAATTTATTTAGTAGATTTGCGCTGTTTTATGCAAAAAACGAACAGACAAGATGACAATTGCAAATGCGTCATATTTTTATGACTACGACATTTAACATAGACCGTAATGTAAAGGAATAATTTTGCGTGGCTCCGTAAATAAAATAAAAACGTTACATACTTTATTTTAAATAAAGAAAATGTCATAGTAAATCTAAACAAGTTGGAAATTGCACGTGAAACGTAGTAAATGAGGTGCGTTCGTACAATAACGGAGTTTTAAAAATATTCAGATCTTGGTGATATAGTAGAGCATACTCCGGATACAATATAGTATTCTAAATCTTTGTGTTTCTGTAAATATGAAGAAAGTAATTTTTATTGCACCTCAGCAACGTATATCTTATTCATAAAATGTGAAATAGTTGAATATAATTAAAACATGCCCCAAACAATGTTTCCCCGTATAGCATTATGTAGTGGAATACTTTTGTGTGGCCCTGTAATTTAATAATAAAAATTCTTTGCATCACAGATTGTACAGAATGCATATTTTAGTATATACATGATAGACTCATGCCAGTTCTATTATGTTCGAATGAGCGTAACATCATTAAAATGCATTTGAATTTTTTTCCCATTGACCTTAATGTAATGGAATACTTTTGATTGTCCCTATAAATGATCTATGCATCCGACTTTCATAACATTAGAAATGACTCGTAAAAATTACGTAATAATTATATGTTTTAAATTTCAAACGATTAAAATGCATTTGAAACTTTTTTCCCCATTGACTTTGATGTAACGGAATCCTTTTGATTGTCCCTGTAATTGATCTATGCATCCGACTGTCATAAAATTTGAAATGACTCGACAAAATTATGTTATAATTATGTACTTTAAATTTCAAACGATTCGGTCGGGTAGTTTTTGCGTTGTTATTTGCGGACAGACAGACGGACGGACAGACAGACGGACGGACAGACAGACGGACGGACAGACAGACGGACATACAGACAGACGGACAGACGGAAGGACTGAGCTACAACAATAGGTGCTACATATTTACATATTTACGAACGCACCTAAAAACATATATCAATTACAGAGCAAGCCATCTTACATTAACGCAAGCTAAAGCAGAGTCAAACAAACCGAATTTTTAACATTTTCAACTATGTTGTAAAGTGTTAAATCACCTCATAATTTGAAGTTTGATTTTTAAAAAATTATACACAGTAGACGATAGCATATTCAATTTTTTGCACAGCTGTGTATTTTGCCTACCATAAAACGGGGTGAATCGGAACAATTTTCAACTGATATTTTAATTTTAAAATTTTTCTACTAGAAACTTCGGTCTAGTTTTGTTCTTTACTTTTTGAGCAAAAATGAAACATTTTTACTGCTTATATATATATATAGATATTATTTTTTTAGTGATGTTCCAAATCACCCCGCAAATAGGAGTACTAAGGTTAAAAAAAAAAAAAAGTAAAATTTGCATTTTGTTTGTCATTTATACCAGTGTGAATGTAAAACTATTTAATATATTATAATGAGTGTGTTCCTTAATAGATACTTGTAAAACAATACAGAAAATTTCGTGGCATTTCATGTAAAATTTTCGTTTTAGGATGATTTGCAGATAGCAAGCATGTAAAAAAAATCATTTTGAGAAAAAGATAAAAATAACTTTTACTCACAATTGAAAAATTCTAATAACTGTAATTTTAAATGGCTTTAATTTTGGTTATATTTAGATACAGACAGAATTTAATCGGAATTCGGTTTTTAAAAAAACGATTTTAATATTATTACAAAGATAAAAAAAATTAAGACTTTAATTGAAAATTACGTTTTAAAGGTATTCGTAAATGGTATTCCATTTACGAATAAAATAATACTTAACACAAAATAATACTTGTGACCTACGATAATATATTTTAATTAGAAACATACCATAATAATCGAAAGTATTACAAATGACATCTAATATATATATTTTTTAATACAAGCAAATATTTTTGATTTAAAATAACTCTGAAAATGAATGAACAATATAAAAATAAGTCAAAAGGCAGAATGTATTGGATTATTGAACTTTGGATTGTAATTTTTCTTCATGTATTGTTCACTTAAAATGACAGCTGAGAAATCAACAATGATAATTTAAAGATGTACCAACAATTTACTCAAGAAAAAATTAGAAAACTTTTTGTAGATTTTAAAGTCACTCCTTTGTGTTTAATATTTATTGCTGTAGGGTTTTTTTTAATTTATTAAAAATGTTTTACATAAATTGCCTTATTTTATTTGTAAGTTCGGCTTTTATTTTTTGTCCAGATAAGGTGGGATATTTTTTACTGAATTTAATGTCGAGAATATAAAAAAAAGATAGTGTGTTGGCATTGCAGTTTGAAGGCTACGCTACAAAAAATTGTCTATAAAAAAGTAGTCATTTTATAAGACATGGATATTGAATTATTTTTATGAATATCCACAAGGTTCGCACACTCCTTGGAATTTCCAAGCACTCTGGCACCACTATTACAAGTAAGAAAATTTACATGTAGTTTTTAAACCACAACATTCGTAATCCCCACTTTCATTCACAGATTTTACCATACTTTTCTGCAGTGAACACTTCGAAAATATTCTTAAAATTTAGTGGTAGAACTGTGCGAACCCTGATCCAGTATAATCTAAACAAAACGTAATTCGTCGAATAACGAGAAGTTCAAGACTCCGATGCCGAATATTTGCTCATTGGAAGCGATGTACCTCAGTTCTTCTTTCCGCTTGAAATTAATCTAGAGATCTAGGGTTTTCGAAATAAGCAGTTGTAATGTTCGGCGTCAAATTAAAAGAAAAAAGCTTATTGACTAAAGAAGCTTATATTTATTAGTACAGGGATTGAGAAAAGGAATTTGTTAAGTACTTTCAAGGAGAAGATAAGCTTGTTCCATGTTCTGCTATTCCTAGACTGAAGAGCAATTTTTTCATCATCTACGGTAAAAATGAATTGAGTCTGTTTATAGATTCATCAAAAATGAGCCTTAAAATGGTTATTGATCACGACCATATGCACACCAATTGGTAAACTGGTGCATTCAGAATAATGCTAAGAAAAGTTAGCTCACGTTCTTAATAAACTAAAATATGCCAACTTCGGTTGGACCATTTGAGGTGATTTGAAAGTTATATAAACAAATAATACATGCCACATAATAAATATTGGCGACCAACAACGGAGACAAACAAATATAAATATTGTAAATTGCTTTTATTTTTAAAAAGTTTACATTCCAATCAGTACCGTAAAGTGGAGTGAATAGGAACAGCGAGGTGAATCGGAACGAAACTTCCCGGTCATACAAATAAATTCATTATAAATATATGTGATGATATTTTTAGTCGGCAATTTTTTTTATAAGAAGGTAATAGCATTAAGAGTTGGGAAATTTAGTTTCGACATGTTGGTACCACTACTGGGGTATATAAAAAAAAAACCTCTAGAGGATCTTCAAAAACATCATTTTTTCAAGGTCTTCAAAACTTTGTCTGTAACTACAGTATTTGTCCTATTCTAAACCTAAGAGAGGGGATTTTTAAATAACGATAGTCCTGTAAATGATATGATGTATAAAATTCTACTTTTTTTTTTAAACTACATAATGAAAAAATGAAAAATGGCTTACAACATCAGAGGTTTAAGATTTATGAGGTGATTCGGAACACGCTTTCTCTCATGGTTTATTTTTCTATACAGTAATAGTTTCATGTAATATATGAAAACATATGTGTGAATATGTATTGTAACAATATTTTGTTTGTTTTAATTACTTGAAGAGTTTAAAGGTGCCAAGAAATTACTTGATTAAATAAAAAAATTAACGCCTAATCCAACAGACATGGAACACACAATAAAAGAATTTAAAAATAGTACATTAGTTAGAAAAACTGCGCAGAATTATTCTCTGACATCCACAACATTACACAAACATCTCAAAATAAAAAAAAACAATTAAAAAAAGAGAGGAATGCAAACAGTACTAAGGGCTGGGGATGAGGGCGTATTAGTATTCGTAATAATACGTGTAGCGATTAGGGCTACTCGATATTTTCATTTACCCAATGACATCTAGTAAAGGCCCACCACAGAACAGGGCTGAATTTGTATTAAATTCTACTTCTGCAATTCGAATATAATTTCTTAAAAGAAATTTTAGTTTGTCATGATTTTAAAATTGTTTTCCAATTTTTAAAAAGGCATATCTTTACTTGTATATAAAATATAGGCTTCATTCGCACTAACTACGTGTTCCTATTCCTCCCTTATCATTATTAACCGTTTTTATTAACCCTATTAAAGTGTGAATCGGAATAATTAAAATTTATAACATTTGTTCCGATTCACCCCTATCTACGGGGTGAATCGGAACACCATTAAAAAATTAAATAATATATATATAAACAGTAAAAAAGTTTCGTTTTTGCTTACAAAGTAAAGAACAAAACAAAACCGAAGTTTCTAGTAGAAAAATTAAAAAATTAAAAATTTAGTTGTGGCTTTTTTTTAACGTTAAAGTTGAGAAGTGTTCCGATTCACCCCATTTTACGGTATGTTATATAAAAAATACAGTGCATATAGTTTATTTTCTTAAAAAGTCAGCCACAAAATAGCTCAAGTTGAGCTGAAGATACTCATCTCAAAGTTGAAAAGCAGCTTCTCAAAAAACAGTTGAAATAACTCGAGTTTTAACCAATTTAAATGAAGTTGAGCTATTTAAATAACCAATTTAGATCAAGAAGATTTAATCGTTTGAAAAACAACTCTTTTATGATCGAAAAAATTACAGCTCTTTCATGAGAAGCGAAATCAGCTCTTACGTTTTAAGAGTGTGGAATACTGATATGTTTTACATTTCATTTCATTACGCATTTTATTGCAATAAAATATCGAAAAGACATTTTTCGTTACTTGTAAAAATCAGAGATTTTGTAATTGTGTTATAAATGCCTTTTTTAAGTTAATCGTGCATCTAAGCATTCTGCTTTAGAAGAGTGTTAAAACTCTGGAATTATACTATAGATTAGATATTTAAAAAATATATACACTCGGAATGATTATATAAATTTAAGAAAGAATAAGGACACTCAGTGGTTGTTAAAAAAATACAATGACATAAAAAATATACATAGTAATAAAATATATTTAAAATGTACATATATGAAATTATTGATTACTTTTTTTATTTAGTCACTTGATGAGCTCAAAATGGATTAGCTGTATCACATTCTGCTACATTAGTAAATGTAGACCTTGTCGTCATGTCTGACTTTTTGTTTTGTTGGTCGGTTGTATTTGATCAGATAAGGTAATAATTACAGAGATCTGTCGATATGCAATCTCTCCGTAATTTTTAATTCCTCTTATTTCTCAATGAATTTCACAAACTAAAGCCAATTGATAGAAATTTTGGAGTATAAGAACAACATACGCCGCAATTTAGGTAAGTGCTTACATTAGTGGGCGATTTAAGTACATTTATTTAATTATTCTTAAGGTATTTGTAAATTCTAAAAGAGTATATAAACACACATGTATATATACAGGGTGATTCAGCTCGTCGGTGACAAACTTTAAGGATCGATAGAGCACACCTAGACGAACATTTTTGAATAGGGAATGTAGGGTCCCTGACGCGATGGTAAGGCGCTAGGCGCTTTCGAAAATTTGGGTGCCGAAATTCGAAACGTCATAAAAACTAGGGAAATGGTTAGATTTTCTTGCTTGTTGCGTCGAAATGATTCTGTTTGTTTAGACTTTCTTCAGTAGCAATTTGATAAGCGTATCTCTTAAAACATGGATAGGGGGCGCTGCAGACTTTGGAGAGCTAGACAACAACTTTAAGCCCGTTATTTTGATAATTTAACACATGCTCGCCAAAGTTTATACTCTAACTTAAAGTTAGAACCCAAAAGTAGAGCCCTGCAAAAAGCGTAAGAGCCGGAATAAAATGTCAAAGTACAGGGTGGTCGAAACTCGAAGGCTCCTAAGAGATAAACAAACAGATTTCTTGACTTATGGCATGCATTTTCATGATTCTGTTTGCTGGGGCTCTCTGAAACTCAGTTGAACGGTACAAAAAGAAACATCGATAGGGGGCGCTTTGGGCAAAAAACATAATTCGTTGACATTTCGGACGCTAACTGGAAACGGGGCGCTACGATCAGTTAGTAATAATGAAAACACATTTTCTACCTCTGCTCAACACTTCTGAATAAATTTAGACCAAAAACATCAATGATACTGGAAATTTATTTACAAAAAATAACACTACAGAAGATGCTCGAAATTTCGACCTTGGGCCATGATGCAGGCTTCGCACCTCCGTCGCATTGAGGAGTGTGTGTTTCCAACAATGCCAGGAGTATCTCTGATCTGCCCTGCAGCTGCCACAATGCGCGCCACAAGTTCTTCAGCACTGCTGACAGGAGTATGGTATACCTCGGCCTTTAGGTAACCCCAAAGGAAGAAATCCAAGCAGGTGAGGTCTGGTGATCGGGCAGGCCAGTGAACTGGACCCCCACGCCCGATCCACCGCTGGTCATACCTTGCGTTTAGATGGAGACACACGTCGTTCGTGTAATGGGCCGGAGCTCCATCGTGCTGGAACCACATCTGGCGACGCGAACCTTCGGGTACGTGCGCCTCCTCCAGAAGCTGCGGCAGCACTTGATCCAGGAAAATCAGGTAATTTCCACCTGTCAGCCGTTCAGGTAACAAATAAGGGCCAATGAGGCAATCCCCCAGAGTGCCGGCCCACACATTTACTGAGAAATGCTCCTGGGCTGCTCGGCTTCTGGTTTCATGTGGATTTTCATCACACCACACATGACTGTTGTGGGCGTTCCACATTCCCTCCCGGCTGAAGGTGGACTCGTCCGTAAACAAAATGCTGTTTACAAAACGGGGATCCCTGGATCTCATCGCCAAGTACCATCTTGAGAATTCCACTCGAGGGCCAAAATCCTGCTCTCTGAGCAACTGCACCCGCTGGATGTGGTAGGGGTGCAGATTCCGGGAACGTAAGATGCGCCACGCAGTTGCTTGTGAAATGCCAACATGTCTGGCGATATCTCTCGTGCTAAGACCTTGGTTGTCCTCAACCAGGTTAAGCACAGCCTCTTCGTTGTCGGGGGTGCTCACTGATCGCTCCCGTTCAGGCCTGCCTCCGTCGAAAGATCCCGTTGTGGACAACCTCTGGTGTACTCGAGCGAAGAAGGCATGGCAGGGGATTTGCCTGTTGGGGTAACGCTCGGCGTACAACCGCTGAGCGGCTCGTCCATTACAACCAGCAGCGCCATATGCCAAATGCATGTCAGCCAATTCAGAGTTTGTGTACCGTTCCATCCTACTACCGATCTGCAGAAAAGTAACCCGAAGCTTAAGTAGGTACCGCACGTTCAAAAGACGTGTCTTCGCATACAACTACGTCATCTCGCGTTGTCGTCTACGCATTACGTATCTTTTGCATATCGATATGGTACGATATCTTTTGCATAAATCAGCAAAAAGCACCTTATGTAAATTTTATTGCGCGCATTGTGCATGATTGAAACCAGCTATGTTTGTTAAAAAAAAAAAAAAAACTGCAGTTTTAATAGCTTCTTATGATAAGTAAATTACTCTCTTGTTTTGTTTCTAACTGATCGTAGCGCCCCGTTTCCAGTTAGCGTCCGAAATGTCAACGAATTATGTTTTTTGCCCAAAGCGCCCCCTATCGATGTTTCTTTTTGTACCGTTCAACTGAGTTTCAGAGAGCCCCAGCAAACAGAATCATGAAAATGCATGCCATAAGTCAAGAAATCTGTTTGTTTATCTCTTAGGAGCCTTCGAGTTTCGAGCACCCTGTACTTTGACATTTTATTCCGGCTCTTACGCTTTTTGCAGGGCTCTACTTTTGGGTTCAAACTTTAAGTTAGAGTATAAACTTTGGCGAGCATGTGTTAAATTATCAAAATAACGGGCTTAAAGTTGTTGTCTAGCTCTCCAAAGTCTGCAGCGCCCCCTATCCATGTTTTAAGAGATACGCTTATCAAATTGGTACTGAAGAAAGTCTAAACAAACAGAATCATTTCGACGCAACAAGCAAGAAAATCTAACCATTTCCCTAGTTTTTATGACGTTTCGAATTTCGGCACCCAAATTTTCGAAAGCGCCTAGCGCCTTACCATCGCGTCAGGGACCCTACATTCCCTATTCAAAAATGTTCGTCTAGGTGTGCTCTATCGATCCTTAAAGTTTGTCACCGACGAGCTGAATCACCCTGTATATATATATATATATATATATATATATATATATATTAATATATATATATGTGTGTGTGTGTGTGTGTTTATTAAAATGATACAATGGAACTAAAAATGCATCTGGTAAAAATCGCTTTTGATTTGGGTTTCCGTATACTTTTGCACAGGAGTAGGCCAGATGGTTATGTCTAGAAGAAATTCGACTAAATCCAAAATGAAACATTTGAATTGGGGACTCTCATTCAGGACTTTTGATTTTGGGGATCTATTACAAAATCAGGAACACACTCAGTAGAAAATTTGCTCAATCTACTTGTTAATAAAAAGATCATTTATCCATCTCTAGGCGGAAATTTGAGTTTCAGATATTCTGTACCTTTATTATACCTAATATTTTTATCGAAAATGAAGATGTTATTAAGTACAGTGTACAGGTAGCATACATATTATTAAGTACAATGACAAGATTACTGAAGTTGAACTTTCAAGGAGAAGATAAGCTTGTTCCATGTTCTGCTATTCCTAGACTAAAGAGCAATTTTTTCATCATCTACGGTAAAAATGAATTGAGTCTGTTTATCGATTCATCAAAAAGGAGCCTTAAAATGGTTATTGATCACGGAAGACCATATGCATACCAATTGGTAAACTGGTGCATTCAGAATAATGCTAAGAAAAGTTAGCTCACGTTCTTAATAAACTAAAATATGCCAACTTCGGTTGGACCATTTGAGGTGATTTGAAAGTTATATAAACAAATAATACATGCCGCATAATAAATATTGGCGACCAACAACGGAGACAAACAAATATAAATATTGTAAATTGCTTTTATTTTTAAAAAGTTTACATTCCAATCAGTACCGTAAAATGGAGTGAATAGGAACAGCGAGGTGAATCGGAACGAAACTTCCCGGTCATACAAATAAATTCATTATAAATATATGTGATGATATTTTTAGTCGGCAATTTTTTTTATAAGAAGGTAATAACATTAAGAGTTGGGAAATTTAGTTTCGACATGTTGGTAATACTACTGGGGTATATAAAAAAAAACTTCAAGAGGATCTTCAAAAACATCATTTTTTCCAGGTCTTCAAAACTTTGTCTGTAACTACAGTATTTTTCCTATTCTAAACCTAAGAGAGGAGATTTTTAAATAACGATAGTCCTGTAAATGATATGATGTATTAAATTCTACTTTTTTCTAAACTACATAATGAAAAAATGAAAAATGGCTTATAACATCAGAGGTTTAAGATTTATGGGGTGAATCGGAACACGCTTTCTCTCATGGTTTATTCTTCTATACAGTAATAGTTTCATGTAATATATGAAAACATATGTGTGAATATGTATTGTAACAATATTTTGTTTGTTTTAATTACTTGAAGAGTTTAAAGGTGCCAAGAAATTACTTGGTTAAATAAAAAAATTAACGCCTAATCCAACAAACATGGAACACACAATAAAAGAATTTAAAAATAGTACATTAGTTAGAAAAACTGCGCAAAATTATTCTCTGACATCCACAACATTACACAAACATCTCAAAATAAAAAAACCAATTAAAAAAAGAGAGGAATGCAAACAGTACTAAGGGCTGGGGATGAGGGCGTATTAGTATTCGTAATAATACATGTAGCGATTAGGGCTACTCGATATTTTCATTTACCCAATGACTACTAGTAAAGGCCCACCACAGAACAGGGCTGAATTTGTATTAAATTCTACTTCTGCAATTCGAATATAATTTCTTAAAAGAAATTTTAGTTTGTCATGATTTTAAAATGTTTTCCAATTTTTAAAAAGGCATATCTTTACTTGTATATAAAATATAGGCTTCATTCGCACTAACTACGTGTTCCTATTCCTCCCTTATCATTATTAACCGTTTTTATTAACCCTATTAAAGTGTGAATCGGAATAATTAAAATTTATAACATTTGTTCCGATTCACCCCTATCTACGGGGTGAATCGGAACACCATTAAAAAATTAAATAATATATATATAAACAGTAAAAAAGTTTCGTTTTTGCTTACAAAGTAAAGAACAAAACAAGACCGAAGTTTCCAGTAGAAAAATTAAAAAATTAAAAATTTAGTTGTGGCTTTTTTTTAACGTTAAAGTTGAGAAGTGTTCCGATTCACCCCATTTTACGGTATGTTATATAAAAATTACAGTGCATATAGTTTATTTTCTTAAAAAGTCAGCCACAAAATACTTCAAGTTGAGCTGAAGATACTCATCTCAATGTTGAAAGGCAGCTTCTCAAAAAAGAGTTGAAATAACTCGAGTTTTAACCAATTTAAATGAAGTTGAGCTATTTAAATAACCAATTTAGATCAAGAAGATTTAATCGTTTGAAAAACAACTCTTTTATGATCGAAAAAATTACAGCTCTTTCATGAAAAGCGAAATCAGCTCTTACGTTTTAAGAGTGCAGAATACTGATATGTTTTACATTTCATTTCATTACGCATTTTATTGCAATAAAATATCGAAAAGACATTTTTCGTTACTTGTAAAAATCAGAGATTTTGTAATTGTGTTATAAATGCCTTTTTTAAGTTAATCGTATAGTGACATATACGAGAGCAGTCTGAAAGTATATTTACCCAGTCGAGTGTAGTCAGAGTTGTGTACGAAAGTCGAAAAAAAAGAATAAGATATCAAAGATAAAATATACATTTATTTTTTTCACATAATTGAAAAGTACATTAAGCCATTTGTAATATCACTTGATAAGATTCTAAAAGGCCCTCCAGGAAAAACTTAGGACTTTGCATACGGGATAAACGTTTAAAGGTTTGTCGATATGCAAATCCTGTTATTTTCCTAGTGGCTTTTTGTAGCTTATAGAGCGGCATGACAAATTTCTCATCGTGCTTGGTACTTATGTTGTCATATAAAGATTTACCGTATCTTCCATGTTTCAAAATTTTGTTTGACTTTCGTTCCCACCTCTCTCCGCAGACGCCAGGGGAAACTTATTTTTTGACTTTCCCTCGTAATATTGATTTCCCCATATAGAAACTGAAGAAAGTATATATATATATATATTTAATTTAACTTTTTCCAATAAAATTAGACTTAGTCTCGCAGTGCATTCTGCTTTAGAAGAGTGTTAAAACTCTGGAATTATACTATAGATCAGATATTTAACCACTTTACCGCCTTCCCCGAGATAACTCGGGGTTAAAGGCATTATTTTCCCATACTTTTCGCCGGTGAAGTGGTTAAAAAATATATACACTCGGAATGATTATATAAATTTAAGAAAGAATAAGGACACTCAGTGGTTGTTAAAAAAATACATTGACATAAAAAATATATATAGTAATAAAATATATTTAAAATGTACATATATGAAATTATTGATTACTTTTTTTTATTTAGTCACTTGATGAGCTCAAAATGGATTGGCTGTTTCACATTCTGCTACATTAGTAAATGTAGACCTTGTCGTCATGTCTAACTTTTTGTTTTGTTGGCCGGTTGTATTTGATCAGATAAGGTAATAATTACAGAGATCTGTCGATATGCAATCTCTCCGTAATTTTCAATTCCTCTTATTTGTCAATGAATTTCACAAACTAAAGCCAATTGATAGAAATTTTGGAGTAAAAGAAGAACATACGCTGCAATTTAGGTAAGTGCTTACTTTAGTGGGCGATTTAAGTACATTTATTTAATTATTCTTAAGGTATTTGTAAATTCAAAAAGAGTATATAAACACACATGTATATATATATATATGTGTGTGTGTGTGTGTGTGTGTGCGTGTATTAAAATGATATAATGGAACTAAAAATGCATCTGGCAAAAATCGCTTTTGATCTGGGTTTCCGTATACTTTTGCACAGGAGTAGGCCAGATGGTTATGTCTAGAAGAAATTCGACTAAATCCAAAATGAAACATTTGAATTCGGGACTCTCATTCAGGACTTTTGATTCGGGGGATCTATTACATAATCAGGAACAAACTCAGTAGAAAATTTTCTCAATCTACTTGTTAATAAAAAGATCATTTATCCATCTCTAGGCGGAAATTTGAGTTTCAGATATTCTGTAACTTTATTATAGTTAATATTTTTATCGAAAATGAAGATGTTATTAAGTACAGTGTACATGTAGCATACATATTATTAAGTATAGTGACAATTATACTGAAGTTGAACATGGCCGCCTTAGTGGATACCAGATGTTTCAAAATATAGCTCCAAACAAAACTTCGAGATATGAAAAGCCTGAAAATCTTCCTCTGTCCGTTCCTGCTTAGTATCTCGTCTCGTCTGGCTGCGCATGCATGTTTAGTTTACTCTAGCGTAAAGTTACAATCATACCACTTGACTTCTCTGCTCCAATCATAATCCCTTTAAAAAGAATTTATTAACAAATACAATTGATTAATCTTGAGGTGATTTAAGTTCCGTAACGCGAACAGTTCTTTCTAGAATTTATCATACCCTCGAAACAGATCCAAAATGTGTAAATAAAAAATGGACTCTGAACTCGAGAGTGCAGCTAAAAATAGATTTTAGATTATTATACGATAATTTTAACAGAAAAGAATAAATAAGCTTTTTTTGTGAAAAAACAATTAGAATGTTAAAGTGTTTAAATATTGTTATAGACACTGTGATATTTTAATAATAGAAAAATTTTAAATAGTTCAATTTGTTTAGGCTTACGTCAGACGACCGATTTTTTCGACGCTTTGGTTTTCGAACGAAAATAAACATCTGCGCTGCGTTCATTCACACGAGCGTTGCCTTTCCTTCAAAATATGCAGACGATATTGTTTCTAGTCATAGTAGAAAGCTTTCAATTCGATGTTTTTAATTTAAATAAGATGGATCTTTGGAAGGTAATAAAATATTCTGTAATTTTAATTAATTATTCAAGAAATTGGAAAAAACTGTACATACACAGAGGGTACTGGATTTATCGTATGATAAGTGATAGATTATTTACCGGGCATTTCTATTTAAAATATCCAAAATTGCATTAATTGCTTTTTAATACATCTAATGTTAAATGAAAAATCCACCATATTTTACAATATACATGACATCAGGTATTATTAAACTGATGACAAATTTATGATGATTCATTTAGATAATATATCATATTCATTATTATTAATAATTAAATAAATAAATAATAATTAAATTGATTAAAAAAAAGTTGTTACAGTACATCACAGAAAAAAAAACTTAGTTGTATGAATGAAAAATAGGACCGACAAATTTCCAAAATGTGAAATTTTCGTTACATTAGTCATGAAGCACGTGGGATCACCTCGTAAGCAAAAACTAGATTTTTTTTCCCTCTTTTGGGGCTGCACATGCATACATAGCCTTATATATGGGTGATTCTCAAAATAGGTGACAATTTCAAAAGTGAAATCTTAAAAAAATTACTGTTAGCAAAATTTCTGAAAAAAATAGGTGTTGTTAATATAGTATTAAGTATATTTTACGTGTAGTCAGCAGAGCTAAATATTTAAAAATTGACTTAAAAAAATAATTAGTATTTTTTGAGCCATGCTAATAACAAAACAAATTGCATGGAATATATATATTAAGAAATTTTTATTTTCTTCCTGTTTAAATAATTTTTTCTATATTTATTAGTCTTCCTTTTCAGCAAATGGTTTCCATTTTTACATATATACATATAAGGAGAATAAAAACATTACCAAAGTGTAAACTTTGTTTACATGAGCAACATTCTGACACTAACAATGTAAGAAGCTGTTTTAGTGATTTTCTGAGAGCTTTAATGCATATTTTAGGAATAATAAATGTAATACCTAAATTTATATGCAAAATTAAACTTTATAAAGGATACAATATAAGCACTGGTTACATTTATGCACATAGGAGTCTTTAGCATGGACAGAAAGACCATGCTAATGACACTGATATTTGTCCATGCTAATGACAAATTTTAATTTAAATAAGATTATGAGCCATAATATAATCACAATGCAATAGTCCTTTCTGGGGCTTTTTAAAACACAAAAGTTCTATACAAATAAGTTAAATAAAAATTTTAACTATAAAATAAACATGAAAATTATTATCCATTCTAATGACATGCAATTGAAGTACGCCCCTAATATTCAACTTATATTCTTAAAATATAATACATGCTTCTATTTTACGGCTGGGATAAAATGGCTACTTGTTGCCATGGAGAAACGTTATAATTTCAAACTATTGTCATATGTGAAAATGAAATTTTGATTAATAACCAGCTGTTATAGTATGATCTTGTTTTGAAAATAGAATATGGAGGACAAACTTTAATTCTTTTTTTATATACTATAATTTTATTTTTAAAAAGAAATTTATTGGATAAATCCTCTCCTTGATTAATTTAAAGAAAGAATAACATTTGTTTTATTTTATAAACATGATATTAACTCTTGAAAAATGCTAGTATACACAAGGCACAGCTGCTGTGGACATCCATGCTAATGACATTTTGAACATTTATTCTGTTATTTTAATGTGTTTTTAACTAAAAAATGAGTAATTCTTGTGTGCAAATAATGAATAATATTAATACAAACATATCTAAATATAAAAACATGACAGAAAACCTCTCAATTTTTTTTGTATGCCGAAAGACATAAATTGTCCCCTATTTTGAGAATCACCCATATATTTATAATTTTTTTTTTTTTTTTGGTAATTTTGGACTTCCTCCTCCCGTACGATATCATACGCTATCATTTCTCGAACAACATCTCCCTTCGTAATATTATCTTTATTAATGTCTGAAAACTCCTTTGATTTTTTGGAATTTTTCTTTTGTTTGGAGCGGTACACAAACGTGGTTACGTTTATTTTTCGCATACTTCATTGATTCAGATGAAGAGAGCCAGTAAAATATTACTTTATTTATGAACTAACTTTATATAGAACAACACTTAAAAGAAATAATTAATATTCAAAAGTATTTTAAAATAGCTTTTTTTCACATAATACCTTTAACAGTAATAATGTCTTTTAAGAATTGTTCTCGTACCAGGCGGAGCAGGCAGAACTTCCGAAAGCAGGCACAACAAAAGAGGCGGGCAATATTCTTCTTCTTTTATTTACTAATAAACACAAGTATAGTTTTAAAACGTAACTTCGCATATTTTTCTTCAACAGCGAATCAATATATAAATACACGTATGACAGTGGAATAGTAATGCTAAACGTTTGAGTATTCCATCTTTTGGAAATAAATAATCTTATGTTCATTTCATGATTTTAATAACATTGTATTTGCATAAAAATAGACAACAGTTAAATAAAGATAACATACTATTTTGATGTAAATATTAAGTTACAAATAAAAAGATAATTTTTTATTGGGTCAAAAATAAGATCAAAATACAAATCACCATTCCCCTACGCATAGCTATCAATATCACGTGCCATATTCTCATACCCCTGAAAAATGATAGCTTTATATGTGCATATTCCTTTTCTATCTTGTCAGCCCTGCTTCTGTTTTTCAATAATAAAGCACGTTTTAATATAGCGAAGAGCGTTTCATATTTTCAATTATTATTCATTTTAAAAATGTATTTCAAAATTTAATAAATATAATTGACATTAACATTGTGTAAACTTTATCAAGCCTGATAAAACATACAATATTAAAAGTTAAATTGAATAAAAAAATTCTTTCCATGTTACTTACGAATAAAAAAAGGTTCAGAAATCATATATTGATAATTTTGAAAGATGAAACATTTCCAAATTTGTCGCCATATGTAAATAGTCTTTTGATGTTTTACTTGAGAATATTTATTTTGCTCCCACACAAAATCTGACCAAAAAAAAAGGTAGTAATAAAAAAGAAGGAAAATAAAAAATAAATAAATAAAAAAGATACTGTCCAGTTAAATTAATGACATTGAACTCACAGGGTACGCATACTAATTGCACATTAGAGCCTTATATTTTCAAGGGATTATTCCGTTCGAAAAACAAATTAAGGAGTTTAAACAGCTCCCCCCATTTCCCCTTTTTATACTTAATCATTGAACCCCCTTAAACTAATCAGGGACATACTTTACCATATAAAAAAATATATCAAAAATTCAGAGCAAATCCAAAAATTTTTATTAAAAACCCATTCATATAATTTAAGAGGAGTTATTCTCCTCTTTTATACTTAACAATTATACTTCCAAAACTATTCAGAGATTCGCCTTATCAGAAAAAAATATACATCCAAAATTAAAAGCAGTTTTGACAGTTCTGCATAAAAACCGGTTTATAAAATTTAAGGGGGTGGGTAATAGCAAGTACTTCTTAAACAACAACATAAAAAAAGAACCCCAGAGGGAAGCATCTTATCACTATGAATGTGTATTTAAAAATTGAAGCAAATCAGTTAATTCTGCAAGAAAAAAAAACATTTAAATAAATTAAGAGAGCATTCGCACCGATCACCCCATTTTTACTTACCCAATGAATTTCAAAACCTACCCGGGTAACGCCTTATCAGAATGAACCTATATTCAAAATTTGAAGCAATTTGGTATATTCTGCGGGAAAACCCTATTAAACTTAATTAAAGGGGGTTACTTCCAATTCCTCTTAGACTTATCCAATGAACTCGCAAAACAAATTATGACGGTGCCCTCATCAGAATGATCCTGCGTCTAATATTTGAATGAAATCTGATAAATTCTGCATGAAAAACACATTTATATAAATCAAGGAGAAGGGCATTAGCTCCCCCCCATCGTTCTCCCTCTTTATACTTAGCCAATGAGCACCTAATAGTAATCATGGAGGCGCCTCATCAGAATGATCCTATGTCTAAATTTTTAACGAAAACTGATAATTCTGCATGAAAAACCCATTGATTAAGGAGAGGAACATTAGCCTCCGTTTCTCCTGTTCATACTTATCCAATGAACATCTAATCTAATCACGGAGGCGTCTCATCAGAATGATCCTATATCTTAATTTTGCACGAAAATTAATAATTCTGCATGAATACCTTAAACAATCATAAAGTGATTTTTGTTTCGACTTTTTATTAATGTTTTAAAACTAAGAATAACTAAGTAGAACTGCATTTGGTTTCGCATAAAAACGTCATTCAATGCAGAAAACGAGAAAATCAAAAGATTATCGAGCCGCTGAAAACTAATTACGTGTTGAAAGGCGATCACGAAAAAGGAAGCAATTTAATGTTGAACCAATTAATTGTAAAACATCATGTCTCAAGGGCGACTAATCCACTAGCCATGGCGTATCACAATCGGTCGGTTCTAACTAGGGAAATTTGAGTGCCAATAGTGATTCTAACAAGCCGGAAAATGTTACAGCTATAACTCTTGATTTTCCACCACTTAAAAAGAAAACTAAAAAACAATCGGCTTGGGAAAACCTTTAAAAAACTTTTTCGATTCAATGTCTCATGGACCCATTTACAGATGCATGTGCTGCGATCGACTTTGGTTTAAAACCTCCATCACCAATATTCTGCTCTGTAAAATTAAACAGTATATTCCAAAGTCTTACATGTATAACAGCATATGCCAAAGCTGTATTTTAATAATGATTACTTTTGCACCAACAATGTTACATAGTTTGAAATGTTTCTTTCGTCACCAACTTTTATGCTTGGAGACAACGGAGTGATGTAACTTAAACGAACAGTACCTTCAAATTGCAGCATGTATAAAGTCATTTATAGCAGTGGCACGGATAATACACAATAAAACAACTAGTATTTAGCTTAAAATGATAGATGAAAGTTTCGAGTGAAACATTTTTCAAATGGTTGGTGTAATTACTTAAATTACAATTTTTTTTTTTTTTTTTTTTTTTTTTTTTTTGTGTGAAATAAACAAAGTTAACTTACTTTTTTAGTTCATTGCGTAATTTCGGGCACTTTATTAGATGGACGCATACAAAACTTTTTTTTCTAATCGGAGGCGAAACTGAATTCCGCAATGGCAGAATTTACATTCAACTTGTTTTGTACTTTTTTTCAAGTTACCTTCAAATATGTCCAACCTAATGTCTGAATAATTGAATGTTCATTTTTTTCATAATTCAGAATCATTTATCGTAATGTGGTTCTAACAAACTAAGTATTTATCATCTCTAATGAATTATGTATGAAGTGCAAATGAATTGTCAGGTTTTACTCTGTCATTCCTAGTAATTAATAGGATGTCAAAGAAAAGATAAAAACGATTTTTAAATTTTGAAATGAAATGGTGTTGAAGCGAAATAATAAGCATTTAAATTCAGATAAATTGGAGCTTAGAATGGCTTTAATTTTCTAAATAAAATTATTTTACTTAACACTTTAACAACTATGGAAAGCTGTGTTATTATATTTTGCTTTATTGCTTTCATATTTTAAATTCTCGCTTTGATATTCAAGACATACAGAAAAAAATGAAAGAAATAAACATAAGTAAAATATCATGCACACAATTAATATCCTTTTTTAACATGTATTTAACAAAATAAAATTATATTACGAAAGTTTAAAATCTAAATAGTCATGTGTCTCATTTAAACTTACTTTCTACATTATAAACAAAATTTCGAACTCTTAACCCACGAAGACGCGCGTGGTTATTTCATTTCAGTGTAAAAAGCACCCCCTAACGGGAAAAATGGGTCAATCTAACAATACCTGTTTCCAAGGTAGTTCGATTTTTGTCCTTTATAATGATGATTTGTTAGTAGCTGTACATTTTAAATCGAGAAACTTGATTTCCGGGCGTCGTTCCAGTGCGCGTACTCGCATTTATGTTTTTATTCATACGCATTTTGTAAGAAATTCACTCTACTTCATCATTTGAACTATAAAGAGGAAATGAAACTTTGGAAGCATTGATTGCTGAAGTTTCAAGAGATGAAGAATCGATAAATGAAATACAGATGAAGAGCAGTTTAGTTCCCATAAAACATCTTCAGAAGAAAAGTTTGATTTAGATTATTTATAAGATGCCAATTTCAGAAGGACGAAGTATTACGATTTGTCCGTAATTATTATGGAAACGCATCAAAAGTTAATGCGTTATGGGCTTCGCATAAAATAATCTTGAATTTCATCAAAGAATCGCTTGAAAAAATGATTTTTTGATATACGATCACGGAAAAAACACAAAATTTCTTCAAAAGATAGCGTAAAAATACGCGTATTTCGTCAGTGTCGCAAAAAAGCACAAATTTAGTCAAAAGATAGTGAAATTGCTCCAAACGATTGCGGAAAAGCATAAAATTAATCCACACATCGCGTAAAAAAGTGAATTTTATCCATGGCTTGCGTAAAACAGGCTAATTTTGTCAAAGATTCGCGTAAAAGCAAGAATTTAGTCAAAATTTTACGAAAAACGCGCTTATTTTGTCAAATAAAACGCGAAAAAAAAACGCACATTTCGTCTAAAGATCGCGAAAACCGCTCACATTTCGTCAAAAGATTGCAAAAAACGCTCACATTTCGTTAAAAGATCGCGTAAAACACCGACATTTAGTCAACAAATCGTGAAAACGCACGAATTTTGTCAAGAGATCGCAAAGACACGCAAATTTTGCCGAGAGACCGCAGAAAAAAGCAAGAATTAACATTTGAAAATTGTGCCCCACCTCTCAAACCTTCTCTGAATTCTGGTTACTGATAACATTTATTGAAATTTGGCACCTCTAGCATTTCAGTGAGATATTCTTTGGAAAAACTGGAAAAAAAGAAATGGAACAAGCAAAAACCGCGTCAAAATATGAAAACACTCCCACATAACACCCTTACGAAATTACCTGGAAATGCTGAAGTAGCTAAAATTGAATTCTCCCACATTGACTTCTGGGTATCATTGAGCGATAACAACATATTATCAAATATTCTTAGTTACACAAATATTTATATTGAAAAAAATGATAGTTTTCAGATAGATCGATATTCTAGACCACACAGTTTAATTTAAATAAATGCATTAGTTGGTCTTCTCTGTTTTTAACATCTTAAACTAATTTTTTAATAATTTTACATGCTTTTTTCATATATGTTTTCTCTATATTCTTAATAATACTGTGTAAATTATGGCAGCAAAAACTTTTTGTTAATCAAGAGTAATTAAATGATTTTTAAAAAAAAGTGTTTAAGGGCCTCCGAGGCCCACCGCGAGAACTCGTGTCACTATTAAGAGTGTGCGTTCTCCGGGTTTAGATGTGAAATATAAAATTTTATATGTGTGTGTAACAAAAATGCAATACAATTTTTTAGGGGGAAATCAATTATTGATTTTTTAAGATATCCGATATCTTCATGAATGACGTTTAACAATCTCTGCAGTCTTCATAATCCAAAAAACAAATTGATTAATGTGCAATGTGTACACGAGACTTTCACAAAAATTTATAAGAATGATTTTAAAAAGTTGACTTATAAGCATATAAGACATTAAAAAAATACACATGAAATATATTTATAACTCTCCAGTGTAGTATATTTTCGTTAAGAGAATAAAAGCTCGTTTTTCTGTTTATTTTTTTAAATGAATGCTTTAATATTCAGAATGGTAAATAAACATATGGAAAATATTGTTTAGGAATCGCTTAAGAAGTTATTGTTAAATACATTGAACTAAGTCATCTATAAGATGTAATTTATAATGAACAAATATCATCTCGTATTGCACTGGCCTGCAGTATCGATTTCAAGACTGTTCGTACATTTAAGTGAAAAAACTTCTTTAAAACACCATAAAATAAATTAGTTGTGCAAGGTTTTTCGAAAGAACTTAATCTTTCTTCGTCAGGCGCTAAAAAGACATAGGTCTACTATGGGTGTGGCGGCACGACTGATTCGAAAAGGCGGGAAAGGGAGAAACCTGAAGGAACAGGCAATAAGGAGATAGAAGGCAACAGCAAATCACGGAAGAGCATAATCAAAACGTACGAGAGATAAAATGAAGGAGGGGAAGAAAAAAGAAAAAATGGTAATAAAAGGAAAAAAATAAGTAAAAAATATTAATTAAAAGCACAGATTATTGTGAATGTAAATACTTACACAAAAATAATAATAACAATAACAATTAGTAATAAAAAAAATATTAGTTTACAGTTACAAACACACATACATACATGTAAAAATTGTATATATAATTAATACAAAAAAAAACCCCTCTGATTAGGAGGCAATGCTGAAAAGGTTTTTCCAGGCAACTGAGAGCGTCTTACTATCAGATTTATCATTAAAAATAATTTCACGATTAAGGTAAATATCTAAATTTTCAAGAAAATCTAACTCAGAGGTAATATTGGCATTAAAGGTAATTTTAGCAGTTTGAAAATTGAAACAACGGCCCGAATTCCAAGAATGTTTAAAAACAGAAGATTTAGAAATTTCTTCATTACACTGAGAAAAAAATATGGTTCTGGCATATAGAATCTAAGTAATGGCTCTAGAAAAAATAGTTCCATGTCATCCCTATAAATTTTAGTTCCATTTCTTATAGAGTTCCAGAGTCTCTTACTAGAATTTAAGCGCGTTTTCCTATATTTTTGTTGTCAAATTTATCTAAAAATCTCTTCAAATAGATGCGAACACAATAGATGTGATTTAGTAACTAGAATTATAGCTTAAGAAACCATTCCTAAAATCAAGCGATAATTTCTCGCTACTGAAACGGTTCAATGTCGTTTCGTCTCCAAGAAAACAAGGGACTAGAAATGTTAAGTCATTTCGCCAATTCAGCTTAGTTGTTTACCCTACTCGCATAGTTTGAACATCTATATTTCTAGTTTAGAGATTCAGAAAGGGACTAACTATTCATTCTAGTTGAAGGCGGCATATTTTTTTTTCTCAGTGTAATAACATACCAAGAGTTTTCTTTTAAGCATTTTTCGATATTTCTTTTAGTTTGACCAATATAAGATAAATGACAGCCATTACAAGAAACATTATAAATACCCCATTTTTGGAGGTCAGGGACAGGAGATTTCATGGAAGGTAACTTAAATTTATTGACAGGTTTAAAGATAACTTTAAAATTGAATCGTCTTAAAACTTTAGCTAATTTATAATATAAAGTTGGGTAAAAGGGAAGGACGACCAAATCATCAGGTTTATTTTTATCATAATTAGAAAGAGTGGATTTCTTATGCGGTCTATTGAATTTGTTCGCGGCAATATTAACGATAGAAGGATTGAATCATCTTTTAGCAGCAACAGAATTTAAGTAATTCAGTTCATCCTTAAGGGATGCAAAGTCGGAAGACATTTTGAGTGCGCGATATCCATATGTATAAAAAACACCGATCTCTTGGTTGACAGGCTGATTTGAAAGAAATCCTCTCTCAAAAAATGGTTAAAATTTATAAATGTTTTGAGGAAAAATATAAATTTACGTATCACTCTAAAATAAATGTTTGGTGCTATAGCACATTTATATTTTTTTTTCTTTAAATAGAAAATAAATATGCTTGAAAATAATTACAAATCTAATTTACAAATAGATTATACTTAAAAATTATGGGCGCCCAAAAGCCTTTTCATAAAAAGAATACCGTACAAAATAAGATATAATAGAACCAGAATACGCAGTGTAATTAGACAAATTACATTTAGATATTAAAATGCATTTTAAAAGGTAAATGTCCATTATATAAAAATAGCAGATATCACAAACTTGCTTTGTTAAGTCTGTTTAAAATATAATACATTTTTAAAAATATATGTATGATGTTGCATCTTTAATCATTATTATATATTTTTTATTAATGCCAAAGGAATACTTCGCACCGTAGAATTTACTTTAAACGTACTATCTTAGATCGATTTACAAAATTAAATATGGTATTATAAAACTATTAATTACTTCATCTTGTTTTAACTTTTTCATAATATAACAAGATTTATATTATAATACTACACTGTCATTAAACAGAAATGAGGAAATATACATTTATACATCTATTTAAATTATAGATTTACTGTACAGTAGTTACTATACACCAGTTAAAGTAACATTTTACCTAAAACGTAAAATCCTAAATTAGGCTATTTCGCTAGTGCTTTGTACTGAACAAAGATTTTTATGTTGACGTTAAATAATCACTGATGGATCAATTAATCAATTTATTTTTACGGGAAATGGTCTAAGATAAAGAGAAATGCTTCGTGTGAAAGCCAATTTCTTTGAAAAAAGAAATATTTCCATCTTGTCTTTATAGAATCCCAGTGCTAAAATTAACGAAGATGCGAGTAGAAAGGTATTTAATGGGGCTTATGGCTAAGACCTTAAATGGAAGTCCAAGGAAAACGCAGAACCGTGGAATTACTTTGTGTCTATTTGGCAATCCTTTGATAAGGAAACATTATTCTGTGATACTCAGAAGTAAGAAACAACTTGTTAATTATTTAAATGAGTTGATTTTTCTTTTCTAACAAACTGATTTTATTTTCCTTGGTGTTTTAAAACTTTTTCACATTTATTATTAATTCTTTATAAAGCCGCGTGTTAGAAATGAAATGTATAACTTGAATAATGTTATGTGAATGTTATAATGAATGTTAATACTAAAGTAATACCTAGCACTGGTAAAATTTACTTTATACATACTATCTTAGATAAATTTACAAAAAGAAATATGTTGTTATAAAGCGATTAATTATTACATATTGTTTTAACTTTTTCAAAACATAATAATATTTAAATTATAAAACTACACTGTCATTCAACAGAAATACGGTATTTATACATATATTTAAAGTATAGATTTATTGCACAGTGTTAGAAATACATCAGTTTAACCCATATCGTACCAAGCATTGAAAGAAATATTATTTTTAAATAAAATCTTAAATATATGCTTCATTAAGCCTATTTATACACACAAAATCAAAAAACTTGCCAATTTTTTATTAGCTTGATTGGTACAAGCTGTCCCAAAAGAATAATCCACTGCTATTCATTATTAGATGAATGTAATGGGACGAAACATCTTAAGCATAGTCCGACGTTACATATTTTATATATTGTGGTTGGTTTTTCTGTACAAGATTTTAGCTGGCATCTTCTTTGTCGGTTTTCTGGGTGTTTTAAAAACACATGCTCATTCTGAATCCTTAAAAAATCTGCATTGCTCTGTTGAAGACCCAAATTTCTGTAAGATGGTTTTCTTGGAATAGAAATCCCCAAATAGACAACTGTTATGTGCCTTCGAAAATCAAGCAGGTTCAGACTGTTTTCTCCAAATAACTGATTGAGCTTCTATGAAGCAACAAGCGCTGTTTCAAATGTATTAACAAATAATGGCCAATACCTTTTTTTTTTCCCTTGAATTGAAGTAAAGTAAGATGCTGCATGATTATCAAACAAGTCAACTCCATTTTCGTATTTATTGTAGGATGTAATGCACGCAGGTATCTTTACCTGTTTTCTACCACCTTTTACTCTTCTTTCTACTTTTGAGATACTTTTTGTTTCTTCGAAATTAGCGATTACAGAAACAACCCGATTGTCATTCCACCGAACTGCGGCTATTTTGTTCCTTGTATCGAATCTGCTGTCAGAAAATCCACGTTCCAATTTCGACATTGCTTTTGAAGACATAAGTGGAGACTTAGAGATTCTATTTTCTCAAACAGTACCTGTAACGAAGATGTTCTTGGTTGTCAGAATGGATAGCAGTTCATGGGAAGTAAAGAAATTATCCATGTAATTTTTATGTATCTCAGGATTTGCAATTATTGACAGCAAGTTCTGGACAACTGTGTGAGATAATGGCTCATTCACTTTTTTCTGATATGGTTGATTCTTTTTAACCTTTCGATTTTTTTTCTTTTGCCCTTCTAAAGTTTTCATAGCTTGGCATTTGGATGTTGATGGTATATTGTCGATAGATGCAGGTTCTGTTTTATTCTGCTTTGCACCTTCGTACGGTATAATATAATACGGGAATCCGTTGAAAGAAGTTAGCATCTATAATTTATATCCAAATTTGATTGGTTTTCTTTTATACACTCTTAAAACGAAAGAGCTGATTTGGCTTCTCATGAAAGAGCTGTAATCTTTTCGATCATAAAAGAGTTGTTTTTCGAACGATTAAATCTTCTTGATCTAAATTGGTTATTTAACTAGCTCAACTTCATTTAAATTGGTTAAAACTCGAGTTATTTCAACTCTTTTTTGAGAAGGTTCCTTTCAACATTGAGATGAGTGGATTTCAGCTCAACTTGAGCTATTTTGTGGCTCACTTTTTAAGAGAGTATATATCTTCTATCCATGTTTTCTAAGGTATCTAACTATTCTTTCATGAATACTTAAAAATTCCGAAAATACTCCAAATTGTTGAAGGCCTTCATTTAAAAGATCAACTAGTGGCCTCACTTTAAAATAGCGATCATTACGATCAAAGATCAATTTATAAAAAAAAAATATGTTGTTATAAAGCGATTAATTATTACATATTGTTTTAACTTTTTCAAAACATAATAATATTTAAATTATAAGACTACACTGTCATTCAACAGAAATACGGTATTTATACATATATTTAAAGTATAGATTTATTGCACAGTGTTAGAAATACATCAGTTTAACCCATATCGTACCAAGCATTGAAAGAAATATTATTTTTAAATAAAATCTTAAATATATGCTTCATTAAGCCTATTTATACACACAAAATCAAAAAACTTGCCACTTTTTTATTAGCTTGATTGGTACAGGCTGTCCTAAAAGAATAATCCACTGCTATTCATTATTAGATGAATGTAATGGGACAAAACATCTTAAGCATAGTCCGACTTTACATTTTTTACATATTGTGGTTGGTTTTTCTGTACAAGGTTTTAGCTGGCATCTTCTTTGTCAGTTTTCTGGGTGTTTTACCAACACATGCTCATTCTGAATCCTTAAAAAATCTGCATTACTCTGTTGAAGACCCAAATTTCTATAAGATGGTTTTCTTGGAATAGAAATCCCCAAATAGACAACTGTTATGTGCCTTCGAAAATCAAGCAGGTTTAGATTATTTTCTCCAAATAACTGATTGAGCTTCCATGAAGCAACAAGCGCTGTTTCAAATGTATTAACATATAATGGCCAATACCTTTTTTTCCCTTGAATTGAAGTAAAGTAAGATGCTGCATGATTATCAAACAAGTCAACTCCATTTTCGTATTTATTGTAGGATGTAATGCACGCAGGTATCTTTACCTGTTTTCTACCACCTTTTACTCTTCTTTCTACTTTTGAGATACTTTTTGTTTCTTCGAAATTAGCGATTACAGAAACAACCCGATTGTCATTCCACCGAACTGCGGCTATTTTGTTCCTTGTATCGAATCTGCTGTCAGAAAATCCACGTTCCAATTTCGACATTGCTTTTGAAGACATAAGTGGAGACTTAGAGATTCTATTTTCTCAAACAGTACCTGTAACGAAGAAGTTCTTGGTTGTCAGAATGGATAGCAGTTCATGGGAAGTAAAGAAATTATCCATGTAAATTTTATGTATCTCAGGATTTGCAATTATTGACAGCAAGTTCTGGACAACTGTGTGAAATAATGGCTTATTCACTTTTTTCTGATATGGTTGATTCTTTTTAATCTTTGGATTTTTTTTTCTTTTGCCCTTCTAAAGTTTTCATAGCTTGGCATTTGGATGTTGATGGTATATTGTCGATAGATGCAGGTTCTGTTTTATTCTGCTTTGCACCTTCGTACTTTATAATATAATATGGTAATCCGTTGAAAGAAGTTAGCATCCATAATTTATATCCAAATTTGATTGGTTTTCTTTTATATATATCTTCTATCCATGTTTTCTAAGGTATCTAACTATTCTTTCATCAATACTTAAAAATTTCGAAAATACTCCAAATTGTTGAAGGCTTCATTTAAAAGATCAACTAGTGGCCTCACTTTAAAACGGCGATCATTCCGATCAAATCGCAAGTTATCGTTAAAATAAAGATATTTCTTTATTTCGTAATATCTGTTCCTTGAAATCGATTTACTTACAAGTAAAGTTCCAGTGTCGGGTGATTTTCCCAGTACATTTTCTCTTGAGGTAAAATATGATAACCGCTATAGAAAAGAATTGCTAAAAATTGTTTCATTTCATCCATGCTTATTTTAAAACCATGATTATTATTTTGTCTGGAATATTTAATTGATCCTTCAACCGTCAGCTCAATCATTTTCAAAGAGATCATTTCAAAAATTTCAATAGGAGATTTGCCAACCACATTATCTTTAACTCTTTGAAGTCTCTCATGAGAAAATGCTTTTGGATCACGTTCGAACTTAGGTTCACATTTTTCCCATGGATTTACAGGAATGTTTTCATTTCTATTTGGAACTAAAATTTCAATCGTTCCTGCAACCTCTGTAGAATCTACTTCATCACACATGATTTCTTCTACTTTCCTTACAGATGAATCATCAATATCCTCTGTGTCACTCATTAAATCAGGATCTCGAGGTACAATAACTAATTCATTGTCATTTTCTTCAAAATCACTATCATCTAAACTCCACAAAAAGTCCAAGGCTTCCTGCATAGTTAAAAATTTAAGAGACATTTTTAAGCATTAGGATGTAAGTAGTTTCCGAAACGAAGCAAAGAGAAACGACGTACACAATAATTTCACAATGCAATTTTTTTACTTTTTTACATGGGGAATCCCCTCACACAAACCAGTCTGACACGTGACGACGCAGGGCACGTGTACCTAACAACTGCAGACACACGTGATCTGCAGGTGTTAGAGAAACTATTTAAAGATTATCCGTACAAATGTTTGGAATATCACAGAGAAGAATGGAGTATTCCCATTACTTAATGTAGGGATTATGTATCAGTGGATTATACCATCTTCTAAATTTTTAGGACAGTATGAAATATAAGGAAAATAGACCATTTAGATATATATTTTTAATATATCTTTTTTATCTGTAGAAAAGTATAGAATATTACCTCAATAAATTTATATAACCGTTATTTTTAATAGTAAATTCTTTTAAGAAATAATGTATTGAATATGTAAAAAATGAATCTTCAAAAAATCACCATTTCGAAAAATTAAAAAAAAATATTTTACATTAATTTAAACTAACAATAAGAGCAGAGATTTACTTAACAGACTTTTAAAAATATATCGCCTTTAATTTAAATTAAAATACTAAAAAGAATTTATATAAAGGCCATTCAAACATGGTGTCCTATTTTTAGGACGACGGTGAAATATGGGTTTAAGTAACATTTTACCTAAAACGTAACATGCTAGATTAGGTTATCGCACCAATGTTTGTACTCAACAAAGATTTTTGTGTTGTCATTAAATAATCACTGATGGATCAATTAATCAATCTATTGCTACGGGAAATGGTCTAAGATAAAGACAAAAGGGCCGTGTAAAATCCATTTTCTTTTTAATAGATTTATTCCCATCGTCTCTTTACAGAATCCCAGTGCTAAAAATAGCGAAGATGCGAGTAGAAAGGCATTTAATGGGGCTTCTTGCTAAGACCTTAAATGGAAGTCCAAGGAAAAATCAGAACTGTGGAATTACTTTGTGTCTATTTGGGAATCCTTTGTTAATGAAACATTATTCTGTGATACTAAGAAGTAAGAAACAACATGTTAATTATTTCAATGACTTGATTTTTGTTTCGTAACAAACTCATTTTTTTTTTCGTTTTATTAAACTACTTCTTTGTATCTTGAATTTATATTACGGAAATACATTTTTTCTAAAACGTGTTTTTTAAAGATATCCATTATATATGTATATATATATATATATATGTGTGTGTGTGTGTGTGTGTGTTTGTGTCTGCATCTGTGTCTGTGTTTATATAACATTAAATTGTTATAATTAAGACATCACTGCTATTACGTTTGTTAATATATTGAAAAAAAGCACCGATAATTTACATTTAATACACGTAAAGTTTTTTTTTTTTTTTTTTTTTGTAAGTAATTGTAGTATTACAAAATCATTTGAATAATTATAAGAGAAAAATGTGATTTTGCAATTTACTAACATACACCGCCTGAATAAAGTAAATCATAAACTATAAAAAATATGCTTTATGTTTATCGTTTTAACTAAAACGTAATAAAAGTTAATAAAAGATGTAGCAGCAAATAAGTTTGATATCATTCTTTCAATGTGAAATGTTGTACTGAACAAAGATTTTTGTGTCGTCGTTAAATAATCACTGATAGATCAATTAATCAATCTATTGCTACGGGAAATGATCTAAGATAAAGAGAAAGGCGTCATGTAAAGGCCAATTTATTTGAAAAAGAAATATTCCCATCGTGTCTTTACAGAATCCCAGTGCTAAAAATAACGAAGATGCGAGAAAAAAGGCATTTAATGGAGCTTCTGACTAATACCTTAAATTGAAGTCCAAGGAAAAGGCAGAACCGTGGAATTACTTTGTGTCAATTTGGCAATCATTTGTTAATGAGACATTATTCTGTGATATTAAGAAGTAAGAAACAGCATGTTAATTATTTGAATGACTTGATTTTTCTTTCCTAACAAACTCATTTTATTTTTATTTTTCATGTTATTAATCTTTTTCATCATTATTATTTTTTCTTTATAAAGACACGTGTTAGGAATAAAATTTATACATTGCTTTTATATTAAGGAAATAAAGTTTTTATAAAACGATTTACAAAAATAAGTATGGTATTATAAAACGATTAATTATGACATAGAGTTTTAACTTTTACATAACATAATTATATTTAAATTATAAGACTACACTGTCATTCAAAAAAAAAAAATACGGTATTTATATATCTATTTAAAGTATAATTTATTGCAAAGTGTTAGAAATAAATCAGGTAAAGTAACATTTTACCTAAAACGTAACGTCCTAGATTAGGCTATCGCACCAGTGCTTTGTACTGAACAAAATTTTTTATGTTCTCGTTAAATAATCACTGATGGATCAATCAGTCAATCTATTGCTACGGAAAATGGTCTAAGATAAAGACAAATGTATCGTGTAAAAGCCATTTTCTTTGAAAAAGAACTATTCGCATCTTGTCTTTACAGAATCAAGGTGCAAAAATAACGAAGATGCGAGTAGAAAGGCATTTAATGGGGCCTCTGGATAAGACCTTAAATGGAAGTCCAAAGAAAAGGCAGAACCGTGGAATTACTTTGTATCTATTTGGGAATCCTTTGTTAATGAAACATTATTCTGTGATTCTAAGAAGTAAGAAACAACATGTTAATTATTTGAATGACTTGACTTTCTTTTCTAGTAAACTCATTTTATTTTCATTATTCTTATTATTAAAGTTTTTAATCTTTATTATTAATTCTTTATAAAGACACGTGTTAGGAATGAAATGTATATCTTGAAAAATGTTACGTGAATGTTATAATGAATGTTAATGCTAAAGTAACACCTAGCACTGGTATAATTTACTTTAAACTTACTATCTTAGATCAATTTACAAAAATAACTATGTTGTTTTAAAACGATTAATTCTTGCATACTCTTTTAACTTTTTCATAACATAATAATATTTAAATAAAAAAACTACATTGCCATTCAACAGAAATAAGGTATTTATACATCTATTCAAAGTATAGATTTATTGCACAGTATTAGAAATACGTCAGTTAAAGTAATATTTTACCTAAAAGGTAATATCTCAGATTGGGCTATCGCACTAGTGCTTTGTACTGAACAAAGATTTTTGTGATAGCGTTAAATAATCATTGTTTTATTTATTAATCAATCTATTGCTACGGGAAATGGTCTAAGATAAAAAAAAATGCGTCGTGTAAAAGTCTTTTTTTTTTTTTTTTTTTTTTTTTTTTTTTTTTGAAAAAGAAATATTTCCATATTGTCTTTACAGTATCCCAGGCTAAAAATAGCGGAGATGCGAGTAGAAAGTCATTTAATTGGGCTTCTTGCTAAGACCTTAAATGGAAGTCCAAGGAAAAGTCAGAACCGTGGAATTCCTCTGTGCCTATTTGAAAATCCTTTGTTAATGAAACATTATTCTGATATACTAAGAAGTAAGAAACAACATGATAATTATATGAATGACTTGATTTTTCATTCCTAACAATCTCATTTTATTTTCATAATTCTTATTATTAAACTTTTTTGTATTTATTTGAATATTTATAAAGACACGTGATGGGAATGAAATGTATATCTTGAATAATGTCATGTGAATGTTATAATGAATGCTAGTGCTAAAGTAACAACAAGCACTGATAGAATTTACATTAAGGATACAGTGGACTTTCAAAATCGCAAAAAATCATTAAATTGTCGAATTTTCATTTTTAGCATAATAACATTATATGAACTCCCTGCTACAAACACACAAATAATTTTTCAATTTCGACTTATGTTACTGGAGTTACAAGCATTTTTGTCCAATCAGCTGATTCTGCCGCACCCATTTATTCACTATTTTGCTGATTCGCATCCGTAAAATTTAGCCTAGTTTTTAGTTTTACCTTACAAAATGCTCTTATTTTGCACTGAATACTAACTAATTTTGTGATTTCGCAAAGCAATACTTTAACTGTAAGTTTTAACTGTTTCTTTTAGTGTTTGTTTATAATGTATTTAGAGGAATTGTATTTTGTCCCCAATCTTTTTAGCGAAAAATAAAAATAAAATTATTAATATAATTTATGTATTAAAAATATTTAATATTTTTAACAAAAATTTGTACAATAAGAGGTATTTATACTAGGAATATTTCTAGAAAATTAAAAAAAAAAACTTCTTTAGAAAATACAAAAATTATTTTTGAGAAGATTTTTTAAAATTAAGATACTTCACGTCCTTTGCATGAATTACGGTCGAAACCACATATTTTATGTGACTTTACCATAAAAACATAGACACTTAAATATAAACTAGAAATTATACTATATCTCTTATATACAGCTGAAACTGTGTCCCTTGTAGTTACTAAAACCTGTTTTTCTCAGAATTAACATTTTCGTCGTTTTCATGATTTGAAAATGTTCCATGCGAAATTCTTTATGCCCATTTTTTTTCTGATTTTTTGTTTAAAATGCTCTCTATGTATGTGTTAACAAATGTTACTAAAAATAAACTTTTTAAGAAGCATTTAAATTTTTAAAATTTCAGTTAAATTGAATTTTTTATGATTTTTTAACGAAAAATACAAAAGAATTAAGTTAAAATCATTTTTTTATGTTTTATATGTGATATGCTAAAAGTTCTTAGTAACATTTGTTAACACATACATAGAGAGCATTTTAAACAAAAAAAAACAGAAAAATTGGGCATAAAGAATTCTGCATGGCGCATTTTGAATGATTGTCATTTTTCGTTAATTTAAAAAAGAAAAATCTGTATCTCAAAACTATTGAATATATATTTTTAAAAAATTGCGAAATAAGAGATATATATACTATGACTATTTTCAGAATTTTTAACAAATTTCATTGAAAGTTTAAAAAATTAGTTTTGAGAATCCACTGTACCCTTAAACCTACTATCTTAGGTCGATTTACAAAAATAAGTATGTTGTTATAAAACGATTAATTATTACATAGTGTTTTAACTTTTTTATAATATAATAAGATTTATATTATAACACTACACTGTCATTCAACAGAAATGTAGAAATATATAATTGTACATCTCTTTAAAGTATAGATTTATGGTACAATCTTAGAAATACATCAGTTAATGTAAATTTTACCTATAACGTAACATCCTAGATTAGGCTATCGCACCAGTGCTTTGTACTGAAAAAGATTTTTATGTTGTCGTTAAATAATCACTGATGGATCAATTAATCAATCTATTGCTACGGGAAATGGTCTAAGATAAAGAGAAATGCTTCGTGTAAAAGCCATTTTCTTTGAAAAAAGAAATATTGCCATATTGTCTTTATAGAATCCCAGAGCAAAATTAACGAAGATGCGAGTAGAAAGGTATTTAATGGGGCTTATGGCTAAGACCTCAAATGGAAGTCCAAGGAGAAGGCAGAACCGTGGAATTACTTTGTGTCTATTTGGCAATGCTTTGTTAAGGAAACATTATTACGTGATACTCAGAAGTAAGAAACAAAATGTTAATTATTTGAATGGCTTGATTTTTCTTTCCTAACAAACTTATTTTTATACTTCGTATTATTAATTTTTTTAAAATCTTTATTATTAATACTTTTTAAAGACACGTGTTAGGAATGAACTCTATATCTTGAATTAATATTAAGGAAAAACAATTTTTCTAAAACGTTATTTTTTCATGGATCTTTATTATGTACATGTATATATAATATTATGTAAATGTTTATATTACATTAAATTGTTATAGTTGAATCATTATTGCTATTACGTTTGTAATTATGTTGAAAAAAACCACCGAAAATATAAATTTAATACATGTAGAGTTTTTTTTTTTTCTTTTTTTTAAGTAATTGTAATTTTACAAAATCAATTCAGTAATTGTAAAAGAAAAACGTGATTTTGCAATTTACTTATATATACTCCCTGAATTTAAATGAAATAAGTTATAAACTATAAAAATTTGCTTTACCGTTTTATATAAGATATAATAAATGTTAATAATAGATTAGCAGCAAATAAGTTTGATAACCTTATTTCGTTGTGAAACAATATCACATAATCCAGCCGTATGTAAGTTATTTTTTTGTACGTGCAACAGGAGCTATTGAATTGTTTTTCAGTATGATATGTAAATGGGAGTATATAACAACAATCAAAATAATGAAAACTACTAAAGTCGAAAAAAAATCTTGACGGATTTACACGTTTCAAACATTGGAGATTCTGAAAAACATACTTTTAGAAAAAAAAACCGTATTGCTGTACGTCTGTCTGCTTGCCTGTAAGTTTGTAAAAGTTCTATTTCACAAACGAATTGCGATATATACTTGAAATTCGCTACGCACTTAATCTGTAAAAATAGAAAAAAGCCTATTGAGTATCAGCAGCCTTGATAATATAAATACTTTATTACAGATTCTCGATATATTCGTTCTGATGAAAGGGATATAAAATTTTTCGATTTATTTTTATTTATTTTTATTCATTTTTATTTATTTTTATTTTTTATTATTATTTTAGAGAGTGGATGTAAAAGACTTTGTGTATCTTGATATTTTTAATATGTCATTTACTGTCTTCAAATATAAATGTTCTGAACTTTTAACCTCTTAATTTACGTTTTTATTCGTTTATTATTTCTATGTGATTGTAAATATTTGTGTTATGTATTTTTTATGTTGTCTTGTTTCTTATGATGGTCTTGCAATGCTGTAAATTGATTGTTCTGTAGTGTGAATTTCAATAAAGTAAATAAATTAATAAAATAGAAAAACATAAATTCTGCAAAAAGAATGATGTCGATCGGGTAAGTGATTGCTGAGATATTCGTAATCATATTTTTTTTACACTTTTCAATGTTGCATATCCCTGTGTTTCACTCAAATTTCATTTGAAAAACATATTTTATTTGAAATGAGACGTTTAATCCAACACATGAAACTGTTAATTCAACTTTACACACGGGCTCTTTCAGCTTTTTTCCAGCTGAGCATGAAATCTCGGACTCATGTTATCGAGCCCCCATGTGAAGGTCACTATATTTACCATTTTTGGAGTTATAAAAATGCTTCTTTTGTAAACTTTGGTAGTACTTAATTAACCCGTCGATAAAAAAAAAAAAAAAAAAAAAAAAAAAAAAACTATCGCTGGGCTGCAAGATAAACGTCAAAAATGCCTTATCGTACATTTCACATTCACTTGACATTAAACACATGACATGTGTTTGTTACGTCATCAAGTGATTTTTAATTACGTGTTTTATTTGTATTATCAATCTTTTAATAATTTATTTGTTATTTCATTATTTAAAACATAAATTCCGGCAATCTGTATAATTTACGAATTTTTGCCAATTTATATTATTTATCAAAATTGATCGATGGGGTAATTAAGTAGCAAAAGTATTTAAATATATGTTTAAATTTTATTTTCAAATTACGACTCATTTTATAAATAGTTTTTCATGTGTTTTAATTGCATATTTTATAGTATGCATATCCATGATGTGTAATTATTGTGGTAGGTTCCAAAGTCTATTTTTTTATAGGAATAGAAAATATTAAATTTTGAAAAAATATAAAAAGTAATGATCTTGTCCCTTTTCATTGTTTTGGTCTGTGATATAAATTCTAATCATTTATGTTTTTCTCACTATTACATATTTTTTTTTACACAATTTTTTTATAAAAAGTTAATAATCAACATTTCATTTTAGTTATTAAATTTAGTTATGAAATATTAAAAACAAATAAATTTGACCTTAATTCATTATCTCATTATAATTTATCTGGGGAGAACCTATATTTATATCACATCACTTTGACTGTTCACCTTTCTCGTGTGTTATTTGACATGAAACTGCTGCAACTCCACACGGACGGATCGATTTCCCAGCATGAAGCAAAAGTGCCAATCAAATACAAGAATTCCTTTCAGAATATTCACGAACGCCTTTCAAAGTATAGATTTATATTACACTTATATTTATATAAGAATATTGTTCAAAAATCTGAAATACGTTATTCAATATACTTTTTGGATCACACGCTATTAAAGCCTTAGAGCTTATGTGCCCTTCCGTTCTGTATGTATGTGTGTACATGCGAGCGTATGTACGTACGTTACGCGAAAACTCATGATAAATGTAACCGATTTACTTGAAAATTCGGATATAAGCTTATTAGAATAGGGCGCGTCCCTGTTAAGTTTTGAGAGTGCATCCGATAAGTATACAAAGGGAAACGGGAAATAATGTCCCTCTCCTTAATTTATATAAATGGGTTTTTCATACAGAATCATCAGAATTCGTTCAAATCTTAGATATAGGATCATTCTGATGAGGCATTTCCGTGATTAATATCGGGTGTTCATTAGATAAGTATTAAGAAAGAGAACGGGTCTAATGCCCCTCCTTTTAAATTATATAAAATGTGTTTTCATGCAGAATTATCAGATTTCGTTCAAAACTTAGATATGGGATCATTCTGATGAGGTGCTTCCGTGATTAGTATTAAGTGTTCATTGGATAAGTTTAGGAAGTTGAAATGAAGAGGGGCGGTGTAATCCCGCACACTAAATTTAGGTTAATGGGTTTTTCACGCAAAATTATCCTTTTTTGCTTCAAATTTTTTATATAGGTTCATTATGAAAACGCTCTTCCCTGATTTGTTTTTGGAATTCTTTGGATAAGTATAAAGGAGGGATGGGGGAAACTGCTCCTCATGATTTAAATAAAGGGTTTTTTATGCAGAATTAACCGATTGACTTGCTGCGACGCTAAATATGTATTTTAATCAGATCTTTTGCAATTTATTTTTTTTACAGATTTCTTTCTTTAGAATTATATTCATAGGTAAGATAATAGGTAGATATGGTTAACTGCTCATTTTTATAGATTCTATTACAAAATCAATGTCATTTTTTTTTTCTAATCCATTATATTCGTTTTATTTCTTCTTCATTTTAGAAATAAATAATATATCAAAAGACTTAAAACGAAGTGCTGGCACAATTCGAAAAATATATAGGAAATGACATTAGAACTGACTTTTTAATGATTTATTAAATTTCATTCGGATGTAAACAGGGAATAATATCAAACATTCCGTGCTCTATCCGCTTGTTAAACATTTCATTTATACCGAAACTCATTACCGTTTAGCAAATAATGTTTCGATTTACCTGCTTCTCAAATAAATCATTTACCCAAATCCATCATTTACACCTGATGAATAAATGACCTTAAATCAATTGAACATTGTATAATTTGTTGTCTCATAAACTTATTATGAGCGTAAAAACACACATAACGGTGAGGGTGTGGGTTGAATAAATATTAGTGTTTTACTGAAAATAGATTGATAAAGAAAGATGTTAAGTTGTTTGCTTTTTAATCTTGCCTTTTGAAAAATGCTTTAATTAATATTATATGTATGTATTATTTTATTTTAAAATTTATAAACACTGCTTTAAAGTTATAAAAATTGAAAAAAGAAATAATTATAGTGTGTTATCAATTTAATAACAGACCGGTTAACGAAGAGTTTCGCGAGAGATTTTTATGTTACGATAACTTACAAAATCACAAAAGAAAGCTAAGAAGAACAATTGTGCGTTCATTTTATGTCCTTCTTCCTTCGATAACTTCTACAAATTGAACAAGTTAACTTTCAGCGGTTCACTATGACTTAACTGGCTCAGAGTCCTTCCGTTCAGAACCTGATGATCCCTTACCAGATTCATTCAATATTACGCCAAGTAATAGCACTTGGCTTTATTATCCATCCTGGCGTTATTATCATAGGAAATCTTATTTTGTATTTTCTTATTCGAATATATCCAACTGTTGAGATTTTAGACTGCATAAACATATAGAACTGATTTCTTATAGTCAAAGAGAGATTTATTACCTGAAAAGCAATTCTTCTTGACGGCGTCTTGCATAACGAAATGTATCGTTTTCTTGAATACGAATGTTGATTCTGCAATCACAGACTACTTCACAACTGTTTTAAGAGCTGATTGATGGTTAGATAGCTTGAATGATGAGGTTTTTTACACAAATAAATAAGATTTGTTGGGATTTAAAGAGATTTTAATAGAATCCTTCGATTTCGTACCTTGTAAACATACTTAGAATAGAAACATTTTTGTTCTGAACTGTCACGCAGTACAACCTGCATTATAACAAATATAATCTATCTAAAAAGATGAAATAGAGATGAATAAATACAAATTATATCTATGAAAAAACATATTATGAATTTTAAAGTACAAATGGACAAGAAATAATGAGAAATAATTGATTAATAAAGTCATTACAGCTTCGTTCTGTCAACATCAAAGTTTTTGGTGCTGCCATCTGTCATCACGTTTCAGAAATAATTAGTGTCAAGACACAACATCCTCCGCCTCCGGCAGTAGAGGGGATACCTTTGTAATAGGACGCTTGATGTCACCGTCCGCTGTTTTAATAAAGACGACACGAACTCGATTGTCCTGTCCTGGGAAAGTTTGTAGAATGCGGCCCATTTTCCATCTCATGGGCAGGGATCGGTCATGAATTACCACCATGTCTCCTTTTCGGAGATTAACACTAGGAGTAGTCCATTTAGGACGCTGTTGGAGATGTTGGAGATATTCTCTTGACCATCTATACCAAAATTGGTTCTTGGCCCTTTCAATAAGGCGCCAACGAGCATTTAATGATAGAGCTCGCGAATTAGAAGCTTCTGGAATATGAAGGAGCGGTGCTCCGATTAGAAAATGACCTGACGTTAATGCGCGCGGATCTGATGGATCTGATGACATCGGCGTTAGAGGTCTTGAATTTATGCAACTTTCTATTTGACACAGTAAAGTGGATAATTCTTCAAAATTTAAAATACTGGATTTACATGCCTTTAACAGATGATTTTTTGTAAGCTTTACAGCTGCCTCCCATAGCCCGCCAAAGTTCGGTGCATATGGAGGAATGAAATGCCAACTGATTTTTTGGCTCGAAAGAAAATCTTGAATTTCTCTGTGTCTCAAATATTGGAATAACTGCTTTAGTTGATTTGCTAGACCTACGAAATTTTTACCATTGTCTGAATAAATATCAGACGGCAGGCCTCTACGTGCAATAAATTTCTTTAGGGCTGCTAGTAAGGCTTGCACAAACAAGTCATATACCACTTCCAGATGCACTGCCTTAGTGCACATGCAGACGAATAATGCTATGTGTGTTTTTAATTTTATCTTACTTCTAGGCAAATTTGGCTTGGTTATGCAGGGGCCGGCAAAATCTATACCAACCTTGGAAAATGGACGAATTGGGGTGATTCTGTCAACGGGAAGATCTCCCATCACTTGTTGACAAGCTTGTGTTTTTAGGCTTTTGCAAAGTACACATTTGTTGAGTTCTTGTCGTACAGTAGAACGACCATTAACAAACCAAAACTATTGGCGTATAATAGAAAGTACTAGCTGTGTACCTGCGTGCATATGTTTCTCGTGTACATGCTTTATTAATAGTTTAGTGACAAAGTTATTTTTTGGGAGTAGCATCGGATATTTTCTATCAAAGCTTAAAGACTGATGTTGTGACAAATGACCACCTACTTGAATGATATCACTTGAATCTAAGAATACATTTAGTGGTAATAGTTTACTATTCCTTGGTAAGGGTTTTCTTTCTTTTAACAACTTAAACTCTGTGTTGAATTCAGAACCTTGAATTAATTTTACAATGCATTGAATTGAATAAGAGATTTCTTCTGAACTTAGATTTCCAAATTTTTTCGATGTACTATGTCTAGCATTATGAATAAATCTAAGACAATAGGCTGTGACTCTTGACAGCTTAGAGAATTTCGAGAACTTAAGAAGAAAGTCAGGAGGTGCACTTACTTGTGTTACATTACTGACAGAGTCAATTAATTGATTTAATTCTGGAATCGGAGCAGTGAACTTTGGTATTGGGATTTGCTCATTTGACAGCAGCCATGGAGGCCCATGCCACCACAGAGAATGATTAAGAAGCTTTCGTGGAGGAATTCCCCTAGAAGCTACATCTGCAGGATTTAAAGCACCTGGAATATGATTCCACTCATGGGAAGGCATTAATGCCTGTATTTGGCATACTCTGATAAGTACGAATTGATTTCCCTTTAAAGGTGGTGCTTTTAGCCAACTGAGAACAATTTGGGAATCCGACCACAAATAAATATTGTCAAATTTTACTTTTAATGTGTCAATAATTACAGAATATAACTTAGCTAGCAAAAGAGCCGAACAAAGCTCGATTCTAGGCAATGTTTGAGGTTTAATAGGATTCACCTTAGTTTTTGCAGCAATCAAATTAACAAATACCCTTTCAGGTGTTACCACACGTAAATATGTAACAGCAGCATAGGATTTATTCGAACCGTCGCAAAATCCATGCAGTTGAATTTGAACAACTGCTTCATTAAGTAAATTCATGTATCTGGGAATTTCTAACGATTTTAATAAATGCATTTCAGATGAAAATTCATTCCAAACCTGTTGTATGGCAGGTGGGATTTTCTCATCCCAAGAAATCTTATCCTTCCAAAGATCTTGCATCATGATTTTTAACTTTATTGTTGTAGGAGCTAAGAAACCCAGAGGGTCAAAGATTGTAGCCACTACAGATAACAAATCTCGTTTTGTTTGTACATCCTTTAAATCAGCGAACCTAATTTGTAAAATATCTTTGGAAGAGTCCCAAAGTAAACCAAGCACTTTAACAGTATCATCTTCCTGAATGACCTTTTTTGAGGAAGCCTTCATTTCATCAGGTAAATGAGATATTACATCAGGATCGTTACAGGTCCACTTTTGTAGATTAAAACCTCCACTTTTCATAATTTTAATTAGCTCTGTCACTAAATTCTGAGCGTTTTTTCTTGAATCGGATCCAGAAAGGAGATCATCCACATAAATTTCCTCTTGAATAATTTGGCAGGCCTTTTGATTAGATTGTTCATTATCATTGGCCAATTGGCGTAATGTCCTAATGGCCAAAAAAGGTGCACAGGAAAAAACGTATGTAACGGTCAACAGCCTGTATGATTTGATAGTGTCTTCTAAATTAAATCTCCAAAGAATGCGTTGAGAGTCAATATGCTTCTGATTAACGAGGATTTGCCGAAACATTTTTTCGATATCAGCACTAAAAGCAATTGGATTCATTCTGAACTTTAATAATAAAGGAAATATTTCCGGCTGCAATTTTGGACCTATCTCTAGATAATCGTTTAAAGAGCGGCCTGATGAACCAACTGCAGATGCGTCAAATACTACTCTTAGTCGTGTAGTTGAACTATCTTCTTTTAGTACCCCGTGATGCGGAAGATAAAAATGATCCGGATTTGAGATTTCTGAATTTGGTACAAGTTCCATGTGCCCCAAATCGATATATTCTTGCATGAATACTAAATATTGCTCTCTAAGCAAAGGGTTTTGGTGGAGTTTCTTCTCCAATAAATTAAAACGCTTTAGAGCTTGAGATTTTGAATCACCGAGGATTGGTTTAGATTTAAACGGCAAGTTTACAACATATCGTCTTGATTCTGTGCGTGAAACGGTTTTAGAATAATTATCTTCACCAAGAGAAATTGGATAAGAACTGGGAACCGACTCAAGTTCCCAGAACTTTTGCAGCTGAGAAGTAATCTGCGTAGTAACATGACAACTAACAGATGAATTTTGGTTTGATTCATTCGAATAAATAATTCCCGATAATATCCAACCCAGTTTAGAATTAATAGCACTCGGTGATCCTTTAGGTCCTAAAATAGACTCTCCTATTATGATATTAGCAAACAAATCTGCACCTATAAGAAGATCAATAGGACTGAACACATGGAAATTTGGATCCGCAAGATTCAAGCCTTCAATATGTGGCCAAAACGTTGTCGTAATCAGAAAATTTCGTAAATTTGTTGTTATCTGGTTAAAAACTAACGCGTCTAACTGAAAGACTTCATCATTAAAATGGGGAGAGAATGTCAAAGAAACTTCCTGAAGAGATGTTTCTGCAACTAAATTATTTATACCTGAGATTTTATGATTTGCAGGCCTTGATGGAAGACGTAATTTTTCACAACAAGTTTTAGAAAGTAGGCTCTTTTGAGAACCACTATCGATCATCGCCCTGCAAGGAATGAATTTGCCTGATTTGGATTTTACACGTATAATGGCAGTAGCCAACAATGTTTGAGAATTTCTACTAAACGATTGATTAGTAAAACAATTTGATTCATTTAAATTACCTACAGCGTTTGGGGTTGTTACATGATCTTGTTGTCCAATAATTTGCTGTTGTGCAGGGGCAGATTGATAACGATGAAGGAGTGTATGATGTTTCGAATTACAATGTTTACATGTGGTATTTATCAAACAATTAGCAACAAAATGGTTAGAACGCAAACAGTTCGTACATAAGTTTTTAGATTTTACTAAATGCCAGCATTGCTCAATAGATAAATTCTGAATTGATGGGCATCTGTGAAGTTGGTGGGGTTAATTACATTTTGGACAAATAATTTTTGTGATTTATTCACATTATCCGTTTTACGACAGTATTCGATACCGATCTTTTTGGAAAATGTTGAGATTTAGGATCAAATTTATTATTAAACTTAGATTCAGTTTTAATAAATTCAACATTACAATTCTGCAGACTACGTGCTTGTTTTTCAAGAAAACTAATTACCATTTCATAAGTTGGAAAACAATCATTATTTAATAATAACTCCCACTGTTTTCGTAAATTATCATCAAATTTTGTTTGAATTAAATAAACTAAAATCAAATCAACAAATTCATTAAATTCAAATTTTAAAGATTTCAAATTCCTAATAACTTCATTGCAAGTGTCCAATAGCTCTAGAATTGATTTTTGCGTAGGTGATTTTAATGATTTAGCATTAATGAATTTTGACAGTAATGGGTATGCCAAATTCTTACGATTATCATAGCGATTAACAAGAGTTTCCCACGCTTCTTTATAATTATCACCGGAAATTGAAAATCCCGAAATTAATTTAGCAGGATAATTTTTTACACTCGCTATTAGATAAGAAAATTTTAACTGATCTGATAAATTTTCATTATTATGAATTGCAGTCAGAAATGTTTCCTTAAAAGTAATCCAATTATTGATATCTCCATAAAATATCGGCAACTCAAATTTAGGTAACTTTAAAGCGTTATCCTTAACAGAACTTGAATTATTACTGGTTTCATTCCTAATTTCTTGTATTTTTACAACCAAAAATTCTTCGATTTTTACTAAATCGTCAACTACAATGTCCTTTGCTTTAGTAAATGAATCGTATAAAGAATTAATACTTTCTTCGGCGATTCCAAAATAAGATTTCTTTAAATCAACTTCTAAGCTAATTAATTCTGCTTTAAGCTTCTCAGTTAATTTAACATTTTTATTTTCTATTGCTTCAGCTACTTGAATGTTATATCTATTAATTTCTTTTATAGTGAAATTAAATTTCTGTTCATTTTGTATTTCTACTTTCGTTTTCATTCTGAAGTAATTAACTTTTATAATTAAACTTTAAAAATACGCTAGACGCTGCGGTTAAAGACGGACCAGAAAATTTATTTATGTTGAGATTTTAGACTGCATAAACATATAGAACTGATTTCTTATAAAGAGAGACTTATTACCTGAAAGGCAATTCTTCTTGACGGCGTCTTGCATAACGAAATGTATCGTTTTCTTGAATACGAATGTTGATTCTGCAATCACAGACTACTTGACAACTGTTTTAAGAGCTGATTGATGGTTAGATAGCTTGAATGATGAGGTTTTTTACACAAATAAATAAGGTTTGTTGGGATTTAAAGATATTTTAATAGAATCCTTCGATTTCGTATCTTGTAAACATACTTAGAATAGAAACATTTTTGTTCTGAACTGTCACGCAGTACAACCTGCATTATAACAAATATAATCTATCTAAAAAGATGAAATAGAGATGAATAAATACAAATTATATCTATGAAAAAAACATATTATGAATTTTAAAATACAAATGGACAAAAAATAATGAGAAATAATTGATTAATAAAGTCATTACAGCTTCGTTCTGTCAACATCAAAGTTTTTGGTGCTGCCATCTGTCATCACGTTTCAGAAATAATTAGTGTCAAGACACAACAAACAAGACACAATGTATTTTTAAAAAATGCGTTTTTTGTAATCTTTCCATATTGGCATGAACGAGCATTCTGATAAATATAAAATAAAAATTATATATTATTTTTATTTTTTATTAAGTCAATCTGCAAAGGTTTATCTCCTTTTAAACAACTATTCAGCCAAATTCATTATGAAATAGATATCGGTCTCGCACTGATTTAGAAAATTACACTCTAAATAAAAAGGAGTTAATAGTCACTCCAGAATAGTGAATACTTTTTTATCGCAGACTCAAAATATGCCCAACCTCTTTAGAGTGACTATTCACTTTGAGCAAAAGTGGAATCATTGACTCTTTGAAAGAGTGAATACTCACTCCTAGGAAGTGAATATTCACTCTACACAGGGGTCAACCCAGCTAGAAAAAGTTTGTAAAAAAAGTGTAAAAAAAAAGTGCACAAAAAGTGAGCGTATTTGGCACCTCTGCTTATACACAAAAAGTACAAACCGAATTGTGGACAAAAAGTGTATACGTAAATTTTTCACTTTTTATGCACAATCAGAGGTGCCAAATACGCTCACTTTTTGTTCACTTATTTTTTTATACTATTTTTGTATACCTAAATTGTTCACTTTTTATGCACAATCAGAGGCGCCAAATTCACTCACTTTTTGTGCACTTATTTTTTTATATTTTTTTTGTATACCTAAATTGTACACTTTTTATGCACAGAGGTGCCAAATACGCTCAGATTTTGTGCGCATTTTTTTGTACACTTCTTTGCATACTGAATAGCCCTAAATTGTATACATTATGTGAATAATCGGAAATGCCAAATACACTGATTTTGTGCGCTTTTCCTTTTACATACCAAATAGTCTTACACTGTACACTTTTTATACATAATCAGACAGGGTTGCCGGCTTTTAGTCGGGCCAAAAAAAACCGGCCGGCTTTTTTTGGTTTTATCCACTTAAAAGAAGCCGGCTAAAATTGAAAAAAGCCGGCTTTTACTTTTAAAGTGTTAATTTGTATCGAATCCATATTAAACGTGGACTGATTTATTTTTAATACATTTTTAATTATTTACTACTAAAAAGTGATAAATTTCTATTTATTTTTTCAAATAAATATGTCTTTATAACCGCCAGAAGTCAACTGTGAAGGCATTATGTCTGAAAAATATAAATCTTGGAAAAAGGAAAATATACTCAAAAAATGTTTTTTAAACTTCTATATTCCATTAGTTCTTATATTACACATTCTTAAGAATTATATTTAATTCAATTATGACAAAATTAAACACATCAAAGCATTCATGGGAACGTTCTGGTCAATATGTAAAGATTAAGTCATAAAATGAACAATGTTGAAAGAGAAATTAGGAAGGATTCAGTATTTGAGGAGGGTTTAATACATAATAACATAAAATTAAAACAGCAACAAAAAATGTTCTAATAAAATTTGTTGAATTAAAGTTTTGAATAGCTCTTTGTTATTTAATAGTGCATGTATGCCCACTTTCATGAATTAATATATTCATGCATATGCTAATTGAGAATAAATTGTGAATGTATTATGAAATAATGCATAACTCGAAATACTATTTTCAATAGTGAGAAATGGTGTTTTTTTATATGTATGATTTTAAATGTTTATAGGGAACAAAACATGACATTTTAATAACTCTTAAAATTAGTTAAGTAATAAAACAAGTAACCATACTCCTCTTTAATTTTATAAAGCAGTAAAAATAAAAAAACAAGGGTAGGATTAATGGTCAATGTAAATCAGAAAAAGCACTTGGTATGGCCATTTTATAATTTAGCTGACATATTTGCAATTCTGACTATAAAGCACTGGCAACTCCATCAATGTGTTATTCTAGTATTAATATCTTCATTATTGAAAAATTGGGTTATAACATAACCCAATTTCTCATAATGAATCATAATTAAAATCCCAATTTTTCATTTTAATAAATAAATTTATTAAATTCAAAGTGAATTAAACATCATTAAAATTATTTAAAAGACACTTAAAAATGTATAGATTTTAATTAAAAGGCTTCACTGTATAAAAGCCAATTATGGCCAAAAAAGGCCAATTTTGGCCAAAAAAAGCCGGCTAAAATCAATAAAAGCCAACCGGCCTGGCTTTTTTAAATTTTAGCCGGCTTTTTTGCAACCCTGTAATCAGAGGTGCAAAGAAAAAATATACGCAGGTTTTTTTTTTCTGCTAAATAATTAAAAAATCTGCAGAAATTAAACTTATATCTATAAAAATGCATATAAATTTTAGTGTGAACAAAAGCATACATTAAGTAAATAAACCTGCAATGAAAATTGAAATATCATAAAAAATGCTCAGTCAAATAATTATTTCAAATCTACAGGGGAAAAAAAATCGTTTGGCAGAAAATTTTGAAAAGGACGTGACAATTGATTTTACTTTAGTTATCGAATGATAATTCGGTGTGTGCTTGTTAAAATGCAAAACATAGCAAAAAAAAAAAAAAAAAAAAAAAAAAAAAAAAAAAATGCAAGTAAAAAATTTGTAAAGGATGCTTTTATTTGTTTAACATTACATTTTAAGATTTGTCACATAACTAGTTGTAGGCTCATCAGGATAATTCCAAAAAATCCCCGCCCTAACAGCCGCATGTAGATCTAGATTTTGAAGGTACTAACTACTAAATTTATCAACAAAAACTAAATCAAGATTAGCCATAATCCTAGTTTAACAATTTTATCTGGTCATTTTCCTTTTTTTTTTTCTCCCCAACTCTATTATTACTGTAAAATCCTGATTGTAAGCATCCCTTCATACTTTCAAGCAGTTTTCTCGCTGTTGCTCGCCAATGTGTCGAATTGCGATTAAATTTTCAATTTGGCGAGTAAACAAACAATTAGATTCGCCAAATTGCTAGTGCTCAATTTTTGCTTTTTCTTTTTTTCATACACATGCATATACAGTAGACTACCTCAAATCTGCACAGCTTGGGACCAGGGGTTGTGCGAATTTTAGAATTTTTCAGATTTCTGGTCATTGCTTTGTTTACATTTTTTAAACAGTAGTAGTTTGAATGTAATTAACAGTACATTCGCAACTATAATGCATGCTTACAATATAATAAAATATTAAAATAAGTAATGAACTAAAAATAATAAAAATTTAGATAATTTTTTAAATGATTAAAGTTCTAATAGCAAAGGTCAAGTTAATAATCAATAGTGTATGATTAAATATTCATTATAAAGATTAATATTCTTCCAAAATTATTCAACAAAACTTGCCTCATAAAAGTAACTTACTAATTCGCATAAAAATCATAAAATAACAATTTTTTTTTCAAGTTTAGCCAAGCTTAATAACCAAAATATCTTGATAATGCATAATATACTTGGTAAGAAGATTGTAATTACCAGTATAATATCAGCAATATCTTGAATTTTTTCAAAAAAAAAAAAAAATATTTCTTTATGAAAAAAACATGAATAGAGTATTAAGAAAATTATAAATTAAAAAATATATGAAATTGATACAAAACTAAGAAAAAATCACATTTTGTCCCAATATCCAAACTGAAATTTCCATTGTTTACATCCATAAAATATTTTAGAGAGTTGCGGATTTCTGGTTTGTGGATTTCAGGAAGTCTACTGTATATATGTATATATATATATATATATATATATATATATATATATATATATATGCATATTTTTCATATTTGTAGCGCATAGTTGAAACTAGATTAATAACAATCGCTGTCACAGTTTGAGCTACACAACGAATCTATTTTGCTAATACTTTTTTCATTTGGCGAATTTTATTTTTAATTCGCCAAATTACTAATGTTGGTCAAATGTCAGCGAGAACACTGCTTTCAAGCATTTTTTATTTTTCTCACTCACATATAACCCCCCCCCCCCTACCACACACACATCTCTTTTGTGGTAAAAAAATATTTAAAAATCTAAGTGTTAAACTGTGTGTTTAACACTTAGTATAACACTAGTACTCACTGGAAACTTTTTAAAATTATTTATTGCTATCAGATAGTAATATCATATTTGCTCATAGGCCACAATAAAAACTGTTGAATGTAAACATGCAATTATTTCACCTATTACATGTATATTTATAGAAATTTATCAAAATATTTAATCTACATTCAGTGACTTAGTGAGAACTTGAGCTAGTTCATACACAGGGTGCATAAAAGTGCTTATTTTTTAGTACTCCTATTTCTGAATTTTCCTTATACTGTTAAAGGAATGAAAACCCTATATAAAAATGAAAAACAACGGTATATACTGATTACAGCACTGAAGTGTAATAAATATTATTTTTAATGCATGTTGCTGATATTCAATTTCTGTTCTTGGAGATGCATACAATCCTCTCAAATATTATTTTTTTACTTTGCTTTTAATGAAAAAAAAAAAAAAAATCCCAAAAGGGATCTTTTTTTTAAGAATGACCCATATGCATATATTTACAGTAGCACTCCGGTTATCCGAAAATTGACTTATCCAAAAGATCTTAAAATTCCAAGTCCTTTTTAAATGTAAAAAATTTTACTATCAACACTATTTTTACCGATGTCAATTGACACCTTTCAACATATTTTGATTTATGATTACTGTTTTAGTTGTAAGTTTTGCACCAAAACAATTCCGAATCATTTTTAATACATTGAAATTTGTTTTAATTAGCTTTAAAAATTAGAAGCAAAAATCAGAACTTTGAAAGGTGCTTTTGGGCACTAGTAGAAATAGTGTTAAAAAAACATGTTTTTTTAATAAAATAAACAGAGTTAACTTACTCATTTGGTCAATTCCATAATTTTGAGCACTTTATTATATATATATATATGTAAAATACTTCATTATTTTACATAATAAGTTGCGATTTTCAACTTTGTATGGTTTCAATGCTGATTTATCACGCCACCTTTTAAATAACAACACATTTGTTGTTGCATCTTCTTGTACTTCAATATCTCAAAGTGACACATTTTTTATCTCAGTAGCTTCATTGTGTGTAATCCTGTTCCACATCTAGCACATAATCTGTAATATGTTACAACATTTTTATTACAGCACTGTACTAATTATCAAGCTTTTCACCATAAGCTTCACAGTTATTAAAAAAATCCTATGGAACACCGGTTATCCAAAACAACCTAAGGAACACCGGTTAATCGAAAATGCTTTGGTCCCATACTTTTAAGATAAAGAACCATGGGTGCAAGTTTGAAATTTTGCCAAGACTGAAAATATTTTGAATTCCCCCCCTCCTAACTGGGCCTGAGTGAACACCTACACACACACATAGCTTGCATTTTTACCCACGACCCTATGATGAAATCCCCCCCCCCGATCTTTAGCCAAAATTTGCTACTTTTGACAAAAATTCAGACTTGGTACAGCCTCAGAAAAAAAAAAAAAAGCTGAAGTTTCAAGGACATTTGACAAAATTAGCACTTTTCTGCAATTTTTTAACAAAATTAGCGTTTTTTTGTGAATTTTTTACAAAAATCGCACTTTTTTCCACTGTCTTTCCATTGAAATTTGCATTTATCCATGATCTTTTAGAGATATTCATAGTTTTTCTCACCCTTTTTTGACAAAATTCAGATATTTTCCATGATCTTTTGAGAAAATTTGCATATTTACTGCGATCCTTCGTCAAAACTCGTGTATTTTCCACGATCTTTCTTCAAAATTTTCGTATTTTCTGCTACGTTTTGTCAAAATACACTTTTTTCTGAGATCTTTCGAAAAAACTCTTGTATTTTTTACGATCTTTCTAGAAAATTCTCTCACTCTCTGTGATCTTTCAACAAAATTGCGAATTTTCTTCCATCTTTTGACAAAATTCACGATTTTCCTCCGATCTTTCATCAAAATTAGCGATTTTCCGCTACCTTTCTACAAAATACTTCTACTTACCTCAATCTTACAACAAATTTCTCATATTTTTCATGATCTTTTGGCAAAATTTACATATTTTCTGCGATCTTTCGGAAAAACTTGGATATTTTTTGTGTTTTTGAGGAAAAATTTGGATATTTACTGCGATCCTTTGGAAAAATTCACATATTTTCTGCAATCTTTTGGCAAAATTTGCATATTTCTCCTGATCTTTTGACAAACTCTATATATTTTCCTCATTTTTTTGACAAAATTAGAACATTTCTTTGACATTTTGAGAAAATTAGAGTATTTTCCACGATCTTTCCACAAAAAGTACAGTATTTTACCACGATCTTTGACAAAAAGTAGAGTATTTTTCACGATTATCTTAGAAAATTAGAGTATTTTCGTAATCCTTTAACAAAAGCCGCGACTTTTTCCATAATCCTTTGACCGAAGTCACGCTTTTCTGAAATCGTATAATGGAAAGAGTTACCTCCCGCATTCCTTTGAAGAAAATACTTTTTTTCCAGGATCGTTTGACAAATTTATAGGTTTTTTGCACAGTTGCATTGGTTTATAGCTATTGCAGGTGACTAAAGATGAAAATAAGGAATTTTGCTTAATGGCCACTGGCCGGTAGGTTGTCTTTTTTTAGTAGCCAGTTATTGGCTAGTGAGAATAATTTCTTTAGTAGCCAGTAAGTACATTTGAGTTACTGAATATGAAATTACAAGATATATACGAGCATGGGCATAGACTAACTAAGTAATATATGAACTAGTTAAAAATTTTTTAATTTATATTGTTTGGAATAAACTTGAGATACTAATTTCAAATCTATTTTAAATTAACAGCAAAATTATATGTAACATGCATATGTAGTTAACTACACAAGAGCAACTATGCTTAAGTACTTGCGTAGCTAACGACATAAATAAACCCCAACCCTCTTTTTTGTAATTATTTATCTAGAATTAAGATGTAACCTCCCCCCCCCCCCCCCAAAAAAAAAAAAAAAGTTTTTCCACCAACTAGCAGGTTTGATTAAAAAAAAAAAAAAAAAAAAAAAAAAAAAAAAAAAAAACTGAAATTCATAGCAAATTTTCTAAAAAATAAAAAGGTGGTTGGGGGGGGGCTCTCACGAAATTAACTAACATTATATGTTTTTTCCACAATCTTTTAACATAATGCGCGTTTTTTTTTTGTTTTTTGCGATCTCTTGATAAAATTTGCGTTCGTTATCGCGACTTTTTTTACGAAAATCGCATTCGTTTTCGAAACTTTTTAACGAAAATCGTGTTCGTTATCACGATTTTTTGACAGTATTGGCGATCGTTATAGCGACTTTTTGGACGGTATTCGCGTTCGTTATCGTGATTTTTTGCAGCTAATTCGCATTCGTTATCGCGATTTTTTGACGGTATTCGTTTGTTATCGCGATTTCTTGACGGTATTTGCTTTTTGTGTTTTTTTTTTTTTTGATAAAATTCACGTTTTTTGCGTTCGTTTTTACGTTTTTTGACGAAAATCGCGTTTGGTATCGTGATTTTTTGCCGATATTAGAGTTTGTAAACACAATTTTTGGACGGTATTCGCGTTTGTTAATGCGATTTTTTGATGGTATTTGCGTTCATTATCGTGATTTTTTTCCGGCAATTCGCATTCGTTATCGCAATTTTTGACGGTATTCGAGTGTTATCGTGATTTTTTGACGGTATTTGCTTTTTTTTTATATAAAATTTGTGTTTTTTGTGTTCGTATTTACGTTTTTTGACGAAAATCGCGTTTGGTATCGTGATTTTTTGCCGGTACTCGCGTTTCTTAGCGCGATTTTTTGACGGTATTCACGTTTGCTAATGCGATTTTTTGATGGTATTCACTTTTTTCCGTGTTTTTTTTGATTAAATTCATGTTTTTCCCGTTCGTTTCTACGTTTTTTGACAAAAATCGCGTTTGTTTTCGTTGATTTTTTGAAAAAATACGCAGGGTTTTTATACAATTGCTTTTTTTTTCAATTTTATAAAGATATTTATCTTTTTTTCGCGATTCTTCAACGATATTTGCATTCTTTTTGCGATCCTTAGACGATGTCTTTTCGCGATACTTACACGAAATTCATGTTTTTCCGCGATCTTGTCAAAATTCGCGGGCGTTTTTTTCCGCAATTCTTTTCACAAAACACCTTTTGGAGAATCCTGCATTTGGCCGGTACTTTCCACATTTTTAGTCGCCAGTTTTTCACATTTAGTCGCCGAGTGGCGACTGGCGAGTGCTTATTTTCATCTTTACAGGTGACGTGCCCGGGCAGGGATCGAACTGGAGATCCCACGGCCAGAAAGCGAGCGTCTTATCTGCCGAGCAAAAGGCTAGCTCGATCGCTTCCTGCGAGAAACTCGTTTTATTGACCGCGCAAGATGGCCGCCACACTATAAAAATTTTGAGAATTTTCTTGATTGCCTTTGTAAAAATTGCGAATTTTCTCGATCGCCTTTGTAAAAATCGATAATTTTGTCGACAAGATTCAAAAAATCATAAATTTCGTCAATCGGCTTCGTAAAAATCACATATTTTGTCGATCCAATTCGTAAAAATCTTATTTTTGTTGTCAAACAAGAAAAAAATCGATAATTTTGTTGATCGGCTGTGGAAAAGCTGTGAATTTTACCTGTCCTGTGAAAAAAAATTGCAAATTTCATCAATTGGCTTTGTAAAAGTCACAAATTATGTCGATAGCTTTCTAAAACTTGAGATTTTCATCAATCGGTTTCGTAAAAATCAAATTTTATTGATTAGGTGCAGAAAAATTGTGAATTTTGGCAACTGTCTTTGTAAAAATCACGAATTTTGTTGATAAGTGCAGAAAAATTGCAAATTTTCGCGATCGCCTATGTAAAAATCGATAATTTTGTCGATCAGACTCGAAAAATTGCAAAATTCATAGATTGCCTTCGTAAAAATTGCACATTTTGTCGATTTATTTCATAAAAATCTTATTTTTGTTGTCAAACAAGAAAAAATCAATAATTTTGTTGATCAGCTGTGGAAAAGTTGCGAATTTTACTGATCATGTGAAAAAAAAAATGAAAATTTCATAGATTGGCTTTTTAAAAGTCATGAATTTTGTCGATTGCTTTGTAAAAATCGCGATTTTCGTTAATCGGTTTCATAAAAATCAGAAATTTTATTGATCAGATGCAGAAAAATTGTGAATTTTGGCAACTGTCTTTGTAAAAATCACGAATTTTGTTGATTGGTGCAGAAAAATTGCAATTTTTTTTAATCGGCTCTGTAAAAATTTATAATTTTGTTGACCAGACTCGAAAAATCACAAATTCCATCGATCAGCTTCATAAAAATCACACATTTTGTCGATTCATTTTGTAAAAATCTTATTTTTGTTGTCAAACAAGAAAAAATTGATAATTTTGTTGATGAGCTGTGAAAAAATTGCGACTTTTAACAATCATGTGAAAAACAATTGCAAATTCCGTCGATTGGCTCTGTAAAAATCATGAATTCTGTCGATTGCTTTGTAAAAATCGCGATTTTTGTCAATCGGTTTCATAAACATCAGAAATTTTATTGATCAGACGCAGAAAAATTGTGAATTTTGGCAACTGTCTTTGTAAAAATCATGAATTTTGTTGATTGGTGCAGAAAAATTGCAAATTTTTTTAATCGGCTTTGTAAAAATAGATAATTTTGTTGACCATACTCGAAAAATCACAAATTCCATCGATCAGCTTCATAAAAATCACACATTTTGTCGATTCATTTTGTAAAAATCTTATTTTTGTTGTCAAACAAGAAAAAATCGATAATTTTGTTGATCAGCTGTGAAAAAATTGTGAATTTTACCAATCATGTGAAAAACAATTGCAAATTCCGTCGATTGGCTCTGTAAAAATCACGAATTCTGTCGATTGCTTTGTAAAAATCACGATTCTTGTCAATCAGTTTCATAAACATCAGAAATTTTATTGATCAGATGCAAAAAAATTGTGAATTTTGGCAAATGTCTTTGTAAAAATCACAAATTTTGTTGATTGGCGCAGAAAAATTGCAAATTTTCTTAATCGGCTTTGTAAAAATAGATAATTTTGTTGACCATACTCGAAAAATCACAAATTCCATCGATCAGCTTCATAAAAATCGCACATTTTGTCGATTCATTTTCTAAAAATCTTATTTTTGTTTTCAAACAAGAAAAAATCGATAATTTTGTTGATCAGCGGTGGAAAAATTGCGAATTTTACCGATCATGTGAAAAACATATAAGATAAACAAAAAGATATAAAAGAACCCATTTTGAGAACAGTGTAAACTTTTTTTAAAATTACTGTCCGACCCAGCAGCAGAAAATTCTCCAAGTATCTGCGGCAGATACTTCAGGGCCAAAAAGTAATCTGCAGGTGAAATATTTTTACAATTGAAGCATTTATTAATCAAACAGTCACTTACCTGTGGTGTATTTAATCCTAATTTTTTAAATGTTTATTAACAATATTAACTTTTTGATATAGTAAGTAATAAAAACTAAACATGACATGAAGCAAAATAAAGGTTTAATGACAAAGAATCTGCAAAAATGAAAAAATCTGTGATGCCCATCTCACGTCCCTTTTAGCTCACAAAACACTTATAATTTAAGGGGGAATTAATTTTTATTTTTCATAAGAATTTCCATTTGTTTTGAAAAACAATCTAAGCATGTAGTAAATGTCAAATAATCAGCAAATTAAATTAATATCAATGATTAAATTAATATCAATGAATAAATTAACATCAACAATTAAATTAATAATGTGTGGTTGTTATTACAAACAATAACCGCTGATAATTCGGAAGCTAAAAATAGAGCTGTCGGAAGATTTTCAAGTCGCTGCAAATTCATCAACTTGCAGCAAAAGGCGAAATTTTTTTTTTCGATCCCGACCGATTCTACAGGGTTTGCCTGTGCTTACAAATGACTGTGTCATTTGAAACTTTCACAGAGATACTTGTGAAAAATTAACTTTGGTATAAGCGCTATAATTTAAATTAGAAATAATAAAAATAAAAAACGACGGGACACGCGGTATCCGTTACGTTCGTTTCCCTAGCTAACTTTGCGGTCGAATGACGTCACATGTAAACACACCAGCTCCAAGTCTCTGAGTTGAGAAGTATTAATGCTTCTGGTTCCTGGTGTTGGAAAGATCGCTATAGCTATACATGCAAGAATAATAAATAAATTAATAATTATTAAACAGGATTCGTCTGATTTTTGAAAGCGCAAGTAATTTTCATAATAATTGGAAGCTACACCTGATAAGGGAAAAGGGCAAATTGTAAGCTCGTTGAAAAAGTGGAGTGTTTGCGCGCGTGTTGTGAGCATGTGTGTGTGTGGGGGGGGGGGGCTCCACTTCACTTCCCTCGATTTTGAAACTTAATTATTTAATTTTTTTTTTTGAAAAACTTCATAAAATTTATTCTTTTTGAGAAATTTAAAATAAAAAAGGAAGTAACACATTTTCTGATAGGGGGATGAAAGCATGTGAGAGCAATTGCCCCCCCCCTTCTTTTTAAAATTTGATTAATTAAAATTTTTTTCTCTTATTTTGAAATTCGTAGTCGAATTTAATATTTTCGAGAAATTTTAAAAAAAAGAAAAAGATTAAAAATTTTGCAATGGGGGAAGGGGTCATAGAATGGCTTTTGCCCCTCTCTCGATTTTGAAATTTAACTAAGTTTTGTTTTTCTCCGATTTTGAAAAACACAGCAAAATTTATTCTTTCTAGGGGTAGGCACATTTTGTCCTTAACAGGATTTTGAAATTTAATTAACTATTTTTTTTTTTTCGTTTTGAAATGCCCAATAAAATATGTTTTTTTTTTCAAGTAATTTAAAATTAAACGATTTTTATGGGGAAGAGGTCATATGAGAGTCATTGCCCCTCCCTTAAGTTTGATTTAAATATTATTTAGTCTAAAATACAATTGAATTTTATTTTTGAATGATTTTGCAAAACATAGTAAAATTATGTCTTTTCGAGAAATTTAAAATAAAAGAGAAATTATATATTTCCGTAAAGTTAGAGGGTTTTACTAAAAACATTACCCCTCCCCTAAGTTTAAAAATTTATAATTAATCAAAATTTCTATTTTTCTTATTTTTAACACATTCGCTGCCGATCACGCGCCAGCGCGTGATATGGCGCCAACGTTAAAAGGCCACTCACGCGCCAGCGCGTGATGTGAGGTGATGTCAAATAGCCAGTCACGCGCTGGTACGGGAAAATCTTTCACTGATTATTTCTTATAAAAAATAAATCGGCTTCCGGGAAAACCCCACTTCGACAGTGCGGCATTAACGGTCATCACATCTTCACGTAAGCGGCAGCGAATGTGTTAAAAGATAGAATTTATTTTTGTTAAGCAACTTAAAATATAAGATAATCTCAAGGAAGTTTCCGGTAATGAAGCGAGGGGGGTAGTTTCATTACCCCTATTTCTGGATTTTAAAATTTAAATAATTAAATTTGTTTTTCTTCAAATTTGATAAGCATACTAAAGTATATTTCCTTAAAATTAAAATCGAACTGAGAATTTTCTTTTATTGAGAAAGGGCCCACAACCTCACGATTTTGAAATTTAATTAACTCATTTTATTTTGGCATATTAAGACATAATCCAATTTATTCCTTCCGATCGAATGCAAGTTATATACAACATTAGTTTACCTTGGAAAATTTTCACAAATTTAGAAAAGGCACCACGCATGGATATAATAATCCCTGTAATGAAAAAATCTAATTTTCATATCCATAAAAAATAGTACATAATATTTGCAAAATTGAAATCTTTGATAAAAAAAAAAAAAAGTTGCAAAATTTTTGCACACACGGAATATTTATTTATTTTATGCAAAAAAAGTGCACCGTCTTTGGTAACTTATAATGTTCACTTTTTTGTATACATAAAACATGAAAATATTTTTCACAAAAAGTACATACTTTTTGGAGTATTCAAAAATATTCACTTTTTGTGTACAAATTGTGTACAATCTAAACTTTTTTGCAAACAAAGTGTAAACTTTTTTTAGCTGGGAATAATCACTATTTCTGAGGAGTGACTATTCACTTTTGCTGAAGGAGTGCGTTTTTTCACTCCTAGTAGGAGTGAGTAGTCACTTTTTCATAGGAGTGAATGCTCTTTTTTTCAATGAATTTGTTTTTTTTATTGCTATTATGGGCATTTTAAAAGAATCGTGTCTTTTAGAACATACAATGAAAATAAATACGAACGTGGTAAAGATTGGAATAAAATACTTTATTGACAATATTTATTTAATTCAAAGTATGTAACATTAATTGAACTTTTTAAGGGAAAACGTAATTAAAGTTACATATGAATTAAATTTGATTATTGACAGAAATAAACTATTTTATTCCAATCTTTCTCCTTGTGTTTGCTTTTATTGGTAATCCCATAAATATATGATAGTTTTAAAATGCCCATAAGCCCAAGTAATAAAACAGTTTTAAAATACTAAACATACATTTTTTTTCAGATACCTATTAAGTTTTATATATTATTTAAATAAATCCTTAATGCATGTTATCTGTTTTTTTATGTGTAATTAAAATCTTATTTCTGAAAAATATATATTAATACAAGCCGTATTTATAAAACGACATGGTAAGTCATATTTAATTTTAATTTTTTATTCCCGTATATAAAGTAGATGTGCATGTAGTAGCTGCCGGCGAAGACACTCACGAGCTAATGCTAATCCTATGGGGAGAGATTTATCTAATATCTCGTTTGCATTTTGAAATTTTATTTATTTATTTATTTTGCATTGAATAGCTGAAAATCGTCTCTATATCGCATCTTTTTTACTTTTTCGATTTCGGTCGCAGATATTTTTATAAAGTTTCTTTTACTTTCAAAACCGGTACCAAAAATGAAAGCGTTCTTTAAAAAAATATCTGCAGACAAAATTGAAAAACTAAAAATAAACAAATATTTAAGAGAGAAAATCTGTTTTTGACGACTTCTGTAACGTAAGTGTTTTTATTTAAATGGTGAAAATGTGCCCTTAAAAATTATTTTCGGCTTCATGAGTGGTTTGATTGCCAGATTATAAAATAGGAAAAACATAGTTAGATTCATTTTGAAAAAATAATAATAATAAAATAAAGAAGATATTGAAATTTTATAAATCATATTAATATAACTTAAAAACAACTATTTATAAAAATTTTGGTGTCATTACATTTTGGTAAGTGCAATTTAAAAATTAAAATTGATTACTTAAGTTTTTAATTAAATCAAAATATTTTATGCACTATAAACATTACCATAATTGCTTTTTTAACAGTGCCTATATGAGGTGTACATTACTGGAAAATGACTACTTAAGTATTCCAGTAATGAACACTCCTCTCAAAACCTTAAAAATCAATGAAATTATTTAAACGACATTAAATACATAAAATTCAAAGCTTTCTTCAGCTACAGAAACAAAAAATGGGAAATTTTGCAATAAAATAAGGAATACATAAATTTATTAAATGAAGCCAGCTCTTAGTATGATTTTCAATGAAAAACAGTGAAACATAAAAACATTGTTTTGTGCCTCCTGATTGTTTTTATTAAGAGTGTCAACAATAGGGCTAAATTTTAAAATATGCAAGGGCGAGTTACGAAAAAAAATAGAAGCTAAACTTTTATTAGTTATTATTTTTTTAAAAACCAAAAACATTCAGGTGTATACACAGCTGCTTTTACCCTATGATACTGCTATATCTACCCTATAGTATTCTATGAATGTGAGTTAAAGTTTTATAAAAAATATACTCGTGCAGGAAAAAGAAAAATGAAGAAAATATAAAATAAAAGAAATGACTACATAAGTGTTAAATTAAGACATTTTTCTCCGGAAGGGATATTTCTGACTCCGAGGGGGGGGGGACATTATAGAGCTCCCGGGGGGAAACTGCCCATTTTGACAATTGAAAACAAAAAATCTCAAAATTCCCGGGGGCATTTCAATGCTCCGTGAGAATACCTCCCCCGAGACACCCTCTGAATTCAACACTGCTACATATGTTTTGTTCTTACTGTTGGAAAAACAATTTTTATGAGTTATTTATCTCTAATAAATAAATGTCTTCTAATATAAGTCATACTGAAACTTTTAAAATTACTAAAGCGTTTTATTCTACAATCTTTGCGTCAGCGATTTCTCTTTTCTTTTTTTTCCTCCGAGCAGAGATAGAAGACAACTTCCTGTGTAAAGTTTAACTCAACATTCTAGAATTTACTTTCGGAAAATGAAAAGTTGAAATTTAAATTGACTTGCCGTTTTTTATGTTAAATATTATCCCTTGTTTGATGAATAATAATCCTTTGATAAATAAGATATGTGCAGTGAAACATCTTCGTCACTGAGTACTAATGGAGTATTATTGCTTTTTACTGAATTATTTATTCTCCATTTTGACTCCAGATCAAGAAACTTTATCTATGTGGATTATTTTGAATCATAAGATATCGGAGTATATCATTTCAAGATCGAAATTTAAACTACTTTTCAGTATTAATAATACAAATTAAAGATCCACATTTGCAGACCGAGGAAACGAAACATAATGGACACGATAAAATGTCGGAAACATTTTTATTATCACAACTGAGAAGACGATTTCTGATTGGCTGATGCGTAATACATATCTAAGTAATTTTTAAGAGTGACCGTTGTTTCTTTCGAAGGAGTGACACTCATTTTTGAAAACGAGTGCGTTTTAATTGCAAATAAGCGTAATTTTATAGGTTATATTATAAAATGTAGTTTTTGAAAAGTAAGAATTGACATATTTTGGTTCTATTTATTGTTTTACTCCATATATTGGTTCAAAGTTGAGCGGGTATTTTTTTCAAGTATGTAATGCTGGGCTTTCACTCTCTTTAACGGAGTGAGATTTTTCACTCTCAACCATGGAGTGAGATATTTCACTCTCGACAACGGAGTGAGATATTTCACTCTCGACAACGGAGTGAGATATTTCACTCCTTTTTAGAAAGTCGGAAATTCCACTCTTTAAAGAGTGTATTTGTATAAATTTCACTCTAAAAAGAGTGAAAATGCAAATCATTCCTACAAAAAGTGAGCTTTTCACTCCTCCCAGTTTTAGAGTGTATCGATCTACATATTGAAGAAAAAGCAGCAGGATAATTTTTAAGCTGAACAATAGACAATGCTCATTTAAAATATGAATACGGATTTTTATAATTTAAGTATAGTAAAATTATACCTGTATGTTAAAGAATATTAATTATCAATTACATTAAGAGTTATTTTTAATTCAATTTAAAAAAATATAGAAAAAAAAGAATGCGAATTTTATTATTATAAAAAAATTCTTTTGTTAATTTTGCGTATGGTTATTAAACAGTAATATTCTTCGTGATCTTTTTTTCTTCTTTTAAACTTAATAAAATGGATGTTTTCATTTCACTAGATTGTTATATTTAGTTACATAAAAAATGCAATATGTGCTAAAAAATATGCATTTTTTTCATTCAGTTATTGCTTAAACTTTTTTTGCATTGTTAGAAATTTAAAAAATTACATAGTTTTTGTTGTTATTTTTTTACACTGAAATGTGTTATTTTTTGCATTAAATATAGTTTTAAAAATATTAATTATCGTTATAATAAGGAAAAAATTCTAGATTTTTTTTTATGAATGTAAAAAATAAGTTAAACAAAAAGAATGAAAATTATTTTTTAAGTTTTTTCTTCCTTAAACGCAATGTAGTATTATTTTTATACCCGCAAACTACTGTTTAATGCTAAATAAAGTAATATCAGACAAAATTTTACTGTATAGAAAAAAATTAATCTGAAAAAAAGTCATGAATTATTGATTTAAAAAGCTGAAATATGAACGAGAAGAAAATAGCAATAAAAATAAATTTAGAAAAAGAATAAATTTAGAATAAAGTCAAATTTATAAATGCAGTTAAATGTAAAATACTGGAACGTTATTACATGTTTAAAAATTTTGGTATTTCAAATATATATGTATATTTACACATATATATAAGTAGTATAATATATAATCTATGTACTTGGTTGTTTTATAGCAACCTAGTGTTGATTTCAAAGTAGCTAATTTCATTTCGGTTGCACCAGATATAATGCTTACATATAGTAAATATTTATATGTAAGTAAATTTTATGTTTTTTTTTTTTTTTTTTTTTTAAGAAAATTGAGTAATTGAACTGTATTGTATATCTACAAAAGTAAAACGGAATAAAAATTAATTTTAAATTGAACATTTGAACACACTTTCATAATTTTCTTAAACAATAAAATTCTACGTACTCAATTAGCATGTTACACATGCTCTACGTATTTTCAGTTCAAATATTTTAAAACTTCCCCGATTATTTTTATTATTTAGAATATAGCACGGATAACAAGAAACAATTTAAATGCCTAAATATACATGCAACTAGCCGCTCTGGGTGCCATTTTGGTTTTCCTTAAATGTATGCTAAGCATTGTATATGAAACTTTAATTTTTAATTTAATTTACTTGCTCAATCCTTGGCCAAATTGGAATATTCTGATACATAAACCGAGTTTTAGTAGAAAGTTATTAGGTGCATATATAGGAATATCGGATCTTCCTAGATATTTCACGGAACGATATGAGCTGCAGCAAGAGCCAACTCGTCATTTTTGAGTCAGAATCACATCATCAAATTACGAGATGAAATTGGTGCCAAATTAAATAAAAGAAAATAGTGTTATAAGGATATTGTGGTGTGCCTGCCCATATCCTGATACTAACTCCCGGTAGACTAAAATTAGTGACAAAAAAGGGCGTCAATAATGCTCAATTAAAACCTAAAAATATAAAATTTTTAATTGCATTGCCATATATATTACTTCCCAATCGACTTTCAACGTGAATTAATGGTTTAGCAAAATCTTATTCACAGTAGGGGAAGAATGTCAGGTCGACATAACTGAGTAAAAAGCGAGAAGTATGGATCGCTAATTTCCCATTTTTAAGGTTGCTATCACGCCGTCAAGTTACAACTTGAAAATTTTGTCATATTAAATATAAATTAAGAATGTTTCAGTCTGCATCGTTATGTAGTGGAACATCACGAGTTAAACGGAGAGCTACTTCTTTATTTTAATGATGTTTTTGCATATCCCTTACGGCCTTAAATTTTAAGGCATAAAATATAACAATACGAATGTTTCAATCTCCGGCGTTATATCTTAGAACTTGATGAGAAGAACGAGAAACCCATTCTCAATTTCGGAAGTACTATCTCAACACCGAATTAAGCCTTAAAATATTGTAAAATTTTAAGATCATATAAGTACAAGTAATCCAATTTTTTTTTTTTTTTTATTGTAATTTTTTGTACAACTCTAACATAATTGAAGTTCAAAATGACTATTATTTTAATTTTACTATTTTTTGTTTTTGCATGGCGGCCATATTTGTGTCATTGTCTGCAGCGATTTTCGCACATACTAAACTGTACGAAATTGTAAATAGCTCGTCTTTTATTTTTCAAATTGAAATGGGGTTCAAAGCAACTTGTTCAAAAAAACATAGGCTAAAGGTATTGTAATAGAGTAGTTTTTAAAAATAAGTTCTTACTGGTGAAATTTTAGCATAAACTTCGGAACTTTTTTTAAAAATCTGTCCGTTTACAAGAGTAAATTTTTTATGCAAGGAAACTATCTACATGGCACTTTTTTATATAAATAGGCCGAAAGTATTTGTATTCACACACCAAGTCTCAGATCTGGGAGTTAATAATTTCTGTTTGAGAAAAAAATTCAAAATTTGTCAAAAATTTCAAAAAATGCACTTTTTAAGCTTTGATACCTCTGGCAGGGCACGAGATACAAATCTTAAATTCAGACCTTTGAAAGTATTTTATGATAATATTATGTACAATAAATGTCAAGAAGGATATTTTATTATAAGCTGAGTTATGACATGACAATATGTGAAAACAGTACTTCAACACTATTGTAACATATTATTGTTTGTACCTCCAAAATGGTAATTAATGTTTGGTGGAGCAAAGTAAAATGTTTATTACAAAAATCTTCTTTAAATACTTGTGTGTTTTTTAAACAATTGAGAATGTATGCTAAGCTAATGCACTATTTATCCAGATGAGTAAAACTTACAAGAAATGCTATTGGATCAATCCAAATCAAGTGGTCCAGAAAATATTTTTTGATTGCTTAAACATTAAAAAAAAAAAAAAAAAAAAAAAAAAAAAAAAAAAAAAAAAAAACTGAATTTTTTTGTACTATAACCCTAAAATGACGGAAGTTCAAAACAATAATTATTTTAATTTTATTATTTGTTTGTTTGTGCGTGGTAGCCATCTTTGTTTCATCGTGTGTGTCAATTTTCTCACATTGAAGGTTTTACAGGATTGTAAATATCACATTTTTTATTTGTGAAATAGGGTTTGCAGCAAAATTCTGAGAATAATATATGCTAAAAGTTTACGCATAGAATAATTTCTGAAAATATTTTCTTACTGGTGAAATTTTGCAAGAATTTAAAGATTTTTTTTCCAAAATCTTTCCGTTTACAAGAGCAAACTTTCATGCAATAACAACTGTCAGCTTTTTTTTTTTTTTTTTTTTTTTTTTTTTTTTTTTGCAAATAGATCGAAAGTGCTTGTACTCACACACCAAGTACCATAACTGGGAGTAGATTTCGCTTTTCGACAAAAAATTCAAAATTTGTGAAAATTTTGGAAAATTACTGTTTTTTTGGTTTTGATATCTCTGGAGTGGTACAAGATAAAAAAAAATCTGAAATTCTGGCCTTTGATAGTATTTTATAGTAGTGATATTCACAAAAAATCCATGAAGCTGAATTGACTAAAACCTTTCGAAAATTTTAAGAAATGCTACTACGAGTTCAATAGGAGAAATGAGATTTATCTCTTTAATTACAATTATTTACACAGAAAATATCGTTTGTTGGAAAGATTTTTATAACAAATGTTTAATTTACAAATACATTATATATGCTTAATAAAGATCTGATAAAGATCTTCACCCTTTTTACGAGTGATGTTATAAGTTCAAACTGTTTCTACTGTCAGTTTCATAAGTGAGATCGTTCTCAAAACTTTATTTGAAGCAACCCAAGACTTTTCATCTCTTGTTAATTGAATGAAATTTATAACCCTGCCAGCACATAGAAATTAATTTTGAAATAATTATGGTCAAGGTTCACTCCCCTTATAATTCCAAGCTACCACTTCTTAACATACACATATGCAGAAAAATCATTTTTCAGCACAGATGTCATATACGCACCGCATTTGAACTTGTTTTTTCCTCCCATGAATCTGACTAAAATATTGTTTATGAACATTAGTTAAAACTTGCATGCAATAACAGAACATGATTTTTTATTGCAATTTAAAAATAAAATAACATTAAAAATTGAAAGAGATTCTAGTATTTTAATAAAGAAAATAAAAATAAATAAATGATAATTTGATACAAATAATTATTAACATACTATATAATAAAATAGTATATAATAATTTAAAGAATTAAAAAATATATATAAGAATGAATAATCATGAATTTAATAATAAAAAAAAGAAACAATAAATATATAAGTATAAATAATAAACTTAATGATTAACAAAACAACAAATAAATGATTATCAGAATAAATCATTATTAATACTTACATCATATTGAACGCATATAGTTGTATCATTTAATCAGCAAATTTCATTGAAATTTGTAGATTTTCCTATTTTATTTCCCTAACAATTACTATAAACTTATTAAGCGATCTTTTCCTCGTCACAGATATGCAATGCCAAGTTGGCGGGGGGGGGGGGGGGAACAAGTACAAATGTGGTTCGTATATGAGATCTGTACTCATTTTCCTACAGTATAAACTTTTATTGGCCATTGGATATCTTTATTTCCTGAAAATTAATTGAGGTTGATGTATGTTAACATCATAAAAATGTTTCATTTACACGAACATACCTATGGAATTAACGAGTTTCAGGGATGTGAAGCAGCATTGAAATCGATTATGTAATTCATTTGCATGGTTGGTCTATCTCTGCTTGAAACGTACATGAACGTAATGCCAGAAAGGTTTGTGTCACACAAATTAAAATTTTTCAGGTGATAGAATTCGATTTTTTAACAATAATCGGTAAGTTCCTCTTAGTTACTTCTCTCTTTGTAACTCCTCCTACAACATCCAAACATTTCACTAGTAGAAAGAAAAAAAAACATTCTGCTTGAAGAATACAGACTTTCGCATATTGACAGGAATTCACAATTTTTTTTTATTTGAACTGGCTAGAAATGAATTTAAAAAAATGTTTAGAAAAAATGGAAATGAAATCTTTTGGAAAACACTGTCAAGACTTATGTAGCAAAAGCATTCAAGCTACAGATTATGATTAAGTAGTTTATTGTAATAAACTGTGTTCATTTTTGTGTGAGTAGTACGCATACTATTAGAAAAATTAAGGTTTAAATAAAAACAGTTCAAAGTTTTTTCATGAATTTTGCTTAGGATTTGCACATTTTTTAATATAAAATAATATTCTTTTTTTCGAAAACATGACCAAAAACATTGTACACAACATCTTGTAATCAGAATTAAAAATTAAGAAAAATTGTGTTAAAAATAAGCCGGTTTATTAAATAATAATTTGCTGCACATGCTTGAACGCTATTAAAATTTTATTTGCACATTGTGCTAGCTAAATTTATACAGTATATTATACAGTTTTGTGAAAGACTCAAAGTAATAGCTTGTAATTTCTCAAAGTGATCGTTGATAAAACAAGCTCAAATCCGCTATTCCCAAAATGACGCAAAAAGATGAGGGGGTTTATCGATAGATAAATTGATTAGTGTAAATATAGATAACACAATATGGCACTTACTACGTTATTTCGGTAAAAAAATCTCAATTTTTTTTCTTTCTTTTTCCGAACAACGGATTTTGAGCTTATTCTATCAACGATCACATTCAGAATTTTCAAGTTGTGTTTTTGAGACTTACACAGAAGTTGCTCTATACATTTAGCTAACACAATATACAAATGGAATTTTGATAGCGTTCACGAATGCTTAGAGAAAAAGTATTTAGTAACCAGTTCATTTTTCATACAATTATTATTATTATTATTATTATTATTATTATTATTATTATTTTATTTTATTACAAGGTATTATGTAAAACATTATATCAATAAATATAAAAACTTTGTTAAATCACCATAAAAAGAAAAATTAAACAGGACGCGTTTCGAGCTGCAAAATTACCGCTCGTCATCAGCTGATCAATATTTTTTTGAAAAGAACATATTTTTATATTAAGAACTCTGCAAATTATAAGCAAAAAACTTGTGATTATGCTGTCACATCTGGAGGTTCAGGAAAATCACTCATGTATTTTTCTAGATATTTGAGAAAATGTCTAAAAATGCAAAAAGCCGGTCATCTTTCGCCAGATGGTGTAACTCTAAAGCAGAAATCCTGGAAAATAAATAATCTTACGTATTGGCAGCTTCAATTATTATTTCTTAAGTTATTACATTTTAGACATTTGTCGACAGCTTAAAAGGAAAACAGAGATTATTGATGAAAAATAAATATTACTTAAATTTAATAAAATTGAGAATCTTGGAATTTTCCAAGAGTTTTGTGTAATCTAAAGAATTAAGATATACTGTCATAAGCTTATAAACCAACTTTTAATAAATAGCAAAAGTAATAATAGCAAAAAATCGATAATATTTTGCTGCGCATGCGTGACTGCAATTAAAATATTATTTGTACATTGTGTTAGCTAAATATACACAATATATTAGAAATTACAAAATAATAGCTTGTAATTTCTGAAAGTGATCGTTGATAGAATAAGCTCAATTCCTTTATCCCGAAATGACGCCAAAAGTTGAGGGGCTGTATGGATATATAAATTGATTAGTGTAAAAATAAATTACACATTGTGGCACTTACTACTATATTTCGGTACAAAATCTCATTATTTTGCTTTCTTTTTAGGAACAACAGGTTTTGAGCTTATTCTATCGACGATCACTTTCAGAAATTTCAAGTTATGTTTTTGATACTTTCACGGAAGTTACTCTATACATTTAGCTAACACAATATGAACAAAAAATGATAGCGTTCCCGCATGCCTAGAGAAAATAATTTAGTAAACAAGCTCATTTTTCATATTATTATTATTATTATTATTATTATTATTGTATGATTATAGAGCATTATGTAAAATATTGTTTGTCACATTTTCTGGAAATAACATTTTTTTTATATTAATAGCACTGCAAATTATAAGCAAAAAACTTGGGATTATGCTGAAACATCTGGAGTTTCAGGAAAATTACTCGTGCATTTTTGTAGATATTTATGAAAATGTCTAAATAACGTTAATGGCCGATCATCTTTAACCAGATAGTGTAGTTATAATGTAGAAATTCTGAAAAATGAATAATTTTATGTATTGGCAGTTGCAATTATTATTATATTTTTAAGTTATTCTATTGTAGACATTTGTCGACAGTTTAAAAGGAAAACAGAGGTTATTGATGAAGAATAAATATGACTTAAATTTAATAAAATAAGAATCTTAAAATTTTTCTTGACTTTTTTGTTATTCAAAGAACTGAGATATACTGTCACAAGCTTATAAACCAATTTTTAATAATTAGCAAAAATGAATTTTAAATTGTGTAAATGTTATCGAATTTAGCGTTAAATGTAAATCTATCTTCAAAATATTCTGTGGAAATATAAATGTAGCTCGTGTAACACATTTTTTTAATATTAAGGTAGAAAAGTATAGCAGCACTCTTTTTGTGAAATGCGATGATGTATAGCTTAATTTAGTTTATGTAATTAGATTATATAAAATTCGGCTAATCAATAATAATAATAATAATAATAATAATAATAATAATAATAATAATAATAATAATAATAATAATAATAATAATAATAATAATAAGTATTCAATCAAATTTTAAGTGAATCTGGCTACAATTTTAATTTTTTCACATCTCACCATAATTTAAATTTAATAAGCTGGCAATACAAAAAATTACATATTCGATTTTTTTTAATCTAAATCTCGGTTTCTTACTTGTGAACTAATTATATTACTTAAATTAGTTTTCAAGTTTACTGAAAGAAAATTAATTCACTATATTTCCAAGCATTCGTTTTTTTTTCTCTATAAAAATGTTTAATGGTTCTTCATTTATGCCTTTCTCTTTTATTTTACTCTGAATTATCAATTGCTGAAAGCCATTTTTTTTCTGAAATATTCAAACTGGTTTAAAGATAATAGAAAGTAAATGATAGGAAAGAAAACTAATGATCGAATAGTTGAATAAAAACAAAGGAATGGGATGTGAAAACTAAAATAAAAAGTTATATTTCCCGCTATTACGAATTTTATCAAGTAAAATGGAATCACGTTTTTTTCTGTAGGAGTAGTGTAATTTAATACGTGTTACTGAAACCATTAAAAATATATTTTTCAATGACATATTCATCTGTATTATAACTCTTTTGGTAATGTAGGAAATGATTCTTATTACAACAATTAAATATTTTTAATTGCTATTTTATCTCTTTTATCTTTTTTGATTGCACATGTAATTAAAAATATCATGTTAAATATAAAAAATTTTGATACAAAATATGACTTAAAATACTAAATATTGAATCTGTATAATATCTTCAAAACTAAAAAAAATAAACAATACCACAACATATTAAATAAAATATATCAAATATAAAATAATCAATCAGAGCAATTACAATAGCATAAAATATTATATAAAATCGTTTTAAATTCCAGATGGTGTTAAATAAAAAAATTGTTGATGTATCAAAATATAATAGCTATATCCTCGTCAAATAGCGGAACAAATCTTGCAAAATTCCTATATTTTAAAAAAAATCCTTAAATTTTCTTCAAATAATAACATATTACACTATTCTGGACACAAATGTACTTATGAATAAATTTATTAGTTATTATTACTAGAATTAGTTTATATTTTTTCTTCCGGATCTTAAAGTTAGATAAAGAATCTATAACAGCTATGCAGGAAAAGCGTGTTGTACCAACGTTATTTTGTTGGCAATAAGTGTTTGTTACAAAATAATGTTATAAATACCTTTCATAAAATAAATTATTAATGGTTATCTACATTATTTTCCACAATTTTGATAGATTCTTTCGCTAAAGAACCATTTGACATTTAAGGTTACCAAGGATCCTCTCATCATCATCTATATCATAGGTTCCCAACCTTTTATGGACCACTGCCCCCCTTACAAGAAAAAAAATATTCCAACGCCCCCCCCCCCCTCTTCCAAAATAGTTAATTATACCAATTAAAATGTTGTTGCATATTATCTATACCTACTTTTTGTCTATTTATTATGAAACACAAGGTAAAATTATAATTAAAACGACTATCAAACGTAATAAAAAGCTGTTCAGCAAACAATTAAAAAATAAACTCAAAATAAAATTAAACGAACTTGCTAAAAAAGTGCCTTTAATACGTTAAGGATGTCATATATCTAAAATATGTTATTATGTATAAAAACACAGTTTTAAAAGCTTAAAACTTCAAACATTGTACGCCAAGCGCTTTTGATCAGAATTTCATCTTTTTCCGGGTAGCTTTGTTTAAGCACTGAAATTCCTTTTTAGCACTTTCCAACAAAGTTGAAAAGTGCTTATGCATTCGGTTTGTCTGTCCGTCTGTCCGCGCTCTAACTCCCGTAAATATACTGGGATTGCTATGAAATTTTTATACGTTATTGAGGTTTACCCTAGCACGAACTCTATTGAAAATGAAGTATCTACCATGATTAGTTTATCTACAGAGAGAATCAAAAGTTTCCCATTACATTACGGCCTATGGGGGAAAATCGCTAATATACTCGGATTGCCATGACATTTTAGGACGTTATTAACGTTTACCCTAGCACAAGTCCTATTGAAAATAAAGTTTCTACCATGATTAGTTTATCTACAGGGCGAATCAAAAGTTTATTACGGCCTATGGGAAAAAATCGATAATATACTGGGATTGCCATGAAATTTTAGGACGTTATTGACGTTTACCCTAGCACAAGTTATATTGAAAATGAAGTTGCTACCATGATTAGTTTATCTACAGGGCGAATCAAAAGTTTCCCATTACATTACGGCGTATGGAGAAAATTCGTTAATATGCTCGGATTGCCATGAAATTTTAGGACGTTATTGAGGTTTACCCTAGCACGAACACTACTGAAAATGAAATATCTACCATGATAAGTTTATCTACAGAGAAAATCAAAAGTTTTCTATTACATTACGGCCTATGGGGAAAAATCATTAATATACTCGGATTGCCATGAAATTTTAGGACGTTATTGACGTTTACCCTAGCACGAACCCTATTGAAAATGAAGTTTCTATTATGATTCGTTTTTCTACAGGGCGAATCAAAAGTTTTCCATTACATTACGGCCCATGGGGAAAAATCGTTAATATACTCGGATTGCCATGAAATTTTAGGATGTTATTGACGTTTACCCTAGCACAAGTCCTATCGAAAATGAAGTTTCTACCATGATTAGTTTTGCTACAGGGCGAATCAAAAGTTTCCTATTACATTACGACCTATGGGGAAAAATCGTTTCAAAGGAATTTTAAAGATGTTATACCCTGTCAAACGTATTAAAATATGCATTCTATAAAATATAAGGCGAAAATGTAGCTATTATTCATTTACAGGGCCACACAAAAGAATTCCATTAGATAATGTAAAAGGGGGAATTTTGTGTGACATATTTTAAATATATTGAGCTTTTTCATGTATAATAAAATTGATATATGTCACTGAAGCTTAATATAAATTATACGCTACTGTCTTGCATAATATGAAGTACATAGCATTTACAGGGCCATACAAAAGATTTCAAATAGTATATTCTTTCCGAAGTACCGTACATGTGTCCGATGATGGCTGATGAAGGGATGAAATGCATTTTAATTGTGATATTCGCGTTTGTATTTCGCTAAATATATGCACATTATATGGTGTGTATAAATGTTATAGTTGATATATAAGGCTACCCAAAAGAGCTCACGAACGTTACTGAATATGAGCGTAAATTATTTAAACGTGGTTCTTAAATAAGCTATGCATTTTTACTCTGAGCTGCATTCAATTTACTGAGAAATGTTTGCAGAATATAGATAAAGGGATATACAGGGCCACGCAAAGAATTCTTTACATGGACGCATATGAATGATAATTTATGAGAATGTGATTTCAGTTGTTTTTAAAGTGTTTTAGTTTACAATAAATTTTAGCCTAATGCTGACGTGTAATAAAGGTAGAATGTAAACTACAGGGATGAACAAAAGTATTCAAGTATGTTTCCATCTAATAGTAAGAATTGCTGAAAAAGAAATTTCAAACTACTAGGTATTTTCTTGCTGAGCTAATTTTTCCTATTATATGAACTGACATATGAAATACAGGGCTGTTCTAATCTACTGGAATACATATTTGGGTATATTTGGCTATACACTATTATTTCCCTAAATAACAAAGTTTTGTTAAAGAATTCATTAAGTGTTGGAAAGTGCTTCATAATCTATGCTTAACGCATGATTTTTCTTACTTGTTGTACTCTTATGTAACTCGAATGTAAACAAAAGTTGAATGATGGAACAGTTTTGATCGAAATCACTCGGCGTATAATATTTGAAATATGTAACATCTTTTAGATTTGTGACATCTTTAACGTATTGAATATTTTACAAATAATAATGTGCATAAACAGAAAATCAATAAGAAATTAATAAAAATAATGACATAAATACAAAATCAATAAGAATAAAAAATATTAAAGAGATGATTGCCGCTGATGGAATTTTAACAATTTGTTAATGTCGAGTTCCAATTTTGTTAACAGCAGTCGTTAATCATCTCATTTAGATACTCGCATTCTATTTCTTTTCTTAGCCAATAAATTAGATATCGCACTGACTTACCGAAAAGCAATTAAATTTTTTTGTTCTTTTGCCCAGAACTAAGGGTAGAGAACTGGTGTAGATTTCTGAAGCCAGAACTCTTGGTATCCGCTTCAAAATTTTACTTTTAGGTTCTCATTAGTTATGAGTTCTAAAGTCCCTCTTCTAAATTTGATGATTCTACTGTATCTGCATTTGCGAAAGAATCTAAAAGCTAACTCGGTATGTTCATGTTTAAAATGTCCTCTAATCACTCAATAAAATCGATATGAGGAGCGTCCAAGTGTTGTCAGTAAGTTGGTAAATCTTCCTGCTTTGCAGAGACAGCTGCTAAATTTGGAAAATTGCTGGCTGTATTCACTTCTATCTAGATTTTTCTTTAATATAACAAGTTTTGTCATAAACGCAGCTATGACATTTTTTGTTTTAATTAAATTTAATTCATAACCCTTCAATTGTAAAAGGATATCATTGAATATTCTAAACAGGACTCCCAAATAAACAATGTTATTTTTGGATGTTATAGGGGTATCGCGAAATTTTTCACTTCTCTTTTCAAGGAAGTCCAGTGCTGAGTCAAATAGCTTGAAAAAACAATTCAGACAAATACCTTTCGAGAGCTTCGTCGTTTTCATTTCAAAGTTGACCAAATAATCTGTTATGCAAAGAATTGCATCTAATCTTATTCACTTATAACGTAATAAAGCTACATATACAGACATTCCTTCACGTATTTGGCAAGCAAATGCTGACGATGACTAACACAATCTACAAGTACAGTGAGTACAAACTGCTTCTTTCAAATATGCTATTAAACACGCATGATGCCCTGTCACTGTTGGAGCACCATCAGTAGCTGTTGACAAAATATTGTGAATAGGAATTTTTTTCTCTGAAAGAAACATGTTCGAGCTATTAAATGTCCATTTTTCCTTTGTGTCAGTTTCCAAATTTCTAGCAAATAATAATTCTTCATTTTTTTTTTCTTTTATGAATCGGACATGTGATATGAGTGGTGCTTCGTTATTTGGTAGTGTTGATTTATCGAGTTGAAAGGAAAATTTTCATGTCTTTAAGTAATATTGCTTAATTATATTTCAACGTCTTTGGTCATTTCATCTATTCTTCTTTGTGCCAAAATACTTACGCAGAGGAATTTTTCTAATGATATCTAAAGGTGTTTTATGATGAACAATACCCAACAAACACATAACTGGTGGGCCACTAGAGGCATCGTTAGCGGTGGCCCAAAGTGTTTGATAACGGCCCGCCATCTTTGGCCGTAACGGCTCCGTCAAAAATCTGTCACGCCGGCCAGAACGCGACCGCAAGATCATGGCCATGAATACAAGAAGTTGCCCACAAATGTGCCATTAACGTTTTTATTAAAAATATCAGACAGCCACAAACTGGCCACAATTATTCTTTTAAAGGCCATTAAAAATAAAGGCTGGCCAGGAGATCCCCCTCACCCAGACATTTGTGTTTGTAAGAATTAATATTTAAACATGAATTCAAAATTTGTTCTATAAAAAATATTTGCTGGAAGATTATTTAAATGATAAACTGTCTTTGCATGTAAAACAAATATACTAATAATCTTTATGTACACTTTTCAAAAAAGTTATAAATTTACTTATCTTCAAAATTTTAAAAAATTTCCAAAGCATATAAGTTGAAAATGAATTTATTTGTTTATTATTTAATTATATGCTTTAAAAATTTACATGTAATGAATTAAAAATAATTTTTAAAGCATATAATTAAATAATAAACAAATAAATTCATTTTCAACTTATAAGTTTTGGAAATTTTTGAAAAATCTGAAGATAAGTAAATTTATAACTTTTTTGAAAAGTGTACCTAATGATTAATAATATATTGTTTTTTTATGCAAAAACACTTTATAATTTAAACAATTTTCCAACAACAAACATTTTTTATGGAACAAATTTTGAATTTATGCTAGTGATGCTTGTATTAAATTAAATGCTTTATGTTTTTTTTCTTTTATTTTCATTGGTTTTTAGACTTAAGAGGCTACTTCAGCCAAGCGAAAAGACCCAATAAATAATGCCGATCCTACAGAAGGAATTTATAAAGATATCTCGGTTGCATACCAATACTTTTAAATTACTTATTTATTTTATTTTATTTTGTTTATTATCTATTGCATTAGATTGCTGAGATCGATTCGTAGACAATTTTTTTATTTTTTCGATTTTTATTGTAGATTTTTTCTGAGTATGCTTTCACTTTCGTAACCGGTTCCGAAAGTAAAAACATTCTCATTAAAAATATCTGCAAACAAAATTGAAAAAGTAAAAAACGGTCTTTGTACAGATTAATTTCAGCTATCTGATAGGAAAAATATCGTTTCAAAATATTAAAATGTAACAGAGATATCTTTATTGATTTCTTCTATAGGATTAATATTACCGAACGAATCGTTTTGCTTGACTGAAGTAGCCTGTTAATGGCTGTCACCAATATATTATATTTATTCATTAAAGAATTATTATGAAACCTGTCGAATATTTTTTGCATCATTTTAATATACAAAAGAATTTTCATTTAGATTTTATTCGAATAATTTAATAATCAAACATTACAAATATATATATATATATACATACATAACAATAATATTTGCTATTTAAAAAATATATTATTTTAATTTTTTCATATTAGCTGAGAATTATTTACAGTAATTGAAAATGTATAAAAATTTTGAATGATCTGACAATTTTATTTAATTGTTTAATGAATGAAATATTTTCGATGAAAAATTGTTAATTTTTTTCGCTCAAAATAAAAAAAAATAAAAAACCATCATTCACAGTCATGTTACTTACAACGTTAAAGAAGCTATTTTAAGAATCTAAAATGAAACCGATAGCTATTTTATCTAAAATAATTCAACAAACCTCTACAAAAAAGAATTTTTTTAAGTTAAAGAAACATCTATTAAATGGTATTTTGCACAATTTTATACAAGACACATGAAATCGCTCTTTCTCACTTCTAATATATGAAAAGAAAAATAAATTTTACCTTTAAGAATCAGTGTAAACTTTATTTAAATTAAACTATTTTATTTTTTGCAATATTTTTAATGACATGCACAGTAGAAAACAACAATTGTTATATGAAAATATGATTAACTTTCAAACTTTTAAAAAATTCTTAAAAGTATATAATTTTAAATTAGCTGCTTTTCCTAATTTATACAAAACTTTAAAATAACGAATAAGCGATGAATAGCGGAGTATAAAGTAAATATTATTTTATATTTGTTAAAATACAACTGCATTTTTAAAAACGTATGTCTTAAAAATGAATATGTTTCCTATCTTTCTATTAGGTTTCCGAAATCAAACAATCGTAAGGTCGATGCAAAAAAAACTCAAGAGGTTATAATGAATTATAAATTAATAATTCTTCAATGAATAAGCATAATAAAACATACCTATATTGTGGTAAAATATCCAAACTGAAGGTAGCATTCGTTAAACATGCTTTCTCTCCCTTATGTGACGGTCTAACTGAAATGATCTGCTTATCAGCACACCGTCCAAAATTCTTGGAAAATTCCCCCCTGTACTTGTTGACCTTGAAGGAGAGCATGTATTCTCCTAAGGCCCAAACAGATCTGACCACTTTTCTCACCACTCGTCGGGTCGTTTATTGTGGCGACATGGTGTTTTGATCTTTAATGAGCTTTGTTTTAAAGGGACGGTTATCCGACATATGAAAAACAATAGATGGCTTTATCTGTATTTTTTATTAGTAAAAATATAATAAAGCAAATAAATACATATAAATGTTAGGAATTTAACAGATAAAGGGAATTTTCTTTCTTCCTTTGAATCAGGATTTTAAATCCCCCCCCGGAATTTTATTTAAAATGCATATATATTTGAAATCATATTAAAAATTTACGTTTTAGAAACAGTTTATATGCTCCCCCCTTTTTTTCCTTTTTTCTTTACTGACTCGCATTCAGCAAAAAATTCTTGTTGAAACAATTTGAATGCCATTTCATCCATTTTGTTTGCAACAAATACCTTTTTTATAGAATTGAAAAATATATACTAAAAAAATTCACATTTATCAGTAAATATCTTGTAAATATTTTGTATAATATGCATTTCCAATGAATGCATCTTACTGTATTTAAATCTTTGTATTGTTCCAATTTCTTAAAAACTTGTGTTCTGTTTATTTTGGCTATTAAAATCAATATAAATTGAATAATATATTCATTATTTCCAGTATGACCACTGAAATATATCCATGTAAAGCTATCCGCGCTTGCAGATGCAAATAAATCAAAATACATTCTTTCTTTTTTTTCTAATAACACCATTTTTCAAATTTTAGAATGATCTTTCCTAGAAAAAAAAAATGTGAAACTAATTGTATTTCTAAGCCAACTTTAGAAATACAGAAATCGACAATTTTAGAAATATATTATGCATGTACGATTAAAAATTATTTTATGCATGTATGCTAAAGTTTTGCATGACTGAGTAATTGGGAGGAGGGAGGGGTGGACATGGACTGCTTTAGGGACAATCTAAAAGCGTTTTTCTGTTTTAATATTTATTTTAAATTATTTTACTATATTTTAAATATTTATTCATTTTTTTTCCAACTTTTTTTATAAATAATGAATGTAACAGTGTGCCGGTGAAGAAAAAACTTGGAATTCTGCATATATTTTGAGCACAATTTTTATTTTTTATATAAATATTTTCAAACTAAATAAAATATGTCATTTATTTTATTGTTTTAAATATAAATCTTGTAAATTATATCTCGTATATAAATCTCTCCTTATTAAAACTCAGATTTAAAGTAATTTTTGAAAGAAATAAAGACCAAAAATATATACATTTTCTCTCATAAAATAAAAATACTGGTCAGTTTATATTAGCCCTCTGCTTTCTAGATGTTGGAGGGCCATTACTTTTTTGCCCGAAACCGACCATTAAGAGTTTACCGGCAAAGTAAATGCAACAGTTCTGTCATCGCCGAGCCTTTAACGGCTCGGCGATGACTGCCGCAATTAGCGGCAGCTCACTTGCGGTACAGCATTGTTTTGTACAAATGGCCTTAACTCCTTTTGGCCGTGACGAAACCAGCTTAAGTCCTTAACTAGAGTGTTTGTGGGGTAGTTATAATTACCTTTTTTGACTGCCGGCAAGATTAATAACTCGCCAATTGTGTGTAGTTTTCCAGCTCTTGCGATTAACAATGTTATATTATATGAAGCGCCATAATCTGTCATCTTCTTGTTCAGAAAACAACTCAAAAAAGTTCGGTTATAGCTCACTGTTTTAAATATTTCTTTTCCAAGGCTTAAAAATAAGGTAGATTTTTGTCCTTTTTATCAGCATGCATTTTACTCAAATGTTCTTGTGATCCAGAAGGCTTCCTAGCTTCATTTCAAAAATTGTTTCACAAACTAAACACATAGGTAATGATTAGTTTGTAGGAGAATGTGTAAGTCTATATTTCAAATAGTCAATACTATACTGCCGGCATTTCTTCTTAGATTCAAACATTTTAAAATAAAACAAGTTGGAAATTGCACGTGAAGCGTAGCAAATGAGGTGCGTTCGTACGATAACGAAGTTTTAAAAATATTACTTTCATTTATCAATCTCATAAAATTGTAAATAGTGAATTACAATTAAAACGCTCATCAAACAATGCTCTTCCTATACCATTATGTAATGGAATACTTTTGTGTGGCCTTGTCAATCAATAACAAATGTTCTTTGCACCACAAATTATGTAAGATGTATATTATAATATGTACTTTATAGTTGCATATAAATTTTATAAAGTTCGCATGTGTGTAACACGATTAAAATGCATTTGAAACATTTTTCCCATTGACCGTAATGTAACGGAATACTTTTTATTGTCCCTGTAATTGATCTATGCATCCGATTTTCATAAAATTTGAAATAACTAGACACAATTATGTAATAATTATGTATTTTAAATTTCAAACGTATAGAATATATTTGAAACTTTTTCCCCATTGACCATAATGTAATGGAATACTTTTGATTGCCCCTGTAATTGATCTATGCACACGATTATCAAAAAAATATGAAATAACTCGACATAATTGGGTAATAATTGCGTATTTTAAATTTCAAACGATTAAAATGCATTTGAAACTTTTTTCCCCATTGACCGTAATGTAATGGAATACTTTTGATTGCCCCTGTAATTGATCTATGCACACGATTATCAAAAAATTTGAAATAACTCGACATAATTATGTAATAATTGCGTATTTTAAATTTCAAACGATTAAAATGCATTTGAAACTTTTTTCCCCATTGACCGTAATGTAATGGAATACTTTTGATTGCCCCTGTAATTGATCTATGCACACGATTATCAAAAAATTTGAAATAACTCGACATAATTATGTAATAATTGCGTATTTTAAATTTCAAACGATTAAAATGCATTTGAAACTTTTTTCCCCATTGACCGTAATGTAATGGAATACTTTTGATTGCCCCTGTAATTGATCTATGCATCCGAATTTCATAAAATTTGAAATGACTCGACAAAATTATGTAATAATTATGTATTTTAAATTTCAAACGATTCGGTTGGGTAGTTTTTGCGTTGTTATATGCGGACAGACGGACGGACGGACAGACGGACGGACGGACAGACGGACGGACAGACGGACGGACTGAACGACCACTATAGGTGCTACGTATTATATAATTACGAACGCACCTAAAAATTGCCACATTTTAAATATAAATAGATTCACTTTGCAACAAATTTATAGATATGCATAAAAGCTAAAATGTCTTTTATAGCTTTCATTCAGAATAAACGAATTTCTTGAGCAGGTTCAAAGTATAGTTTGTTTGGAAATCTCTATTCAGGCATAAGTCGTCATATTTCCAACATTTTTCGAAATACCGGTTTTAAAAAATAACTATAGTTATCAAATTTTTAATGAGATTAATGTAGAAAATTCTGAACTAAAGATCATGATACTATTTTGATCAATGCATTTGCTACTAAATAAGAAGGTTAAATTTCATTTTTATTTCATCAAACACGACAAAATCAAATTATTCGTCGCTGCGAGAATAAAAAACTTCAGCGGTCAGAACATAAGCTTCCGCGATCCAAATAGCATACCACGTGAACACAAACAAGCGGCATAGAAAGCGTCGCACACCATTAGTTCGAATGGAAAGTTCTCATTCGTTGCAAGCTGCGACAGATGAAAGCAGATCCCAGCTCTAGGCTAATTTTCATCGATTTCATTTAAAGCTATATTTAAGATTTTTATCACGGCCCATGCAACGCCGGGCAGAGGGTTCAACTAATTTAATATATTAATTTCTTAAATAGGGAGAAACGTCATGACCGCCCCCCTTGACTGTCTTAACGCCCCCCATTTTTCTCTGGACCCGTCACCGCCCCCCTGGAAGGTTCCAGCGCCCACTGGGGGGCGATCCCGCCCCCGTTGGGAACCTATGATCTATATAATAAAAGCCTAATTCATGTGACTGTCATCAACACTTCCGGGCTTACCAATTTCACTCTTTATATAGTATGCACTTAGTTTCATGCTAGCCAGCGCAGGTGATAAGTCGCCAAATTATTGTACAGATTATTATTATTATAAGCACATTGGGCTGTCATCAACAGTTTGCCGTGATGACCACTTCATTTTCATAGACCAAGCGGCCAGTTTTAATCAAAATATTTTTTCCTTTATAAAACTGTATAAAAGCTATAAGTTTATAGAGATCGGTTGAAAAAAATATTTGATATATGAATTACATTGAAAAGGTACCTGTGCTAAATATGGGCACCCTAAGGAAATTTTTTTTTCACCCCCTTGTACACGTGATAGGACTCCAAAAAATACATGAACGTGATCCCTGGACTGTTGGCTATCATTATTAAAATTAGCGACCTTGTAACTATTCCAGCTTAATTTAAATGATAAAAACAAAAAAAAATGTTTACAAATGTCCATATAAGGAACCACTAGTCCCTATTACGGACAGGTGGCTCCTTATTGATCTACTACACAGGGTGTATGGAAGAACCACTCTTCTATGGAATTTTAGAGGAGAGGGGATAAAAAAAATATATCTTAAAGTATTTCAGGGGAGGGGAGGACACAGTAAATATTCATAACATGCACTTTAGAACGGGATGACGTTTTCGGTTGTGGCTCTTCGAAGATCGATGCGAAGCACCACAGTTACTACAAAATATTGTGAAATAATGTAGATGGTTTTGCTTAGCTTTCTATTTTTGTGAATTTAAGGATTCACATGTGGTACTTTTAATGTGGACATAAGGTGTCCTTATTCGGAATCGGGAGTAGTTTTATTAAATCTTGTAATACATAAATAAAGAAAACCTTTTAAAGCAATATATGTAATAACAATCGAAAATATGTTTTAAAAAGCTTTCTAAAATACTCCACGTTTCAATATTTAAAGAAATTTTACAATATCTAATAAGAAATCAAACTTATCTGTATTTAAGATCAGCACACCACGAACCAACAAGTTTCCTTCTAAATGGCGAACCGCGCGCTTTTTTGTACTTTTCTGGTTTAATTATCATTTCAATTGCTATTCTTCACAGACATGTAGCGCGATTTCGCCAGTTGTCTAAATTGTTACTTTAAAAAAATATTAGGGGGTGTCCATATTGAGAGCACTGTCCATATTGGGTACAAGTACCTTATATTTTGAGATTACTTCAGTAAAATTTAAATTAACTTCCCAAAATCTGTTTCCACTAAAATGAACAAAAAAATATTCATTCTCCAATGATTGAAAAAAAAATGATGGAGGTAATAATTCATATAACAAGTTCTACAACCACCAATCTTGCAACAAAAATTATTCGAGCAGATAATCCAATCAAACTTCAGTTGCATTCTACTAGGTGAAATACTATGCAACTCAACTTTCAAAACGTTTTCTTGAGAAAGTGAAACGCAAATAAGTCGAGTCACATAATTTTTAATATACAAATTTCATATCTGATTGTAAGTTAAATTGATATCTACGTATAATTTAAGTAGATCAGCGTTAATTATTAATAGTCACCAATTATGAGATTGCAAAAACCAATCGCATTCAGAACAGTAATTTGATACACATTTATTAAATACAAAATATTGGAAGAATTCTAGGAACAGATGTCAGATACGCACCACATTGGCGAATTTTTCTGACGTCAATTCAGCGAAATTTCGTTCTCAAATACATGTTATATCTATATATTTAATTATTTTTTATTATTTTAAAAAGGAAATAATAATAATTGCCGAAATGTCAGTGAAGGCTTACTTTGGAGACACGAAGTTTTTTTTGCGTCTGTCTGTCTGTTCTGCGATAACTTCCGTAAAAAGCATCCGATTGGCTTGAAATTAAGTGGGTATGTTAGTGAGACACTGGGATTAAGCTGTATAGTTTTTTGTAAGATTTGATTCATTCGTTCGAAAAATATAGAATATTTTATTTTGCGCAATAATGCTTTTCTATGGCAAATCCAATGATTTTTAATTTTTTTTTTCTTGAGAGAAAATGTCACATTTCATTAATGGAATTCAATGATAAAGGGATACTGAAATTTACCAGTTAAATTATTCGTATTGTTTTGAAATTTTGTCTACACATTTGACAGATTTTTAAAATTATTACTGTAAATTTTGGAGATTTTTATAAATGTGTTCCAATAATATAAACCAATTTGTATTAGAGATTTACTTATTTCAAATGTATTTATTTCATTTTCTTTACTTTCTCTTAATGGTTGCTAAGCAACCATTCATCATAATCCTTATTTTTATAATGTTAGTTTAAATGAAGTCAACGTCAAAACTGATGAATTAATGTGTTTGTATCTTTGTGTATAACTATAATATAGCCCAGAAAAAACATAAGCTATGCTTTATTAACTTTGTTCACATATTTTCCTTAATAATTCAAAATTTCCTTCTTTTTCATGCAGAATTAAAAGCGATTTTTTGATAAAATTTAACCAATTTCCTTTATCGTCGCAAAAAAAAAAAAAAAAAAAAAAAAAATATGGAATAATTTTTCAACGGCAATTTTTTTATAAATGTGTTCCAATAACATAAACTAATTTGTTTTAGAGATTTACATATTTCAAATGTATTTATTTCATTTTCTTTATTTTCTCTTAATGGTTGCTAAGCAACCATTTATCATAATCCTTATTTTTATAATGTTATAAATTTGAATGCGTGTATAAAAATGTAAATAAAGTCAACGTTAAAACTGATGAATTAATGTGTTTGTATCTTTGTGTATAATTAAAACATAGACCAGAAAAGAACATAGGCTGTGTTTTATTAATTTTATTCACATATTTTCTTTAGTAATTCAAAATCTCCTTCTTTTTCATGCAGAATTAATAACGAATTTTTAGATAAAATTTAACCAATTTCCTTTATCGTTGCCAAAAAAAAATCTAAATATGGAATAATTTTTCAACGGCAATAAGTTTTAATTGAGCAATTTCCGTTCGAAAAATTAAACTAAGAAAAAATAGATATGACGTCAGAATAAATATAAAAGTAAATATAGTACTTTGTTAAATATTAAACACGGAAATTTGTTTCTTTAATAAGAATTTTTCTGACAAAAATGGGGGCATAATTAGAAGTAAAATAAATAAAAAATAATTATATTTTTAACAATTATTTCACCTGATAAAATTTGACGTCGTATTTGAAATAAAACAAGTATTTTATAGTAGTCGTAAAAAAATTAGAAACATGGAAAACAATAATTCATGAATAATGACTTCATTGCCGAAACTTCAGTGAAGGCTTATTTTGGCGACACAAAATTTATTGTTTTCCGCCTGTCAGTCTATTCTGTCTGTCCGCGATAACTGCCACAAAATGCAATCAAAACTTTTTTTTTTCGGAAACAAAATTGTAAAACCCTAGATTACTGAGTTTACACTTTCAAAAGTTCCTGATACATCAGATTTAGGTGTTTGTGTTGGGCAGATATGTAGAAGTATGAGGATAATAAAAATGCTTATTAAAAGTGTTACTTATCCTTATAAATGAAAATGTATAAAGAAATACAAGATAAACGCTAACCAATTGCAAATTGATAGAAAGTTACAAATTTAAGTTTAATGAGACTACGGGGGGTTCAGGGGGGCTCCGCCCCCAGAAGAAATTTACTATGTTATAATAAAAAAACAAAAATAATAGATCATGAAAATTTCAGAATATCCTAACATAACTAAATCTTTAATTTAACGGCTTTTGATGGCTTCAAATTTCTTATTCTTATTTTATTCTTATAAATAATTACGTAATTCGAAAATTTTAAATTACAGTTTCCAGGAAATTGAATATTACGCTAAGTGTGTTTTTAAAAAAATATGTGAAAAGCTAACGTTGAGGCTCCTGATTATCAGATTTACTAGTAATTACAAAACCAAACTATTTTTAGCCTTTAAAAAAAAAAAAAAAAAAAACAAACAAACAGTTTGTTAATAAATAAACAACAACCTCCGGGATACCATACGAAGCGTAAAATCGACCTTTTATTGCAGTCATGAAAATTTGGTGCGTTTATTTATTTATTTTTATTTTTATTTTTTGTGATAAACGTTTTGATATGATTTTTGCTGTCTGCAGTAAAGATTACTTTTTTATTATTTTAACACTATTGGTGGAAATGTAATAATTTTGCATGAAAAAATTTTTTATTTATAATTTTGCGTCTTTTTTAAACGATATCTTTCTGCAAATATAATATTTTGATGCTTAAAAAGGCACAGAACATTGTTTGAAAAAATACATTTAAGTGTATTGTATTAATTTATATACGTATATAATAAGTATTGGTACTACTTAGTTATCCCGTCATCCGAAAAATGATCGCTAAACTATAAGATTAAATGACAATAATAGATGATCAATCACTTTAAGTACAATACACGTGCGTAAAACGTCAATAAATGATTTATTTTTGACTTTTCATTTTCATTTTTTATATTCTACAAATTAATTATTTTTACCTTATTCAAAATAAAAAAAAATTATGTCAATATGTAAAATTTGGGTATTTGTATGGCGATTTGTATAATTTGGCGAAATTTATCGACGGAATAACAAGAAGTACCAAATTATTTATATATGTATAGTTGTATATTGCAATTAACTTGATTATCCCAGCGAACAATTTTGCCAAATTACCAAATAGCTAAACTCATAGCCAAATTATTCATATTGACATAAATTTAATTTTAAATAATAAAAAAACAAATAATTAGAAAAATATTATAAAAATACAAATAAAAAGTCGAAATAAAAACCAAATGGCGTTTTAAATAAGTGTAACATATTTGATGTCATTGAATGAAACATTCACGATCATCCATTATTGCCAACTAATATTATAATTTGGCGATGGTTTTTTGCTCGACTACATAACAAAGTAGTCCTAAAAATGATTTTTGGAACACTTTAGAAATGGGGAAGAATTCCATATCCTGTTCTGTTTTTTTTTTTGTTTTTTTTTTTTTTTTTTTTTTTCGCGAGCTTTTTTTTTTTGGAACTAAATGAACAATATTTTGGTTTTAAAGGTAGACATCCTAAAATGCCTTTTACAGAAGAAGTCAGTGACCAAATCTGGATGACCTGGAGCCCTGGGACCAATGACCTGGAGAATAAACTGGTCGACAGGGCGTCTAGTTATTAATAATCTTCATAGGTGCTAGTCAGAAAGAGGATTCCGCACGGAACCTCTAAACTCCTCCACTTCCGCATGGAAGTAGTAATGTCAAAGAGCAGGATCTGAATAAATGTGTTAGGCAGTATATACTGTAAGGGAACAACAGGGAAACTTGACTAAACAATGCAAAATTGAACTCAAATAAAACACGTTCTTATCTTTTTTAAATTTATTTTACACATTTAACAATCACGATGACAGTCACAAGAAAAACACAAAAATTGAAATTGCAATTCTTCATAATATATTCAACAAGACGGAAAAGATGCGACACCATTTCCACTTCAAAAAAAATCCGAGCTCACACTCAACTCGGAAAAAAAATCTCTCTCTCTGAATTTTTCTTAAGGAAAGGTATTTTCTTTCATTACCTAAGACTAGTAGAGCTATCTACCGTTTGCTTAGAAATTAAGTTCTTTACAGACTCCCCCCCCCCCACCTGCAGAAAACTTTTCCGGGCCTTGTTGAGGAAAAGTTCATTTTAAATTAGTGCACTCATAACTGACTTTCCTTGATCGCTTTGTAGTATACGAGGAAATCCAAGTCTTCTGAAAATTTGTAACAAAGCATCAATAACTGTCTTAAAATACAAATTAGGGGTAGGAACTACATCAGGATATTTCGAAGCTAAGCAAATCACAGTTATTATGTATTTGTTCCCTAATGTACTGATAGGTAAGTGTCCATATGCATCAACATTTAATTTTGTAAATATTTCTGAAATAACTGGAACAATCTGTAAAGGTGCTTTTTTTTGTCTTGAGGCTTCCCAACCCGTTGACAGTAATCGCAAGTTCGAAAATATTCTTCGATATCTTTAAAGCAATTTTACCAATAAAAGTTCTTAAACAAAGCATCTTTAGTTTTAGCTACGCTTAAATGAGCTGCAACAGTTTCATGACATTTTTTAAAAATTCTTCACGAAATCTTTCAGGGACAACTAATAATTTTATTCAGTACCTTTCTTATCCCTTTTTTTTATAAAAAAGCATATCTTTCTCCAAAATAAATTTTCTATCTTTAGTATTTTTCATTTCAGCTTCTTCAATGAGAGGTTTTAGCTCTTCCTTTGCTCTTCAGAAAATGTCTTAGGAGAAATTTTGATAAGCTCTTGTACTGATACAATTTGACATTTTGGCAAAATTGAGTCTTGTTCGTTTTCCAACTTCTTTTCTTCAGATTCATCTACATATTTTTCTCGTCCATTTTTTTTTTATTTTCACTCGCTATATTATTGCTACGATTTTTTTTCTAAAGTTTCATCAGAAATTTCGTGCATTTCAGGTTCCTCAAGAGAAACCTTTGCTTCCAGAAATTTCTTCTGAGCTCTGGTTCGGACAGCATTAATCATATGCTCTCGCACTGCCTTTTCTTTTTTACAACCTTCGAATACTGCTTCTGTTTTATTTCCTAACAAACATCTTTTTAAATCTACAGAATCTCTAGAGACAGCAGATTTAGTTATCGCATGTCCCATATCACAGTGCAATTCAATCTCTGCGAGAGCTGAGCAAAATAAACCGTCGTGTAAGGGCACCCGAGCCCATGCTTTTTCGTTCAGATACATATTTGACTTGACATATTTTTTGCAATTAAATCTATTCTCGCACCTGTATCTCTCAAAATTTCCATTTGTACGCGGTAGACTTACGCCACACTAAGGTAAGGAGTTATTGAAGAATCTTGTTCAGTTTCAACATCCACATAGGAAATCACTTCTATGGATTTCTTAATTTTATCATATTGAGATCGAAGTTAAATGCTCGATCCACACTCGTAAAAACCGTTTTTTTTTCTTCTCGAAATCTCTCTCTATATGATTTCCGGAAAATGATTCTGATTTAATATGCATTTTGGGCTTATTATCTTTACCATCTTTCTTGGAGTCAAAGTTATTTGAATTTTTAAACTGCGGTCGAAAATTAGACAAAGTATTTTTCGGAAGTTCTTACTGTTTTAAACTTTCTTTGATAGTTTCATAGTCATCTAATTTTTTAACAAAATTTAAAGGGCCACAAAATTTAACCAATTATCTAGAAAATGTTCTTTTGTTTCCGCAGGCATTCGAAACTTTAACTGTTAGGCAATAATTAGATCTTTAAATTGATCAAAATTGTCAACGCCCAATTCTTTAATCGAAGCGGTAAAATAACTAATGAGTTCTGAAGCATAGTTTTTCCAAGATTTGTCGGCTGTTTTATGATGACGATAAAAACATTGTTTCAATTTCTCACTATTCAACAAGTATCTTTCTAATATAAGACTTTTAACAAAGTCATATTTAATCGCGTTTTCGGGTGATTCCCTGGCTAACATATTTGTGAACTATGTGGGTAAAGCATCTAACAAATATTCAGTCAAATCAGTCTTCTTCACTTTAGCCACTCTGCTCTTCGCTCAAAATTAATCAAAAACAGACCCATCTCATCAGATTTTTCGTCGAAATTCAGAAAATTTGTGCTAACTGTATCTTTGGTCGGAGATCCACTTTTTTTCTGACAAACCGTTCTGTTCAAGCGTTCTTTGCTCTAATTTCTTTCATTCTAGTTCATGTGGAAGAGTTTCTTTAGCCATACGCTCTTGCCTTTCTTCTTCACGTTTTTTTCTTCCCTCTCTTCTTGACGTCTTTTTTCTTCCTTTTTCTTCCTGTCGCCTTTTTTCTTCCCACTCTTCTTGACGGATTTTTTTCTTTCTGACGGATTCTTTTTCCTCGCTTCTCTCTTTTTCCTATCCTCAATTACGGAATTCAAAATTCTTTTTATAACCTTCCATTTCTAAAATAATTTTTTTTTAGATCTTCAATTTTCAAACTTCCTACATCCTTAATATCAAGGTCACTCGCTACTAATTGTAAATCCTTCCTCTTGAAGCCCTTTGTTAAATAAAACATCTTCGTTTTAGAGATATCGAAACAAAATCAGAATGCTGATTTTTTTAATTTATAGAAACCCCCAATTTTCCCTTGCATAAAACTAGGACTAAATTTTGAAGCAAGTAACAAATTTAATTAATGAATCAATTCTAAAACATACTTCTATGAAATCTTCTACTTAGAAGTATTATTTCATTTAAAGTGAAATCCCAAACACACACGAAAATTTGGACAATATACAATAATACAATATACCATTTTACTAAAATTCTTATTTTTTCTTTACACGAAAAGAATAAGCTTTAAAATATTTATCTCAATTTTCTTTTTCAAATGATATCCCTAGTAGCATAGTTTATCGTATATTGCGAGGCCTTTCATCAATTCCTGGCAATGTAACATGAGCATATCATTGCGAGCAGCATCTGAGAACCGGTTTCGTATTAGAGAATTAAAAATGCGCTGATAGTATATTCATACGTCTCAGATAATGGCCCAATATGAAATCACGGCGAAATTTGAAGAAAATCACAGCGTTTTCTCGAAGCGCATTCTGATTGGTTGAAACTGAAACAGGAAGCCGCCGAAACACCGGAAGAAAAAGAAGTTGAAATTGTTTGTTGACTGTCGGTGCGCCATTGATTGCTTGCCTCGTGTTGCGTTTTTCAATTATTTGAAGAAATATTTAACTCATTATATCGAAGAATATTGAGAGGTAAGTACCCATTTCATTCTTTCTGATGTTGTTATTTTGTTTAATGAAAAAATGTGTATGAACTTGACAAGACGCCTGAATTACATGCTCATTTCTTTTAGAGTTTGGTGAAGCACTTTCAAAGAAGTGTTACAGTCTGATCTTTTATTATCGTTAAAAGTCTACAACTATTACATTATTGTTTTGTATGTGATTATTTTGTATGTTATGTATTTTGTATGTGATTAATTTCAAATCATGTTAATCAACCTAAAAATAATGTGTTTAAATTTTAGACGTACACATTGTTTATTTATTGGAGTATTGTTACATATGGCATTAAATATATAAATGTTGAATTATGTTAAGGATTGATCTAAGCAGAAAATTTGCCGAATACGCAAGCTTCGGTTGAAGTATTTGCCGAATATTCCGTATTCGACTATCGAATACTTTCTTTTCGGTAACCGAATACTTAAAAATTTTAAATAAACATTTTTGCATACATTTGCTGTTTTGATAAATTTTAACTAAAATTAAATTCTTAATTTAATTCAGTTACCTTTTTATTCTTAAATCGAACTGCACAAACAAATTTAATGACTTTTTTGCACTCACAAATTTATTAATTCATCACTTTTTTTTTGTTATTTTACCACTAATCAACACCCAAAATAAACAACTTATAAAAGTAACTAACTATATACAGGCTAAAGGAGAATACACGGGACAACAAAAATTTGTTCAAATACAGCTAATATTCAAAATATTAGAATAATTACCTTTTTTTTAGACATTGAAAATATCGTTTGGTAATTTAATGTCTTTTAATGAAAATATGCAAACGATATTTTTAGTAAGAACTTATTGTTGATTAAACTTACTTGTTATCTTAAATTTAATATCATTTTTGAAAAGATTAATTGCAAAAAAAATTATTTTGAAAAGTCAAAATATTAGAATATTTATTCAAGTGGTTCAAAATATTAGAATATTTCACATTAATTCTCCTTTAATTATTACCAATTCTTAACTGGTGGCATCATAGATTAAATTCAGACTATTTTATTTAAAATCAGTATTATTTTTTGCAGTTTGTTTCTTTTTCGTCTTAAAATGGGCCGTGTGAGTGATATTCCTGAATCTACTAAACTTCGTATGGTTGATTTGTATCGGCACGGTAAAAATCAATGTTTTATAGCGAATTATTTACATTTTTCGCAATCGAGCGTTAGTAATATACTAACACAATATTCAAAAATTGGAAATTTTCAAAATAATCGCCGAAATGGTGGCCGAAAACCAAAAACATCTGCTAGAGATGACAGGAAAGTGAAGCGTATAGTTAAGAAAAACCGTTTTAAAAGTGTGCGATTCTTGCACCGAAAATGGAAAGAAGAAGGAGTTGAAGTTTCTACATCGACAACATTAAGACGTCTCCATAAATTTAAATTTGAATCTCGTGTACCGAAAACAAAACCTCTCATGACTGCAAGACAAAAGCGTATAAGATTGAATTGGTGTAAATCAAGTTTATGGAGCAATGAAGATTGGAAAAATATATTATTTAGTGATGAAAGTATGTTTTTGTTTCATATGGCAATCAAGGTATTCGAGTTTGGAGAATGAAGCAAGAAGCATTTGATAAAGAATGCCTTAAACGTTCCGTAAAATTTGCTGCTAGTGTCATGGTTTGCGGTTGTATGAGTGCAGAAGGACCTGGAAAGTTATGCATCGTCTACGAAAAGGTTAACTCTCTGATATATCAAGAAATTTTAGAATATTACATGATTCCATCATCAGAAGATTTATTTGAAGATGATTTCATCTTTCAACAAGATTTAGCGTCCCCGCATACCTCGGTGTCAACTAAGAATTGGTTCCGCCAACGCAACATTAAGGTAGTTCCTTGGCCACCAAATTCACCAGATCTTAATCCCATCAAAAACTTATGGCGTATAATGAAGAAAAAACTTCAAGAAAATCCTCCTTCAAGTTAAACTGAGTTAGTGGCACGTATAAAGTCTATTTGGGCTAATATTGATAGAAATGTTTGTAAACACCTTGTATATAGTATGCAAGATCGATTGTACGCTGTTATGAAAGCTACAGGGGATGCTACAAAATATTAACTACCATTTACTTCATATTCATAAGGTAATATTGTTGCGTAAAATAAAATATTCTAATATTTTGAACCAATCTAAATTTTATTCTAATATTCTGGTGTGTTTAAGGAAGCTGTATACCTAATTTATTGTGCTGTATTTTATATTTTATAAATGTTAAAATCTTATCTAAACATTCCAGATTTAATTTATAAGAAATTTAATTGCATTTACTTAGTATAAAAAATAAATAAATGACAAATAATTTTTTCTTATTACTTTTTCTCAATTATTCTAATATTTTGAATATGAGCTGTAAAAGAAACAATGTTATTATTAATCTGATTCATATCAATTTGTACATTGAAATATTTTGTATCAAATTATTGCTATTTACATTATGATTTTAATTTAAATTAGTTATGGGACGAATAGTGATTTGGCCGAATAGCCAAATACCGAATATTCGGCCAAATTTTAGGCCGAATACCGAATATTCGGCCGGCCGAATAGTAAAAGTTTTTTTCCAATAAAGAAAATAAATTTTGATTACATATAATTTAAAAAATAAGAGCTCATTAATAATTATTACTCTTAAATGTGCTTTTAAATGTATTTTTGAATTTAAAACACTTATTTTAACACAAAAAAATTAGGAAATTGCACTATATTCTTTTATCTTAATGTAAATCAAATTGATTTTCAGTAAGTCAGAATGGTAAGATATTTCCATTAAAATATGAAGAATGTACTTCACTTTTACTATCAAATGATACTTTTATCCTTTCTTCTATCCAAAATTAATAATATTCTTAATCTCTATCTCTCGGAACTCACAAGGAGATATTTTCTGAAATAACGAAGTAAATTTAATCATTTAGAGTTTGTGTCCCTAATAATAAGCAAATTCGTAAGAATGAGATTGCTCTGAAATCAGTTGCCAAGCTTTACATTACAAATTCTGTTATAGCTAAAGGTTATGCTTAAAGTAGAATGCATATGGTAACAAAATCTTTGATTTTTGAATTGGCACGTACTATATTCAATATCAATATTCCACTTATTCAACAAGCATTAAAAGGATAAACAGAAATTGACAACAACATGAATGAAGAAATATGTAAATTAAAAATATAGACATAGTAATGTTGCATATTTAAGTCAGTAATTATGCAAATTATTTAAAAGTGAAAACTATAGAATAAAAAAATTATTTTGTTCAGCATTTAGAATTTATGTATAGATATTTATTAAATCATCTTCATAAAGCAAGTTGTGTCATCTAATGCATATCTAGTTTGCCACCAGTTCTGTCTTCAGATGTACCGTTATATTTGGAATAGTGATATTTGATATCTAATTTTGAAAATGAATCTTCGTTAATACACACTGTGAATGAATTCTTTCATTTCTTACTTTACAGAAAATAAGTTACAAATTTCATAAGAACTTTTTTTTAGTTGTGCATGGAATTTGCAGACATTGATAAATATTCATGTGTTAGAATAAAGCAGTGTTTTTCTTTTTTCTTCTTTTTTTTCTTTTTTTTTCTGTAAGTGTTTTTGTATCTTGAATTGTAATATATCATTCTCTAGTGAAGTACATTAAATCTCCAACTTGGGCAGCATTTTCTAAAATATCACTAACTTTTATAGGAAATACAGAAAGGCTGTGTATTTTTTAGCAATCGAGTAACTGTATATTTTGTAAGTAAGAATGAGAATGACTTCATGAATGAAGTAGCAATTTGGATTAGAGAAAAAAAATGCAAGAAATGAAATTCTTTAAATCTTAAATTTATTTGCCAAAATATCTTTCACTATTTGGCGAGATTTTAGCAATATTCGGCCAGATATCTCTAAATATTCTGCTACAGGTATTCGGCCGAAGTATACGGTCAACAAGCCTTCAATATTCGGCCAACCGAATATTCGGCAAAAGGGCCGAATAGGCCGAATACCGAATAGTGGCCGAATATTCGTCCCATCCCTAATTTAAATCAGTGGTGATGAAGATAAAAAAAAAAAACTGAACGATTTTAGTTCAATGTAGGATAGATGTGTCACTAATGGTCACACGTAAGGAACTTCTTTTTAAATTATTTTTTTATTAATATTTATAGTATTGTATTCCATTTTTTCCATATTAATCAACAAAATTTAACCACTCTCATGGTCTCATTTCCCAATGTAAATCTCTCTCTCTTTTTTTTTTTTTTTTTTTTTTTTTTTTTTTTTTAATAACAGAAATATATTAAAAGCTCAGTAATAGATACCAAATAAAAAATATAATTGTTTATATAATTGAACTATTTAAAACTAAAATTTTATGAGAATATACAAATGAAACAAAATAGTTATGTGTACTAATAAATTTGTTATGATTACAAAATGTCAGGCAATTACCCCCCCCACCACCACCACCACCGGTAATGATATTGCTTTAAAAATGTAAAAAAAAAGAGAAAAAAAATAGTATTTATTTTGTTTGGAGTGGTATACAAATCTGGTTATATTTATTTTTTGCACACTTTGTTAGTTCAAGTGAATAGAAGTCAATAAAATATAAATTTATATCAAATAACACCAAAAAAAGTCAGTATTTATAATTTTTTGTAATTTTTTGTAATTTTTTTTTTTTTTTTGTTACATAATACATTTAACAGCAATAAAGTCTTATTACATTTGCTCCGAATAAAGGAAGGGTAAGGAGCAGACAGAAATTTTTATCAACAAAACGAGTGTACTACATCCCTTTTTTATTTGTGCTTCATTTCAAATGTATTTCACATATGGTTTCTGAAACCCTGTTTATATATTCAAATACAAATGAAAACAAATAGGAAAGACAAACATAAGTGTTCCATACTTTAAAATTAAATAACTTTATTAATAATTTAGTGATTTTAATGACTTTGTATTTATATATATATATATATAAAGTTAACTTACTATTTAAAAATCTATGATCATGTTATAAATAAGATAATTTTGGTTGCATCAAAAATGATATTGAAAGCTAGAGACACCCCCCCCCTTCCCCTAGTGATATCTTATGATATCATGTCCCAGACACCCCTCCTCCCTAAAATGATAATGTTATACATGCACAGCCCCTAATGGACACCCCTTCTTAAAAACTTAACAATAAATGAAATTTTGTACAAGGTTGGCATGATTTAAATCAACTGATTTAAAAAAAATCATTTGATTTAAATCATTTTTTTTTCTTTTTTCATTTTGGAAATTAATTAGCAGAGAAATAAGAAATAGGTGTAAATAAGTAACAGGTGTTTTTCTGGTATTTTCAGGATTGTTATCAGAAAGAATGTGGTAGGTACAGGTTAAGTCCAGGTGTTCCCCTCCTAATCCTTTAATTGTTTGTTCTTTTGTAATAAACTTTAGATGATCAGGCGAAACACAACTTTTTATAAATCATTTTTTGTTTGCCAATCTTGGCAACTAAATCATTTGAATCTTTTTTGTTTCACAAGTTAATAATTAAACAAAAAACAACAAGTAGACAAAATTCACAATCTTCCCCCCCCCCTCTTCCTTTATGCTGCTGAAACCTATTTTTTATGTATAAACTTTCAAGCGATTTTCAGTTTTTTCCCCCCATCAGTGTTGATGACAAGTTAATTTCTTAGGGCGGAGTGTCTGACAGATAATTTTATGTATTTTGCACGTCTAAAAATTCTTATACTGCTCTGTTTAGCAAGTTTTTCAGTCGCACTTTTTGACAAGTAGACAAAATTCCCAATCCCCCCCCCCTTTTCCTTTATGCAGCTGAAATCTATCTTTTATATAGAAACTTTCAAGTAAGTAACAGTGATTTTCAGTTTTTTTTTTCCCATCAGTGTTGATGGCAGGTTAATTTCTTAGGGCGGAGTGTTTAACAGATATTTTTATAGATTTTGTATGTCTGAAAGCCCTTACTGCTCTGTTTAGCTACAAAGTTTTTTCAGTCACACGTGTGTCGCACTTTTCAACAAGTAGACAAAATTCCCAATCCCCCCCCCTCTTCCTTTATGCTGCTGAAACCTATTTTTTATGTATAAACTTTCAAGCGATTTTCAGTTTTTTTCCCCCATCAGTGTTGATGACAGGTTAATTTCTTAGGGCGGAGTGTCTGACAGATAATTTTATGTATTTTGCACGTCTAAAAATTCTTATACTGCTCTGTTTAGCAAGTTTTTCAGTCGTACTTTTTGACAAGTAGGCAAGATTCACAATTCCCCCTCCCCCTCCTTTATGCAGCTGAAACCTATGTTTAATATATAAACTTTCAAGTGAGTAACAGTGATTTTCAGTTTTTTCCTCATCAGTGTTGATGACGGATTAATTTCTCAGGGCGGAGTGTCCAACAGATATGTATTTTGCTGGTCTGAAAATCCTCATACTGCTCTGTTTAGCAACAAAATTTTTCAATCGCACGTTTGTCGCACTTTTCAACAAGTAGACAAAATTCACAATCCCCCCCTCCCCTCCTCCTTTATGCAGCTGAAACCTCTTTTTATGTATAAAGTTTCAAGCAAGTTTCAGCGATTTTCAGTTTTTTTTTTTCACATTAGTGTTGATGGCAGGTTAATTTCTTAAGGCGGAGTGTCTGACAGATAATTTTATGTATTTTGCACGTCTGAAAATTCTTATACTGCTCTGTTTAGCAAGTTTTTCGGTCACACAAGTGTCACACCTTTTGACAAGTAGAAAAAATTCATAATCCCCCCCCCCCTCCTTTATGCAGCTGAAACCTATGTTTTATATTTAAACTTTCAAGTGAGTAAGAGCTGTATCACACGGAGAAAGATTTTTCTGCAAACATTTTACAAAACAGGATCATTCATTTTGCAACGTGTTCAGTAAACAGGTTTTTCAAACTTCTCGTGGGGTTATTTAATTTCTCGCTCTGCTCCTATTGGTCAGTTGATCAGCACTGAATGAATGGCCAACATTTTTTATGCAATGCAGGAAACGCTCGGTAAACTAAACTACCGAACAAATTCTCCCTATATCAAGGACATGGAACATTTTGCTGGATGTAATGTTGTGTAGGGAAAAAAGTTCTGCGAAAGACGTCCGTGCGATACCCCTATAACAGTGATTTTCAGTTTTTTTCCCCATCAGTGTTGATGGCAGGTTAATTTCTTAGGGCAAAGTGTCTGACATATTTTTATGTATTTTGCACATCTGAAAATCCTTATACTGGTCTGTTAAGCAACACAGTTTTTTCAGTCACGCATGTGTCGCACTTTTCAACAAAGATAAAATTCACAATCACCCCCCCTCCCTCCTTTATGCAGCTGAAACCTATTTTTTATACATAAAAATTCTTTCAAGCAAGTTTCAGTGATTTTAAGTTTTTTTTCTTCATCAGTGTTGATGACAGGTTCATTTCTTAGGGCGGAGTATCCGACAGATATTTTTATGTATTTTGCATGCCTGAAAATCCTTACCAGAGTTTCCCCCAGAGGGTTTCAGGGGGGCGCTCCGCCCCTCCTGCCTTTTAGTTTAAAAACTAGTGCCCCTCTTGCCCCGTCATCCCAAAACTAGCACCCTTCTTGTCGTTCATTCAAAAAAAAAAAGGCGTTCTTCTTGCTCCACATTTCAAAAAATGCAGCCCTCCAGCGATGATCCGAACGTGCTATAGAGGGTAAATTATGCGAAAGATTGGCAACGGAATGCAAAAAACAGCCTCATACGAGAAATTTCGTCAAAAAATCGCTAAAAAACAGCAAGTTTCGTTAAAAATCACGAATAACGACTAATTTCCAGCAAATTTTGCAAAAAAAATGGCTAATTTCATCTCAAAATTTCACAAAACAGTAGATTTCCTCAAAAGATCGTGCAAAAACGACAAATTTCTTCCAAAAGTCGCGAAAAAACAGAAAAATTTGTAAAATGAGTCACAAAAAACGCAAATTTCACCCAGAAATCGCAATAAAATGGAAAATTCTTTGAAAAATTCCATTTTTGCGATATTTTCACGAGATTTGTTTTTTATTTCCGTTTTTTCGCTATTTTTTAGCAAAATATGTATTTTTCTATTATCTTTTAACAAAAACTGCTGTTTTTGCGATCTTTCAATAAAATTTGCCATTTTTTGTGATTTTTTCACAAAATTTGACGTTTTTCTTCACGATTTTTTTAGCAAAATATGCCGTTATTTGCAATTGTTTAACAAAATCTGCTATTTTTTGGGATCTTTTAACAAAATCTGCTATTTTTTGGGATCTTTTAGCAATATTTGCCTTTTTTTTTTTCGCGATCTTTTAACAAAATTTACTTTTTATGAAGTTTTTTCACGACTTTTTTAATCGCTAGGTTCTAGATTCAACTCTATAAAAATGCCCTTAAAAATGAAAACTGCCCTAAAAAATATAAAAAGTGCCCTGAAAAATGTTAAAAGTGCCCTTTTCAGAACAGTAGCGCCCTGCCCTTTTTTAAACGTGGGGGAAACTGTCCTTACTGCTCTGTTTAGCAAAAAAAAAATTCAGTCTCACCTTTCGACAAGTAGACAAAATTCAGAAGGAAAGGTCTGCAGGCTGTTTTTCAACTGTTAAAAATTTAGCAAATATTAAAAAAAGTTAAGTCTTAAATCCAAAAATTCAGACATAAAATGTACTGCGAATTTCGACAAATAGTCTTTTTTAAAAAAAAGGCTTCGTCATAAATCACGGGAAACACGTGAATTTTGTCAAAGGAATGCAGAAAAACGCGAACTTCGTCCAAGATCTTAAAAAATGGCAAATTTCTTTAAAGGATCACAAAAAAAGCAGTTTTCATCAAAAGATCACAAAACAAACGGTGAATGGTGAATTTCTTCAAAAAATCGTGATAAAATGGCAAATTTTGTCAAAAAATCACGAAAAAACAGAAATTTCTTCAAAAAATGGCAAACGGCAAATTTCTTCCAAAGATGACGGTAAAATGTCAAATTTCTTCAAAAAATTGCGAAAATGTGAAACATTTCTTCAAAAAATCGCAAAAAAGGGCAAGTTTCTTCAAACGATTGCGAAAGATGGCAAATTTCTTCAAGAGATTGCGACAATGGCAGTTTTTGTCAAAATATTGCAAAAAAAAAAAAAAAAAAAAAAAAAAAAATTATTCAAAAGGTTGCAAAAAAACAAATTTATTCAAAAGATCATGAAAAAACGGCAGTTTTCATCAAAAGATCGCGAAAATGACATCTCTTCAAAAGATTGCAAAAAACCCATAAATTTTGTGAATGGGGAGGACCCCCCCCCCTTTTTTTTTTTTTTTTTTTTTTTTTTTTTTTTTTTTTTTACAATCATGAGGATTTTTAGAAGTACACTTTCCTTTTATGTCTATCACAAATACTTGGGTTGTTTGAGTGCATATTATGTAATGGGAGGGATTGGCCTGCAGACTGTTTTTTAAGCTTTTACTTGTGTTGCAGACTGCAGAAGAAAATTCTGCTGCTGGGATGAATGTTGGAAAAACGCAAATTTCTCCTAAGGATGGAAAAAGAAAACTAAATTCGTCAAATGATTGCAGAAAAAGATACTATTTTTTTTTTTTTTTGAGGATCAATTTCCGTCTAAGGATTGTTGAAAAGACACAACTTCCGTGATTGCGGGAAAAATGCGATTTTCTTGAACGGGAAATTTTCATGGACAATTGCAGAAAAATACTTTAATTTTGTTAAAGAATTGTGAAAAATACCCTAGAAAGATTGTGCAAGAAAATGTGAATTTTGTAGAAAGATTGGGAGAAATACACAAATTTTGTTGAAAAATCAGGGAGAAAGGGGAATTTTGTCGAAAGATTGAGGGAAATACATGAATTTTGTAGAAATAGTGTGGAAAAGACTCAAATTTTGTAGAAAGATTGTGCGAAAATATGTGAATTTTGTTGAAAGATTAGGGGAAATATATGAATTTTGTAGAAAAATCGAGGGAAATATGCAAATTTCCCGTAAGATTGAGGAAAATATGAGAATTTTGACAAAAGATCTATTTTGTAGAAAAATTGTCAAAAATAGACTTATTTTATAAAAAGATTACGAAAAATATTCGAGTTTTGTTGAAAGATTGGAGAAAATTTTCAAATTTTGTTTATAGATCAGGGAAAAATAACCTTAATTTTGTCGATAGTAAGCGAATTTTGTCGAAAGGTCGCAGAAAATATGCAAATCTTCTCAAAAAGAGGGGTGAAGAACTGCAAATTTTGCTAAAAGATCATGGATAAATGCAAATTTTGTTGAAAAGTCTGTGGAAAAAAGTGCAATTATCATCAAATGGTCACGGAACTCACAGAATATATTATTTCAATGTAAAAAGCTGATGACTTCATAAAATATTCTGATATTTCCCAAAAGAAAAATCATGATTGTTTGATCCATTTGTTTTACATATCATGCTGAAAATGTTGTATATTTAACTGACAATATTTCCATGAGTTTTAACAATAGTTGCATAATATAAATACAGTCGACTCTCATGAATTCGAAATCGTATAATTCGAATTTTCGCTTTATTCGAACTAAACATGAAGTCCTGGAATTTTCAATGGCAGAATAACGTTAAAAATTTTCCTTAATTCGAACTCATTTTCTCTTGACTTCGTTTAATTCGAACTAGTGAGAATTCCGAACAGACGAAAGAAATAAAAAAAAACACTAACATTAATTCTTTTGTAATAGCACCATATTAAGCATGTTTTCATTTCATACTTTCCATAATTCGAACATTTTTTGTGGTCCTGACGAGTTCGAATTAACGAGAGCCGACTGTATCTGTTACATCAAATTATGAATAATAACTAACTTGGTAAATTCAGTTTTTATGTTACTTTATTTTTTCTATAGGAGAAAAAAAAATTGAAAGGCTTAAGGAATTTCGAACAGTATCCCGCTTTTTACAGAAAATAGAGGATCTTGTGAAATCATAAAAAACATATTTTCTTATAATAGCAAAAAGCTGGTTATTTTTAAAAATAAGCTTTGGGTGAAATGTGTAGGGTATACTTGATATAAGTACCAGATTTCTATTTGAAGATATATCTCCGAAATTCGCTCTTTGTAAAATGGCTAATAATGCTGAAACTGTTTGCAGAAACAGAGTAATTTTTGCTCATAAGGTGTATAATATGTATATATATAAATTTGGGGGTTAGCATTGAAAAGTTTTATTTTAAGTCGTATTATAGAAAATTTAAGTTGGATGTAGAAAAATTAATAATTGTTAAATGACTGTCGACAAAAGAAATGTGTACAGACCAAAATTTTCTGCCCCGGCCTGAACAAATTCTATCTTGACTCATAATTCAAACAATTTTCAATTTTGCTGTTATTTCTATCTGTGGAAACACTACAAAAAATCCAAGGAGAAAAAAAAAAATGTACCTGGGGCAAAAATCACAAACTAACCAGTACCAGTTTCTATTTTTGAATAAATATATTCAACCATCTCGAAAGATATTTTTTCTTTCTTAAAAATTTCAAAATGTACCATTGTTTTTTGAATACCTTTATATCTCTCCTGTTTAAATAAAGTACTAAAATACAAATGTGCTTAATAAAGCTAACTGAAATAAGCTATATGTTTTTTATGTATATAAATAATGTGATTATATGTAAAAACTTACTATTTTTTTCCCTTTTTGTCTAGTTCTGTGGACGGCATTTTACATCTGATAAAATTCATGAGATCCCCTCTACGGTGCAAAAAGTGGGCTGTCTGGCAATTTAAATTCAAAATAACATCATTAAGGTCTAGCTAGACATCAGAGTATCAATTGCAGATCTTTGTAGAAGAATTGTGAAAACGACATATCCATCTTTCCATTAAGATTTTTTTTTTTTTTCGAATTATTAATTGCATTAATTTCTGTTTGTTCCAATTGGAATGTTATTTATAAATATAAACAGTGTAAATAATGCACTTATATATGTAAATTTATCTTAATTCTTTTGATGTATATATTATATTTTGTTATTTAAAAATAAATTTTTGTGCATGAATATTAAAAAAATATTGTATTTCTACTTTTTTATAGGATTTGAATGTAATACTTGAATCATTCTATGACAGTAAATTGTTTCAGAAAATAATCTAGCTTAGATTTGTTTTATAGTCTGTCTGGAAGTTTTTTTCTGGCATTAACCTTAAAGAAAAATTTCAAATACTAAATCAGAAGATAAATAATATTAAATAATTAAAATAATTGATTTTTTTTTTTTTTTTTTTTAACTCTGATTTTTGCTATACATAATTTGCAGCAGATAAAATAAATTTTACACCAGAAAGATTTTTTCCCCCTTAAATGTTGCTTTATTTGTAGCAAATAGAAATAAGAAAAATTTTATTCAAATTTCAGTATCTAAACATTTTTGTTTGATCAGCAGATTATACATTAGAAATTAGTTTTTATTAATATAGTAATTAAAAGATGCAGATAGTATATATGGATTCTTACAACAGCACCTTTAGATTAGAAACAATAAGATGGTTAACAACATTAATGTGATATTGAAAAAAATGAATAATTAAGCATGATTGGAATTCAATAATGTTATAGAATTTTAAACATACAAATAAAAGATAAATTCTGGATAACTTATTTTGTAGTACGATAAAATTTGTTCATGCACCTTCATGAAATGCAGATGCACTGTCTTGTCAAACAATCTTGTCATAATATTAACTGAAAATAGAACTTTTATGTGCATTACATCACTAAATGCAAAATTTATGAGTGTTTAAAAAAATTGTACAATCATCCATCCTGCCAAAAAATTAGTACAGACATAAGTTGGGCACAAACCTGGAATGACAATGGCAATTTATCTGATTAATAAGAAAGAGCAGTCTATTATAATTTGTATGAAATAATTAGTTTTAGCATGTAATAACACATTAAATGTAATTAAGAAACTAATGTGAAAATTGCATTTACTGTAATTCAGTTGTTTCAAATTATAATAAATTAAATGAGTTAATTATGTAATGTTGGGTAAATCATGTTTTTTGTAGTTTCTATAATGAGTTCATACAGCAATCAGTTTTATTATGATTTATTATTTATACAGTTAATAAATATTATAAATTGTGTAATGACACATTTTTTGTTCACATTATAGTAAGACTGCTTTTTAATACTGCTCTAAAAATTGGAAATGCTTTTATTTCAGATTTGTGCCTATCATTTTCATGAATACATTTTTTTAATTCTTTCTAGCACACTGTGCCTGGTCTTGGATACCTAATTTTAATTCCAACCTTGCAAACGGCACCAATAATATTTTAGAAAAATTTTGCTTTTACAATAAAAGCTTAAATTAAGGAATTCAAAATATTTAAAAAATTCTTTTGTGAATTCCGGTGTCAGTCGATAATTTCTCCTTTTCGTACATGTTTTGCCCATGCCGGAAAGAGTTAAACAGGCTTCACACCAGGGACAAATGCAACAAAAAGCATGAGGCAGGAGACAAATTGTGATATTCGAACTGGTTTCTTCTTTGCTTACAGGTGAAATTGTCTCTTGATTTGTGTTTTTTGTTGCTCAATTCACTGGTATACTGTAGTGCACCTATCTACTGTTCTTAAATTATATTAAAGAAACAAAGATTTCAGTGTGAAGGGGAGGGGGGGGGGAGAAGCCTCTTATAGAAGTTTTCAGACATCCTGGAATATCAACATGACATAGGAGCCTTTTTTTTTTTAAACATTTATGTAATGCAAATAGAAAAGGAACTAACCAACCAGAAATGTATGAATATTAAATAAAAAGGAGAATTAAAATTGTGAATTGCAAAGCTGTGCCCAATTCCTAAAATTGTAGAAACAAACTGTTATTAAGATGTGCTTCTTCACAAGTTTTATTTTTTAAACTTTATACATATGAATTGTCAAACATTTAACAAAGAAAATGGGATGAGCATACTTTACTGATTTCCCACATAAAGATTTACAAATATGAATTACCAAATACTTAACAATGAAAATGTGATAAGCATACTTTAGACTTTCCACCTTAAGAAGGGGGGGGGGGAATGCTTTGAACCAGAAATTTTATTTAATAAAATAAAGCATTTCAAATCACTACCATATAGAGGCATGGCACATTTAATTAAATTTTCTGGTTTAAAATGTTTTAAAAATCAGGTTGTTGACAAGTATGGGTACATCGTTGGGACAGTTCATGTAATTAAAATATGATTTTTATTTAAATGAGAAATGTGTAAGGCCCCTTGCTTTTGTATGCCTCTTGTCAAGGATGAAGAGACCACAATTTTACCCAATTAGATACATGAATCCTACCTTACAGTGGAAGGTTATGAGTGTTTATACATTCATCTGTGCATTACCAAAAAAAAAAAAAAAAAAAAAAAAAAAAAACATTGCTTAAGGGTTTTTTTTTTTTTTTTTTTTTTTTTTTTTTTACACCAAATACTTTGGTAGATAGAACTGCTATTTATTTTTCAGTAAATAAATTTTAAAAATGTGCTTTTCAGTCTTTTTTTTTTTTTTTTTTTTTTTTTCAAAATTTCATAAGCCTTCTGTACATAAATAGAAATACACATATTTGTCATTTTAAAGTCATATATAGTGAAAGAAATAAGCTTTGGGCATTTTAAGTTATAGAGAAAATTTTAAAAGGTCAAAACTTATCAAAGCAAAACATGCAATAACTGGGAATTAATAATAAAATTATTTTAAAATATTTAAAACAATTCATAATAAGAGTGGTAATTGTTTATCGAATATTAAAATATTCAAGCAAAATTTTTTTATTTTATTTTTTGATAAAAGGTGAGGCTTAGAGTAACATATTATCATACTTTATTTCTGAAAAGATATACCTTCATATAAATAATCCTATTAAGTTATACTATTTATCCTTTCCCTGAAGCATTTATTTTAAATCGATTAAATTTCCATGCTTTCAATAAAGTGATTTACATTAATATATATATATATATATATTAAAATTGATATCTAAAGATGTTTTTTAATTATTTCTTTCATTTCTCGATTGATTTAAAATAAAAGGCTTTAGGAAGAAAATTAAATAGAATTTAATTAGATTTTTTTTTTAATGAAGGAGTAATAATTTTAAGAAATAAACTAAGAAAATAAGGAACTCTAACTAACCTCCTCTATCCAAAAAATATTTTTTTTTTTTATTTTTATTTATTTATTTATTTATTTTTTTTTTTTTTTGGCTACTGTTGTACAGCTAAAACAAATTAAAAGTGGCCGTATTTAAATGTTTAGCTGCTAAAATTTTAATGTATGTATATTTCACAAAATCAAAAGATAAATGTTTTAAAATAACTCATTTTTATTCCAACCAACCAATGAATAATCCATCGCTTTCTCATCAAAATTTGCTTGGATACTTATCTCATAGTCATCGTACATTCATCATCATGAAATCGTACTCCTTGGGGTTTTATCAAATTTGTTTCTAAAATTCATCGGATTTCGATATCATTAGATCTAGGGCCAATGAGACATTTCTGAGTAATTGCCGATGAAATTTATCCATAGCCGATGAGAATACGATCATTGGCCGCTTATCGTGTCATCAGATTTCGATGAGAAGCCATTCAAGGGCCAGACACATTTTGCTACTAGGGATTAATCCGTTTATCTAGATGAAGTAAAGTATTAGATTAGATTATTAGAGTATAGAGATTAGTAGATATTTAAAAAAAGTTTTTATTGTTTTACATAAACCTAACAAAGAAATCAGAATTATTTCGATTTCCGCTCAACCCCTTTTTCGTCACACTTTTTCCTTAAAAAAATAACAAAACAAAAATATCAAACTGAATTCATTCTCGAATTAGAAAACAAAGAACAAGATATGATTTATTCTACTTTTAGCATAAACAAAATAATCAAGCAAAGAAAAAACCCTTTTTTCTTTAAATTTTCATTCCTCCAACAATTCAGAATGCTAAAATGATAAATTTTATTTTATTCCAAGTCATTCATTCTTTCGTAAACATTGACTTTATACAATTTTTACATATTAAATCACGTTGATTCAAAAGAATTATACCATCAAAATTCTTACCAAAAATTAAATATAACTATATTACTTTCTTATTTATTTCTTTATTTTATGAACAATTCTCAATAATCTAAAATAAAATAGCTTACGAATTCGAAATTCACACTATTTATCAAGAAATGAAATAATTGAAATTGTAATCAGATTTTTTTTTTTGTTTTGATGGGAATATATCTAGTATATGTTAGTACTTGAATTTTACCTCAATTAACTCGCACTTTTACAAAAGATTGGAATTTATTTACTCAAGCAAAAGAATTTATTCATCCATAATAAAAATAATCGGTAATAAAAACGTTCAAGGTACTAACATTAAAAGAACTAGATTAACAATAATTGAACTAGATTATTTTATAGCTGAGTTTCCCTCTTTTCTAAGCATTGGCTTTCTTGTACAATGGAATTCATCCCAAAGCATGCTACCAAATCTTCTGGTATTTAAGGGAACAACAGGAAGACCTTGAATAAACAATGCAGAAGATGAACTCAAAGAAAACACGTTCTTGTCATTTTTATATTTATTTTACACATTTAACAATCACGTAGACGATCACAATAACAACAACAACAAAAAATTGAAACTGCAATTCTTCATAACATATTCCACAACACAGAAATGATGCAAACCATTTTTACTTTACAAAATCCGAGCTCACACTCAACTCGAAAAACAAATCTCTTTCTCTGAATTGTTCTTTAGGAAAGTTATTTTCTTTCCTTACCTAGGACGAGTAGCGCCATCTATCATTGGCTTGGAAGTTCATTACTGTACCAAAGGAGGAGCTCTAGCTACTTTTATTGTTTTTGTGACAATTAATAGCTAAGCCATAACAGTTCGCTTTTATCGCGTTTGCTAAATGTCCCATTTTTACGCAGATTTCGTATGAAATACTACCTACTGCAGTCGCTCCTATGTTGAAATTTCGAAAAAATATTTGCAGATCTACACCGATCATGATCGCTAGACCCTAAAACTACCATCAGTAAAAAAAAGTTTATTCATCTATCTATCTATACTTTTATTGGACAACATAACTTTCATATAATTCTGCTCAAATGTCTTCCAAACTGATGCAAAAAATCATGGGGCATAAAATCCCGATCAAGTTCATTAATGAGCAAAAAAAGGACCAAGGGGAAGAAAGTAGGGAGAGTTTTTGTGAAAACATAAAAAACCCCATAAAGTCTTAATGAAAATAGGTATCGAATCAGTGTAAAGTTTATATTATTTCTCAAAAATGTGCCAAAAGTTTATGTATGACAAATACTTGATAAAGTTAAAAATGGGCTCAAGAGACGGAAAAGATAGGGTTTTTGGGTGAAAAAAAATCATAACTTCGTCAATTCTCAAAATATAAATTCCTATTATTTTTTTATAAATGTTTTTAATATTATCTAAAACTTTTGTATTTACAAGTTTTTGATAGTACCAATTCTTACAGCAAAAATATAAATTAGTAACTCAAATATAAAAGGGGGTTAAAAAAATCCATAGCTTTGTCAATTCTTAAGATACCCGATTAAATGTATTTTACATATTCTCACTAATATCTACAACTTTTACACTGGCAAGTGTTTTTTTTTTTTATATAGGACCAATCCTTATAACAAAATTAATTGAAGTAGTGCTGAAGAAAAAATATCAAATCCAAACTGCTTATATTCCAGGTTTCGCACAGTTCTACCACTAAATTTTAAGAATATTTTTGAAGTGTTTCAATGCAGGAAAATATTGTAACATTTGTGAATGAAAATGTGGGTTGGGAATTTTGTGGTTTAAAAATTAAATGCAAATTTTCTTATTTTAATAGTGGTGCCAGAGTCCTTGGAAATTCGAAGGAATGTGCGAACCTTGTATACAGAATCATTTTTAAATTCATTTTTGATTTTAAACGCATCCAAATGACAGTTTTTCTTATTTGGGAATTATATGATGTGACATATTGGCCAGTTTTTTATATGAAGGCAGAATATAATTTTAAAAATGCTGTCAAAATAAGCATTTTATACAGAATTTCCCAAAGCGATCGTGATTGAAAAATTGTAGAAGTAATCAAATAACAAATTGCTTACACTTACACTGTAAAAAAATTTATCCTTTTGCTGCATCGTCACTCCATTGCTTTTATGAAAACAATTACTTAACCCAATTATGGAGCATTTTCATGGGTGAAAAGAAAGATATTGTATAAAAGCGAGGGAGTGACGATGCAGCACAAGGGTAAATTTATTTACAATGTATTTTCTGACTCATTTTAAATCAATTTTTCTTAACAAACGCATCCATTTGACAGACTCACTTATTGAGGAACTGTATAAGGAATGTGTCGTATTGGTCAGTTTTTTCATAAAAACAAAATGTCTTTTTTTTTTAAATGCTGTCAAAGTGGGCATTTGAACAAAATTTCTTGAGACGAACGTGATTAAAGAATTGAGGTTCTATTCAAATAACAAATTGCTTATTTCATAAATATTTTTTATATTTAATTTTCCTCTCACACGCATTCAGTTGGCAGTTTCCCTTATTTAGGAACTATATAATGTGACGCACTCTCCAGTTTTTTTTTTTTTTTTTTTTTTTTTTTTTTTTTTTTTTTTGATACAGACAGAATATATTTCAAAAAATGCTGTTAAAATAGGCATTTTGAACAGAATTTCCCAAAGCAATCGTTTATTGAAAATTGAAAAAGTATTTAAATAACCCATTGAATATTTTCTGACTCATTTTTAATCCATTTTAATGACTAATGATCAACTAATTGACGGATTCTTTTATTTAGATACTGAATAATATGCCGTATTGGTCAGTTTTTTCATAAAAGTAGAATAACTTTTTTTTTAAATGCTGTCAAAGTGGGCATTTGAAAAGAATTTCCTAAAAAGAATGCTATTGAAGAATTGAGGTTGTATTCAAATAACAAATTGCTTATTTTATGACTCAGTTTTTAAATTAATTTTACTCTTAAACGCATTCAGTTGGCATTTTGTCTTATTCAGGAACTATGTAATGTCCCGTATAGGTCGATGTTTTCATAAAGTAAGAATATATATTTTTAAAAAATGCTGTCAAAGTGAGCATTTAAGCCAATTTTAGCTTATGATGTTTCTGATAAAACCAGCTGTTACAAAAAGAGAAATTAAAATTTCTACAAAAGTGGTTGAAAAAAATTGTTACATTGAGTTTATCTCTAATTATATTTTATTTTTTGTTGTTGAAATGAGCGCTTTACGAAATCTGCATCTGCCTATAGGTTAAACCGACAGGGATTTTTTTTTAAACCAATCCTCGAAATTATGAAAAACCCCCTTGCCGTATCTTCTGGTATGTATAATTATTTATAATTATTTTTTGAGCAAATTTTTATAAATAAATATTATTTCATTCTAAATGTCACTTGTCCTTTATTTACAACTTATTCCTTTTCCTAATGAAAAAAAAAAAAAAAATCCATACAGTCACCGCGAGCATTATTCCATTTTTAATATTCCATTTTTGAAAAGGGTATTTCAAATGGGAGAATTTTAATCCAAAATACGTGACAGTAGACCCATGAGGCATTTTCCTAACATTTGCTGACCACCCCCCCGACATCATGTGACATGCTATGAAATGTTCTGTGACTATTCATTCATGTTATGCATCTCCTGGGCCCGCTATTCAGGCGCTTTTCTCAATTTTGCGAACACCCGTCGTCATATTAGAGATCACAAATTCTGGGGATGAGCTCAGAGATACATAACAGGAATAAATGTTCCTAGGCTTTTCCAACAATGTGTTACATGATGGGAATCAACCAAAGTTAGAAAAGTAAACCAATTTGGATCTACTATCTTGTCTTCTGATTTAAGAATTAATGAGATGTGTGATGTTAAAATAATACTAAAACCGTGGGTCAAGGAGCCAAACACTGATTTTTTTTCCCCAAATCATTTTTATACCTGGGTTAACAGACGTCGCAAATTTATAAAATTCATGGTGATAATGGTGAACTGTAGTTTTGTCCTTAGCACATTTCAGGATACGATCTATAACATTTGCTGTTATGTTATCATAAATAAATGGTTTAAAATACAAGGGACATTAACAATAAATCCACATTCATAATTTTTAGTAAATTTTATGCTAGAAAGTAAGTTTTAAGAGCCTTTTACATCGCATTACAATCATCTTGCAGCTTATATTTATTTATTTATATATTCCTTTTCACTATTCAACTTTTTTGTATGCTATCTAGAATAGAACATATTGAATGCGATCAATAAATACCTTCTTATTATTAAAATTAAATAAAATTACCGCCATATATACACTTAATTTAAACCAATGCTATATTAATTTTGTATTTATTCTGGTTAGGTATTGCGAATAAAAGATACATTTTCAAAGATACACAAGAATAAAGATACTTCCTCAATTTTCGCAGCAATCAATGTGGGACTTATATCATTTTGCTTCAAAGTGTCTTCTTTCCCTTATGCTATCGTGTATACAACATATGAAATTTGCTGAGGACAACTCGATCCGCAATAGCAATGAAAAATTCCCACCTTTATTTACGAGAATCTGCGTAGCTTTATGAGAATGAATTTTTATTTTTCAAACTAGGAATAGAAATTGGGGAAATGTTTCTTATTTTTTCGAATTCGAAGAATTATTTTTAATTGCGGCTTCACTCAATCTTCTTGATTGATAAAAATGTTTGAAAAATGTGTCCCAGAAATGTCACTTTAGTTATGGAAAGGAAAAGGTTTCTATCGAACACGTCCAATCAGAAACATTAAAGAAGTGTCCATTAAGTTAATCTGTTTTTATTTTAAAAATCTTAGTACACGAAACATAATATATAAAAAAACTACATCTTATTATTCTCAAATAATATGTTTCCTAAACCAATAATAAATTTTAAGTTGATACATTCAATAAAGTTTTAGAAAAATGCTCCGAACAAACATATTGTTCCAAAATTTTCAGATACGTGTAAGGAAGTTACTTAGTTCCTAAAAAGTAACTTATGCATGGAATTATTTTCTTTTGATATATATGTGAGTTGTAATGTGTAAATTTACTGTGAATTTACTTACTTATTATGGGTAAATTTACTGTAAATTTACTTATTTATTATGTGTAAATTTACTTACTTTATTTAATTTCAATCTCTGATTCAAAGTGACATACATTATGGTAATATACCACTATTGTATTTAAATCAGTAAACTCTCATATAAATACATAACTTATTGAAAATTAAAACCTTGTGAGTAAACGAAAAAATAATAAATCACATAGACGGGCATCACCGGACTATTTACATAGATAACAATGGAATTATTTATCTCTGACATTTAAAACATTACCTTAAAAAAATATGTATCGCTATCTATTTCTCGTGATGTTAATTAAAAAAAAAAGTTAAAACTTTAAATATAATTTATGTATATTATCATTATACTTATATATATATATATATATATATATATATGTATATATATATATATATATATATATATATATATATATATATATATATATATATACTAGCAGGGGAGACCGAGCTTAGCTCGGTCAAAATTAACTTTGTGTTCAACTCGATATAGTATTTTCACTGTATCATTAACTCTGCATTATTACTGTAAAACATATTTATATTAGTATTATTTAGAGAAATAATCAATAAGAAAACTATGTTTTTATGCGCATGTTTATAAATTTTATTTTATTTTAAATTTTACAACGAAAGGGCATCGATCTAAATCACTTTTTTAGTTCGACTCTGATTGGTTTAACATGGATCTCGAATCCTCTTAAGAATGTATAAAAAAATTCTTTACATTCTGAAAGACAATATTTTTTGCTAGATATAGCCAAATTTGGAGGCATTCTTTTCATTTGGCTCCAAATACGTGTTTTGGTTTTCGTAATTTTTATAGTCGATTTTTTGACCATATGTCGCCAATATTTTGTCAAATATCACCAAGTTATTGGCTTTTGCCATATTCTCGTGACCCTGACCCGTATTACCCAAAATGAGCCACTAATCAAATTTGATCAAGCATGTGACATAGCTCAATCGTCTTCAGGTAATCAAAAACAGTAGAATATAAAATTGAATCAAAATCGTTTAAGCCATTTTTTAGGTAAAATTAGCTTGGCAGCATTCAGCAATGAAGCGAACCCAGCAAACACAGAACTAACAGAATGGTACAAAAATTATATCTTTCGACAAGTACTAGCCCAACTAACACATAACTTGTGGGCCATTAAAGGTGTCGTTAACGTTGACCCAAAGTGTTTGGTGACGGCCCGCCGTTCTTTGCCGTAACGGCTCCGTCAAAAAACTGTCACGCCGGCCAGAACGCGGCCACAAGAAGATGCCCACAAGTGTGCCATTAACTTTTTACCAAAATATCAGACAGCCTCAAACTGGCCACAGTTATTCTTTTAAAGGCCATTAACAATCAAAGCTAGCCAGAAGTTTGCCCTAGCCATGCCATTTGTGTTTTGTAAGAATTAAATTTAGCCAAAAGCTGCCCGCAAAAGAGCCTTTAATGATTTCTACTCTCCAAAAGCCTGCCACTGCCTTGCCATAAAAATTATTTAAGCATAAATTCAAAATTTGTTGAATAAAAAATATTTATTGAAGAATTGCTTGAATGATTAAATGTTTCTGCAAAAAAAATAAATATATTAAGAATAATTTAGGTACAATAAATATATGTATACATAAATTTACTTTTCTTGAATTTTTCCAAAATACAATACTTGGCATATTGAACTTAATAATTTGTTTATTTATTCTATTATGCATTAAAAAAAATATAGGTATAAATAATGCCATTTATAAACAGTTGCTTTTCATATACAATTTGAAAAATAAAATCAGTATGCCAAGCATAATATTTATAAAAAGCTCAAGATAAATAAATTTATACATTTTTGAAAAATGAACCTAAATTATTATTTCTATATTTATTTTTCATGAAGAAACATTTGTCATTCAAGCTATTATTCAACAATTATTTTTTATTCAACACATTTTGAACTTACGCCTAAATAACATATATTCTTAATATGATTTATTATGTATTTTATATTAAAATAAATCTATTTTATATATGTATGTGGTGTTTAGTTTCTCTTATTGTTAAGTCTGTTAATATTTGATGTCTATTCATTAAAGTACATTAAATCACAATTATTTTTGCATCATTTTCAATTTATGAAAAAAAAAAAAATCACACAGCTATTTAAAATAAATAAAAATAGAGTTTGATGTTTATATAAGTCACGAACCTTTTTTTTTTTTGTATATACATACATATATATATATATATATATATAACTGTCTCTCGTTCTTGTGCACATTTTTAGTTTGTTTATATCAGATAATATTAGCTTTTCCTTTCGAAATTGAGCAAAATAATTATAATCTTTTCTCAGAAAAGTATTTCGAGTAATTAATATTGCGTTTTATCTTTACCCTATTTCTTTAGAGCATTAAAATTATTTAGTTATTGGTTTTAATGGCATTTTCACCAAGGAGAAATTATTATCCGCACTTAGAAAGGGGGAAAAAATCCTTTTCTTTAAAAGTTGTATATATTTAAAAAAAAAAAAAAAAAAAAAAAAAAAAAAAAAAAAAAAAAAAAAAAAAAAACCCTCATGGAAACAATTAATTTTAAGTAAACTAAAATGTTAAGAAAGTAACATCGAAAATTCACAATATTTAAAATCGATTTATATAATTCCAACAATAAAACATTTCGTGTAAAAAAAATACATTTAATGATACAAATTAAATGAAATTTCGAAGAAAACTAAATTTAATAAATATTAAATAAATGTTATTGTGCGTTTGCGAAAACCAAAATACGTATTAATACGGTTCTAATATAAAAACAATTACAATAAAATGATGCAGAAATATTTTAGAGTTAAAAATTTTTAATGAATAGACAAAAATTGAAAAGACTTACAATATTTTATGTGTAAATATCCTCAGAGATAAAGACTGCAGCACCAGCGTGCCAGCTAGCATCAGGTGTGAAGTTGGAATAAGCAATGACAGAGATAATTGACAAAGACGGGAACGGGGGAGAGGAGGGGTGAGTGACTCAGCGAAAAACTGCTAGGTCACTGATGTGTCCTTGAAATTCCTCAGAAAAAAAGGGAGAAAGATAAGGAATCTTTTTACAGATATAGTAAAATAAACGTCTATTTGATGTATCTGGATTTAAAAATTATGTCTATTTAACGATACATTCTTACAGCGCGGATATATTTTTATGTATTTTAATATTTAATGGAATTTTTTTTAAGGAGACGTTTCGCAAATTTAACGACAACTCTTCAGGATTTTAAATACAGTAAACTGTGTAAGGCGAAATAGATTTGAATCGAGAAAGTTTCCTATCGTAGACAATATTCCGCCATAAATAAATTTTATTCTATCTCAATAAATTCGCAGAGACTTGAAAATCTTTGCGAAATATATAGATTTCCGTCTTACACAGTGTTTTACTGAATTTAATCATTTTTTCATAAATAAAAAGATTGTATGATGTTTTTGAAACAAAATAAAAAGTCATATTGCAGAAATTTAAGTTAAAAAATATACATAGCGATAGAATACTTTTATCAAAGTTTTAGGCATTTACTTCTCTAAGAAAGAACTTTAAGAAATGATTGTACGATCTTTAGTAATTTTAAAGAAATCATTGAAAATTTTTCGTTAACCTGAGATTCTAGTGGGCTTATGTTTTTAATTTTTTTTTTAAAAGCATATTTTTTAAAAAATGTGTTTTTTTTTTCGCCCCTTTCAATGTCCCGAATCTTTTCTACACATTTTGTGATGTATTTTTAAGCGCAAAAACATTAATCTTGACCAAATGATTAAGTTAAAAAATTTTAGCGATTTGTCATTGAGCAGTTTTTGTTTCATTTTTTTTTTTTTTTTTTTTTTTTTTTTTTTTAAATCTAGGCATGAATTACAACTTGTAAGCGATTGAATTTTTATTATTTCCGTTTTTTTTACCATTTCCCGTGCTCTCGCGTCCAGCTTTTTGGTACAAAACATCAAACTTCACAGCATATTCTGAAAGATCTGCTACCTTTACTGAAATTTACTTTTATATAAGGATTTTTTGTTTAAATATTTATATTAAATTATTTTAATCTATTCATTTTTTTTTTCATTTTCTTTCAGTTTTTTTTTAAATATATAAATGATGAGTGTAAAAGGGCGCCGGTTAAGAAAAATGTATGGAAGTGTGGATTCCATTTCCGATATACACATTCATGAAAAATGAAAAAAGTTGTTCGATTACAAAAACAATTTTTATTCATTTATGTACAAAAATAAATAAATGTATCAGAAAGTAATTGATGTAACAAAATGTGTCAAAAGCATGTTTTTACACAGGAAAAAAGTAAAACACTTTTTAAACAAAATGAACAAAAGAATTTTTAAAAAATGTACTGTTCTACAGAAAAATTATTCATTTTAAGGGAGAATTATTAGCCCACAACCTATGTCTTCCACCCACGCTTGCAGAGGCAAGGAAATCGAAATGTATTTATTTTCTTTCTTTCTTTTTTCCTTTCTTTTTTCTTTTTTTTCCCCAAAAACAACCTTTTTTATTTTTAAGAAAAAAAATCTTTCCTTAAAAAAAAAAAAAGTAATTTGGCATTTATGCCAATTTTAGAAATACTGTAATAGGCAATTTTAGAAATATTTATGCATTTACAACTAAAAATTATGCATGTATGTATACGAGAGTTTTACATTACAGAGTAGGTGGGGAGAGCAGACAGAGACTGATTTAGGAACAATCTAAAGACTTTTTCTATTTTAATATTTATTTTAAATATCTTTAATGTATTTTAAACATTTATTCATTTTCTTTTAGTTATTTTTTATAAATAATGAATGCAAAAGAGCGCCTGAAGAAATTATTTGGAATACTTTATACATTTTGGGAGCAATTTTTATTATTTATATAAAAAAAAAAAAATATTTTTAAACTAAATAAAAATATGACATCTATATTACTGCTTTAAATATAAAACTTACAACATATTTATATGTTTATTAAAACCCAGATTTGAAGTAATTTCTGAAAGAAATGAAGACACAAAAAATACTCTCTCTTTCTTTAAATAAAAAAGCTGGTTAGATTATAACGTCCCTTTGCTTTCTAGAGTATGATACGCCATTACATTATTGCCGGAAACTGACCCTTAGGAGTTGGCCGGCAAAGCAAATGTAACTGTTCTCTCATCGCCGATCCGTTACTGGCTCGGCGGTAGCTGCCGCAACTAGCGGCGGGTCATTTGCGGTACCGCATTGTTTTGTTACAAATGGCCTTAACTCCTTCTGGCCGCAATGAAATCGTCTGCAGGCCGTAAGTCATGTGTTTGTTGGGAGAGGTGTTATTTCGATAACAGTGAATCGTAACCTAAAAGTATCGATTCTGTCCTTTCCTTCGATATCTTTGGCGATACTCTCATGCGTTGTCATGATGGCGCCAGAAATATGACACCACGACGAAAATCGGCGATGTAGATGATACGTGTTTGATACAAATACGTAGGAATTCCGACACTTCTGGCATAAAAATGATAAAATAAGGGCACAAATTTGATATTGTTGATATCCAATGAGAATCATTTTGAACGTTTTTTTTAATGCCCATATAACATTTTGTGCCAATCTAATGACACTTTATACACATGTCGGCGGATACTTTTAATATATATATATATATATATACATATAGATATTTTTTTTTGGTAGTATCTATACTATTTTAATCCTTTGAGGGCTAAATCACTTCCATTGCTAATATGTTGAAATGAATGACACTGGAATCTTACATGTATATTTGTAAAGAAGAAAAAACTAAATTTTACATACATCAAACTATTTTTTTAATGAAAATTCTGGTAACATTTGGAAATTAAAATTAATTAGTTCCATAAATATACAACCACCTTTGAAAGAGTAAAAAAAAAAAAATATTCCAGTTATATAATTGGAAAATGATAAAAAAAAAAAAACCTTCATACAATCAAAGTTATTTTTAAGACCTTTCTTCAAGTTTCAAAATCATAAATTGTTGCAAGATTTTCTCTAAATTTTATAATAAGGAAATCAAGCTTGCGTTGTTTTATTGTGGAAAATTAGGACTGAAGAATTTCTTCTTCTATATTTTGCTATTAGCACATTTTGTAACGCTGTATTTAACTTCACTTAAATTTTATACAGAATCTCTGTGTACTGCTTAGAGAATCTTTTAACATAAACATTTTCTTTACTCAGTTTCATACGTGTATTTTATTTTTATGAAGTTTCATACTATTGATCGTATTAAAAAACTTTTCTAAAATCCACTCTTAACTGATCAGGAAAAAATGCATCTAACTAGCACACATAATACAATAGCTTTTTTTTTTTTTTATCATATATTACGGATGTTATCCTTCATCTTTTTATCGTACATTTGCCTGAAATTCCAATTTAGAGAAAAGAAAAAAACATTCCAAAGAAAAAAATATTTTTGAAAAAAGTTTTTTTTTAAAAGTCCTTTAACTGTCTTAATTATGAAGGATAAAAAAATGTTCTAATTTTTGCTCAACTATTCAATAGCACCTTTTTTACAATAAAAAATGTTTCATTCCCCCCCCCCCCCTTTACAATAGCATTTCAATTAAGTTCCAAGTGTAGTACATTGAAAAAAAAAAATCAAATATTGCTTCAAAGAAGCAAACATTTTTCTAATATAAATGCATATGCATGGAGGGGGGGAGGGATTTTCTCTTAACTTTTCTAACTAATCATGAAGCATAAAAAGGGGTGCAAAAATCTAGGCATAAGTGGATTGTCTCTCGCCACTAAAATTATTAAAAAAATTTCTTTGCTGAAAATTTAATAACATTCTAGCAAGAATTTTGCACAAAATATTAATAAATCAATTTAGTGGTGAGAGACTGCCCGACGGCGCTTAGATTTTCTGCACCCCTCATAAAATATATTCAAATTTTTATTCAATGGCTAAATTGCTTTTGTCTATAAGTAAAAGATTTATAATTAATACAAATTACTATTATTAGTGGGGAAATTAGCATTAAATAAAAAGTTTATTTTTACTTATTAGATATTTTATTGTTTTTTCCTCTTATGGCATTATTGTCTCGCAGTAATCCCTACATAATAGAAGTATAAAAAAATTTCTTATTACTAACTTAAATATTATCAGGTGTTAACACATATCCCAATCCCCCCCCCTCCCCTCTCTCCACACACACACGAGTAAGAAAGTACTTTTGAGATAACATTTTTTCATTTAAAAACTTCCATTTTATTATTATTATTATTTATTTTTTTTTTTCAATCACATTCAATATTTTTGGACTCCAAAAAAGTTTCAGTGACTAATTAAATTAACAACATTTTGTCTTTGGGATGCGTAAACCATTTAAATAGTAAAAAAAATATATAAATAAAATTTCAACAATACAAATTTTGTAATGAAGGGGGGTGGGGATAAATGGAATAATTTATGCTTCATAAACTTTCATATTTAGAGAGTACAACTGAAAATTTTGTATGAAATATAATTAAATTAAGAATGTACAAACTATTTCAAATAGAATACTAATAATAATGCATAAACACACCAAATACATTTTATCTCAAATCATAGGTAAGACAAAAAAAAAATAAAAAATAAATAAATAAATAAAAATAAATAAATTCCTTCATCCCCCCCCCCTTCTTGTTTGCGGTAAACCTTATGAGTCTTTTTCAAATCATCTGTCAATTCTTGTCTATGTTTCATCTGAAAATACCTACCATGTTAAGATAGCTGAAATAAATAAACACAGACAATATAGAACAATGCAAGTGTTAGTGCTACAATATTTATTAACTGCAATTTTTGCTTACAAAATACAAATTATATATTTAATATTTTTAACAAAGATTTTCCTTTTATTTTTTTAAAAGATGAGATTTAGCAATACAATATTTCATATCGACAGTTATCATGCTCTTTCATAATACATTTTCTTCAAAATTCAGAAACTGGCTCAGAAGTCCTCAATCCTTTATTCTCAATACTGGTATACTTCAAACTCAGATTCCTTCCAAGTTGGGTGCTCCAAGTATCTGATAATTTCTTCACCTATTTAAACAACATAAAATAACATTTTAAAAGGATCAAAAATTGTTATTGGTAGACACAAAATCAGATTATTAAAAATGTAGAAATATAATAAAATAATTGACTTTCACACCTTGAGAACAAGTAAATTACACATACATAGCATTAACACAATATATAAGGAATTTTATTCAATATATATAAAAATATTTTATACTAGGATTTTTATTTAAGACTAACTTATTTTTATGCGATTTAACCATTAGACATCATTTTCCATGGATTACATTTTCATTGTATAGAAGAGAATCAGCTGTTTATTAAAATTCTAATGCAGAGATTGACAAGTATTTTTAAATGGGTTCAGAAAATTTTTATTGAGAACTAAAGAACAAAACACATTTCATAAGTACTACCTACTTATATTTTATTATTATTATAGATATACACACATGTAATAGAAAAGTCATGCATTAGTTCTGAACAATTACTAGATACATAGGTATAAGGTCTAAAAATGTTCTCATCACGAAATAGAAAAGGCATTCTTAAGGCATCTGTTGAAAAATTAATGCGAAGAATTACACTTGCTTTCTTGAGCCAGATTTTTACAGTTTTGTTCATGTGGTGAATAAATAATGGAAAAAGTATCTTGAAGGTGGGCATCCATCAATCTCAAAACGATATTTGTTTATCAAAAAATTAATTTTGAACAAAGATTTTTTACATACATATGAAGACATGAAGAGTCAAAAACAGTAACCAGGTAAATAGCTAAGTTTTTTACAATTTTCATACAATACTGAAACATTTTTACTCCAAAACTCTTAAGAGGATGTATTTTTATACACTGGTAGGGAAATATTTTCTTGCAAGACAATTATTTTCATTTGAAGTTTTTCAGGATTGAACAACTTCACAACCATCTATTTTGCAGCTGGAATAACTATGGTGACAAAGAATTGAGACAACTTAATTATCTCTGGAAAGTTTTGGAATCTTGCTTCAAAATTCCTTTACAAACTGTCATAAAAATTTAAGAACACTACAGTGTGTATTTCGGAATTCTTACAGTCATGTATTGTTCGAAAATGAATAAATACTTCATTTGTAATATCTCCCCCCCCCCCCCAAAAAAAAAAAAAATCCAGTTTGTTACAAAAAGCAGACACATTTACATCAGATTACACATTAATTTCCCATATCTCTGTAACTGGATGTTAAGTGCCCCTCTCTACTGGAGAATTAGGATTTATTCAACATTTTTCAAAAGAATAGAAATCAACACAACAGCACAATCAATACTTTCCCATAAAATATTATGACATGACATTTGAAAGAATCAAAATCATACATAAACCAAAAGAGCCCTTAAGAATTAAACTAAATAATTAACTATACCAGTGTTTCTCAACCTTTTTCAGGCCATGCCCCACCTAATCATATCAAAAACCCTGATGGCCCCCCTCCCCTCTCTCTGAAAAATAATTCTTATTATATAAAAATTGAGCTGTTATTCCATTTAAAGAAGTTTTAAAAAAAATAGCCATTTAAAAATGGAATGGAAAAGAAAACATAAACAAGTAAAAGAAAGGTCATGAAAAAATGAACATAAACGAAAGAAATGTGTTCAGGAAGCAATCGTTAATAATATAGACCAGGAAGCGGCTGCACAAACCATCACCTCATAGAATTGATTGTTGAAGTTTCAGCATTAGACAAAACTTGATTTGTATAATAAAATGCAACTGGTCTGCCAAATCATATCTTGGTGGAAATCGCTAAAGACCTGATTTTAATGATTGATCGGTAAGTGCTTTACTGCAGTCAAAAGTATGAAAATGTAGAGGACTGCTAGCAAGAAAACAAATGGTAAATCTACTAGTCAACCACTAAAATAAAGTTTGTTAAGATATGACTTGGTAGACCAGTTGCATTTTGATATGCGAATCAAGTTTTAACTAGCTCATGAATTTCAGTCATCAACTCGATAAGGTGATGGTTTGTGCAGCCGCTTCTAGATCTAATAAGAGTAATAATAATAATATGCAGCAATGAAAAAAAAAAAATTAGATCTTCAAATATTTAATAGTGAACTTTGATACACAAAAATAACTTTAACTGGATGTTTCTTGATTATGTATCTGTCATTTTAATTGCTGATAGTAAAAGTAAATAAATAAAATATATAATAAAATTCAAATTATAACATTTAAGATGAATAGAATAAAATTAATGAGATTTTTGTGCTTGATGTTGGCTGCAAAGAGATTTTATATTAGGCACTAATTTTGTCAGCTTTTATCTCAAATCTCTCGTTTAGTGATGTCTAGTCGATTTCTTTATTTTAGTAGTAAATCGTTTACCGCACTCAAGCCACATTCAACAAGGTATGAAGATGGGAAGGGTAACAATATTTTTCTTGCAAATTGTGTTGAATTAGGCTATTTAGTTTCAGTCTCAGCACAAAGCCACACCATATTGCCTTTTATGTTGAATAGAGTTTTAATTGACTCATCGTTTTTAATTTCAGCAATTTCTTCTCTGTATGGTGTTGAAACATTAGATAAATCAACTAACATTGGCTGCATGACCCATGATGGAAAATCCATTTGCTTTAAATCAACGAATCTATAATTCATATCAGAGGCCAACATTTTCAGATGATTGACAATAGCAGTAATAGCGGTGTCTGTTACCTCGCATTTTTTTAACCAGAAAAATAGGTCAAACTTTCTCTCTGAAATATGTTTTTGTCAAACCTCAGCAGACGCAAAAAAACCCAAATATTTTCACTTTTGCATCAACAAGTGTTTTGTTTTCTCCTTGAAATTGTTTATTTAATGTATTAAACTTTTCAAAGATATCTGCTAAATAACTAACATATGCTTTTCCATCAACGGTTTGTAGGGCCTTAATGTCAGGCTTTTCATTTAAAAATTCACCAAGAACATCGAACAACCCCATGAATCTTTTTAAACAATTCCCTTTTGAGAGCCATCTTAATCGCACTTTTTTGTTGTTGTTCTTTGCAACAGGGTTGGGTAGATTATTTTTTTGAAAATTAAACAAAAAATGATCTTGAATTCGGAATAGTCGAGGTTGGAAGGATTCCGGATTTTGGATTTTGTACTCTACAAACACAATGGAGTGCTGCAGCAATGATTCACTAGCAAACTATTTTCTGATATTTTATTATTAGATTTTTTTTTTTTTTAGTTTCACGTATAGGTCGACCCCTCCCCCCCTCCTTTAAAGTTCTTTTTTTGTCTAAAATTTCTCGACTTATACGCGAGTATATACGGTAATCTTATTTACTTTACCCTGAACAGCGAAGTGCTCTACAGCATCTATCCTGATCATGATGTTACCCATAAGTGGGAACCCCCAGTATTCAGTTGTAATATAGCTAGGTAATTATCCACACTGTAAGGATGAAAGTTTGCATAAAACTTGTGCAGCCAGAAATCAGGCTTTCAACATATAGTTATTGAATCTTAAGAATTAAATAACAGTGCCTTCTACCTACAAGTAACACTCTGCTTTTTTAAAAAATCTAGGACAATTCTGTTTTCAGAAATGTTTCTGTAAATGTAGCCTAGAATTTTTCTAAATTTTAGTCACCAGAAAAAATTTCCCCTCCCTCATACTTCATTATGAGTTTCCATGTTTAAAATTTAACCTTTAAAGACATAGGCAGTGTGTAATATGCACCATAAATGGTTTCAGTTTTTTAAAGTATAAATAATTTTTAATGATAATTATTTCAGACAGAAAAAAAGAATAGTTTAGAATTATTAGCTAGAAAATTTAAAAGAGAACTTTGAAAGATAACACATTCTAAGTCTATTTTATTTATAAAAGTTTGAATTCTATTAAAAAAATAAATAACTTACATGTTTGGAAATATCCTCATACTCCAATATATATTTGATATGTGAAAGAAGGTCTTCCTGAATTTCTAAACAACACCATCTAAAAACAGAAATTAAAAAATAATACAACAGGCATATATGCAAAAAATTTAAATTTCTATTAACATCCATATGAAGTCAAAAACTTATTTGCCATTATCTTATCGAGCATTCCTTAAGATGTATGATTTTTTAAAGCAAAATGTAATTATTCGAAAATGTAGTGTTTATTCAAAATGAATGCTTTTCTATAAATACATTATAGGTACACTGTAAACGTGTGATTATCCACCAATACCAATTATGGGACCAACAGTGTAGTAGATGATCAGACTTACTAAAATTACATGTCTGTATAAGAATAATTAAAAGTTTTTATTATTATTATTATTTGCTGCATATTTTTGTATAGGGGAGAGTGGAATACAGTAGACAACCCCTTATGTTTTATTTATTTTTAAATTTTTAGAGTTTGTTTTACTGCTATTACTTCTTTTAGGCTTGGAAATTTGTCAGTCTGTAAATAAAAATCACAAAAAAAGCAGATTTTGTTAAACAGTTGCGAAAAATGCAAATTAACTAAGCTCCACAAAAACACAAATTTTGCCAAAAAATTGTATATGTAATAGATTAGATATAGTAAGATTATTTTCAAGATGTAATAATATTCCTTGGCTTTATACGGGAGTGTAAATTTTGTTTTAAAGTGCTAAAAAATAAGCATAGTAACTAGTGCAGAAAAAAATATGAATGTTATGAATGAAGGAAAGAAAAGAAGTCAATCAAGATTTTTCCATGCCTGATCATCAAAATGTGCAATTTTTTCATGGTTAAGCAATCATGGCGATTCGCACTTTATGAACTGATCAACAAAATTTGCAATTTTTACAAAAATGATCGGGAAAATATGAAGTTTTTCTGCACCCGATTGACAAAATTCATGTTTTTTATAAAGTCGATCGACGAAACTCATGATTTCCTCCCACATGATCAAGGAAATTTGTGATTTTTCTCTGAGTTTGATCAACAAAATTTGCATTTTTTTTTGCACCTAATTATAGAAACTTGTGATTGTTCAGTATGCCATCGACAAATTAGTGATATTTCGGATTCTTAACTGATTGTAGGGTCGCTCCATGGTAACTTATGTTACGTTTTGAACTATTTTCAGTAATTTTAGTAATGTAACAAAAAAGAAAATATATATATATATTTATTAGACATGGTTTGCTAATTAAAGTTATTCAAAGCCCAATTTATACTAAAATTACATAATTTTAATGTTATTTCATAAATTTTGTTAGTTTTATTTACTACGGTAACTGCCATTACTGAAAAAGGAATATGTTATCATATATAAAGTGCAATTTTCATTATAATTTTTTAGGTAATTTATCCAAATTGACCCTCACATAGGTTTCATTGTCAAATTAAGTTAATTTCACACTTGAATGTTTTTTAGTGTTATATTACTAAAATTATTGCAGTAAATTGCTGTAAATGTAACATAAGTAACCATGGAATGACCCTCTGATGCATTATTATTATTATTTTTTTTTTTTTACTTTGCTGCAAATTGATGAAGTTCACAGCTTTTTCTTGCAATAAACTGATGAAACTCACAATTGTTATGCCCCCGATTAACAAGGTTCCCCCAAGTGGTCCCAGCCCAAAAAAACCCGCCCGGGTTTTTTCAAATTTTTGCAGGATTTTACAACTGTATCATTGCACAATTTAACTGATTTCTTATTTGAAATTAATGAAAGACATTATATAAATTTAGCATATTTAACTTAAAGCAGGGTTGTTATGATTTTGCCCAACTCAAAAAACCAACTTTTTTTTTTTTTTCAAAATTTCAACTTTAAATTGCCTAAGGTTAATTTCTTAAAATTGTCATTAAGATCTTAATAATGATATTAAGATATATTTCTTAATAGCAATACACCACTCGTAAAGTTTCTCTCTCACCACAAGAGGAAGAAATATCTTAATTCTACCAATGAAAATTTTAAAAAGAAATAATTGTAATTTAATTTTTTATATATCAGAAACACAAAAACAAACTTTTTCCCATAAAAAAATGATAATTTATTCTATGTTATGTTATACAATATTGAAACTCGTAACAAAATACCACATATGCTGGGAATCCTAATTTATTGAAGTAGTATGTAAGATTTAGTTTATTCTGTTAATTAGTTATAATAAAAAAAAAAATACTAATTCTGATTTAGCATTAGTATTAATACAGTATTTTAATGATAATTTCATTCGCAAAATTATTACTGGTAATCAATTTTTGTAAAAGCAAAAAGTAATTTTGATCGTCATGTATTTATATATTTTTGTAATTACTTCAAATTGTGTTTAGTAGTAGTAAGTACATTTTTTTTTTCAAACATTTTGAATGTTCTTCGTTAACTCAAAAAATTCATTTACAGCTGGCTTAATATATCAATGCAAGAAACTAGTCATATCAGACACAAATCTACCTTTTAAATTAACTAGGTTTTTCAATATATACATTTTGTTGATTTATTTTTAATGCAAAATTATACCTAGGTTTCACTGATACATGAACAGTTTAGCTGTTATATATATGAAAATTAGAAATTTTAAGTCTTAAAAAAAATTCGATAAAACCTGAAAAAGCCCAGGTTCTTACAGAAAAACCCGGGTTTTAGACTAGTGGGCCCAGTGGGTTGGGCTTTTTAAAAAAAAACCCCGGTTTTTTCAAACCCTGACGATAAACGAAATTTAAAATTTTTCCATTCATCAAAGACAACATCAGCGATTTTTCCATTTCGAATCAATCTATTGTGCGATTTTTTTTTCTCTTAATGACACAATGTGCTTTTTTGTGACCAATCAACAAAATTTGCAATATTTTCACGCCTGATTGAGAAAATTAGAGATTCGTACGAAGTCTATCGAGAAACTTCGAGATTCGTAAGAAGCCTATCGAGAAACTTCGACATTCGTAAGAAGCCTATCGAGAAACTTCGACATTCGTAAGAAGCCTATCGAGAAACTTCGACATTCGTAAGAAGCCTATCGAGAAACTTCGACATTCGTAAGAAGCCTATCGAGAAACTTCGACATTCGTAAGAAGCCTATCGAGAAACTTCGACATTCGTACGAAGTCTATCGAGAAACTTCGACCATTCGTACGAAGTCTATCGAGAAACTTCGACCATTCATACGAAGTCTATCGAGAAACTTCGACATTCGTACGAAGTCTATCGAGAAACTTCGACATTCGTACGAAGTCTATCGAGAAACTTCGACCATTCGTACGAAGTCTATCGAGAAACTTCGACATTCGTACGAAGTCTATCGAGAAACTTCGACATTCGTACGAAGTCTATCGAGAAACTTCGACATTCGTACGAAGTCTATCGAGAAACTTCAACATTCGTACGAAGTCTATCGACAAACATAAGTACAAGAAGTCTATCTGTGGAATCTTTTCTGAGTATTAGGCACGGCACACACCTGTGAGACATTGAGCGAAAAAACATGAGACATGCGACAATTTCACCCTGATAAAGAAAAAACCGGTTTGACTGCGTCATGTTGCACGATTTTTGACGCATGTCTTCCTAGTGTGTGGCGTGCCTTAGAAGTAATTAAATGAAAAGGGGTTAGAAGATTTCTAAGCATGGGTGCAAGTTTGAAATTTTGCCAAGATTGAAAATATTTTGACACTTCACCCTCCCACTCAATGAGAACATAAGCACGTAACTTGAGTTTTCTTCCATGACCATATGATGAAATAAGTTTCTTCCCCCGATCTTTCGACAAAATTTTCAACTTTTCTACAATATTTTGCTGAAATTTGTGATTTCTTTACGACTTTAAACCGAAACTTGCGATTTTCCACTGAAATTTGCGATTTTTCTAGTTTTCAGCAGAAATCTGCATTTTTTTCGCTGAAATCCAAGTATTTCATACAATCTTTTGATGAAATTTGCGTCCTTTTTTGCTATCCTTCAACAAAAAGTTTCATTTTCTCTGTTATCATTTGATGGAATTCTTGTGTTTTTGGCAATCATTTCACAGAAATCACGCTTTTTCTCGATCTTTTGGCAAAATTTGCACCTTTTCCCTGATCCTTCATTTAAATTCACATTTTTGCGATCCTTTGACAAAAAAAAGCGTACTTATTTTGTATTCTTTGACCGGAAATAGCGTCTTTTTTTGCGATTATTCGACAGAAATAGTGTCTTTTACGCGATCCTTTAACAGAAATCGCATCTTTCCATGATGCTTTGGCAAAGTTTGCATTTTTTTTCACGATCCTTTAACAAAAATCGCAGTTTTACTGCAATCATTTGATGAAAATCGTGGAATTTTTTGCAATCATTTGATGGAAATCTCTTTTTCTCGATTCTTTGACAAAATTCGCGATTTTTCCACGATCCTTTGACAAAATTCACGTCTTTTCCACAATCCTTTGATTAAATTCATACGATTTTGCACTTTTTTGCGATCCTTTGAGAAAAATTACATCTATTCAGTATTCTTTGACTGGAAATAGCATCTTTTTCGTGATTTTTCTACGGAAATTGCATCTCTTCCATGATTCTTTGACGGAAATAGCATCTTTCCTGCGATTATTCGACAGAAATAGTGTCTTTTACGCGATCCTTCAACAGAAATCGCATCTTTCCATGATGCTTTGGCAAAGTTCGCATTTTTTTTCACGATCCTTTAACAAAAATCGCGTTTTTACTAGAGATGTACCGAATATTCGGTATCTATTCGGTATTCGGCCATGTTACCGAATATTCGATTAGGCCGAATATCAAAATATTCGGTTAAGCCGAATATTCAGTTTGGCCGAATATCAAAGTATTCAGCCGAATCGAATGCTTAATAAAGCCTTTTAAAACACATTTTAAAAAACTTTTCACAATTACTGCTTTTAACTGTCAATTTATAAATATCTTTAAAATAATTAGAAATAAAATCATATTTAAATAAAATAGAATGTTTTTACATTATTTATTTGCTGTTTGTAAAGTTTAACTTAGGAAAACTTGTGTTTTCGTTTGTTGCATTAACAATGAAGAAGAAACCATAACTATATTTTCAACTCACATGCTTTGATTTCTGTAAAATATGATATGATGAGAAGGATGGAAAATGCCCTTATTCATAGGTAAGGAACTATGAGCTAGGCATTCCTTTATTCAGAATTAAGTTGAAAGTATTTATATTGAAAAAAATCTGTCTTGAGTTATTTAAAAAGAACAAATATGAGACTGTATAGTTTTTTTTTCAACTATTTTTTCATTATTTCTCTTTGATTTCAAAATGTTTGTTTTAATTCGTAGAAAAAATCATGATATTTAAGATTTTATTAATTGAAAAAGTCTCATAATTATGCTTCTTAAATAAAAAAAAAGGCACATTTTTTTCAATACTGAATGTTCTTATAAAAAGTTCTTGTTTATCAAAATATAAGTCTCTTTTATTAAATATTATGTAAAATTGTTTTAAAAAGTAACATTTTAATACCTTTAAACTTTGAAATATAAAAAGTATTTGGGAAGCCAAATATTCAGTATTCGGCGGAATAGTAACTTTCGGCTGAATAGTTACTATTCCGCTGGCCGAATATTCGGTATTCGGCCTAACAATTACTATTCGGCTAGCCAAATATTCGGTATTCGGCTCAGCTGTCGGCCGAATATTCGGCATTTGGCCAAAATCACTATTCGGTGCATCCCTAGTTTTTACTGCAATCATTTGATGAAAATCGTGGAATTTTTTGCAATCATTTGATGGAAATCTCTTTTTCTCGATCCTTTGACAAAATTTGCGACTTTTCCACGATCCTTTGACAAAATTCACGTCTTTTTCACGATCCTTTGATTAAATTCATGCGATTTTGCACTTTTTTGTGATCCTTTGACAAAAATTGCATCTATTCAGTATTCTTTGACTGGAAATAGCATCTTTTTCGTGATTTTTCTACGGAAATTGCATCTTTTCCATGATTCTTCGACGGAAATAGCATATTTTCTGCAATTCTTCGACGGAAATAGCATCTTTTTCGCAATTCTTCGACGGAAATAGCATCTTTTTCGCAATTCTTCGACGGAAATAACATCTTTTTCGCAATTCTTCGATGGAAATAGCATCTTTTTCGCAATTCTTCGACGGAAATAGCATCTTTTTCGCAATTCTTCGACGGAAATAGCATCTTTTTTGCAATTCTTCGACGGAAATAGCATCTTTTTCGCAATTCTTCGACGGAAATAGCATCTTTCTAGCGATTCTTCGACGGAAATAGCATCTTTCCAACGATTCTTCGACGGAAATAGCATCTTTCCAGCGATTCTTCGACGGAAATAGCATCTTTCCAGCGATTCTTCGATGGAAATAGCATCTTTCCAGCGATTCTTCGACGGAAATAGCATCTTTCTCGCAATTCTTCGACGGAAATAGCATCTTTCTCACAATTCTTCGACGGAAATAGCATCTTTCTCGCGATTCTTCGACGGAAATAGCATCTTTCTCGCAATTCTTTGACGGAAATAGCATCTTTCTCACAATTCTTCGACGGAAATAGCATCTTTCTTGCAATTCTTCGACGGAAATAGCATCTTTCTCGCGATTCTTCGACGGAAATATCATCTTTCTCGTGATTCTTTGACAGGAGTTACGTTTTCCTGCAACTTTTTGACAGAAAACTCGTCTTTTTTTGCAATCCTTTGACAGAGACCACGTCTATTTCACATTCTCTGACTGAGATGATATCTGTTCAGCAATCTTTTAACAGGAATTGCGTTTTCTTCACAAGCTTTTGATAAAAATCATGCCTTTTTTCAAAATTCTTTGATGATATTAGAGTGTTTTTTGCGTTCTTTCGACAGAAATAGCGTGTTTTTCACGATCCTTTGATAGAAATCGCATTTTTTTCCCCCGCAAGCTTTTGACGGCAAACGTGTCTTTTTTGCAGTCCTTTGACAGAAATAGCACCGCGATCATTTCACGAAAATTATGGGTTTTTTTCCACGATCCTTTGATGAAAAGCGCGTGTTTTTCACTATCCACTTCCATCCTCAGGAATTTTTAAGAGACCGAATTCCGTCTCAGGACTGAAAAACTTGCACTTATGTTTCTAAGCCTTGCATTATGGCTAAAAAATTGATTTTTTACAATAAAAGAAAGTGATTAAATGTTCTTGACAGTAAAACTACTATTATTTAAGTATATAAAGTAGAATTTAGAATTAGCCAAAAATCTCTTCAAGACTGAAGGTTTTGCACCCATGTCGATAAATTTGAGAAAAAATTTCTCAAAAATTTCTCAAAATCTCAAAAAAATTTGAGATTGTTAAATGACTGATGAAAACTGCACCCCCCCCCCCCCCCGACAAATTGATGAAGTCGTGATTTTTTTCTCATGTTTTTCATTGATGAAACTTGAGATTGTATGCAGCCAATGAACAAAATTTCCAACTTTACAGCACCTCATCGACAAAATTTGTAACTTTTATATGCACTGATCGATAAAATTTGTGATTTTTTCTGTGCCTGATCTACAAAACTTGCAATCTTTTCATGCCTGATCAACGATATTTCTTTTTTTTCTGCATCAAACAGCGTTCCTTTTTTTTTTTTTTTTTTGTTGGAGCGATAAATAGACAAATTATTTGTTTTTTAGTACAGCCGATGAAGAAAATATGCAATTTTTGACGCATCATCAAGAAAGCTGATGATCTTTACTTGTGCGATCATTGAAATGTGCAATTTTATGCATCTGATAGAAAAAATTTGCGATTTTTCCAAGCTTGATTGACAAAACTTGTGATTTTTCCGTGCTTGACCTTTGAAATTCGATATTTTTTCTACACGTCATTGGCAAAATTCATGATTTTTCTATTTCCTATAAGCAAAATTTGAGATTTTGCACACCTTATCAACCTAATTTAAACTTCCATTTTTAATTCATATCGTAAAAAACAAAGTCCCATTAATCTGCCCCTTCCCCCAATCAAATGTGAAGAAAAATCATAAAATAAGAGGGAAGCATTTACATATTAAAATTGTAGTACATATCTATGGATGGTGGTGATAGGGGGATGCTAATGGCTGATGGTCACAAAGTATGCATTATTTTAATTAAGTGAAACTCAGACTTCTGACAAACTTCGCATTTTTTTTTTAAGTATTTTGACAAAATGTGTTTTTCACGACCATTTGACGATAATTGCACTTTTTTCCATGGTCTTTTCAAAGAATTTGGCATTTATCCATGATCCTTTAGCAAAATTCAGTTTTTTACAGCCCTTTTAGCAAAAATTTGCATATTTTCTGCGATTCTTCAACAAAATTTGCATATTTTCTGTAATCCTTCGGTAAAAGGCGCATATTATCTGCAATTTTTCAGCAAAATTCACATATTTTTCCTGTCTTTAAACAGAATTCATTATTTTTCTACAATCTTAACTTGTCCCATATTTGTGAGGCAATTCCTGGTTATTGCTTAATAATATAATTTTATTATATTTATATATATGATATTTTATCTATTATAAGTGTACACCCTAAAAACTATTGTCTTGCAACTTTTTTTAATCGCAAGTTTAAAGCCTCCTTAAAAATATAACTGTAAATGCAAAAACTGTAAGTGCTCTAACGGTAAGATAAGACACACCCTATGACAGAAGAACTAAGTAGAAAAACTCTCTTCTTGCAAAATGCTGAAATCATGCATAAACATATATATAGGCAATACAAACATCCAAATATTATGCCGAGTGTTAAAGATCCATATTAAAATTTATGTAAAATTTCTTGAAAAAGGATCCAGAAACTTCAGTCATAAAACTGAAAAAATAAACATTTAGTTATATATTTTACTAGCAGCCTTCGCCCGCTACGCTGGTCAGTTTTTTAAGAAACTTTGAATCAAACGAAATTTTTATATCATAGTAATTTTCAGTTTTATATCGTACTTTAGACTGTCTGTCATCGGTGAAAAATCAGTCATCTAAACGGAAAGTTCAATGTTAGTCACCAATGAATGACGCAGTGCTCAACATATTAACAATTTTAACCACATGAAAATTCATTCAGCGGAACATTTAAAATAAAGCCAAACTTTTGTAATTGGATTCATCTGGTAAAAAAACATTTCCTAAGTATTCAATTAAACTAGAATGCTATATTTCATTTGTTACAAAATTTCTGAAAAATTATCTAACTAACAATGTAAAATCCATTAAAATCTATCTTGTAGAACTTAAGTTATAAGCGGCCACAATGAAATTTCACTTTGCGTTTTATATATATTGAGATAGTTAAATATAGCTTACATAATCATGTTAACCTGATTATAGAACTCTTTCAAAATTATAGGTTGAATAGATTTTTTTGTGCTGTGATTAATACGAAATCCAAACTTTATTTTATTTATATAGATAAGGATTGAAAATTTCAGGTTTTTGCACCGAAGACACCGCCAAATCAGGAAAATGTGAAGTATCTCAAGAACTACTGAACTTAAAAATTGCTTGGTACCATTCGATTCAGCATGAAAAAATGCACTAAAATATGTTATCAGTTGAAAATTAACTACAAAAGCCGATTTTTTAGGAATTTTTTTAAAGTTCGTCTCTGTTTTTAAACCCCTTAGGGGTGGAATTTTCAAAAATCCCTTCTTAGCGGCACTTGATGTTATCAGAAGTATTTTTACCCCAATTTTCAAGATTTTAGGTTCGGCAGTTTTTTTGTGATGCGATTAATACGAAATCCAGACCTTCTTTTATATATATAGATAAGGATTGAAAATTTCAGGTTTTTGCGCCAAAGACACTGCCAAATCAGGAAAATGTGAAACATCTTGCAAACTACTAAACTTAAAAGAATTGCTTGGTACCATTTGATTCAGCATGAAAAAATGCACTAAAATATGTTATCAGTTGAAAAATAACTTCAAAAGCCGATTTTTTAAGTATTTCTTTAAAATTTGTTCCTTTTTTTAACCCCTTTAGGGGTGGAATTTTCGAAAATTCCTTCTTTGCGGCACCCGATGTTATCAGAAGTATTTTTACCCCAATTTTCAAAATTTTAGTTTCGGCAGATTTTTTTGTGCTGTGATTAATACAAAATCCAGACTTTCTTTTATATATATAGATTAACCAATAAATTTGTAAGGATTAATCTATTTACAGTGGATAAAAAAGTAATAAATACTGCTAATAAATGCTACAAAAATTCTTTGGCTAGTTCATGCTTTGTAAACTATACAAGTCTTTTGTATATGAAATAATTTTGTATCTATACCAAAACAAATTATGGTTTATTATTAAACAATTATGAGATGAATAAAACTTTTACAAGATTGATTATATTTACTTTTACTCAGTTTTAAAAAATTAACTATCAATATACATTCTTTACGTCAAAAAGGATTCTGACCAATAATTACCCCAGAAAGACAGAGAATTACCCCATTTCCAGAACAATTCTTGGTCACTTAAAAGTTATTTCAAATTTCAATTATGTGCATATATATATTTAATTAAGATTTTTTATTATATAACCATCATGGGGGGTTTATTCCACAAAAAATTAAGAACAATACCTTTAATAGTTTTCATAATAATTGGATGCTGACTTTTGATCAGGAATTACCTCAGGTGACCAGGGCCGTAACTATAAACTTAGAGGCCCCAGGTGCAGTTTTTTCCTCGCACACTGCTGTTTAAATATTACGCAGTATGATAAATCAAAAAATGGCTTAAAAACATAGAATTGGGCAGGTACTTGGCGCCGACAAAATTTTTGTTGATCCCACTAAAACTAGCATAGGGGAAAAAATACAGACTTCTGATTGGTTGAATACTTTGAAGAGTGTTTTGCTTAGGTTCATTTTTGTTTATGCAACTTAATCATATGTTTCTGGGTACTTACGTATTAACACCAGGTGAAGAATAAGAATAAGCAGAAGAATAAAAAAGAACATTCTTGTTCGCATGTACACAAAAGATGCCGTCAAAAATGAGCAAAAAACGAGGCAACAAGGAATCCAAAACATAACTACATGCACGTAAGAACAACAAAATTGCTCTTTATTTGCACATTAGCATAACCTCTGCTGCGGCGTTGTTAATACATAAGTACACCTGTTCCTGATTCTGCTTAAAAACCTTTTGAAAGATAAGTTTTGATATTTTTTTTTTCGATTTTATCGAAGAGAGATTTTCTAGAATTTTTTAGACACATTTTGTATCATTCAAGTGATCAAAAACTCATATTTTCTTTCTTATACTAGCTTCGGTGTGATCGGCAAACACAACATGACACATTCGACTCGACATTTTGCTGTCTGCTCTAGAGCTGATTTTGCATGTGAAGTGTACAGAGTATATCGACAGACATGCAAAAACATTTATTCTAGTGCTTTGATTTATTTAATTACTAACTTTTAGCTAGGTGCTGGGCATTTTATAGGAAGTTAGACAAGAAACTAAAATCAATAGTGTTTTTTAACCATCAATTTGGGGGCCCCCCAGGTATGGAGGCCTTGGGGTAGTGCCCTGGCAATAGCTACGACCCTGCAGGTGACCCTACCCAGGTAAAACATTAAATCTGATTACTTATATTCATTCTAGTGGACAAACAGCAGTAAATGTTAATATAAATATACATAATGATTTCATAAATGCATACATTAAAAAATTGTTTTTAACATGATTGGAAATTAGCAATGATAAACAAAATAAACAATTGATAACAGTTTTTGGCAATCATTTAACGGCTCAATAAATATACAAGACTGGGCATACCCTGCACTTTATCAAATTATATAAACAAATGTGTTTTGAGTCTTCAAAATGAAGTCGCCGATTTTTTTTTTTTTTTTTTCCCCTAAACATGCCAAAATGCAATTTTTGAAAATTATTGCAAGTCAAACTCAGGGATAAACAAATATGGTGGTAACGCTTAAAACTAAATTGATATTTCAAAACAAAATTCCTTCGCAGTTTTGTACTCGTAATAATCTCAATAAAAGAGGCCCATTCTCAAAATTTCTTTCAATAAAACAGGTCTCTTCTCAAAGTTCCATTCGATAAAAATATACTTTCATTGATTATTTTTATTAAAATTTTAATATTTTAATAAAAATGATTATATGTCTTGAATATTTTAACAAATTAAACTTACCATAAAGAAAAACTTTAGCAGAAGGATTTAAAGAAGTAATCATTAATAAACATTTGTTGTTATTTTGAGAAACTGTATTTCATTTTTGGGGAAAATGTTTCTTACACACAAAAAAAAAGTATAAAGATATGATACAAATCTAAAAAAGAACTTTTACTTTTTATAAAATGGGTCCTAAGAAAAAAAAAATGTATGGATTGCTCATAAAGTTAGGTAAATAATGTTTAAAGAAATGCTTGTATCTTTACATTAAGAAAACGTGTACTGATGTTTGCAAGTCACCTACCCTACAATATTTAAAATTTTTACTCAGTTATAAGTATTAAATAATTAGTGTATAAAGAATATTTAGCAAAGCACTTACCTTTTACATAAAAAAATCCACGAGGAAACGTTGAATTCAGATATCTCACGCGCCGCTATTCAACACACAAACACAAATCACAGCGGAAGCCGCCATTATTTTAATCGAAATCAAGCCTCGCCTCGTCAATGTTGCCACTCTTCTTTTTCATTATGACAAACTTACACGAATAATATGGCAGAATATCGATACCAAATCAGTGTCGCGAAGAAAATTATCATATACATGGTATTAAAGGTGATACCGTAAAACACATACATAAGTGACATATTAAACTACTGTCATGTATAGGATAATTGATAGATAACAAGCATTTAACGCTTTTACAGGACTACGATTTACTATCGTCTTTCTGTAATAATATTGGCACAACTTGTATGATATAACTTTCTTTTGTCATTAAAACATGCCGCAATGATACTTGAAAATCGATGTACTTGACAAACATGATAATTCTGACATCCGATCGTGACTTTTCCGACAAATTTGTGTTAGCTGGGAAATGACCCACTAATATAAATTTGTTTAACATGCGACTCAGCCCAACAGTCTTCTCGTGACAAAAAACGTTTTGTTTAAAAATTTAGGGTAAAATTGATTGAGTCGTTGTTATATATAATTAGAATGACCCTAGCTCATTAAGACCCAAAATGACCCACTAATAGAATTTTCGCGAGCATGTGTCCAAGCCAAATGGTTTTCGCTTGCTCAAAAACGATATAATACAAAGTATAGTCAAAATGGTGAGTACCATTTTCTATATAAAATTAGCATGACCCATCATGACCAACAAATGACCCTTATAATCGAAATCTCTCGAACGTGTGGCCTAGCTCTTTAGTTTTAGCATGCCGAAAATCATTAGATACAAAATTTAGATAAAATCGATTGAGCCGTTTTTTAGATATAGTTAGTTTGACCCTGACCACTAATAATCCAAAATGACCCATTGATCAAATTTTCTCAAAAATCTGTCCTAACCCAATGATTTTCTTGTGACCAAAAACGATAAAATGCAAAATTTAATCAAAATTGCGCGAAACATTGTCTAGATAAAATTAGAATGACCCAAAAGTGGCCCACTAATTGAAATTTCTCGAACATGTGACCTACTCCAATGATTTTCTCATGCCAAAAATATGTTGTATATAAAATTTCGTTAAAATCGACCCACCCATTCTTTAGATATAGCTTGACCTTGACCCATTAAGACCCACAAATGACCCTTATAATCGAAAGCTCTCGAATATGTGACTTAGTCCATTAGTTTTCTCATTTCTAAAAATTGTTACATACAGAATTTCGTTAAAATTGATCCTGCCGTTCTTTAATTATACATAGCTTGACCCAGACCCTTTATGATCCAAAATGACCCATTAATCGAAATTTTTCGAACATGTAACCTAGTCCAATGACTTTATCGTGCCAAAAAAATGTTGCATACAAAATTTCATTAAAATCGATCCACCTGTTCTTTAGATATAGTTTGACCATGACCCATTATGACCCATCATGATCCACAAATGACCCTCATAATCGAAATCTCTCAAACATGTGATTTAGCCCATTAGTTTTCTCATGTCGAAAAACTGTCACATACAAAATTTCGTTATAATCCATCACGCCGTTCTTTAAATATAAATAGCTTGACCCAGACTCTTAATGACCCAAAATGACCCATTAATCGAAATTTTTCGAACATGTAACCTAGTCCAATGATTTTATCGTGCCCGAAAACCATAGAATGCAATTTTTAGTCAAAATTGCGTGAGAAAATCGCTAGATAAAAATAGTATGACCCACAATGACCCCCAAAATGACCCTTTACCGAATTTTCTCGAACATGTTACCTAACCCAATGGTCTTCTTGTAATCCAAAACGATAAAATATAAAATTTGGTCAAAATCGTTAGAGCCGTTTTTTAGATAAAAATGGCTTGACCCATAATGACCCAAAATTGACCCACTAATCAAAATTTTTCGAACATGTGACCCAGCCTAATAGTTTTGTTGTGCCAAAAAACGATTGGATAGAAAATTTCCTTAAAATCGATCCAGCCGTTCTCTAGATATAAATAGCTTGATCTTGACCCATTATGACCCAAAACGACCCAATAATCGAATTTTCTCGAACATGTGACCTAGCCCAATGGTCTTCTCGTGCCCGAAAATGGTAAAATCCAAATTTTTGCGAAAATCATTAGAGCCGTTTTTCAGATAAAATTTACCCACACACACACACACACACAATTTTTGCTCGCATTATATTATAAGAGTAGCAGGGGAGACCGAGCTTAGCTCGGTCAAAATTAACTTTGTGTTCAACTCGATATAGTATTTTCACTGTATCATTAACTCTGTATTATTACTGTAAAACATGTTTATAATAGTATTATTTAGAAAAACAATCAATAAGAAATCTATGTTTTTATGCGCATGTTTATAACGAAGGGACATCGGTCTAAATCACTTTTTTAGCTCTACTCTGATTGGTTTAACCATGCATCTCGAATCCTCTTAAGAATGTATAATAAAATTCTTTACATTCTGAATGACAGTATTTTTTGCTTGATATAGCCAAATTTGGAGGCATTCTTGCATTTGGATCCAAATACGTGTTTTGGTTTTCGTAATTTTTATAGTCGATTTTTTGGCCATATGTTGCCAATATTTTGTCAAATATTACCAAGTTATTGCCTATTGCCATATTCTCGTGACCCTGACCCGTATTACCCAAAATGAGCCACTAATCAAATTTGATTAAGCATGTGACATACCTCAATTGTCTTCAGGTAATCAAAAACAGTAGAATATAAAATTGAATCAAAACCGTTTAAGCCATTTTTTAGGTAAAATTAGCTTGGCAGCATTCAGCAATGAAGCGAAATGACCCACTAATATAATTTTGTTTAACATGCGACTCAGCCCAACAGTCTTCTCGTGACAAAAAACGTTTTGTTTAAAAATTTAGGGTAAAATTGATTGAGTCGTTGTTATATATAATTAGAATGACCCTAGCTCATTAAGACCCAAAATGACCCACTAATAGAATTTTCGCGAGCATGTGTCCAAGCCAAATGGTTTTCGCTTGCTCAAAAACGATATAATACAAAGTATAGTCAAAATGGTGAGTACCATTTTCTATATAAAATTAGCATGACCCATCATGACCAACAAATGACCCTTATAATCGAAATCTCTCGAACGTTGGGCCTAGCTCATTAGTTTTAGCATGCCGAAAAACATTAGATACAAAATTTAGATAAAATCGATTCAGCCGTTTTTTAGATATAGTTAGTTTGACCCTGACCCCTTATGATCCAAAATGACCCATTGGTCGAATTTTCTTAAAAATCTGTCATAACCCAATGATTTTCTTGTGCCCGAAAACGATAAAATACAAAATTTAGTCAAATTTGCGCGAGACATTGTCTAGATAAAATTAGAATAACCCAAAAGTGACCCACTGATCGAAATTTCTCGAACATGTGACACAGCCCAGTGATTTTCTCATGCCAAAAATATGTTGTATACAAAATTTCGTTAAAATCGATCCACACCCGTTCTTTAGATATAGCTTGACCATGACCCATCATGACCCACAAATGACCCTTATAATCGAAAGCTCTCGAATATGTGACTTAGTCCATTAGTTTTCTCGTTTCTAAAAATTGTTACATACAGAATTTCGTTAAAATTGATCCTGCCGTTCTTTAATTATATATAGCTTGACCCAGACCCTTTATGATCCAAAATGACCCATTAATCGAAATTTTTCGAACATGTAACCTAGTCCAATGATTTTATCGTGCCAAAAAAATGTTGCATACAAAGTTTCGTTAAAATCGATCCACCTGTTCTTTAGATATAGCTTGACCATGACCCATCATGACCCACAAATGACCCTCATAGTCAAAATCTCTCAAACATGTGATTTAGCCCATTAGTTTTCTCATGTCAAAAAACTGTTACATACAAAATTTCGTTATAATCCATCACGCCGTTCTTTAAATATAAATAGCTTGACCCAGACTCTTAATGACCCAAAATGACCCATTAATCGAAATTTTTCGAACATGTAACCTAGTCCAATGATTTTATAGTCCCAAAAAATGTTGCATACAAAATTTCGTTAAAATTGATCCACCTGTTCTTTAGATATAGCTTGACCATGACCCATTATGACCCATCATGATCCACAAATGACCCACATAGTCGAAATCTCTCAAACATGTGATTTAGCCCATTAGTTTTCTCATGTCAAAAAACTGTTACATAGAAAATTTCGTTATAATCGATCACGCCGTTCTTTAAATATAAATAGTTTGACCCAGACCCTTAATGACCCAATATGACCCATTAAAATTTTTTCTCGAACATGTAACCTAGGCCAATGTTTTTCTCATGCCCGAAAATCATAGAATGCAATTTTTAGTCAAAAATGCGTCAGAAGATCTCTAGATAAAAATAGCATGACCCACAATGACCCCAAAAATGACCCACTAACCGAATTTTCTCGAACATGTTACCTAACCCAATGGTCTTCTTGTAATCCAAAGCGATACAATATAAAATTTGGTCAAAATCGTTAGAGTCGTTTTTTAGATAAAAATGGCTTGACCCATAATGACCCCAAAATGACCCACTAATCGAACTTTTTCGAACATGTGACCCCGCCCAATAGTTTTCTCGTGCCAAAAAACGATTGGATACAAAATTGCCTTAAAATCCATCCAGCCGTTCTCTAGATATAAATAGCTTGATCCTGACCCATTGTGACCCAAAATGACCCAGTAATCGAATTTTCCCGAACATGGGACCTAGCCCAATGGTCTTCTCGTGCCCGAAAATGGTAAAATCCAAATTTTTGCGAAAATCGTTAGAGCCGTTTTTGAGATAAAATTTACCCCCCCCCCACACACACACACAATTTTTGCTCGCATTATAGTATAAGATATATATATATATATATATATATATATATATATATATATATACATAAAATACGAGATATTATTTGAAAAACCTCTAGTATAAACACAAGGAGTCTACTTATCCTGTACTTCTCAAAAACCGAATAAATAAGGAACATCTTTAAGTGGGATTCATTGGGTAATTTCTGCTGTTCATATTTATCGACATTCAACTTTTTATATTTTTCATCTAATTTTTCATATTTCAGAAATATTGGATATTCTGGCATCTATCCAGATTAAAGTCTACATAAATTACTTGAATTAAACATGTTTTTTCATCACCTTTACAATGCCTGGAGGTCATAATATTTAACAGAGAAACATGTAAGACATCTGGAATAAATCAAAATGTTAGGAAAGCCATATCAATCATATTCAGATAATTAATCTTCCTAATTGAAATATTTATGAAGGAAAAGTAAAAACTAAAATTTTTACTAGAGTTTGGTGCTACAGAAATAAATATGTGACATCTTTTCCAAAAAAGTATTTTAGTAAATTATATGAAGATCATTTTTCGTTACGTATACCAATTTTAAATTATTATATTGTTACCGGCCAAAACTGATTTTAGGGCAAACAAGATTGGCCTACGCGAAACTAGTTTACCCTAACACCAAAAGGATGAACTAGATATTACTATGCCAAAATAATTATCCTATCGTCTGTAGAACAAATTTGTTTTTTCTAGGCCCATGGAATAAACTAGTTTTTTCATATGGCAAAATAATCTACAGTAACTACTGTAAGTAATCTACCTTGGGGTAAATTAGCTTTTCCTAGGCCAAATTACTTTGACCTAACGCTCGTAGGATATACTAGTGTAACCTGCTATTACCTCGGTGCCAACTTTCTAGTTAATCCTTGGTCAATGTAATCTGACGTGTTTCTATTAATTCCAACTGTCATTTCAACACCAACCTCCTGTAAATTGCTATTACCATCACCCCTTTATTATATATTTTATTAATTTGGAGTGGGATACTATCTGTGTATATCCCAGTAAATGCTTTTCAAGTTTTATTATACAGGAAATTATTTGTAATAGAACTCAGTAACGTATATTAATTTCAGTATATGGCAAATAGTTTAACATAAATAAAATAGCCCAACAAATTGTTTCCCCAATTACATTATATAACATTTGTATGTCATTGTAAATGAATAATAAATATCATTATCACTGCGTTACGTATTGTATAATTCGGTGTATTTCATAAGTACATATCGGTTTCATTGTATTCGAAAGAGTGTTGCTTCATTGAAAAGCACTTTAAACAATGCGTACCAATATCTGGACGGAGTGAGAATCGGTAAACGATGCATGCATACCCTTCTACTATGGACAAATCTCAGAGTTTAATTTTGTGAGAAACTACTGCGGATATTGTTCTCAAGATGTTCAATTTATGTCACATTTAGTACAGTCAGTTATTTAAAGGAAGTTCTGACTGAAGAACTTTTTCACTAAGGATAGGCTTGACCTAATTAGAAGGAAGCGAGCATTTGGTTATAGATTATTATTTGAGCATTAACTGAAGCAAATGATGACCGATTTAAACGCTTGAATATTCAACAGCTAATATTTCAAAATTAATTTTATATTATTAAACAATAATCATGGAAATGCAATTTTTTCTTCATTTAAAAATGTTATCTTTTAATAATTCTACTCCATGCTTCTGCATTTCGGCCTAATGGATGGAATTATATTTTTAATTTCAAATGATTTGATTAGGTTGTTTTTGAACTGATTTATGTTGCAGGACAGACGGACAGACAGGCATACGAGAGGATGGGCTAGATGACGACTGTAGGCGCTATGTATATTTATAATTACGGACGCATCTAAAAAGGTATAAATGTTTGAATTAAATATGTTAAATTGGGATAAAGCTCTCATCTAATAATGACATGAGCACGCATGGAGGTTCTTAAAGACTCGTAAATACAGTTTTTTTAAACATTTAATTACTTATGAGTGGCAAATTGTTTTTCTGCCAAATTTTATAAAATAAAAATAAAAATTTTGAGAAAACGTGTTTGTAAAAAAATCTAAATAATGGAAAATATATATTTATAAAAAATAATATTTAATGTATATTTTAAATATATTTTAAATTGGAAAGCAAAAGAAGCAAAGAAGAAAAAAGAAGCAAATTACCTATATATTAATGTTAATTATTCACATAAATTATAATAATGTTATATCATTCATATCTGTGAAGTACTTAACATATATAAATTTAAAAGTATTATTACAAAAATAATGGTTATTGCTTCCAATTTCATATTATGAAGCTGTGTTCGCTGAATACAATTAAAAAAAAATAATAATAACATGTTATTTTGTGTTTTTTAATCTCTGAAACACTGCATATGTGACATGTTTTTCTACTGGTGGTTTTAATTTTAGACTGTTATCTAATTCGCCCATCTGATTGAAGTTTTCCTTCTAAAAAAGGTTCATGACCATTAAACTGCTCCTTGTCAGTTATATCGTTTCATTTCATCTTTATAATTCAAAAAACGATGTATTTTAAATTTGATGATACTGTATATGTACATGATTGTATGTTTATATACGTACATATATACATATAAAGCCACTTATTTAGCAGATAATGGTCTAAAATAATATGTTAGTAAAGATTTTATGTCTAACTTTTTTGTCAATAAAAATAGAAATACTGGTGTTTCGTAAAACGTATTCTTAATTCACTCCTAAGTGTAAATTTTCTACGTAACTAAGAATTTTTAACACTTTCCATCAGAGGAAAAATGTGCATAATAATGAATTTTCTCAAAATCTATAATATGAAATTTAAAATGTTCAGGTTTATCTAAAAATTGATTAAAATAATCGAATTAGAAATGTTAATAGTTAATTTTTTAAAAATATTTTAATGCTTTCAAGCCTTTAATGAGGCTCTTGCCCAGAGAACATTTTCCTTATTTATACAAATAGATGATTTCGTTTTGAAAATAAACGAGACTCGTGGCTTGAAGATTGTATAAGTAGCATTTTAGGAGAATGGCAAAAAGCAATATTTGATTGTTGTATCACAAATTTTACAACATTTTCTCAAATTGTCAGGATTTATTTTCAGGATGTTAAACCATAAACTTGGTATATTATACGATAGGTAATCACTTTTTGATTATTTTTGAACAGGATTTCTATGGATTCTCTGATAATGAATAAATAAAAATTGGATGTTGGGAATATGATTTTCGTATGATCGAAACATATTGTGATATTCTGATTGAGATATAAACAAGAACAGTAGATTGGCAACATTTTATACGAAATCATAATAATCAAATGTAATTTAGAAAGTTTATAAAGGCCTTTTTTAGAATATTTTTTATTCCTGCTTATTCTAAGTGGTAGCGGTACTGGCGTAGAGCATAGAAGATCATGAGAACGATCCACGTAGGATCAGATATTTTCACTAATGATTCTAAACCATCACTTTAAAAATCGGTTTATTACTTCCTGAGCTTGCATAGAAATCGTATTTTAGAAATTTTTTATAAGGCTTTTTAAGAAATTTATATTTTGTAAGTAACTACCATGCCAAATGTAAATTTTCTAGACTGCTTAGTAGAATAAAAATCCTCATTTTGAATATTTTTGGCTCTTGCACCTTCTGTTGATAGTGTCTCCGACATAAAGTGTAATTTACGTTTGCTATGATTTAACAGCTTTTATCACCCTCAATATACTTTTAAAATCGGTTTAATACGTACTCAGATTGCTTACAGTTTGCAGTTTTAAAAGTTTTTGCTTTGCCAGAATAAAGATGCAATTCTGTCCAATGACAATGCTTTACTATATAATCGAGTAACAGATTTTTATCATAGCGGTGGTTGATGATGCACCGAATCCTGCAGATTTTTAACACTGTAGTACTCTTTTTCCCGCATATTCCTTTTTAAATTGATAATATCCCCTTATAAATGATATAGATTATTTATATCTTATAAGTAATTACTATGCTAAATTTCATGCTTCTAGTCCCTTCAGTAACACAAAAATCGCATTTTTAGAAATGTGTTTGCTCTTGCATCCCCTTTAGATTTGTGACATCGACATAATGTGTAACCCATGTTTGATTCCATGCGAACACCACCATTTTGGAAGCATTTTTTTTTAAATCATTTCGGTAGATCCGGAGATAAGCCCCTACAAACAAACATTCAAACTTTACCTTGTACTTTGTAAACTTTGTAAACTTCACTTTGTAATATACTTATAGATTACCATGCTAAATTGCATCATTCTACTTCCTTCAGTAACACAAAAATCGCATTTAAGAATTTTTTGCTCTTGCAGACCCTTTAGATTTGTGGCATCTGGAAAAAAAATAGCCTATGTATGATTCCGGGGAAAACCATAATTTTGGTACCATTACTTTTGAAATCGTTACGGAAGTTCTGAAGATTAGATTCTTCAAACAAAAAACTTTACCTCTTTTTAATAATGGTATCAAAAACAGTAAATACAAATACTTTGTTTAAATAAGAAATATAACGAACTTATTAGAGGAAAACACTTAAAATGCCAACATACATAACCAGAAATCATCAATGACTACCACTTTAAGTATATGATTTTCGGACAAAACGGTACTAAATAAGATATACTGGGTAAAAAATTCAAGCATCATCTTTAGATTTTACTGAAAACAATAACAATATTGCGGGTTGGTCATATTAGCAGCATTGGCCATATATGCATCACATACCTTATGTCATTTTTTTATATTTTAGTAGAAATTCAATTGCTTTAGCAACTTTGTTTTTCAGTTGATGTATTTTGAACTTTGCTCTTATATATTTTTAAAATACAGTTGGAACGCTCTCTGCACATTTTTTTAAGAAATTTTCTTTTATTATCATTAATTGTTATTAATTTTCAGTATGGTAATTATTAGTTTTAATTATTATTAATGCCGTAAATACTGTATAGTGAGCACCATGACTCTGGACACTCGTGGAGCAATTCTTAGTTAACTCAATTAAAATTGCTAAAATAGATAATCTTGCGTTGTGTTAAATTCGTGGCAGAAGCTGTCGTATGAGCCATGCAGGGATTAGGCAATCTAGAAAATATTTTCGATTTATTACTTAGTTGGCCAAATATTTCATAACCTACCCTGAAAAGCAAGTTTAGTTATTTTAATTGAAACAACGAATTAAACTTACTAAATATATAAGGCAAAATTAATATTACATAAAATTTTATTTACATTTCATATTTACAAGACCTTAAGATAAAGTGAATTCAAAACAAAATTATTTACTGAGATAAGTCCCTCATGGCTAATTATGATTTATATTACAGCATAGATACACATATAAAATAGTGTTACTTTCAATCCCGATATTTATATCTCATCGAAATGTACGGAACTGCGAAATAAAAGTACGTATACCTTTGCTCTGCATTTTCCTCAGCTTTCGCCTTTATTTCAATGTGATAGGGGAAGCCACATCAACGGAGGAGGCCGTCAGGGATTCAGGACCCCTCTTTGCGTCCTTCACTGGTGGAGCACAGAACTAAAAATATTTCTCTCTTCATCCAAAGAGAAAGAGAAAAAAAAGCTTATCACTGTAATTGCCCGGCACGGTTCTGGCCCTTTTTTCCCATCAGCAGCAGCCCTTGCCCCCTGCCCTCCACTGCACCTCTTAAGGATATTTCCATAGTTTCTTATATACCCAGTTCTCATTGAATTTCACAGTTCCTGCTTAGACTGAAGACATTTTTTTCCATTTTTGTCAAGACGACACCACAGAGTTTGCAGTTCTTAGTCACTTTGATTGTCTTAAAAGCAAAAGGTGGGAATTGTATTGTATACGTTCCACCAAATACCGAGGTAGAAAGACGAGAATGATGAACTACACAATTTAAAACAGAAAAATTATTAATAAAAAAAACTCACATAAAAGTATTGTAAAACAAACCAAGCTTTTTGCTATTCCGGTTATATATCTCAATGGAAATTGTAATACGTTTTCAAGTGGTAAACCTATCTTCAAAAATAAATTGTTGTGGTAATTATTATTTTCAGTTATTCGCTCTTGATGTTTTAATTATGCATCATAAATTTTTATTTTTCGCTTAATAAATTGGAAAAACGTGCTATATAAACTGTTTCAATTGCTTTTTTTATATTGCAGTTAAATATTTTTCTTCAAAGAAACTTTTATGAGCACTTTCAGGTTTTTATGATGTGCATCAAAAACTTAACGCATTAATGCGGCCAAGGATCCATATCTTCGATTGCGAATACACTTATATAATATATTGAATTTTCGGGTTATTTATGTTTAATAAGTTATAATTTCTAAGATAAAGCTAACAAAATTATGTTTGAATAATGACAGCTGAAAATTGTGATAACGTAAATGTTTATTTTCAGGGTTAAATAAAGGGAAAATGTTATTCAAACGTATGTCGGGAGGAAAAATATCAAGATATAGTTAAATAAAAATAATATATAAATTTACATATTAAATAATGCTAAATCTTAAATAAAATTATTTTTCCAATTACTGTTAATTTTTTTTTCAAATATATCGTTGTAAAATTATTAAATACTAATAACTAATAGAATGAAAAATTAAAATAAATGGAAAATTTTGACATACGTTACATTGAATTAATGAAACATTTTTTTGGAGGTATTAAATTTATCAAAGATTGTTCCTAATTGTCATTGATTATAAAAAATGCAAAAACAAAAGTAAAAGCATTAAAAAAAACATTTATGGTGTATACATTATATGGAAATTCCCAATAGTAATAGAATATTTTAATATATTTTCCAATTTAGTCCACGAAACATTCGAATTTTCATTTTTTTGCAGATTTGTATGTCACAGTAAATTTTTGTACAAATCATTCAGCATCTTAAAATAATCCAACTAATAATTCAAGTAGTAGCATGATTAAAAAATTGAATTTGAGAAATGTGTATCCATAGACTGTAATATATTCGTTTTGTTTGTTGTTCGCTTGCAGATATTCTTGTGATCTTTAGTGTTGCCTAACAATAGGCTTAATTATAATTTAAGTTACATTACGCTACTAAAATTGTAGTGTTGACAATCGTCATCAAAAAGGAATTATATGTGTAATTTATACTTTCATAGTCATTCTTTATTATCGTTGAAAAGTTATTTTACTTCTGGTATATAATTTTTAGAGAAAAACCCAATCAATAGAAAAGTTGGTATTTTACAACAAAACAATGCTCAAAATAACTTCGTTATATAATACCTCTTTATGTTTTCGCTGTAGAAATAGAGGAATTTAACTTTTTTTTTTTATACATATTGTTAGAGAACTTTCATAATATTGTTAATTTGCAATGCAATTTTTTATTATTTTGACTTTATAAGTGGTTGTCTCAGGGTGAAGAAGAATGTTTGAAATATTTTAACAGGTAGGACTTAAATTTTAAAATTAAAATGTTCAACAAAGAGTTATTATTCAGAATAAGATGGCCAGATGTGTTTATGATGACAATTTACTAAATGAAGAAATATGGGACCTAGGGGTGGACGAATGCCCTCTCTGGGAGTCTCTAAGAAAACCTAACCCGTATTTACGCAAGAAAATCAAAGGTTCGAAGAAAAACCAAAAAAAACTCCAAATGATTTGTCCGACGGCAAATTGATCCGCAGCTTTATTGCAGCCATATCCCACAACGCATATTAAAGGGAATCCCATAAGAATTCGATAGTGCCATTTATACACTTTTAATCAAATTCAATCCATATAAACAGATTTTTATGAGCAAATATGCTTTTCAAATTAATTACAAAAGTATTAAAACTAATAGACCGGGAGATGGCAGCAAAAATATCCGCGTCTTAGAGTTCACGGATGAAATTCTAGAATTATTTAAATCTCGATTCGCATATTTAAACGCAGTCATATCCTGAAATCTCCATTTTTAAGGTTTACTCGTAGGTTTACCGTTGTGTTTTTTTCCTTCTTGCTCTTCATGTTTTCATAACTTTGGTTCCAGTAAAACAAAAATTGGTATAATTACTGAAAGTAGAATACAAAATAATGTGTTTGGAGTATATATCCCTTACGGATTTTAAATGTTTTTGCATAAATTGCATAGAGCATTATCGAAGAATGTAAAATTGTATAACTAAAATTACTAGCTCTAAAATTACACAGTTTTTTTCTTACATTATTTTATCGTCAATTTTTTGGTGATTAAATAAAACACATATCATAAATAAATTTTATTGGCACATTAAAAGTATTAAAGAGTAATCTTAAATAAAAAATAATAACTATGCGACTTTCTCAGTTAAAGTTAACTCCTGTTGTCTAGCCTTTAGCTTAGCCTTTTCGGGTTTCAACTTTTTTGAAAAAATAACTTTAAAGTTATTATCATTAACAGTAGATATCCATATAGATTAATTAGTGTTTAACGACTATTTCGTTGCCTGAAACACAGCAAATTTTATAGATTAGCGTACTAGTTGCTAATATATAATAATATTCATATTCTGACAATAGTGTACGAAAGAATTTTTGGAGATGTTTAGAAAATATTGTACTGCAATAAGATTTAACTTATATTACATTTTTTTAATGCTTTTTGTGCTTTAGTATACATCATTCTTGCAGAAAAGTAACTTTTACTATAAATTTTAAGCGTGAAATATATGTTTAAAATAAAAGAATAGCAAACAGCGAAAAGAGAATAAAGCAAATAGTAATACTAATTAATATTAATAAATGCCTAAACATAGATGGAGTCATGTAGTAAATACGCACGCATATACTAACATTGCAATATGTAAATTGTAGCAAAAGTATTTCTTAAAACAAAATAATACGTCATTAATAAACATATACTGATAACAGTACACCAGACCCGAAAGGGTTAAGTAAATAGTGTAAACATGTATTTTATCAAGTTACTAAAAATGGACTATCGATCCCTTTATGTAAGTTAATTTCGACCTCTTATTTGAAAATATCTGATTTACGTGATCTAAATCTTCATCGAATCGTGAACGTCTATCGTTAATACATGATTAACCCAGTTTAACGAAGTGATATGAAACTATGTCTGCCATCATAGTAAAGTCCTTATCATTTGTTAATGAGAGTGATTCATTAATGATAGTGCACTCTAGACCGTAACTTTTCAAATAAAGATTAACAATTTTTGATTCGTTTCTATAATTTTCTGTTCTTCAAAATTAATAAAAGGGGATTTTCGAGCAAGAGAGAAAATGAATTAAAATATCACTTAAGAGGTTATTTATAATTGATGAATATTTTGTTAGAATAAAATTATCTTCTTTTATTTTATCGATTCAAATGTAACGGATGATGGTTAATGCATGTGTTTATATAAGTGAATAAAATAAAATGGATATATTTTAAAAAGTTCAGTTTTTTTCTGTTGTAAATATTTATAAAAAATCTTTGCTAATTTTCTTTATAAGTTTATTAATCACTAATTTTTTGTTGTTGTAGCGATGTATTTACCTTGTATTGAACAATATTGCACAAAAGGAATGCAATTACTTGTTTTAATATATAATATAACGGTAAAATTTATGAAAGTTGTCTATATAAATATATTTATTTAGGCTATAGAAAGTAGATTTATTTTTGAATGACCTAACATTGTTTTATAAAGATACAGTATAATACAACAAGATTGAAATCCAGTGCACCTAACATAGTTAATGTCACATTCAAACACCTGGGCAATATTTTAATGAAATTTCGCTACAAAAAAGATTGGTTAGTTGTGTTTATGACGGCCAATTATCAACAAAAGAAATATTGGCCCTCAGGAGAAGTGCCCTCCGTGGAGATCTTTCTAAGTGAAACTAACCCATATTAGCATAGAGAAATATACTGTTCAACGAAAACCACGAGAAACTCCAAACGATTAGCAGATAGCCGCGATTGGGATCGAACTTAGCACTCCAGTGTAACAGTTTCGAGAAAAGAAACTCTGGGCAATTTGAGGGGTACAACTAAAAAAGACAAACAAACATCTTAATAAGAATCCTACATTAAATAATTAATAATAATAATAATTAATACATGAAGGATATCTTAAGTAAGCAATTTAGAAAATGCTACACTTAAAAAAGGAAATTTAAGAAAAACCATTGACAGCTGGTTCCATTCTTCCATAACCATTCGTCGTGTGGCCCTGTATATTAATTTTTATATCATCTATAAACATTTTATAGTACATTGAATAGAGTGCAGATAAAAAGTGCGTGATTTAAATAAGAACGCTTTTAAGGAAGAATACGAAAAATATTTAAGGGGACAGTTTTCCTTTTCAACAATCTTGTTTATTTCCAAAATTATAATTCAAACGGTGAACTTACAGCAAATTTATGTTCAACTAAAAATAGAATTTTAAAAAATCGGCATATTTAATTTGACTTTTAATAAGTTTATATGAATTTGAATGTTTTTAAATACCAATTATTTTTTAAATTATATTTTTTTCCTATTTATTCAAGATTATCAAATGTGATTGTTTTGCAAACGCATATTTTTTCATAAGCATCTAATATTGTATTTGAATTTTATATATTTACTTGTGTAAAACACGCCTTTATATAGTTTATTTTATTTATTTTTACAAAACTGTATTAACAAACATTTAACTTTTATATTAGCAAAAATTATTTATATTATCAAAAAAGTGAATACTATGAATAGATTTAAACATATATCATAAAAAACATGCAAAAAGAGATGAGAGCTTTACAATATTTTAATAATAACTGGAACCAAAAGCAACCATTAATATAAGGTATACGAAAAAGGTAACACTCAACAGGATAACATTACAGATATCCATCGAACATCACCACATTCAAACTAAGTTTGAATTCAAATAGCTGCAAAAAATATTCATCCTGTGAAAATATTCTTCTTTGAAAATATTCTCCCTGTAAAACCATTAGTTATACGGCACTGGCCAACAATGAGAGTTTTTCAAACCCCAAAAATCTACACATTTAAATTTCCACACTTTAAAATAGTTCTCATAGTTTATTGGCTGCCGAGTACAAATAGAAAAGGAAATAATAGATCCGACGAATCACTTTTCATCCTGACAAACATGATACAAGCCGATAAATGCCAGCAAAAAAAAGTTTATCAAAAAAAAAAAAAAAAAAAAAAAAAAAAAAGATTCGCAAAACTTGGAAAAATTGAGTTTTCAAATGGATTATGAATTTTAAAGTGACCTTTAAAAAAAATGTTACTTGGTGTGTACACATTTTATAGATCGTATACAGGTTTTTTTCACTAGTTATCAAATACACTTCCATTTACTGATAGAAGCTGCTAAATAGAAATATTCGATGGCGTTTTTAGTTTAATTGAAGTAACTTTTAGCATACTGTGTGATATACATACAAACACATATATATCATGTATGAAGCTTTTCACAAAAATAACCAATAGGGTTATCTTTCTACTTTTTATATTAATAACGGAAATTGGATTTTTAAATGAGTTATGCTTTTTGCAAATTCCTGAAAAAATCCTCCTATTTTATCGTAATAAACTATAAAATTTTTAACAGTATTTTGAAAGTGTTAGAAAATGTTGCATAACATATGCTGAATGCATAATTTTTCGTTCTTGTTTATTTCGAAATGGTCACTGCATATTTAATTAATGACAACTTTCTTTTATAATTACTGTTTATTATTGTCCTTTCATCGCAAAATTAGTTTTTATTCATTACCTTGAGTTTTACGTAATATATTTTGTTTCTTCTATAGACCATGTAATCAATTAATTTACTAGAAATATTTCTAGTTACTAAACATTTTTAGCGTAGAGAAAGTAGTTAGAAAAAAAATCAATTTGAAAAATGTGAAATTTGAAAATTTTGAATTATTTTATTAATAGTTAACTGTACATTTTTAACAAAATCAACGTCTCTTTCTTATTAAAGTTCACAATATTCACTTTATTTTTTCATTATTTTTGTATCCAATCGTTTATTAAACTGTGTTAATTAATATGCGAAAGACATTACAAATCAACATACAAAACGTCATTAAATATGATTTTCTTTGTAATTTATTAAATTTCATTCATATGTATATGTTACAGGCCAAACCCGATTTTAGGCCAAACTAGATTGGCCTAGGCCAAACTAGTCTATCCTAACGCCCATCGGATAAACTAGTTTTTCCTAGACCAAACCGGTCTATCCTAACGCCCATCGGATAAACTAGTTTTTCCTAGGCCAAACCGGTCTATCCTAACGCCCATCGGACAAACTAGTTTTTCCTAGGCCAAACTAGTCTATCCTAAGGCCCATAGGACAAACTAGTTCTTCCTAGGCCAAACTAGTTTGGCCTAACTCTTATAGGATAAACTAGTTTAGCCTGCTGTTTATTGGTCTGAACTAGTTTATCCTAGGCCAATTCAATTTGGCGTGATTTTATTTGATTCAATGACCGCCTCAGCGCCAAAATTCTAGTTTGTCCTAGGCTGATCTAGTTTATCCTAGGCTAATTTAATTTTACGTGTTTTTAGCTCATGGGCGTCAAAGCCAAAGAAAAAGTGGGCTCACAGGTTCTGTATGTATGTATGTACGCATGTATGTACGTATGTATGTACATATATACGTAACGCGATAACTCTTGATAGAAATAATGTAATTTGACATATTTTTCTCTCATCAATTACCAAAGACTGAGAACTAACGTGCCCGTGGGTTCTGTATCTATGTATGTACGTAAGTATGTAACGCAATAATTTTTGATAGAAATACTCGATTTGCATCAAACTTTCAAATAGGTTTATTATTATTAGGAGCTTTTCTGATTAGTTTTGGGAGGTCATTGGAGAAGAATAAGGGGGAGGGGACGAGAGGCTGATTCGCCCCTTCCCTTAATTCAAATAAATGGATTTCTATGGATTATTAGCATATTTTATTCAAATTTTAGATATAGGAGTATTCTGTTGAGGCGCCTTCATTAGTTGTGGGTGTCAATTGTTTAAGTATAAAGGGACGGGAGCATAGGGGTAACGCCCCATAATTTATGTAAATGCTTTTTTCACGCAGAATTTACTGATTTACTTGAAATTTTAGAAATAGATTTATTTTGGTAAGGCGTTTCCCTAATTGGTTTTGGGGATTAATTGAATAAGAACAAAGGGAAGAATGGGGGAATCCCGCCTAATTTTGTTAAATGGGTTTTTCATGCAGAATTAACCGATTTCCTGCAAATCTTAGATTTGTTCATTCTGATAAAGCGTTTCACTGATTAATTTTGGTGGTTCTTTGGTTTTTGGTCTGAATCAGCAATTTATTTCCTTCCTTAAAATATATAAATTTGTTATAATACAGAATTATCCAATTTGCTTAAAATTTTGGACATGAATTCATTTGATCAGGTGCTTTTTTAATTAATTTGGGTCTTTTCTTATGGTTATATATAATGGGTTAGTGGACGATTTATCGCCTTCCTTAAATTAGATAAATGGGTTTTTATGCAGTTTTATCCGATTTGCCGTAAATTTTGAATATAGCTTATAGTTTTTTCTTTAAAAGGCGAATCCCTGAATTGTTTTGAGGGTTTAATGATTAAGTATAAAGGGAGGAATGTGAGATTACCCTCTCTAAATCAGATGAATGTTTTTTTGAGCAGAATAATCTGATTTGGTTCAAATTTTGGATAATTGTTTAATTTTATAAAGCGTATCTGTGATTAGTTTTGGGGATTCAATGGTTAAATATAAGTGGGGGAAATGGGAAAAAGTAATCCAACTTACTTTATTTTTCGGGGGTGTTATTCTATAAAAAATAAGGTTGAAATACACAATGACTGTAAACAGCCTGTGAATGCAAAGCTATCAGTTTAATTGGGCAATATTCTTTTTAATATTGATCCCGACTACTGCTCCATTGCTAACCTTGTGCAAAGTGGTTTTGTCATCACCATTACAATGTATTTTATTCGGTGTGTTGTAGAATACTGTTAGAGGTTTGCACGGGCCAGAATTTCGAGTTCCGGGCCCGATCGAAAACTTTCCCGAAGGAAAGTTATTTTGCCGTGACCCTGTGTAAAAATTAAAAGTTCAGGCCGAGCCCTGCCTCTACAAAAATATCTGAAAAAAGACTCAGTCCCGCTCAATCTGGCCTTACTCAATTTCTGCAAAAAATTCAGATTTTACTTAACATACAATTAGGATTCCTTTAAAAAATACTGCATAGATACATATTGGATAAATTTACAATGTATTTTTAAATTACGAGGTGTTCACAGAATGAAAAATACATAATGTATTATTGATTATTTAGTTTCTTAGACCTTTCAATATTGAAATGGGGATTCATTAAATAATTAATGTAGTTTAGAACAAAAGAAAAAAAAGAGAGTTATAAACATCATGAGAGTTATAAACATCATAACTAAACTGTTCAGTAAAAAGTAAATTTGTGAATATGTTTCTCTGTCATTCCTTAAGACTTTTCTCAAATCCAAAAGAGCTACATCCACTTTTAAGAATTAATTCATTTTCGGAAAGGCATAAGATTAACAGGCATTCTCACTCAGAAAATATGTAATCGAATAGCGTTAACCATTTTTCCATAAAAGCGATCTACCTTTGAGAAAATACTATTAAAGCTATGTTTTGAATCAAATTTTCGGTTGCGACTTCACGGAAAAGAAAAACTTGACGCCGTGACAAGAATAGCTTATATGTCGGCAAGAAATTCATTTCTAAAAAATGGAAAACGCTGTTCGATTCCAAATTATGTTCACCTCCAATCTGGCTCGAATATGCAATAATAATAATAATAATAAATGCAAGCCTGATCTCAGTTGGCACGGGAAAAAAGGGGAAAAAAACACCATGTAAAATGCATTATGTCTTTAGGGTGGACATGTGAAATTCCTGTATTGATGTTATAAGCAATTACTCTTGACACATATTTATACTTATTCTAGTGAAAGACATGTTTTTTACCGGCCAAACCCGATTTCGAGCCAAATTAGATTAGCCTAGGCCAAACTATTTTATCCTAACGTCAATTATATAAACTAGATTTCCGACGCCAAACTTGTTTATCTATATGCCCGTAGGAAAAACTAGTTTTTACTAGGTAAGAGGGAAATCCGTCATTTTCCCTTCATACTTTACCATTAAACCCTCCAAAACTATTTAGGGAATTGCCTTATCAGAAAGAATCTATAACCAAAATTTGAAGCAAATCCGTAATTTCTGCGTTAAAAACCATTTATCTAAATTATGGGGAGTACCTACATTGCCCTTTCTTTAACACTTAAACAATAAACATTCACAACTAATCCCGGAGGCGCCTTGTCAGACTAATCCTATATCTAATATTTTAAATGAAAATTGATAATTCTGCATGATAAATGCATTTCTCTAAATTAACGGTGGGGAATTAGACTACCGTTCGCCCCCTTTATTCTTATTCAGTGAATTTCCAAAGCTAATCAGAAAAGTATCTTATCAGAAGGAACCTACATCCAAAATTTGAAGCTAATCGGATATTTATATCAAGAGTTATAGCGTTACGTACATTCGTACGTACATACGTACATACAAGCGTACGTGCATACATACAGAACCTGTGAGCCCTTTATTTCGCTGGCTTTGACGCCCGTGAGCTAAAAACACGGATAATTAGATTGGCCTAGGAGAAACTAGAATGTTGGCGCTGAGGCAGTCATTGAATTCAATAAAATCACGCCAAATTGAATTGGCCTAGGAGAAACTAGTTCAGACTAATAAACAGCAGGCTGAACTAGTTTATCCTATGAAAGTTAGGCCAAATTAGTTTGGCCTAGGAAAAACTAGTTTGTCCTATGGGCCTTAGGATAGACTAGTTTGGCCTAGGAAAAACTAGTCTATCCGATGGCCGTTAGGATAGACCGGTTCGGCCTAGGAAAAACTAGTTTATCCGATGGGCGTTAGGATAGACCGGTTTGGCCTAGGAAAAACTAGTTTATCCGATGGGCGTTAGGATAGACTAGTTTGGCCTAGGCCAATCTAGTTTGGCCTAAAATCGGGTTTGGCCTGTAACATATACACAAAATAATATCCAGCATTTCCTTTGTAAGGGCGTGTCAAACATTCCATTTAAACCTTTATTCATTATCGTCTAGCAAACTACGTTTAGATGTACCTACCCGTCATATAAATCATTTGTCGAAATTCATCTTTTCCAGCTGATAAATAAATGACATTACATCCATGGAACTTGTACCATTTGGTTCTCAGAATTTTATTACGGGCGGAGAAGAACGCATAATGGAGGGAATGCGGCTAAAATAATGATTAATGATTTACTGAAAATAAACAAGTATAATAATGTGTTAAATTGTATGCTATTTTAAATATCCTTATTTTATTTATTGTATTTTATTTTGTTTTATTTATTCTTATCTTTTTTATTTTATTTATTTAATTATTCATTTATTAACTATTTGAAAAATAGTTTTTGTTCTACGTAGAGATTTGGGAAATCTGAAGTATATCTGATATTTTTATTGGTTGAATTCCGCAATTTATATGTCCAAAAATGAAATACTTCTGTTGCCACAATGACGAAAAAAGTAATAAAAACTTTTAAAAAAAGTTGTCATAAAGATTTTAAACGAATTTCATTAAAAAGGTTAAAAAGAAAAAAATTCATCATTTCATTTTTTTTCTCTGCGCAACAGTGTAAAAAATTAAAATGTGCGATAATTAAAAGTTTAAAATTTTGCAGTTCTGAAAATTGTACAACTAAAATTCTATTTAAAATTTGTTTGTGATCACTTCAAGAATATTAATATTTAATCCATGACGTACGTAATATGAGGCGTTCAAAAGTCACTCTGATTAACTCCATCAAATAAAAATGCACATTTTAAAGAGTTAAAGTTGTCTATCTATAAACAGTTTTTTTTCTATCATTGGTCTAAGAATATTAATGCCTAATGCATGGCGTACGTAATATTAGACTTGTCATAATTATCTTAAAAATGATGTTTATTATTATTATTAATTTAAATATAGAAATTATGGATAAGTGTTTAAAATTTTAGTCTTTGAAAATATCATTTTCCAAACGGTCGTTGTAATTTGTTAAATTAAAATTTATTTATCATTATTGGTAGTATTATTTATCTTTGTAAATATTACTTTAAATGTTTATTGTTTTAAATATACAATTTCCGTTGATGTTCACAACTCAAAAAATCTATTAAAAGTAAAGATAAAACAATAATTATATTAAAGCTAAAAAAGCTATTCAAAGTAAATTTAACACATTCATAAATTTAAGAGAAATAATAATGTGTTACGAACTTTAATTTTAAGACATTCATTTCATTATCATCAATATGACTTGCGGAATTTTGTCCAGAGATTTTTATATTTATGTGTATAAGAATAAGTGAGTTATTATATATACCTAGCCTAATTATATATACAAAAATAATCATGTTTTTTCTATTTCTAAATTGTATTGAAAATTACATAATTGTGATGTAAGACATGATTTTTTTATGAATTTTCTCCTCGGAAATTTTTTTATGTGGTTTTTAATCCTTTTTATTTTGCTTTTAAACTTCGAACTTAAATAATCTTATTTAAACACTGCATTTTTTTTTATATTTTGCTCGTAATTTTGCTGCTGTTAATACAGTTGCTGTCGTGTTTTTATAGTATTTTCTTGTGTGATTTTGTCTGTACTAAAATTTAATATAATTATGACTAAAATTTAATACAATTACTACTAAAATATAATATAGATTACTGTTGTTTGGTTTTTGGTTTAAATGACCCAAGATATCGCGCTGCTTTGTTGCATTTTTCATGATTCCACAATAAATATATCTTAAGAACTAATGCATGTATTTTCATCAAACTTCAGATTCAGATATACGTTTACATAAGGTGTTTTTGACTAGGATTTGGTTTAAAACACCTAACTGGTGGCGCTGATACGCTGCAATTTTCAGGAAGTATTAACATGCATAAGGAGTTAGGAAAGTTTGGGTATTGCTACATCTGAATAATTGTTAAATGTTATTGTAAATTCATGAATTAATAAGTAACAATATTGTGAAATAAAATGCTAGAATTGAATAATATAAATAAAAGTAGTATACTTATAGATTCATATTTAAATGTTTTAAAATAGATACTGTAACATATCATGTAGATTTCTCTGATTTTTCTCCTTGTAATTTGTATACGGAAATGCGGTTAAAAAAAGTAATAAGTATTTTTTCTTTTTGAAAAAAAAAATGATTTTTGTTTTATTGGCTGTTTAATTGTTCTTTAAATTTTCCTGATTACATTGGTAGGCCCATTTTTGTGATCATTAGGAATAATCGTAAAAATTCAATTGAATAAAACGATTCAGATTCAACATCCATTAAGAAATATTTTATGCTAACACTTTATCCTTATTTTTTAAGTGATACTTTCACCACTTTTTTAAAATTGCTTTTTCTATTTTTTTTTTTTTTTTTTTTTTTTTTTTTTTTTTTTTTTTTTTTTTTTTGCAGTATGCACAGCACACATTTTCAAAGTACAAGTAAAAGTTTTTATTATTAAAAATGCGATATAGCCGAATAAATTTCGTATAAGAGATGCATGGCAATTGGAATACAACCGTTAAGGTGCAACACTTGTGACAGAAAAATACCCGGATGATAATGTAAAGTCTATGGAAGCGTTCTTTTCAAATATCTCAATTTTTAATATTATTACATGATGTTTTTCTGTAGGATAACTGAAGACAATCCACAACTGGCCAAGTTTTTACTTTTTCAATTTTCGCGTCAGATTAAAAAAGAAACAACAACAAAAACAAAAAAATTTTAAATTTCAAAACTGGTTTGAATCGGTTCTGAAATTGAAACTATCTTACTATAAAAAATATATAAGCAAAATCGAAAAAGTGAAAACTAGGCCGGTTGAGGAACGTTCTCAGCTATCATATGCAAAACAAATCATGTAATAATATTAAAATTTGAGCGAGATATTTGAGAAGAATGACCCTATAGACTTTACATTATCATTCGTATTTTTTTCTGTGAATAGTGTTGCGTCTTTAGTGTGAAAACAATATTTGTAGGTGTCCTTTAATTTCCAGACAGGGAAATACTTCAACACTAATATTTTATGAGTGAAATTCTATCTTTAAATAGGGTAAAATAATGGGAATTTAACGTAAATATATTTTTCGTTTAAAAATACTGGTTTATTTCATGGAAACTTCTCTAACACGTACGATCCCTTCAAAACGTTACCTCATTTATTTTATGAAACTGAATTCGTGCAAATGTTCATATACACTTTTACCAATGTGTTTGATAAAATTGTACAAAAACATCAAACAGGCTAGAAGTGCCGAAGGTTTTTGTCTCTCCCGAAAAATCGTATTTATTAGATAAAAATCTCAGTACCTCATAATTATTAGAAAAAATCATGATACCTGTTTTCATGGTAGAACATCTATATAACATCATATAATAAACAGGGAAAAAATAGTTTTAGAAAAAAAATTGTCGAAAATGAAAAATTTCTGAAAATGTTCCATTGTTGTAAAATAAAAATTATGGCCACAGAAAAATATTGTGTACCATACAACTTGAGCATCCAGTAAATACATCCAATTTCTTTAAAATCGGTCAGGTACTTTACGGGGAAACATGTGTTTTTTCCATAAGATTGCATTCAGTCTTGTCTTTCCGTAAATGGATTCAGACTTTCTCAGAATGCAACAGTTTTTTCTTAGTATTAAAAACTAATAAATCCTGTTAATCATTAGAGATATTCTCTGTATGCAAAAGAAATTTTCTGTATAATAGGAAGTATTATAACATTAACCGAAATTATGAAGATGAATACTAAATTAATATTTTGTTGTTGTTGCTAATGCAACTATCATGCAGATAATCTTATGTGTCTTTTTTATGTATCGCATGTGATATTGACTTAGAATATAACAAAATATGCAGACTATCTATGTCTATATATAAAATTACTTTGAGGCTTTTTATGTTGTATTTAATATGTTTTTTAATTTATCATGTAAACGCATTTAAACTGAAAAAAAACCTGCCTTATCTAGCTAAAGTTCTGATTATTAAGATACAATTTCTGTTGTCTACGACGTTTATATTTTCATTTTCAAAACAATTAAGAAATAATAATTGTAGAATAAAGCAGACAAAATTATTTTTAAGATTGCTTATAACTCTTAAATGAAACTATTTTTTTTATTTATTAATACAAAATATATAAATGATACAGTAAAACATATATTACAGCCAAAATATGTAGGTAACTTGTATATATACGTTTACTTTTTTAAGCTTTTAATTTTATACATTTTATGAATTAATAAAGTATGTTAAATCTTAATGTTCATATTTTCTATAGCTTAAATGCATTTAGCGTGATGTTATAGTTACAAGCAGGCTAAAATGTCAAAAGAAATTTTATTTAAATAGCTGCAAATACATCATTTTAGTTTAATATAGGGGTATTTATGTATTGTAAGAGAAATATATTAAAATCTAGAAATTTTCATGAATAAAATTAATTTCTTTTAAGCTTTTTCTAATAGTAACAAAATATCATAGCTATGTCCTATTTATCACTTTCCAAGGAACAACACAAGAGAAAAATTGGTTCACATAATATTTTCTATTTACTTATAAGAGCCTATCCATATTTTATTTATATTAAAATTATCCCTCTAAGCGTTTGTCCGGTAAAATTCCGTACACTAAGCTCCAGGTTTCACTGCAATATAAGCAATGTTTAAGATATTATAATTCTATAAATTTAATGAATTTTCAAAGCTTTGAAGAATGATTAGGACTCTCAAGGATTACATTTATATTCCTAAATGAGATTTTTTATGTAATATTGAAATAATCATATTTTATTAGCATTTAAATCAAACTACAAAGAAAAAAAAATTACAATTTTACCCATTTGCAAGACGCATAGAGGATTATATTATATTATAATTAATTAAAAATAAAACGTTTTTATTCATTTTAAACAACTATTCTGTCGAATTCATTCTTAAAAAATCAATCTTATAGCATACCAGAAAAACAAATATCCGTATATCAATAAATATAAACACCGATCCATAACACAAAGTAAAAGTGAGAACAAAATTACTTATGCTGAAAAATTGACTTCATTTATCTACAACATAAATTTGCAATTTTTAATAATTTAAGTATAATTAAAATGTTCGTGATATTAATTCTCCATCATATTGAAACATTTTGCTAATCTAATATAAAACATTTATGTAAGGTACCCTGGGGTAATAACGCCAGGCGGGGTAATAACGCCAAGTGCTTATATTTTGCATAATTATGAACTAATCAAGCAAATGACACCATTGTGCTCTGCGCAGAAGGGTTTTGAGTCATATAAATCGCAAAAAACAGCTTCAAGTTAATTTGTTTCAATTTTAGGTCTTATTGTTTTTACAAGCAACTAAAATTAAAGCTTGATCTAAAATTTGCGAGATAAGGTTTTTGATCTGAAGACTACATTTTTTATCCAGAAGTACTTTGTTTATTACATAAATTTGTAGTGTATTTCATGTACTTTCAAATTGTTGTAGAAGATTTTGGATATCTTCTCGAGATAATTTGTAGTTTAGGATTTACTGCGCAATAAGTATATCGGGGTAATAACGCCAATCCTTGGCATTAATTCCCCGGTTGATTCCCTACAGTGACCTAGCTACATCCTAAATACCGATTCAAATAAACACAGTTAAAACTGTGCAATATTTCTAATAATTCTATTTAAGCGGTCCTTTTTAAGCAAAAAGAAGCTCACGGTCTGATATTCTTTTGCCTCATCCTCCCCCCCCCCCCACACACACACCGCACCTTTATTTTTCTTACACTTTCACAAAAAATGAACATTTTCAATAGCTTAGAATGCAATTTGTCAATTTCTAAGTTTGTAGAGTTTGAATTTTTAGAATTGGGCAATCTACATACAATTATTCCATCTTATTTCATTGTTTTGTTTGCATGGCGTTATTACCCATATAGGTGGGTAATAACGCCAAATAGCATTGGTCAAGAAAAAACGCCATTACATTTTATGAATACATATCTGTTAAATTATTTTATTTTATATAGATAGTCAATGAATTGCTGTATCAGATTCTATATTTGTTTGAAAAATACAATCTAAAACTAAGCCGTGAAAATTGGTAGAACCTTAACGTGGCGTTATTACCCCAGGGTACCTTATATACACTTATTGAAAGTAATAAAAAAAAGTGTTTTTAGCTAACTTTTATATCGTTATTAAACAGTAATGTTCTCAGGATAGTTTTTTTGCTAGTTTTATAATTAGAGAAATAAATGTTTCCATATCACAAGATTGTTGCATTTAGTTGCATAAAAATGCACTAAGCGCAAAAACCTATGTACTTCTTTCGTACAGTTTTTGATTATACAGTTTTTATTTTATTTATTTCTTCTTTTTTGGAATAAAAAATAATATTTTTTTCACGTTGAAAAATATTCTTTTTACATTTCACATGGTTTTGAATTTATTAATTATCTGTGTAATAAGGAGAAAATTGCATTTTTTTCTCTGTCAGTTTCTTTCTTTATTTTTTTCAAGTAAAGTAAAAAATTGTTAAACAAAAACAATTGAAAATTATTTTATGTATTTTTCCTTTAAATCTTAATCTGCTTCTTCTTCTTTTATTAACAGGACATAGAAAAGGAAAAAATCGAGAAAGTTTTTTTTTTCTAAAGATAAAGCAAGTCTGAAAAACATAACAAATAAATAATGCATTTTATATGATTTCTTCATATAAAAAGCAGAATAATGCGAGCAAGTTGAACAGCAATAAAAATAAAAGCAACACAAATTTATAAATATATTTGAATTTTAACTGTTGTAGCGTTGTGAGGTGTGTATTCATTTTTGCTACCACAAAATAAAAAATGCATTATATCGGTAGGTCTGATATTAGTCTAGTACTAATTTTAATGTACATAACTTTATTTAAGTTGCAGCAGACTTAAGGCTTCTCTCAATGCATATATATATATATATTTATATATATATATATATACAGGGTGTCCGAAAAGTCTGGAAAAGGCCGAATAACTCGAGAAATACATATGAGATTGAAAAATGTAAATATACGTGTTAAATATTTTTAAATAAGCTACTCTGTGATACCAAATTTGACCTTCGAAACCGACCCCCTGGGGGTCAGAGGGGGTCCAACTTTGAAATCTTAAATTATAACCCCCATTTTTTATTGCAGATTCGGATTCTACGGACAAAAATACGTAACTTTTGTATTTGATGTTTATTTCAAATCTTCGTTTATCACGGTGTAATCGAGCATATTAAATCGATACACATTCCCGCTTTTCCAACGGGATTTTCCCTAATCGAAACTGATTGGGCGGAATTTTTGACTTCAAATTCCTCGTCTTTTGTAGGAATAGCGTTTCCTGAAAGTCACCCGTGGCGATTATTTCAAAAGTGCTACACTGTTAAAAATTTGACCCATTTGCTGCAGCGTCACTCCACAGCTATTATAGAATATCTCTTTTGTGACCAATGAGAATGCTCCATAACACAGTAAAGTAATCGTTTTCTATAAAAGCGGTGGAGTAACGATGCAGCAAAAGGGTAAATTTTTTTACAGTGTACTTTACTGTGTTATGGAACATTCTCATTGGTCATGAAAGAGATATTCTATAAAAGCTGTGGAGTGACGCTACAGCAAATGGATCAAATTTTTAACTGTGTAGCACTACCGAAATAATCGGCACGGGTGATTTTCAGGAAACGCTATTCATACAAAAGACGAGGAATTTGATGTCACAAATTCTCCCCAATTAGTTTCGATTAGGGAAAATCCCGTTGGAAAAGCCGAGATATGTATCGATTTAATATGCTCAATTACACCGTGATAAACGAGGATTCGAAAAAAACATCAAATGCAAAAGTTACGTATTTTTGTCCGTAGAATCCGAATCTGCAATAAAAAAATGGGGGTTATAATTTAAGATTTCAAAGTTGGACCCAAAGTCGGTTTTCAAAATCGGTTACGAAGGTCAAATTTGGTATATATATATACCAAATACGGTATATATATATATATACTAGGCAATATATATAAATTAAAGTAAATTTCTAAATATAATTCTCTTAACAAATATTAATAATTGCAAAAAAGGAACACAAATAAAAATAAAATTTGAAACTAAACATTTGGAGACGAATTCAGAATTCATTTTGAAATAAAACAAACTATGTAATATTATAACATAAATTGTTTTAAAAAAAATAAAAGATTTACATAATCATTTAATACATTTTTGAAGGTTTGATGGATTTAGAAGGGTTAACCCTTTCGGGTCTGGTGTACTATTATTAGTACATGTCTTTTAATAGAGAATTATTTTGTTTCAAGAAATATTTTTGCTATTATTTACTGTAGTATTTTATAGTAGTAGTTTTGGTATATGTCTACGCATTTACTATATGACTTCATTTATATTTAGGCATTTAGTAATAATAAAACTATTATTATTTGCTTCATTCTCTTTGCGCATTTACGATTCTTTTAGTTTAAACATATATTTCACTCAATAAATTTAAAATAAAAGTTACTTTCCTGAAAGAATCATGTGTAATAAAGCACAAAAAGTATTAGAAAATTGCAATACAAGTTAAATCTAATTGTAATACAACATTTTCTAAACATCTTCAAAAATTCTTCCTTAGCCAATTGCCATATGGGTAATACTTGAATAGTACGCAAAAGAACAACAATCATTATTTTCCAGACAACGAAATATTCATCAAACACTAATTATTCGATTTGGATAGCTAGTGCTAATGTTAATATAATAAAAGCATTATTTTTCTAAAAAGTGAAAAAATAAATTCGAACCCAAAAGGATTATTTAAATTTGAATTTATTTACTGCAATATTTATAACCATACTCAAATAATTTATTTTAAACTTTTTTCTTAGTATTTTTTAGAATTATAAAATGTACAAATATGATTTTCTTACACTATTAAAAAAACATATTTCCGAATTGGAAAATCCTCATCTCCCTCCCGCAGCGCTAAGAAAGCTGAAAAGATACAATGCTAAAAGAAATCATCCTTTTAAAAATATTTTTGTATGTGTAACTAATAAGGCTTTTGGAACAAAATAAAATAATGTATCTGCAACTCATTCTTAACAGTATTACAACGAATTGACCTGGTTAAAGAATTTTATAATAAGTAATTTGTATGGTACTTATAAGTACCGTCGGTAGATAAAAGTAGAAGGCGATCAGCCAAATGTGATGTTGAACATCACGCCCAGTGACTCAAACATCACGCCCAGTGACTCAATCACCCTAATCACTTTTATACAAAAAAAATGTTCGGTAAATTAGAATAAAAAATGATTTTAAACAATTAGTTCGAGTTTTCATTAATAAAGTATTTGAGAAAGAATATTTTTTTTGTTGAAATTATATATGATGCTTTTTAATTTTGGAAGACGCGCCGCCAACTGTGACGTAGAAGATCACGAAGGTGACTCAACCACTCCTATCATTTATGCTAAATAATGAACTATAAATTGAAAAAGATCATTTGATTATAAATAATAAGTGTATTTTTTAAAATAAGAGTAGTCACAAAATGTTCGAAACATTCAAGAACATAAAACTGCACTGCTTCAAGTAAGAATTTTCTAAGCAATAACGGTCAAGAGGGGAGACTGGGTAACCCCGTTTACCACTTGAATTCCAAGAAATGATTCTTTAACGTAAAGAAAGTAAAGTCTATAATAATTATTTCATATGTTAATCTAATTGATCCGTTTTTTAATTTTGTCTAACAAGTACAGAAATAAAGTAATATCATTACAACGAGCCACTGAAAAATTTGTTTAAGAGAATATTTTTATAAGAAAATATAATAGTAGGATTTTTGTTTACAATTCAAATATTATTGATTTAATAAGAGAAAACGTTAAAATAACATTTTGTGTCATTGGGAACTACTGCTTTTTTTATTTAAATACATATACACATATATATATATATACATTATATATATATATATATATATATATATATATATTAACAATAATTTAATTTTAATTCAATTTAATATGAATAGATTATAAAATTGACATAGTTTTATAAAAGTTTTTAATTGTTTCTATCTAAAAATTTACGATATAACTATGAGAGGAAAAAAATGAAATAATGTAATTTAAAAACTTTTAAGACATATTTCAACAAGGTCAGAGAAAAGAGCAGTGCGAGAGCCAGTATGTAAAAACATTAAATTAAAGTAAAAAGATCTTCTTGCAAAAACCGAAAACTATTCTTGCAGTTCAGATATAATAAAGTGTTATCATCAGAGATTATGAACATGTAAAGTTATAAACAAGCTCGTATTTCTTGAAATAGAAATTAATTATGACGCACTGCATATCAATTACCTTCATTTTACTATTTAATCCCTTAATGGTCGCATTAAATTACGGTTTAAAAATTCAAATTCATTACTGCCACCGATTTTTTTTAAATATTCATCTTATTTAATGACAAGTAAAAGGATACCAGGCTAAAACGAATTACAATATTTTATAAAACTGGTGGGAATTAAACAATTCTGAATAAACGCCGTGAAGCTTGCAGCCCGTGAATGTCTCAGGCTCGACGATTAAATAGTTAAAGTGTTAATTATATACAATTTTAAAATAGTAAAAAAAAATATACAAGCTATTTATTTATTTTTTTTAATTTTTAATAAAATAACGCTTTTTTTGTATCTTAAAAAAGTAATTCTGAAAAATCCTTTCAGTGATTCCTAAATAGAAAAATTTAGAAATATGCACAAAGAAAAAAATCATTCATCACAATTCAGTACTCCTAATTGTAATTAGTGCTACTTCTTCATTTTATATTAACAACAATGGAGTGTGACATAGCTCATAACTAACGGGAGAAATTTGAAAAAGTTTCTTTTACTAAACACAATATTTCTTTTTGACGAATTCAAATTTAAAGGCAAAAATATTCAAATAATATGAAAAGTTTAATTAAAAAGCCAGTTATATACACATATACAATCTTGAATCCGGAGTGACACCATAGTCAGTTACTAAAAATATTTCGAATAATATGTGGACAAATACCACTCAAATTAATTCTATAATATGCACTATTCTTTTACATACCTAAAGTAATAAACAGTTTCCTTTGTAATTTATTTTCGAAATTTTCTTTTTTTTTGCCAAATCATGAAACGAAAGAGATATGTTATTATTTGAGCAGAAAATTTTTGCAAGTTTGCTGAAAAGAAAAGTGACGCTAATTTATTTTGATATTAATGCAAACTAAAATGCATAAATAACAGTTGGCGTAGACATATATATATGAGTGTTAAAAACGTATGTTCTTTTTGTTTGCGCAACAATAAAAGTTTTGTCACCTGGAAGTGGAAAGACAGTCTTATGAATCATGATTTAGTTTATAAAATTTTGAATCTTGTTTGCTTTAATAATATGCAGCGTTTAAATTCATGCACATAATCTGAAATGATATTTTATTTTGAATAATATTTTATGAAATATTTCCATTTAATTTTCCGTAAAAAGAGACACGTTGAAACATGCCTCACTTTAAATTTATTTCTAACATAAAATTCGATGCATATGTATAAAATCGTTAAAATAGTATGGAAATATTCTTGAATAAAACTTAATATTGTAGTTTCCAGGAGTATTGCTATTTAAAAATAAATGTCATTAAAAAAAAAAAAAAAAAAAAAAAAATGTGAATGTGATTAAATGCTGTTATGCAGATTTTTTTCAAAAAAAATTGCAGTTGCTCTATCTCAAAAAATTGAGCACAGATTTTCCTCAAACTTCTGATTCAGTTATAATATAATTTATTGCTGACTAAATTTTGTTTTAATACACCTAATCGGTGGCGCTGCTATGCTGCATTTTTCGGGAAGTGCTAACATGCAGAAGATAGAAGACAAGTTTGGGATTGCCAAACCCGACAACTTTATTATGCATTTTAGGACACTTTCTATTATTTGAACTAATTATATTTGGGGAAACTTTATAATATTTAAATAAACATTTTTTCATTGAAAAGTGATTGCAAAAACAGAATCCTGAAAAGCTCTATTATTCATTTATGTTTATATATCATCACGAACCATCAGCATGAGCTATCGAAACCGCTGCTGGATGTATGTCTCCCAAAGGCTTTCCCGTTGTTTTCGGTCTAGTACATTAAACATCTAACAAGGAAGGTTTCCATACGGGCATACTCAGAAAATTCTGAAAAAATTACAGAATATTCTTCTCATGTGGCTATATATGTTCGTAAAAAAATTTGGCGGAACCCCGATAGAACGTTCGTGAAAAATAATGAACATTTTTTTTATTTGGCGATTTATCATTGGTTGGCGACAAAATAAAAATTCAAAAAATGCTTTTTTATGTCAAATTCTTTTTAAGATAAAAATGTTTCATCATGAACTTGTTTAAAGAAATTTTATCTATATAAAGTTAGTTTTGTCAGCTTTAGTTTGTTTTAACTATATTTTTGTCATAATGTATTTAGAATGAAAATTAACCGTCAAATTTTTTGAATTAAAGCAAAATTCTAATTTGTTAAGATTGTTTCAATCTTTAAATTAACTCCAATCTAACTGAACTCTGTCGATTCAATTATGTTGCTATGGTAACGAAAACTTCTCAGATATTAATATGCATTACTGCATCATTCTTCATCTGGCCTTTATTTTGTCATACGCTTAAATATATGAAAAAATACTTTTCAATATGAAAGTATTTTTTAAATAAGAAATTATTTTTAAAGTGATAAAATTAAATAACTGCAGCAAAAGCAACAGAAATATGTAATATAAAATACATTGTTATGTTAAACTCTCCCATAAACTTTCTAATTCACTGTTCATATTTAAATTCATTAAATACTATTTACACCTATTCTAAAATTTAATTGACAAGAAATTTTCAGGTGCATTAAAATCGTTTGCTTTTGGCAGGGGAAAGTGCTGCTCGCATGATGCTTTCGTCTCTTTGCACCAAATACTCGAACGTATTTTATTTTTTTACTGAATTTCTTCTGTAATTCCGCCGCTAAATTTGACTGATCATTTGTTACATACATGAGTAGTTTAATCAGAATTTTTTTCAAAAAATTCTGAGTATGCCCAATATGGAGACCTTCCTTGTAAGTACATAGACCACTTTTCCCATTTTGTTACTCTGTCTTTCTTGCAATAATTTTCTTGGTCAATTTACATATTTTTAGACACAACTTTAAAGAGTGTGTGATCTGCCTATTGTCTATTATCCATGCAATGTGTCTATTCAGTTTTTATTTCAATAGTTTAATTCTCTCAATGATGTCGAATGCTTTCGTTTAATTTCTTATCCAGGTTATCCCCCTCCTGACTTTTCTATTTATACTTAACATACAATACTTCATTTGTTTGTAATCTTTGTCCCATTCATTTTTTTTTACTCTGTAAGTAATTGCAGAAAAATCACATTGTTTATATGCTTTTCTTTTTTAACAGAGAGACATATTACGCTACAGAATAATGTAATTCTCCTCGAAAACACCCTATCAATTTCTGACTCTTTTCATTGAATAATTTTCATTCATGATACTGTTACAGGGTGATATTTACTTTCCAAAAGTACACATAACTTACCAATACTTTAACCTCACTAGGGAAGGTCCTGAGCTACCAGATCGGTATTTTATCAAGTATAGTGTCTTTGGAAAGATCTTACTATGTGTATCAAGTAAATTTATACAACAACTCGTCCGAATTGAACTTGTGAGGAGCTACAAGCCGAAGTTCTATCATTCATTTATTTCTCCAGTTCACTAGCTATGAATGAAATACACTCTATGTAAGAAAATAAAACTTACTGTACAGTTTTAGTGTGTACAATATTAACTATTTATTCTAATTTATTGAATTTTCATCCACATTATTGAAAGTATTTTCTAAGACAGCCGTAATATGTTTTGGCGTATTGGTGTCTCCTTATCATATCCGTTTTCTAATCTTGATTTTCCTTTTACCTGAGGAAAAGGATTTCCGATTGGTTGTTTGCTATTTCTGTCTAGTAAATCTTCTTTATAATATTGATAAAAATGTTTGTCTATACCAATGTACAAAAGAGATTATATTACTACTGACATGTAAAAAACAAGTTTTCCTTATCACTAAACAAATGCTCCAGTCTTTAATATTTAGCCAATTATTAAACCATATGATTTAAGATATCTTTACCGAAACCTAGAAATTTAAATGACGATTTTCGCTTTGTCTGAAATATTTTTTTTTTTTTTGGTAGCAATTTTGTTTGTTATAAAGCGCTTTTCTCAATTTAATCGCCGATAAAATTTCAAAAGAAAAATATGAAAAATGGCTCGCGGCTCATTTCTTCATTTCACAAACATTGTTATTTGTTATTTTTACTCTTAAAGCCTTAACCTTAAATGGGTAATTTTCTTCAATATCGATTTAATACACGAACTCCCTCAAGTATCAAATTAAGAAAACATGAATTCTTCTAATGTTTTTAATAGTTCGATTATAATCTGCGACGTGATATTTTTTATTACTACTTTTATAATTTTCTTTCATCTATAACGTTTTATTTGCATAAAGGAATAAAGACGTAACTTTTCTTGAACAAAAAATAATAATAATAATAATAATCCAATTTTCCCACTTATTTTCATTTATTTACAGATGCAAAGCATTTTACATTTAATACATTATTAAGGAATAACACCTAACTGTCGACAACATTTTTTCCCCAAATGTGTTGCTTTTAATTTTTTGTTATTTTGGCCCATTTGTTTCACAGAAACTTTTTTTTCTATTATTTAAGCGTTAAAACTTTGAAAAAACATAAGTAGAATTTTTTAAACATCCTGGTGACCAATTAAAAGCAAGGCGTATGTGTTTTTGGACCAAAAACTAGCTGCTTAAAATCTAGCGGCAATTCAAGGTTATCATATGTACAATTATATCTTATTTGTAATTTAATTTTTAGAATCTTTAAGTCTTCATCATTTTTTAGGCCAAAACTAACGAATGACATTAAATTGGAGACAAGCACTTTATACTGCAAATATGTTCTTTTAAATATTAATTGTTCTCACACAACTTTTTATAACAGAGGTTTTCTTTAATGTTTAAATACTAAATTTTCCATATTAGATAAGGAAAAATTTTCTATTAAAACGTATTAGTGTGCAAACGGAAATAACTTTTTTTTTCCTATATAATTATTAGCGGTTATTTCCTGTATCATTGTTAGATGTTATCTCCTATATCTTTATTAGTGATTTTTTTCTCATTCACTTGCTATATTCATTTGTTAATGAATAATATCTGTTAAATTTTGTTATTTTCAATGGTACTCTTTTAAAGCACTTAAATATTTATCGCTAAATTAATTGAAACTTGAAACACATTACCTAAAAGATGCATATATACATTGGATATATTTTACTTTTTAAATCCGCTCAATTCTGTCGTCTAATTATAAAAAAACATCTCCTTCTGTTAACAATTATTTTATTTTAACAATTATTTTTATTATCTACATGTCGGAAGTTAGTAAATATATTTATCATAATAACTTTATTAATAATTTAATATTTACCTATATTTTCGTGTATGAGCGGCAAAATGTTCATCTCAAATTCTCTTTTTAAAAAGAAGAAGAGCCTCAAACGTGGGTCAGATTTTAAATCACATTTTTATAACAGATTTTTACAGAACATTCTATTTTGACGTTTAACGAATTAATCATTTAAAGAAAGAATGCGAGGACTCTGGATTTAGTAGTTGTGTTCGAAAGATTTAGAGAAAACTAAGGGCTTGAATTGTTTAGAAGCTGATATATATACAGGGTGATTCTAATTTTTTTTTTTTTTTTTTTTTTTTTTTTTTTTTTTTTTTACAATAAAAGAGGGGTGATAATACACATCAAGACAAACAATATTAAATAGGAAACCAGGGAACCCAAACATTTTCTAAAAGAGATAGCCGCCATTAAATAGATATATAAAAAACGGAAAAATCGGTCGATAGATTTGCGGTTTTCACTAAAATTATTCTTTATGTCGGCATTTTCATGAAATTAAATTATAAAGATAAATTTTTAAAAATGCCGATAGAGCGCGCTTTAGACTTTGGAGTAACGAACAACTCTTTTTGGCGTCGTTTTTTGCATCCTTTTAAATGCTTTCGAAAGCTTAGACTTAAACTTAAATTTTGAGCTCAAAATCTGAATAGCGGGGAGTGCTTAAGTAGCACAAACTGAGCTGTGTTCCGAGGGTTCAAATTTCAAATGATTATAAAAAACGGAAAAATTGTCGATTGATTTGTGGTTTTCGCTAAAACTAATTTTTAAATCAGCATTTTTTGAAAATAAATTTAAAAGATAAATTTCACAAAATGCCGACAGAGAGCGCCTTAGGCCTTTAATTTTGGGCTCAAATTCTGAATCGTTGGCAGGGGTCAAGAAGCGCAAACTGAAGTGTTATCAGGAGTTGAAATTTAACCCCCTCCCTTCCTCAAACACAATTCAATTTTTCGCTACTTAAACAATCCCAACGATTCAGAATTTCAGCCCAAAATTTAAGTCTATACATTAGAAAGCATTTAATGAGATTTAAAAAATAACGGTTAAAAATAGTTGTAGGTACTCCAAAGCCTAAGGCGCCCTCTGTCGGCATTTTGTGAAATTTATCTTTAAAATTTATTTTCAAAAAATGCTGATTTAAAAATTAGTTTTAGCGAAAACCGCAAACGAATTGACCAATTTTTGTGTTTTTTTACAATCATTTGAAATTTGAACTCTCTGAACACGGTTCAGTTTGTCTACTAACCACTCCCAACTATTCAGATTTTGAGCTCAAAATTTAAGTTTAAGTCTAAGCTTTCGAAAGCATTTAAAAGGATGCAAAGAATAACGTCGAAAAGAGTTGTTCGTTACTCCAAAGTCTAAAGCGCCCTCTATCCGCATTTTTTGAAATTTATCTTTATAATTTATTTTCACGAAAATACCTACATAAAGAATAGTTTTAGGGAAAACCGCAAATCAATCGACAATTTTTCCGTTTTTTATAATCATTTGAAATTTGAACCCTCTGAACACAGCTCAGTTTGTGCTACTTAAGCACAAACTCAAGTCTCTATCGGCATTTTTTAAAAATTATCTTTATAATTTAATTTCAAGAAAATACCGACTTAAAGAATAATTTTAGTGAAAACCGCAAATCAATCGACCGATTTTTCTGTTTTTTATGTTTATTAGAAATTTTGGTCCCAAAATTTTAATGGCGGCTATCTCCTTTGGAAGACGTTTGGTACCCCTGTCTCCTATTTCATATTGTTTGTCTTGATGTGTACTATCACCCCTCTTTTATTGTAAAGAAATTTAAAATCAGCCTGTATATATGTATATATATATATATATCAGCAAATTGTGATTTCAGACTTAGTTTTACGACAGGGCATCACAGGGGGACCGTGGGAAAAGGGACTGTGACGGGACATCATAAAACAGATCAGAGATTCAGAGAGCGATCGCAAATTTGAAGAATTCGTTTGGTCTTTCTTAATGTTTAACACTTTCAACTAAGTTTTTGACTTCGGTTTATCTGACCATCTGTCAAATTGGCCACACTCTGACTCTGGTAAATATACTCGGATTCCCCTGAAAATTATTGACGTCTACCCTAGCATGAAACCTATTTCAAATGAAGTTCTTAGCATGCTTGTTTACTTTTAGTGACAGGCAAAAGTGTTCCGTTATATTATGGCTAATGAGAAAAAATCGTTACAAATGAATTTAACATTTTTTACATAATTTCAAATTTTATAAAATTTATATACATTTACTATATGCGTTAAAATATCAATTTTGTAAATTACGCTACACAAAGGATAACTATTATTCATTTTTAGGGCTACTCAAAAAAAAAAAATTCCATTACATATTGGCAATAGGAAAATTCTTTAATTATATTAAAGTACATTATGAATAATGAAATAGATATACATCGTTGAGGCTTAGTATAAGTTATTTCATGTATAATACATGTAGAAGGATGGTGATCTAAAATGCATATTAAAATACATATTGAAATACACAAAATTAATCCAATCAAAACTCATATTTCTAGGTTATTGCATGTTTTTTAAACATGTTGATATAAGATAACTTATAAAATAAAGCATTATTAAAACAAATTCTGGAGTAAATAAATAAATAGGTAAATAAAATAGATATGCATAAAAAATTATTATTAAATGTAATAAAACAATTCACATCATGATATGAATATTAATAAGGCTTACTCAAGCCATTACATTTGTCATGTGATCTTATTGTGACATCTGTTGCTAATCATTCACATCCTAAATCATCAATTTGTTGTATGATCATAGAATGATTTGTCTGCATATTTTGTTAGCAACATTTTTCATTGCTTCGATTATAACTACTTTTTGGGGGTTTGAATTAGCACTTTTTTTATATAAGATACTATCGCGCGATCTCTGATGCTATCATCTGAAGAAAAAAAGAATCATGGATTTCTTTCATGCACTAAAAAATTTGACATTTCACTTCTTTTTTCTAGAAATTGGTGCTTAAAAACACAAATGCTCAAATATTCTTATATAAACACACTGTCTGTACTTTTCATGCAGTAAGTCGTACGAGAATTGAAAGAATTAGCAACATTAGATTCGACACATACTACCCTTTTTGACGAAGAAAACGAATGTACAAATCTTCTTGAATAAACACGATACCACTTAGAAGCATTTCAAATAGTAGGACGCAATAGATTTGAAAAAAAAAATTGGCACTAGTTGAAACAATTTAATACAAGTCAGTAATCGCGACAGCATAAAGCTTTTTTTTTTTTTTCGTTTTTTTCCTGCTGCGCTTGGCCAACATTAAGTTCTTTCTTCCCTCTCAACAACTGTTGCAAGAGGCAGTTGAAAACTAAGAGAGAAAAAGTGTCTTGGTCGTACGAAATACTCATATTTGTCTATCTCTTACAGATACTCAATACATAGACACTATGTAACGTGAGAATACTGCATGTAGAGAGTATTTTTCTCTACAATACGAATTGCATAATATTTACAGAGAAACACAAAATATTTTAAATTGTTTATTCTATACGAAGTGCTGTATATTATAATACATTAATTTATAAAACGATAAATTAATGTAATATAATTTTGCATGCAGCGTCTTCTTGAGTTCCATATGTTGAGCGGATCCAAAGTATCAGCCCAGATTATATTATTCTTAAACTTATTTGGGTGAATTAGTCCTTCAGTACTCGTCCGGGATGGCTCGGTTTGAAGAGCGTTGACGGCTTTAGCCAGTACGTCTCTGGTTCAAATCCTGGCCAGGATATTTTTCACTCACTTTGAAAATTTACAAGTGTTATACTGTATTTTAGCGATGAATGCAGGGAATGCATGGGTAGTTTTGATACACATTTTCAAATTTCACTACATTTATGTTATTATTATAGTGTGATGATATAGTTTATGAACAGGACTACACAAATGTGTGTAAAGATTACTAAGTATGAGCGTAAATCTCTCTTTTAATGAGTTATGCATTTTTACGCTAAAATGTATTCAGATTATTAAAAAATGTATGTAGAATATATAGTCACAGCAAAAAAATTCTTGACATTTGCGTTTTCAGACGTTTTCTAAATATTTGAAAATATAAATAAGGAATGACTCTGAAAATCCAGATGTATAGACGAAATAGTACAAGGTCATATATTTTCGAAATATTTTTTTTTTTTTTATAAAACCAATAGGGGATCATAAACAAATTAAAAAATAACGAATAGCTTTTGAATAACCCTGTCATAATTATTATGCAAATTCGTTTACTGCAGATTTTGATTAAGTGGCTTATGATAATAAGCTGTGTTCATATTTATGCATGATGGCATGCATACTCGTACAGAAATTAAGGTTTTTATAAAAACGTTCCCAAATTTTGCCATTTTTTTTTTTTTTTTTTTGCTAATAATTTGCAGAGTTCTTAATGAAAAACCATGTTCTTTTCAGAAATTATGAGAAACATCAATTTACATAATACTCTGTAATCAAAATTAAAAATAATTAATATTAATGTATGAAAAATGAGCAGGTTTACTCGAAATAATTTCTCTGCGCAAGCGTCAATTCTATAAAAAAAAAATCATTCGCATTTTGTGTTAGCTAAATGTATAGAACAATGTTTGTGAATGTTTCAAAGTAATAGCTTAAAAATTCGGATAATTATTGTCGAAAAAATACGATTAAAATCCGATATTTCCAAAATGAAACAAAAAAATAAATAAATAGCTGTATCCATATCCCATTGATAAGTGACCACAACAATACTGTACGTTCTACTATATTTGGATACAGCTCCTCATCTTTTTTGCTTCATTTTGGGAATAACAGATTTTGATCTTATTCTATCGACAATAATTTTCAGAATTTTCAAGGTATGCTTTTGAAACTTTAACAAAACTTGCTCTATACATTTAGCTAACACAATATGCAAATTAAATTTTTATAGAGTTGACGCAAGCGCAGTGAAAATTTATTTAGAAACCCTGCTCATTTTTCATACAATTATTAATATATATTTTTTAATTTGGTTAAAGAGTATTATGTACAATGTTGTTTTTCATGTTTTCTGAAAAGACCATTGATTTTTATTAAGTACTCTTCAAATAATAAGCAAAAAACTTGGCAAAATTTTCTACTGTTTTTATAAAAACCTTAATTTCTCTACGATTATACATTTTATCTCCAGAAAAATTAACACAGTTTATTACTATTAGCCGCTTAATTATAATAAGCAGTTTGAATTCTTTTGCTACATTAGTTTTGACAAGGTTATTCAAAAGATATTCGTTCTTTTTCAATTTGTTGACGGTCCCCTTTTGGATTTTGGAAAAGATTTTCTCGAAAATATATGACCTGTAATATTTTGTTTGTATATCTGGATATTCAGAGTCATTCGTCATGTATATTTCTTGATATTACCTAAAATCGCAAATGTTAAGATTTTTTTGACTGTGACTGTAGATAAAATGATATACAGGGCCTCGAAATAATTTAAATAATAAATTTTTCTTTTAGGATTTCAAAAATTATTGGAAAGTTTTCATAATCTATGTTTAAAGCATCCTTTTTCTTATTTTTTATGTAATGATTTTTGTTTAATTAATATTTCTAAACATTTTTTTTTTTTTTTTTTTTTTTTTTTTTTTTTTTTTTTTTGCGAAAACATATTGACACATAACTCATTTGAAAACCCAGTTTCAGCTGTTTGCATCAAAAATCTAAAAATTATTAAAATTTTTTCAGCAGTCCTATATATGATTAATAAATTTGTATCTATTTACTACAAGTACATTAAAATTTTATTCACCAAAGATATACATTTATCTCAGTTGAAATTTCCCCTTGAGTAATGTCCTCTAATAAGGAGAATGATTAAATGGTTAAACAAAATATAGTTACACTTCAAAGCGCATACAGAACTATAAAACGCACATTTCTTTAGTTACTTCTGAAATACAATATTGTAACCGATTTCTTTAGTTTGTCACTGTAAATAAAAAGAAATATTATAATTATTATAATTATTATAATTATTAATTGTTATAACTCAATAATTTTGTAATTCAGGAATTTATATTAGTTAAAATTTATTTAAAATAGCGTAATCTCATTAAAATACTACTCAAGCGATTTTTCCAACACACCATAATGTGATGGAATTATTTTAAATGTCAATGTAAATCAATAAAAAAATACCAAAAATACCTGATAAATCCTGCTAAAATATAATCATAGTGAAAATTGGTGATTTATATTAATTTCAATATCACTGAAATATCGTAATCTTATTAAAATACACTTTAAACGATTACCCCTCCCCCCATATATCATAATGAAATGGAATTCTTTTGATTGCTCCTGAAAAATCAAATTTTTAACCAATATACTTCATATAAACCTAGAAACCCAGGAAAACCGGGAAATGCTTTGGTCCATAAATAACTGTCATAAATTCCATAAAAACCAATTAATACATGATTATGTGTACATTAATACATGATTATGTACACCAAATTCATAAACACTTTCAACTTTGTTGGTAAATGTTAAAATTAAAAACTGACATTTTGTAAATATTTTTTTATATGTACAAATGTAAGCTTGCACATACTTGATAATATGTACATCAAAAAATTTAATTTAATCCTAGGAAACCAGATAAAAGCATTATAATGAATATTTAGAAACATATTCAAAAAGTTACTACAAGAAATATATTATACATATAAATATATAATAGATATATAATATATAAAAGAAATATATATACATAAATATATAATACATACAAGATATGTATATATATATTTTTTTTTTTTTTTCAGAAAATCTTCATATCGCAAAAATTTGTTCGGAAAATATGAAGAAACATTTTTTAGCAATGCTACAGTGCCACCTGTTTCGTGATTTTTTTACACATTTAAATTTTCAAAATCTACAAAAGTATACTACTGTTATTTTGTAAAAAAAAAATTTAATTTCGTTTTATTCACTTTTCATTGTGAAAAATTCTTAAAATGCTTCTACTCGAATTTAGAATACGCAATTTTACTATTTTATAGAAATTTAAATTTGCTCTAACCAATGTTCAAAATTTAATGGAATGTTCTTACATTACTTACTTATCATAAATATTGGTAGGTATGTCTAGCAATTCTTTCAAAAATCGATAAAAATGACGGATTTTTATGTTTCAGATATTGAAGATTCCAAAAGTCATATTTTTCGAAAAAAAAGCTTATTCGTATGTTTCTGTAAACGCTCTGTCGCAGAAAATTTTGTATGCACTTATATATAAAAATTAAAAATAAACTTATTTAATGTAGGTAACCTCGATTAATGGGATATGTTTTTATGGGACTCTCGAGTTATTCGTTCTGATAAAAGGCGTGTAAAATTTTTCAACATTATTTATTTCAAAGCATGAATTTAAAAGACAATAAAAATATTTTTTTCATAATTAATGAAGTTGATCGAAAAACTGTTTGCCGTGAAATTCGAAATCATATTTAAAACACTCTTCATATTTTCATAATATTTTTTGTTCATTGAAATTTTAAGATTTTTTTTAAATGGAAAAGGGGCGTTTAATCGACGCAGTAAACTGTTAGTCCATATGATTATCATTTCTAAACTTATAAAGATATTTATTTTTCAGAAATTAATAATACAGCATTTAAAATTTCTGATATCGTCAAACCATTATTTTAAGCACTCTGTCTACCAAACAAAAATAGATAGAAGTTATGCATTTTATAAATATTTTTCATATGTTTTATTTTTTATTTTATGTTGCATGATATTCATGATGGCTAAGAATTACGGCGGTTCCCAACGACAATTTTTTTTTCGATTTTTCAATACATTAAAGTTACTTTTTTTCAAATTTTATTTTTTTTTATACACAGATTATAAATGTTACATTCTATACTGTATTACAACTTACGAGTCACTAATGTATTCATTTTGTTCCGTTTATTACTCATAGTTACTTTAATGCATTTCATATAATGTAATACCACATCTAAGTAAATTGTTCCCATTAACGAAATAAAAAAGTTGATACAGCATCAATTATGAATACTACATAACGATTAGAAAAACAAAGCATTATTTCCTTTTTCAAAAAAAAAAAAATAAATAAAATAAATAAATAAATAATAAAATTAAATAAATAAATACAAAACTTTTTTGCACAACCATTTTCAAATAATTTGTCTTGATTATTGTTTATCCTAAGAAGCCAAAAATAATAACAATAAATGACATAACAAGACAAAAACATATTACTTAAATTAAGTAATTTGTTTTTATATGTAAGTCATATTTTTGAATAGATTTTACTCTTTGCTTCAGAAATAACATTTTAAAAAAAACTTATGAATGAAGTTAATTACTTTTAATCACATATTTATGTTTGAGGGTTTATTACTATTATTTTATTATGAGAGGCTGCGTAATGTAAGTATACATCTTTTGTAAGTGAATTGGAATCTAACTCTAATTATGTCATAAAGAGAAGTTAATTTATTGTAATAAATAGCAAATTTTAAACATCTTTATTACAGAAATGCGGCAGTTAAAACAATTTAGAAATAAATAACCTCATTAAGCGTCTTTTAAAAATAACTAAATTCAGCATTTTTGAAATATTATGTAGAATTATGCAATAATAAAAATATTTATTAATATTGAGCAAAATGACAAAAACTATAGAAATAAAAATGTACATGACATTCAAAATTAAATTTTTACAAAACTCTAAATTAACAAAAATGTTTGGTTTTTTTGAAAAATGACATTAACATAATAGATTTGTAATGAAATTTTAATGTGTTCCGTTGTCTTGTTACATTACATATAATGAAAGAAGATATATATATATATATATATATATATATTATTCTTGTATAGTAATTCCGTCAGGAAAATTCATTTGACTAGAGAAGTGGCAATGGATTAAAAAAACAACTTTATTTTAAACAACGAATAGAGGATGATAGCAGTGGAATAGATAGATGTATTTAGGGTGAGTAAAATACGGTGTGGTAAAAAGCTTTTTTTTTTTTTTTTAAATATCAAAGCATAATAACTTTATGTAATGACCCGCCCATTGTTTAGTAGATGTAAGAAATGCAATCTGAAAGATAATTTAAAGCATAAATAGGTTTCCGTGGGTCCCAATTTTTAATTCAAGTAGATATCAAAATCCTATAGGCAAGCACTAAAATAAACAGGTTCTATCTAAAATTGTTATGACAGGAAAAAATAATAAAAACCACCTTTATGTGATTGGCCGTGATTGCAGTTCTATGTTGTGTAGAACACCAAGTCCGTTTTTTTACTTTTTTCTTTTGGAACAAAATGATATAAACATTTTTGATAAAGAAAATCAGTTCTTAAACATCTTGACTAATTGTCTTTATTTTTTGCAGAATACGAGAAATATGAGCACATCAAAACACCAGGAATGCAGCATATTTACACAAACGTTCACTTGCATAATAAACATTTTTTATTTTCAAAAACTGCAAATCGTGCGGGTTGACTTGTCCGCAACAAAAAGTAATCTCTCTAAATTTTCACATTTCACAAACGCCAAGAGAAAATGGTCTTGGCCTACAATAGATTCCCGATCCGGGCTAAAAAACGTACAGGTAAAAAGGACCGTTATATAATAAGCAATGGGAAGAATTTAAAAATGAGTGTTGTCAAAAATACAACAGTTATCGTTCGCAGCGAAGAAATGCGCAACGCACAGTAACCCTAGAACAATGTTACACAATCAGTGGAAATTAAGTTTTTTATACAAGATAAAATGAGATGATAGGAAAAAAATAGCAGTTATTTAAAACAGAAAAAAATATTTAATTTGTTTGATATTTAATCAACTGAAGAGCAAGAAATAAAAATCTAGAAATGGAATTATATGGAAATTATATGGAAATATTTTAAAACTAATTTATTATTATTTTATTTATTATTATTTTTATTTTATATGCAATTCGGAGACGAGCACACATTAAAAAATACCTATTAAAATGCTTTTCTTTTAAAATGATATTTTAAAATAGGGGGCAACTCACATTTGAAATATTAATAGAAATATATAAAATAGAATATTTGTAACATCACAATTGTTAATCTAGAAGTCTACTGAATTAAGCCTGCAAGTGAGAATTTGATATATACTCTAAATGCGCAAATCGGTTTCTATTTCACTATATATACTTCAAAAGCACAGTTACATACTTAAAATAGCTTTCAAAATATAACTAAGATAAACAGGTTTCCAGAGACACATAAAAATAACTTTTTAAAAAACTACACATTTGATTGCACAATCAATCACAAATGTTTATTCTTTCGACAGTATACAATCTTAAAACGAAAGAGTGGATTTGGCTTCTCAGGAAAGAGCTGTAATTTATAAACCTTGAATGAGTTGTTTTTAAACGCTTTACTCATCTTGATTTAGATTGCTTATTTGAATACCGCATCTTGATTTAAATTGTTTAAAAGCAACTCACTCACTTGAGTTGTTACAACTCCATATTAGAAGCTGTCTTTCAAAACGTGAGATGACCGAATTTCAGCTCAACTTTAGTTAATTTTCGGCTGACATTTTACGAGAGTACATGCTCGTAAAATCTTTAAAGAAAAATTACCCCAACGCTGCTGTTAACTAGGTATCTGTTCAAAAATTTTTAATACAAAAAATCATAATCAATAAAATGAGCATTTTATTGAATTTTTAAAAACCCTTTCTTTAAGTATGTGACGTGCCGTTGGATGTCACCGGTGATGTTTCGGTCAAATGATAACATAGTCTAAATAAAGTCAACACTTTTATTTACTGTAAATCCAATACTTTTATTTACTGTATTTGGGAAATAGGGAGTGGAGCCAAAGTTCAATATTTCCGACAACTAAACACAATACTATGAGATTAAACTGTAACTCATACTCACATTTACGACTAAGTCTGGCATGAGCACTAACCCCAGCTCTTCTTTTCAGGTCGCGGTCTAATCTTGCTATAACCTGTATGAAAACAGCCCGTGGCTGCACAAAATCTTTTATTCTCAAACACTCACAGTGCTAATTAACTCTTACTCGACTTGGTTGCTGAGACTCTTCCACCTTCAACTCTTAGGCAACTGTTAGCTTAAAGACTCTTAAAGTGCTATTACACGCGTCGTGCTGCAGGCGTCAAATTGCAGGCGTCTCCATGTTATCCTATGGGACCAAGGGAGTCGCTTGGTAGCGCGCGATTCTCTTTTGTCGGAGCGCCTTTGACGCCTGGAACGAAGCGAGTCGCCAGTAAGAGCCAATCAAATGCTTGGAAATCCAAATGATGGTAGAGACTCTTCTCGAACAGCCAATGAAATGCTAAGAACACGAAAAAACGCAGGCGATTTTTGTCGCTTGCAATTTTTACGTGTAATAGCACTTTTAGGCTATCTCGGTTCACCAACTCACATAACGCAATACATAGCTGGCTCACTTCACCGCACAACACCTTGCTGGCTCTCCTCACCTCACAACACTTTGCTGGCTCTCCTCGCCACACAACACACACACTTACTCTAACTCACAGCTTTTATACATTGTAAACTGAAGATGGAGCTAGAACTTTGCATAAAACTCATAACCGCAGTTAACTGTAGATTCAAGGGCGCCACACACACTCCGGAAAATTAAAGTTGCATAAAGGATAGATGTCGTTTTTGCGCAAAAAATGTTAGAACATTGACGTCATTATCTCACTCAAAATACTAGAGTGCCTTTATTACAAAGGGACACTCCCTCACAAGTATATACATATAAGCTTGAAACATCAAAATGTTTATCATTGAACATTAAAATTAGTTTTCTTGACGTAACGTATAGGAACCTGCAACCGTATAAAAATTAAATAAGATTATAAAAAAATATATATAACATATAAATAGCTTTATATGCTCTGTATTACACCCCGTAGTACAAAGATACCGTTCACTTTCCTTACCTGGATATTTTGCAGGTTCTGTGTTTTAATTTCTTTAATTTATTTTTTGATATAGAACATGTATGTTAAAATTATCTTCTAGTAATTCTTTTAGTAATTCTAACTCTTCTAGTAATTCTCTAGTAATTCCAGTATTTTCATAACATTGTCTACTTAGGAGATCTTCGACAGATATCTCATTATACAGATTACTAATGAAGTCATATTGGCATCTATCTTAGGCAATCACGATGTATATAAATATTTTCTATCGTTACGCAAAATATTCTCAGATGTACAACAAAAATAGTCAAATCATTTCTGAAAAGCCATATTCCATCTGTTATTTTGTATCTCAATTGCCAGAAAGATGAACAGGAGGACTGAAGTAAATTAAAATGCCTTACTACGATTTCTTATTACAAAAAGTCATTATTATTATTATTATTGAACTGCACTTGGGTATTTGTGGTATATTAAATATTCGTAATATTGTGGATATTAGACATTCCTCGTTCTAATCAATCTTGATTGACTATTCTACGAGGGTGAATAAAATATCAATTTATTATGGGAAGCCTTAAGGTAAACAGGATGGTGTTCAAACATCTGCGCATTGCAAGTGGGGATGTCACATGAGTATCTGTTCACTGGTATGTACTTGTCTCACTGTCGGCATTATGATGAATAAGTAAAAGGTTCGCCCCCAATGTTGCGCAACGGATTATTGTTAATATTCTCATAAATGAATGCGTAAGACAAGTTGAAATCTTGAGAAGACTTCAAGCAGAATTTGTAGAATCATGTCTGAAGAAGACCCAAGTGAATAACTGGCAGAGAAACGGTATATAACACAGAACACAGTAAAACAGAATAACTGTTCGGAGCATTTTCGATGTTGCTACCTAATAGTGTAGGCTGTTTGACGAAATAAAACGTGCAAATCGGCGGAAAATGTTTGAATTTCCGATAAGAGAAAGGGTTTTTCTTCATAACAGTGCACGTCTCCATACAACCAACCTGACTCACTTAAAATTGGAGGAAATGTTTTGAAAAACAGTGAAACAGTCTCCCTTTTGTGAGAACTCATACTTTGTGATTATCACATGTTTGTGTCTTTGAAAGAAATATTACGAGGCCAAAGATTTCGTTATTACATTGCTTGGTTGAAGCTTTCGAGCACAATTGGCTAGATAAACACCCCGATTCTTTTTATGTTGACTGCATCAAATAACTTCCAATCCATTAGGAAAAATGTGTTTTGAAATCTGGAGATTATATAGACAAATTATATGTAACTTTCTGTTTTGTATATTATAATGGGACTTCATAAATCGAAAAGCAAAAAATCCTGTTCATAATTGATCCACTCTCGCATGTAGATATTTTATGTGTTGATCAATTTTCCGCTCTGAACATTTCTATAAACCAATAGGATCAGAATGACCCATCATATGCACTTAAGAATCATTTTGGACTTTGAACTAGGAGAGTTAAAAGAAAAAAAAAGTTTAAATTTATTTCTCAAGTTAACGGTTTAGAAATTTAGTTTAAAATAATAACGTAGAACTCTGTATCTATGTTGTATTTCCTCAGTAGAAATTTCTTTGGAATGCTTTGACTATCCTCCGGTTATTTATTTCGTGCAAAATTTTTTCAACCTTGTCATACATAATGAATTTTCCTAACACAGTAAATACGTCATGTTATGCAAAATGATTCGAAGTGTCATTTACATAATCCCATTTGAAAGCCAGTAGACAATTACAGAAATAAAATACTGTTAGTTCAATTAGTCAAATATTAACTAAGTGAAACCACTTATATTAATATAGTTAACTGATGGAATGTAAAAATTCCCAATTGAACTTTAAGTTAATATCCATAAAGAAAACATATTAATTATCTGAATGACAGTTCGTAGAATCCTGAGCTATTTACAAAACTAAGACTGCTTCGTGCGACAGTGTTATAAATTATGACATTTTCCCGACGCTAAGCTTTTTGTTACTAATACTGCAAATTTTAAATAATTATATGATGATAAACAAATATTACCCCTTCATAAGAAGTCATTCTTCCTAATGTCGTAATAAGATATTTACAAGTAAACGACACAAAATCATATCTCCGGAACCCATGAAAGTCTTTAAATACTACTGATGTAAAATTACAATACTGCAATGAGGAATAATCTCTCAACGATTAAGAAAAAACAAAAGATAACTAATTTTTCTTGATGTGGAGAAAATGGATGATACATGCTATCCTCATAACACTGAACACACTTTATTACAATAAGCCACATAATCATAATCTAGAATTTCAACGCTTTTGCTACATTAGTTCTGACAGGGTTTTGCAAAAGATATTCGTTATTTTTTAATTTGTTGACTGTCCCCTACAGGATTTTGGGAAAAAGTCTTTGCAGAAATATATCACTTGTATTATGCTGTTTACACACCTTGAGTTTCTGGAAAATTCCACGTGAATTTGTTTTGAAATAAAAAAAAGTCTAAAATTCAAGGTGGTCACATTGATGTGACTGGACTGTGTATTTAGATATGATATATATATATATATATATATATATATATATATGTATATATATATATATATATATAATTTTTGTACATGTACACGAACTTATACACTAAATATATAATTATCAAACATACCTTAAAACAGCTATGAGGTAATAAAATTCGATATTTTCTAGTAAAAATAAATTACTTTCAATACAATTTGCTTTGCATGCTTGCGATATATTTCACAACATACTATTATTACACAAAAAGATGGGATACAAATTCTAATCAAGAATTTTACTTAAACAATTAATAAACATAAAATATATTAATGCAGATATAGTGTAATTAACGACTTCAAGTATTAAAATTTATGGATTCAATTTGTTTTAACTCAACAAGCACTTCAAATCTGGTATTTAATTGAAACTGACACTTTCAGAAAATTATATGGATGAAAATTGAATGGAAGTAGAGAAAAACGATCCTCTTAGAATGATATTTAAATTTTATACTGATTTTGAAATTATAGGACACGTCACTCTATTAAGAAACATAAGATTTCATATGATGTTATATAGTTTTCTCCTACATTTATTAAAGTTGCTTTACATATCAGAAGAAAGGAGGTTGCTTATTATGTATGATGTTTTTTTTTTTCAAATATTTTCTATTATGCTTACATTTGATGCATTCTCACAACATTATTTTTTAGAATTTTAATTTTGATGCGTATTCTGTATAAAATTCCAAGAAAAATTGAATTTTTTTCAACCATACATTGAACTTTTTCGTTGCATAAAATTGTTCTTCGAAAGTAAATTCACTTAGCGTATGGATTTCAAATTTTTCTGACAAAAATAAATTAGTGTTTATACTCACAAAAAAATTATATTAAAAAAATCAAAATTGATCTAAATTGAATGAAAGAAGGGAAAATCGGTCCTTTTAGAAAATATTTAAAATACTGTATGGAATTTCAACTTACCGTAAAAGTCACTTTTATGAGGAAACTTAAAATTATATATTAATTTATATCGATTTCTCCTACATTTATTAAAGTTCCTTTATGCTTCAAAAAAGAGAAACTTATTTATTATATATAATGTTATTTTCCCATTATATTTATTTTGCATATTTTAAATGCATTGTCACATTATTATGAATATTTTAGAAAATAAATTTTGCTCCATATTCTGCATAAAATTACATGAAATAAATGTATTTCAGTCATACTTGAGATTCTTTCGTTCCATAAAATTATTCATAACTTACTTAGAGTAGAAGGAGCTGGGGCACATTGAAACAGTTTTTTTTTTTTTTTTTTTTTTTTTTTTTTTTTTTTTTTTTTTTTTTTTGTGTGTGTGTGTGTGTGTGTGTGTCTAGAAAGTAGAAAATTCAAGTAATTTTTCCATATGGTGTTAGCAAAACTTGTGTAGTATGTTATAAAAATGTACAATCGTTGTTTTATGTAATATTTTTTTATTACTTAATTAAAAAAAAATAAAATAAAAAAAGGCATTTGTATCAATATGCCCCATCCCTGGGGCAGATTGATGCACCTCATTGGGTACTTTGATACGTTTGGGAAAAATGGAGACAAAATAACACGAATGCTTATTTTTCATAGAAAATTAGTTAGCAAACCATTTTATATTAATTTATATAAATTCAAATCACCTACAATTTATTTGTAAGCAATATTAAAGCAATCAAAATTAAATGTATAATGACCTGATGTTTTGTCTGTTCCTTGTATGATTATTGGCTGTATTAACTTTGCCATATCTGGCACTCAAACTTTAGCATTATCTCATTTCTTAGGAAAGATGAAAAAATTACCAGGTTTACTATTTATAAAGAGAAAATAAAGGATAATTCCACTAAAAATTCTGTTTATAATATAATTATCCTTTGCTATTCTGCTGCTTGTTTTTCTTACTTAACTTTTCTGATGACGAAAATACTTTTTTCTCAGAAGAATCGATATAAGTTCCGGATTTGCCAGGCTGCCGTCCTTTTCTATTGTTAGTTCTTCTAGCACTAGCTGTTGGGTAAGTTCGTACGTCTTCTGTTTTCAAATACTATAAAATGTTCAATTATAAAAAAATAGAGCTATTTCACTTCAATAAAACTAATATTAGAATTTTTTGTGAAAAATGGTTATAGAGCAAGAGCCCGTGTATGGCAGACCTTCGTTATTTTATAAAAGCTGAAAGCTTTTAAAAAAGCTTTCTCAGCGCAGTCTTCCAACACAGGTAGGAACGATGGGTAATTATGAAATTTGGATCATGGTGGCTTTGGCAGTTAACAGGTAGCAAAGGTGTAAAAAATACGAACTTACTTTCGTCATTTTATAAAGCGTAATTTTTTTTATATTTCCTTTGGAATGATATTAGAAATCACGTCCTCCATTGGCAGACACTTCCTATGGTTCCTCACCTTTGCAGACACCACTAAACTTTAATAAATCGAAATTCTACTTTCATTATTTTATAAAAGCTGAATTTTACATATGTTACTTGGGTAACTACTAGAAGATATTTTCTCAGTTGCCAGACAGTTTTGGTGGTTCCAACCCCCGGCAGACAGACATATACGGCGGGCTCTCAATACACTAGAGTCTCTGAATAGCCCGCCACGAAACGGACATTTTCCCCCTTTTCCCCTTGGCTCTGAAATTGGCGGCAGATATTTGAGGTTGTATCATGTAATTCTACGGTTGTATACATTTTGAAAAAAGACCACAATGAAAAAAAAATGTAATTTAACAAATTAAAACGACTATTTGAAAAATGATATTTTTAAAGACTAAAATTTGAAAGACTTAAAAAGGAATTCTATATATAAACTAATAATAATAATAAACATCATTTTTAGGATGATCATAAGAAGTCATATATTACGTACGCCATGCATTAAACATTAATATTCCTAGACCATAGATAAAAAAAAAACAGTAGTTTATTGTTATATAACTTTAACTGTTTAAAATGTGCATTTTTATTTGATGGAGTTAATCAGGTTGATTGCATCCTATTACATATGACATGGATTAAACATTAATATCCCTGGACCCATCATATAAAAATTTTAAATGAAATTTCAGTTTTACAATTTTTTGAACTGCAAATTTTTAAACTGCTAAACATTACACATTTTTTATTTTTACACCGTTGCATAGAGAAAAAAAATGCACTTTTACATGAAATTCGTTTGAAATTTTTATGACAACTTGTTTTCAAATTATTATTATTATTTAAAGTTTTTATTACTTTTCTGTCATTGTGGCAACAGAAGTATTCTATTTTTGGGCATTAAACATGGACCAAACAGAAAACGAATAAAATGCGGAATTCAACCAATAAAAACATTCAGATATACTTCGGATTTCCCAATTCTCTACCGAGGATAACAACTATTTTTCAAATAACTAAAATTCAGTTATTTATTTACGAGTATTAATGAACGTTAGCTTCGATTTCTCCCCAAGCTTGAAAACACTTATCGTTAAATATGGAAAAATATCGATAAGTTTGACGACAAAAATTAAGAAATCATAAATTTTGCCGATTTGCCTATCGTTTACTAATTTGACGCAATTCTAATTCAAATTCAGCATTTGCGAAATTTCTTTTTATAGGATTCGTAGCTTTATATCTTAAAATTTTAGTAAAAATTTAATAATATAAAAATCAAGCATTAAAGAATTTTTATAAATTCATCTAATCGAGTCGAAAAAGAAGCTATATTTAACAAAAACAACGAATATGAAAGCTACTTCCTCCCCCTTTATATGCTAAGCAAATGAAAAAATAAGTACTGTGAGAAAATATCCGTTTGCTCGTAAACAATTTCCTTTTTTTTTTTTTTTTTTTTTTTGAGAATTTTAAAAGTTAGTTTTTATTCAGACTAGGAAGAAAATCATGTTTTACGGTGTCAAAAGTAACATGGGAAATACTATAAAAAACAAAATGCAGATGTACATAGTTTTAACTAAAAATATCTGCACATATATTTTTTAAAATAGTGAAATGAGTGGGACTTTCCTTCTTCTCTTTCTCTTCAATGCAGCAACCTTAAATAACTGTCGCCAATTTCAGAGCCAAGGGGAAAAGGGGGGAAATGTCCGTTTCGTGGCGGGCTATACAGAGACTCTAGTGTATTGAGAAGCCTCCGTATATGTCTGTCTGCCGGGGATTGGAACCACCAATACTAACTGGCAACTGGGGTAATATCTTCTGGTAGTTACCCAAGTAACATATATAAAATCCAGCCTTTATAAAATTACGAAAAAAAAATTTCAATTTATTAAAGTTTAGTGTGGTCTGCCAAGGAGAGGAACCACAGGAAGTGTCTGCCAATGGAGGACGTGATTTCTAATATCATTCCAAATTAAATATAAAAAAATTAGGCTTTATAAAATAACGAAAGTAAGTTGGTATTTTTTAAACCTTTGCTTCCTGTTAACTGCCAAAACCACCATGATCCAAATTTCATAAATACCCATCGTTCCTATCTGTGTTGGAAGACTGCGCTGAGAAAATTTCAGCTTTTATAAAATAACGAAGGTCTGCCATTCACGGGCTCTTAGACTATTAGGTTAAGGTGTGTATGGTAAAAAAAGTAATAAAACGTAATGATAAAATGAACTAGAAAAAGATTTAGGTTGTCTGCAGCTGTATCAATGTGCCCCGACATAGACTGTGTCAATGTTCTACATACAGCCGTTTAGAATAAAATGAATCTCAATTCCAACACTTCATAATTAACCTAACAATAAAGAATAAGAAACTAATAAAGGGTAGCTTTACTTGCAAGGGAGAGTATTCTTTTCGTCTGAAAATACTGGAATAAAAAGTTGTATAATGCAATTGCAAATGTACAACTCAAATTTACTTTTGAACTACAAGAAAAAAAAATAAATCACCCGCCCCATTCCATCAAACTACTGAATCACTCCAAGACGTTCTGTATGTAGTTGTGTACACTAGCATCACTTTTTGGAGCTGTTGTGAAAATTTCTGTTATGACCCTGTGAGCAGTAGAGGGGATGTATCAATGTGCGCCATGAATCAATCTGCCCCAGTTTCCCCTACGCATTTCATAATTTTCTGACAAAAAATAAATTACATTGTTTATACTCTCAAAAACTAAATATTTAAAAAAAAAATCTTTAAAATTGAGCGGAAGTAGGAAAAAATTATTCTCTTGTATTAAACTTACCGGAAAAGTCACTTTAAGAGGAAGCAAGGAATCATATTACGTTACATTGTTTTTTCCTACATTTATTAAATTTGCTTTATGCTTCAGACGAATCGAAGTTTATTATGTATTGATGTTATTTTCCCATTATTTTCTACTGCACGCATTTTGAATGCATTCTCATATAATTATGAATATTTAAGAAACGAATGAATGAATATTTAATTTATGAATATTTAATTTTCCTCCTTCTTCCGTGTAAAATTACATTACTATCGATTATTAAGTCATCATTGATCAAAATTGAACGTGAGTAAAGAAAAATGATCTTCTTAAAACGATATTTAAAATTGTATTTATTTTAAAAGTTACCTGAAAAGTCATTATAAGAGTAAACCTAAAATTTCATATTAAGTTATCGTTTTTTGCTACTATTGCTAAAGATGCCTTACCCTTCAAAAGAAAGGAAGTTTTTTATAATGTATGAAGTAACTTTCTCGTTACATTGCATTGTGTACATTTTTAATGGATTCTCACATTATTATGAATATTTGAGAAACTTAATTTTGTTCCGTATTCTGTATTGATATTACATGAATCAATATTACAATCAAATATTACATGAAATGAATAGTCAGTGGTAAGCCTTAGAGAAATAAGACCGCTTCCTAAATCTGTACCTCGGAAAGGCAAACGATCTATTAGTAAATGTTTGAAATCCGCCATTCTATAAACCACGCCTGTAAAAGGAAGATTCCATCAGAACAAAAAGCAAAAGAACGCAAAAAACAAATTGAAGAAGAAAAAGCAAAAAAAAAAAAAAAAAAAAAAAAAAAACTGTATGGTAATGCCAAGTACTGCATAAAAATTACACCTAGGTTTTCGGAAAAAATGGAGAAGTAAGTAATGGATAGCTCTGAAGATGACAAAAATGGCTTATGAGTAGTTTGCTTGGAGCAATACAAATTTTATAGACCCAGAGAAGACTGGGTGCAATGCATGACATGTAAGAGATGAGCGCATGTCAAATGTACCAAAAATGAACCTTATTATATTTGTATTAAATGAAAATCAGACGGTGAAACAAACGATGACAAAGAGTAATAAAAAAATGTAGGATATAGGCCTACACGTTGTAGTAGGCTCCCGAGTCAAAGATCATGGCCGAATGTTATTGTTGGTTTACTTTAAGACAATTTTTTTTCTTTCTATTGTTAAGTTTCTCTAAAAGTATTTTATAAAGGATTAAGAGTTTGCAAGTGTTAACAATTTAACTATTTTTTTTCTCATTTTTTTTTACAATATTATTAAAACATGAAAGTGTTTTATTGTGTTAAGAACGTTATAAATGAATAAGTTTCTCTTGTTTGATTTAACATATCCCATTTAATTGCCTTTCTTGAATAGTTTGTATATGTTAAAATGTACTTTTATGTGTCATTTATGTGTCACAAAATGCCCCAAGCATGTCACAACTTGCCCCGTACCGGGGGTTAGTAGTGACAAGATTCGAGGTTACGCAGAATTCTTTTTCTATTATGAAAAACGTTAATAATGTTAATAATAGTTTTATAAATATGTTACGCAAGACTTACTCTAATGATATGATACACTAAATTTTCCGCTTTTGTTCAAATCTTACGGCTAATATAAAAAAAATGTCGAAAATGTCACTATTAGCAACGGTCTCCCCTATTGATTTTGAACTCCCGGAAAAGTCAGTTCTGAGGAAACCTAAAATTACATGTTAAGTTATATCGTTTCCTCCTACATTTATTAAAGTTGACTTATGCTTCAAAAGAAAGGAAGTTATTTAATATATAAGATATTATTTTCCAATTATTTTTATTGTGCATATTTTAAATGCATTATCACATTATTATGAATATTTTATAAAATTAATTTTGCTCCGTAAACTGTATAAAGTTATAAGAAATAGATTTGTTTCGGTCATACATGAGATTCTTTTGTTTCATAAAATTGTTCATAACTTACTTAGAGTATGCATTTCATAATTTTGTGATAAAAAAAAATAGATTATTGTTTATGCTCTCAAAAAATGGATATTCAAAAAAAAATATATCATCATTGTTCAAAATTGAATGGAAGTAAAAATAAATGGTTCTCTTACAACGATACTTAAAGTATTGTGTTAAACTTACCGGAAAGGTCACTTTTAGGGAAAGCATGAAATTTTATATTAAGTTATATTATTTTCTCTTACATTTATTAAATATACTTTAGGCTTCAGAAAACTGAAAGTTATTTAATATGCATTGATGTTATTTTCCCGTTATTTTCTATTGCACACATCTGAAATGCACTCTCACATTATTATGAATATTTAAGAAATATAATTTTTCTCCTTATTGTGTATAAAATTACATAAAATGATTTTCTATTGATCATAAAATGATCATTGATCAAAATTGAACAGAAGTTTTAAAAAAAACGGCCTTCTAGGAACGATATTAAAAATTGTATTTATTTTGAACTTACCTGAAAAGTCATTTTAAAAAAACCTAAAATTTCATATTAAGTTATATCGTTTTATTATACTTTTATTAAAGTTGCCTTACCCTTCAGAAGAAAGGAATTTATTTATTATGTATGAAGTTATTTTGCAATTATTTTTTTATTTTGCATATTTTAAATGCATTATCTCATTATTATAAATATTTTACAAATTAATTTTACTCCATATTCCGTAAAAAATTCTTTCGACCATAAAATTGTTCATAACTTACTCAGAATATGTCATTTCATATTTTTCTGACAAAAATAGATCATTGTTTATACTCTTAAAAATTGAATGTTCAAAAAATATATATTATTGTTTAAAATTCATTATTATTCATTATTCATTATTCATTATTATTAAAACATGAAAGTGTTTTATTGTGTTAAGAACGTTATAAATGAATAAGCTTCTCATGTTTGATTTAACATATCCCATTTAATTGCCTTTCTTGAATAGTTTGTATACGTTACAATGTACTTGTATGTGTCATTTATGTGTCACAAAATGCACCAAGCATGTCACAACTTGCCCCGTACCGGGGGTTAGTAGTGACAAGATTCGAGGTTATGCAGAATTCGTTTTGTATTATGAAAAACGTTAATAATGTTAATAATAGTTTTATAAATATGTTACGCAAGACTTACTCTAATGATATGATACACTAAATTTTCCGCTTTTGTTCAAATCTTACGGCTAATATAAAAAAAATGTCGAAAATGTCACTATTAGCACCGGTCTCCCCTATTGATTTTGAACTCCCGGAAAAGTCAGTTCTGAGGAAACCTAAAATTACATGTTAAGTTATATCGTTTTCTCCTACATTTATTAAAGTTGACTTATGCTTCAGAAGAAAGGAAGTTATTTAATATATAAGATATTATTTTCCAATTATTTTTATTGTGCATATTTTAAATGCATTATCAAATTATTATGAATATTTTATAATATTAATTTTGCTCCGTAATCTGTATAAAGTTATAAAAAATAAATTTGTTTCGGTCATACATGAGATTCTTTTGTTTCATAAAATTGTTCATAACTTACTTAGAGTATGCATTTCATAATTTTGTGATAAAAAAAATAGATTATTGTTTATGCTCTCAAAAAATGGATATTCAAAAAAAAAATATATCATCATTGTTCAAAATTGAATGGAAGTAGAAATAAATGGTTCTCTTACAACGATACTTAAAGTATTGTGTTAAACTTACCGGAAAGGTCACTTTTAGGGGAAGCATGAAATTTTATACTAAGTTATATTATTTTCTCTTACATTTATTAAATATACTTTAGGCTTCAGAAAACTGAAAGTTATTTAATATGCATTGATGTTATTTTCCCGTTATTTTCTATTGCACACATCTTAAATGCACTCTCACATTTTTATGAATATTTAAGTAATATAAATTTTCTCCTTATTGTGTATAAAATTACATAAAATGATTTTCTATTGATCATAAAATGATCATTGATCAAAATTGAACGGAAGTTTAAAAAAAACGGCCCTCTAGGAACGATATTAAAAATTGTATTTATTTTGAACTTACCTGAAAAGTCATTTTAAAAAAACCTAAAATTTCATATTAAGTTATATCGTTTTATTATACTTTTACTAAAGTTGCCTTACCCTTCAGAAGAAAGGAATTTATTTATTATGTATGAAGTTATTTTCCAATTATTTTTTATTTTGCATATTTTAAATGCATTATCTCATTATTATGAATATTTTACAAATTAATTTTACTCCATATTCCGTAAAAAATTCTTTCAACCATAAAATTGTTCATAACTTACTCAGAGTATGTCATTTCATATTTTTCTGACAAAAATAGATCATTGTTTATACTCTTAAAAATTGAATGTTCAAAAAATATATATTATTGTTTAAAATTCAACGGAAGTAGAAAAAAATGGTTCTCTTACAAGGTATTTAAAATATTGTATTGGAAAAAGTCACTTTAAGATGAAGCATGAAATTTTATATTAAGTTATATTTTTTTTTATGTTACATTTATTAAATATACTTTACGCTTCAGAAGAATGGAAGTTATTAATTATATATTGGTGTTATGTTCCCATTATTTGCTATTGTAGGCATTTTAAATGGATTCTCACATTATTGTGAATATTTAAGAAATGTAAGTTTTCTCCTTATTTTGTGTAAAATGAAATAAAATGAATATCTATCGATCATAAAATCTTCAGTGATCAAAATTGAATGCAAGTAAAGAAAAACGGTCCTCTTAGAACTATATTTAAAATTGTATTTATTTTGAACGTACGTGAAAATAAGAGGAAATATAAAATTTCATATTATGTTATATCGTTTTCTCCTACTTTTATTAAAGTTACCTTACCCTTCAGAAGAAAGGAAGTTTTTTATAATGTATGGAGTTGCTTTCTCGTTATATTCCATTGTGTATATTTTGAATAGATTCTTACATAATTATACTTTAGAACTTTAATTTTGTTCCGTATCCTGTATAAAATTATATGAAATGAATTTTTTTTTTATCTCGCATGAATTTTTTTTATGCATAAAATTCGTAATAGAAAGTAAACTCACTCAGCTTATGGATTTTATAATTTTCTGGCAAAAAATTAATTATTGTTTGAACTCTGAAAAATAAAATTCAAATACCTTTTTGTATACTTTAAAAATATGATGATGATATTTTGATTTTGAAATTAATCAAACATGTAACATTATGATACATAACATTTTGTTTTACATGTTTTTTTCTTATTACCTTAATTATTGAAAATTTGTTGTTAAGGTAAAATTTTCATAATGATTAACATTATTAAAAAATTATGTAAAGTTACTAAATAAAACTGGTGGCAACATACTTCCTTCAACTTTGTGGATTATTTGAACTTATGAAAAGGTATAATTTAAAATGATATAAATGGTGTAATAAAGTAGTGTAATGTAACCCAAGTTGCATTTACCATTATAACAATAATAGATAATTGTTATAACAATAATGGTTAAATTACATAGGAAAATGGAATGAGCAAAACTGCCTCATATTTATGAAGAACCATTTCATATATTTTTAGAAAATTTTATGAGAACATAACAACATCTTCATGTAATCTTCAGCTAACAGAAACAATTTTACATTGTAAATCTTAATACGGTAATGTTACAAAGAATTTGTTTTTTGAAAAGAGGGAAGCTTGCGCGTTTTTATGTAACAAAAATCAAGGGGACGTTTTAGTAAGATCGCTGCATTATTCGTAGATTCTTTTGTAAAGCTGCAGAATTTTGAAATTTTATAAGAACTAGAATTTTAAATTCATATCTTTTTTTTCTTAATAGTGCAGTTACGCGCATTTTTTCTTATATCAATTACTATTTTTTACAGAATTTCACTACACTCCAGTGGTACAGATACACACTTCAAAACATCTCCTTTTTTTTCCAGTTGCAGTATTACTGTTGCGAAACAAATATATCAGAGGCAGGTGTCGAGTGATTAGGGGAAAAATACCAGAGAAAAGAAGAGGAAGCTACCAGTATTTTATGATAGAAAATACTTCAAATAATATAAAGAGATAAAAGAAGACAAAATTATCAATAACAAAATACTGATATTTAACACCTCTTTTGAATGTGTTTTTCTTTGACCATTCAATCCCCTGATGGAGTATCCCCTATTCCATTTGATCATTTATTAAACTAGAAAAATGTAGACTTTGTCTTACGTGATAGCTTTATTTTCTTTCATTCAGATATTTGCTTCAAATTTACTTTAAATCAATTCACTCTATTTAATTCAAATCTGCATTAATAAAAGTTTATTTTCTAGTCTCTTTTTATAAACAAAACACAGTAAGTCACACCAATAAAATTGAGGGCACAGCTGCATTGCTAACATAAATATAGTGTGATGTATATGCGCATTATTGTTTATGTTAGTAAAAAATATCCGCTGAAGTCTAAAATTCGGAATATTCTTCTCACTTCCAGAGACGATTTTTTCTAGATTTGCTAAATATATCGAAGAAAAGTTTCTTCACTCTTAATTTTTTATTCTAGAAAGATTGTATAACTCTATTTCCTATAGAAATATTCGTAACACTGGTTTAGTGTTAACATTGTGTTAAATTAAAGCAGACACAATTTACTTTTCAATGTTTTCAACATAAACCAATCATGTTTACCATCTTCAAAGAATTTTTACACAATATACTTTTTAATTTGTTAGACGCATGTGCAGCCAAACATTTAGTTAATGTTTCTAATAATGAAAAAAATTTGTCGTTATTTGTAAAATATAATAATAACAAATATAATTTATAAATATACAAAAAACATTTGGAAAATGATATTTTCAAGGACTAAAATTTTAAACATAGACATATAAAATAATAATACAATTCTACACATAAAATCTACATACTACATATGTCTACATACTAGCAAAAACCGTGATTTGTTTGGATTCACGAAGCATTATTTCATAAGATAAATATTTGAATGTAACTAAATCTTTCACATTATTTTTGCATCTTTATTAAATAAAAACGTTAGCTCATGTTTTGGCACATTTAAATTTTAGAAATGTAAATTCAGCCAAATAACTAAGAATTTCTTCGGAATTTTTTATTTATGATATAAGGCTGGTTTAAGTAATGGAATGGGGTAATAAAGTACAAAAATCCATAATGTCTTGTGGGAAATTAATAATTTGCCCACTGTATCCAAGTTGACCACCTTTAACCTGATAAATAGTAATAATTTGATTCAATTAAATTATTCTTCAATCAATTAAAATATTCTTAAATTATTCTTCAATCTTTCGATTCGGATACGAAACTTAAGAAACTTAACAAAACATTCACTTTAAATACCAAATATAAGAATTAATTTTACTTGTTTACGATTCTTTTGCTGCCAGTTTACCAAAGTAGATACCATAATAAATAAATCATAATGCAATTCTTTTAAAATCCGTAAGTATAAACTGCGTGAATAATTTTGGCAGAATAATAAAAATATATTTTATTCAATATATTAATCATGATTCTATTTATAATTACTTGCCCCCATGGTTTATTTTCCTTCTTAAAATAAAAAGATACCGGTTCAATTTTTTTTTTATTTACAAACGATTTTAGCGGAATAATGAAAATATATTTAATTTAATTAATTAATCATGATTATACCTATAATTACAAACCACATGGTTTAATTTCCTTCTGAAAATAAAAAGATACGCGTTCAATTTTTTATTTGGAAAAAGCGTCTATAATGGAAAAACATGTAGAATAAATTAATTATTAAAATAATATTTTTTAAGGGTTATTCTGTAAAAAAATAACATTGTGCAAATCTACAAATCATAATTTATTCTTATGTTTAATTTAAAATCAAAATACTGAATAGTTTTTTTTTATTAAGTGTACGACAAAGTGTAACTTGAGTGGCCTAGTAGAGGATTCGCTTCGCTCATCCTAATAAAATATTACATTCTACATAATAATAATAATAATAATAATAATAAACATTATTTTTATGATGATCTAAACATGTTTTACGTAATAACAGAGTCATATATTACGTACACCATAGATTAAACATTAAAATTCGAGAACCAATCATAAACAAATTTTAAAAGAAATTTCAGTTTTATAATTTTTGGTACTGCAAACTTTTAAACTTGAAGAGATTGAACCTTTACAATTACACCATTGTATAATGGATAAATGCAGTTTTAAATGCATTTTATTTGAAAGATGTATCTCAATTTGTTTTTGAGTTTTTTTTTATCCTTTTTAACACTTTTTTTTTTGTCATGGTGTAAACAGGCGTATTTCATTTCAAGAGATTAATCATGGACCAATTACAAAACGAATATAATCGGGACATCACAAGGATTCAGATATGTCTCAAATATCACTAGACAGAAATAAACAACAATTTTCCAATTGATTAATAAAATATCGTTACTATAATTAACAAAGTTTGTCAAAAATGTCAGTAAATATTAATATTTGATATCATCTGACACATCTAGCATTTCGGGGTCCCGAGAAAAAACGCGAAAATACTCTTAAAATCGCATAAAAATATTTTCAAAATTTAGCAATATAAATGTAGCATAAACTTTACTGAAAAAAAAATTAAGCGTATTCTAGTGAACAGGAACAATGAAAATAATTAAAAAACAACATGCAACAATTATTTGTAAAATGATATTTTCCAAATAGGACAAAAATTATAGAAATAAACAAATTTTACATGAAAAATAATAAAAAGAATAAACATCATTTTCACGATGTTTGAAACATGCTTTACTAATAAAAGAGTCATATATTACATACGCCATATATTAAACATTCAAATTCCTTAATAAATTATAAAAAAATCTTAAATGAAATTTCAGTTTTACATTTTTTGGTACAGGAAATTTTTTAACTTGAAAAGATTGCAGATTTTCAAAAAAATCAAAGACTATTCACCTTATTAATGTGTAAATTTCTTAACTAGACACGAAGAAACTCTAAGAATATAATAACAAAAAAGAATAAAAACATGCTTCAAGCATAGATTATACCAAATTTAGAGAAAATCAAAAACTTTAAAAATCGTGAAATATCTAAGATATCATTTTCTTCCTGTATAGGATATCTTTAATTTGTGTTATATACATTTCCGTTTTCAAGTGTACATAGTAACAAAAAATGAATATCTCATTCCCATCAGTATGTTCCCTTGCAATAAATTTACTTTGGGAAATAATAATAATTGAAAAAATAGCCTTTTGACATTGAAGCGGTTAGTAAATAGTTATATTTACACCAAAATTATGTCATACAACGTTCAAAAAACCATTTGAATTATCTGCGAATCTCACTATAAAAGATTCCAATAAGAACATACATGCAGGTGAATACAATCATTCTTCAATACAAACATGGTTACATAATGCTTACATAATGAATAAATTCACAACATTACATTTTTCTGGAAAACTGCTCACAACATTGCTGCCAGCGGTTTTTGTCGTAAAATTAACAGATATCTTATATAGTGTGAGAAATAAAGATTTTTAGCAAATATCGCAGCCGTACACTAAGCGACGATGTGATGTTTAGACTCACCCGTGACATTTACCGATATTCTAAAGATCCCAATTTCGAACAATTAACAAATGTACATTTCAGTATATTGAGAATAATGTAATATCATTAAAATATACAAAAATAGATTTTTCGCAATAGAGCGTAATTTATCCGAAATAGTCTGTGTGTGTCTAGAAATAGATCGTAGATACCATTAACTTCATTTTTGATATCGAATGTCCCATAGAGATATCAAATACTTCAATGATTTTATTGCAATTGGATTACACGACTTAGATTATTTACATGACTTAGAGCATAGACCGGCAAAGAGAAAAACAGACAATCAAATAGACAGACAAAAAAAAAAAAAAAAAAAAAAAAAAAGAAAAAAAAAAGAAACAGAGATCATCAATTTTTTTCAATTTTGTTTAAAGTATTACAAATGCTCAAATTCTCATATTTAATGTAAAGAAAATCTAATAAAAGCAAAAGACTATTTTCAATGTGAATAATATGAGAAATATTTGCTTTATATATTAAATAAATATAATAAAAGTATATTTTTTATTAGAGTAAAAAAGCAATTTATTGATTTTAAATAACATGCATTGTATAATTGTACATACCTGTATTCTAAAAAATCTATCTCAAATTTACTTTTAAATGTAACTTTTTATAGTAGATAATTCGAATTACTATTAATGCATTTAAAAAGCGACGGAAAAAAAAAACTAAATAAGAACATTTTATTAATCCTTGCCAGTATTGTGTAATCTTTACATTCATATCTTTTCGAAACATTCCTGATTAATTGATTTAATAGGACACTGGTATTATCGAATGAGGATATTTTACTATCCTTTGCCAAAATTATCTAATCTTTATTTCAATGTTCTTATCTTCTCAAAACATTCCTGAAATGTATGTTTGCAAAAATAGATGTTTTTACTACTTTATTACAAGTTTAACGAGTAATAATTTCTAAATTTTAATATGTTTTTGATAAATAAATAAAACTTAAATAAACAAGTGATTTCTGATATATTAAATATTTTATATTCATTATTGAGAAGTTATTTTTGAAATGATATTTAAAGTATTATTTTTGCAATAAATTAGAATACAGTCTGCAGGATAAACATTTTATTTCGTAATTTAAACTAATTATAGTTGTATTATATGCTTTTAATTCTTTATTTTTTTATATAACCCATACAATACCTGTGTGCAATAAATGATACCGTAAAAATAATTTCAGTAAAAAAAAAAAAAAAAAAAAAAAAATGTTGCAATTTAATTTTCCAACAGATATTTGTGATTTAAGTGGACGATATAATATTACGCTAATGTTACTTCCCAATACCTAATTAGTGTTACTGTAATGTTACAAAAACGTACAAATTATGTTCAATTCCATACACTGCCAAACATGATATTTAAAAAAATAAGTGTAAATATGTATAGTAGAGTAAAGTTTTCGGTATATCTCTTATATTGTAACTGTTGTTATTAATAAATGATACTATACTTCAAATAATAACTACTTTAATTTGTCATGGATATTGCACAAATGAAATAAAGTTTTGGAGCAATGCTCAAAATCTCTTGATATTGAGATAATGGGAATATTTCCACCATTTTAGTTAAATTTCTGGTTATTCTTAAGAAAAAAATCAATTTCAGAAACATTATAGTTTTATGTTTTTAATTATAAATCTTCTATATCATAATCTATCCGCCTATATCAAACCAGTATTATATGAATCACATATTTTTTAATCATCATGAACAGAGCTATCATGAATAGAGGAGATGGAGTCCATATCTGTTCCTGCATGAATCGTGAAATGCAGAGCAATATCACAATCATCAAAATGTTCCTGTAGGAAATCACATGTTTCGTAGTTCGATTAGATCAAACAACTCTTGCATAAACCACTATGAATCGTATGAATTCTCGAAGGCATGGCCACAAAGTCATGCAATACGTCGAAATATCATTTAGCAGCTATCAATGGTTGTTTTCGAGAATATGATGACCTATACCGTGCCGTTTATAAATGGATTCATGAGTATATAGAAAATAATGTTGCTGCTAAAAATAAAATTGCTTTTTTTTAATCCATGGAGGTAAAACTGTCTATGGACGGAAAGCAAAATTGATCACATATGGATCTTGTGACCATGCATTTTTTGAAGGAAATCGTTAGCGATGATCCCTTTTTGATTGGTGATGCAATCATTGAGTGGTTGAAGAGCCTTAATACCGTATTGAAACAGGTTTACCTCATTTTCGTAGTTTTATGCAACGAGGATTTTTGTAGCCTACACTCTAGAACAATTTTCCTGAGAGACGACTGACGCTGCATTTGGATCCCCTAAATACTATTGTTAGCGATTGATGCATGGGTTCGTGCTGTTTTCTGCACGATCGTAGTTCGTGCTTCTAATCGACCTAAACTCTAGAAAAAAAACATGTTATTGAGCTTTAAACTGGACCTATAGCTTCCTTTCTTTCACAACGAACGTTTCGTTCACATAGAAACTTCGCTTGCTTTCACAATACTATGATTCCAGGCAGTGAAATTCAAGCACACAAAATATTCATTGATCCACAGAATACGCTTTCTTTGAATTCGCAGTCTACGCTTTCTACAGAATCTTTTCACATAAATTTTTGACATGAACTATCTCAATAACGATTGACTGAAAACTCGATGGTCTGTCTGTATTCTTACAGCAGTTCTTATCAGTTCTACATCAAATTTCTACGTCAATTAATTTTTTTAATTATTAAAAATATGTCATATTTTATACAGTTAGTTTTAAGTACGTATTGTTTTAAAATAACTTTTTAATAGATTTAAAAATACAAGATACAGTTTAGGAATAATTTGTATCGATTTCCTAAATCAATCAACTTGGAGCTTACATTTATTCCATTCGGTCGAAGTATTTTAGTATGATAGCTAAAATTAAACATATTCACCTAAATCAGCATAAACGTTTTTTTTAAATTAAAGATAGATAATGTTATCGCTATATTTTCACTTATTTTAAACCAATGCTATATGTATTTGTATTTATTTTTGTTAGGTACTCATATGTGCATTTGCTAATAAGATAAATATTTTTACCATTCACTATTTTCGCAATCATTCAAAGTGGAACTTTGAAGTGTAGCAAAGTATCTACATAACTCTGGATGGAACAAAGCATTTATGTAACTCAGAAAGGAAGAATACATTTATATAAGTCAGAACGGAACAATTTATTTATATATCTCAAAATGGAACAAAGTACTTATATAATCAGAATGGAACAATGTATTTATATAAATCAGAATGGAACAAAGTAATTATATTATTTTGCTTTGAATGCCTACCTTTCTTTTGTGATATCGAATACGAAACGTATCCAATTTTAATATTTTTCATCCAATTATTTTTGATAATTTTTGACTATTTATGATTCGAAGAAGGATCTTGCAAGTAGAAATATAAAAGCTATTGGAACTATCCGAGATCATAGAATTAAAAATTGTCCATTCAAACCCTCAAAGCCGATAAAAAATAGAAAGAGGTTCATTTGATTACCAAAGTGATTAATCGGTATTTTTAAGCCACTGAAATGACAATTCTTTGGTCACAGTTTCTTCAAATTATTGCATTTATCACCCAATGCAGTCGACTAAAATATATTCACGTAAAGTTCATAAGAAAGTAAATATACAGCAACCAAATTTAATACATAAATATAACAATGGAATAGGAGGAGTTGATCTACTATATAGAAAGTTGAGCAGCTACCATCCAACTCTTCGAAAAAAAAAATGGTGGAGAAATCTATTTGTTAATACATTAAATATCGCATGTTTGACTTTTATATTCAACAATTCATGGTAAAAATACCATGCTGACTCATCTGGAGTTTCACCGAGAGATTACAGTTGCCCTTCTAAGGATTGCATCAAGAAAGAATGGGTCTCAATCTGGGCCCAAAGATCACCCCCAAACACCATAGAGAATGTGTGATGACCATTTCCTTTCAAACCATGGCCGTAAAAACAACACAAAGTAGATGTACACTGTGCACGTGAAATGCAAGATTGACTTACAATGGATGCAAGAAAAAATTCCATTTTAAATGCTTTCCACTGTATCATGGAATAAAGGTATAAATTTAACTTTTTGATATTTTGATTAAGTAACAGAAATTGTTTTCATTTAAATTTATAAATTTCGAACTTAATTCATATGTGTACTTAAATTTAAAAATAAATGTTTCATTTCATTCTTATTATTTTGCTTATAGTTTAATTTATTCATAATCATATTCCACTTCTGAATCAACTGTAAAAGTATAGTCGGAAATGACCAATGTTCCCAATTGGGAACATGATGTAAATTCTATATAATTTTTTTCTTCCGCCATATTAATGACTGTTATCCCATAACTAAAGCATTAGAAGGCATGTAGCGCAAGAAAATAATTTAAAATACACTTAGATCTGGATTCTGCCTGTAAAAGGTTACGTAAAAACTGTACAATAAAAATCACTGATAAATAAATAAATAAATAAATAAATAAATAAATAAATAAATATATATATATATATATATATATATATATATATATATATAATTTTCATATATTTTAATGATATTTTCTTTTTCAAATAATTACTACTTTAATTAAGCAATTCCTGTGTGTTTTGGAATTTATATATTAATGTTTATTTTTTCAGTTATAATACACCACTTTCATTTCTTAATGAAAAATTCCATAAGATAAGATTTTCAGTAATAATGTATAAACGCAATCCATGCCTGATTTAAATAATGCTTCTTTTGTCTTGCAGGAATGTAATGTAAGACTTTCTTTGTCCCACAGCTATGCCTTTCTGCAAACTTGCTGGTATGGCTTTTGTGTTCCGTATATTTTAACGCATAAATAGGTTTTAATATATTGTTTAATATACATTAGAACATTATCTTGCTATAGGTGATAATTAACTAATGGAAATTTTATTGAATTAAGTTAAATATTATTTTTGAGTAAACTTATTTACTTAAAGTTTTTTGAAAAATTGCACAAATTTATACATTTTTAAAATAAATCCACATTTTAAGTCATAAATTATTTTTTCACAAGTTCACGAATAAAGGCTGTTTTTTTTATTTTATGTTTAAACAATTAAAAAATTCATATATTTAAAATCTATTTTTGCATAACAGTCTCATACAAAATTTTATGTTTTTTAAATTATATATCCCTGTATATGTATAAAAGAATAAAAATGCTACATGTAGCACGTATAACATAATTCATTTAATTTTGCATTCACACGCACATTATTTGGCCATTAATGATAGGAGACTTGCGATTTTACGCATTTTGTTAAATATCTAAAAAGAAAAAAAATACGTGAAGAATTTTTTTAAATTTTTAGATGCGTAAAGAAAGTAATAGAATTTCTATATTTTCGTTAAGATATTTTTCCCGAAATCGCATTAAGATACCGTCAAAAAAGTAAAAGGGACCGAATACCTTTTGGCCAAACCTGTCAAGACTAACGTAACAAAAGCGTTCAAACTACCGATTATGATTCAGTGGAGTTTTGTAATAAACTGTGTTCATTTTTATGATCATAGCATGTATACTCGTAGAGAAATTAAGGACTTTTTTTATTTAAAAAAAAGGTCCTGTATTTCGTTTTTTTTTTCTTATAATTTGTAGAGTACTTAATCTTTAAAAATATATTTTCTGATTTTTTTTTTTTCAATTGTACAGCTTTTTCATTGTACAGTTCGAGGTACTATGTGAATTGTATTATATATATTAGAAAGGTCAATCGTGTCCGTGTGTAATTCTGACGTCTTTATGACGGTGGTAACGGCAGACAATTAAATTTAGCTTTAACTGAGATTTTTATTTTTTTAAGAACTTTACACACTTTTAATTTTTTTACCAAACAGAGAAAAAATACACATTCCCACGCAATTTATTTGAATGAATTATTGTAATTTATTTAAAAACGTTATAGTAGGCTATGCAGATTTTTCTGTTTTAAAAATAAATGTTTTTTTTTTTTTTTTTTTTTTTTTTTTTTTTTTTTTTTTAACGAAATTTATATCTGTCAGATACAGACAAACGAATTTAAAAGATAAACGTCTTTTCACTTAAATGAACTCAAATAAAGTGGTTTAGCATTTGTTTCCGGCTCATTTTTCGTAACGAAATTGAAACTGTGTACATCTAAAAATATATGTAAATAAAACATCAATTTAACTGGCATATGACGCCAAAACGAAGTATATCTTTGATTATTTTCGCAATTTTGTATGAATATATTAATGCTTATCTTCACATAAAAATATAGTTGGTAATTTTAATATAAAAATCTAAAATACATATAATAAATGTGTGTGTGTGCTCTACATTCTCTAATTTAAGAAATCTTGGTTGAAACTCCTTGTATGTATAATGTGAATTACTGCATTAGGTCTCCCGCAACAAGTTATATCAATATAATATTTTTCAAACATGATTTAATATTCGAAAAGAAAAAAGAAAGTAAACATATTGTATATATATTATGTTTTATGCCGATAAAAGGATTCTTGAACAAATGTTGCACTCTCATTTTAAAGTACATTTTTAAAAACATTCTTATTTCTGCAGGCTTTCGCTTTCATGGAATGTTTCATACAAAAATCTACAATTCGGAAAATCTGAAAGTGTATTTTATTCCTGAGAGAATATGTAGCAATATATTTTCATACATAGGAAAAGTTTTGAGCGACAGATTGGCTATAGATATCAACAGATACTCAAACTTCTTTTATTTTGAATACGTTCTAAACGCAACTTTTATATAAATATTCAAATTGCAAAGCATATTTCAGATTTTTCAACTATAATAAAATAAATATTGAAAAGGAATACACGAGCTCACATGAAAGTTTTTATTAAATTACAACATGACCGTTTTTGTTTCACAACTACATTTCCTAGAATATGAAACTCAGCGGTCTGAAATTAACACCAGTTACTCATGTGTAACTGAAAATGTTTTACGGTATTTCAGCATATTATTTTTTATTAGATTTTCAGCTATTACATTTTGAAACTTTTAATGAAGTTTCTCTAAAGATGGCAATTAAATTACGCAATATATGTGCAATAGAAGTAAATGGAAAGATGAATAATGAGGAATCGCCTGTTATCCTAAATAGAGATTGATTATTTTATTTTGTTTAATAAATCAATCTAATAAATTTTAGATTACTTTCTGTTTAAAATTTTATTTTAATGAATATATATAATAATTACTTGTATTTACTAAAGTAATTATAAAAAAAGCTGTAAGAGTTTTCTGCTAATTAAGTATTATATTGAATGTAAGCAAAAACTCCACCATTTTTTTTAAAGAAAAAGGCGGAAGACACAAAAAGTTAAACATCTATTAATTCACATAATTAACGTCAGTGGCCGAGAAATTTTACCACCGAAACTGGTAGACGACAGGTACTGATTTCGAGGCCAATCGCGACCATCGGGCAAGCCGTTCGATGTTTTCCATGGTTTTCTTCTAACCTTGATATTCCTTGCGTAAATAGGGGTTATATTCCCTCAAAAGACGACCACGGAGGGCAACCTCTTTTTTGGGCCTATATCCCAAGCGTAGATAATTGGCCGTCATAAACGCAAACAAATACACAAACAAACATTTCCCATCTGTCTGTCAAAAAGTGGATATCCAGACAATTAATACTCTCTGTTAAAAAAATACTGTTACACACATTTACAGCTACTAGAGCATATACGGTCTGGGGTGTGAAGGCGTTGAGTAACGATTGAAGAAGATGATCATCCGAAAGGGCAAGATTGGTGCTACACATCGTGTGAAATAAAACCTCCGAACCGAGGTCCAGTAATTTTTTTCGAACCATTAGACCAACATGAGGCATGACATCATTATGATGAAAGACAACCTGTGAGAGATTAATATGTCCATTATAAAAAAAATGCACCCTGGGGTAATAACGCCAATTTAAGGTTCTACCAATTTTCACGGCTCAGTTTTAGTTTGTATTTTTCACACAAAAAAAAGATTTGATACAGCAACTCATTGACTATCTATATAAAAAATAATTTAACAGAGATGTATTCATAAAATGTAATGGCGTGATTTCTTGACCGATGCTATTTGGCGTTATTACCCACCTACATGGGTAATAACGCCATGTAAACAAAACAATGAAATAAGATGGAATAATTGCATGTAGATTGCCAAATTCTAAAAATACAAACTCTAAAAACTTAGAAATTGACAAATTGCATTCTAAGCTATTGAAAATGTTATTTTTTTTGTGAAAGTGTAAGAAAAATAAAGGTGTGGTGTGTGTGTGTGGGGGGGGGGGATGAGGCAAAAGAATATCAGACTGTCAGCTTCTTTTTGCTTAAATAGAACCGCTTAAATAGAATTATTAGAAACATTGCACAGTTTTAACTGTGTTTATTTGAATCAGTATTTAGGATGTAGCTCGGCCACTGTAGGAAATCAACCGGGGTATTAAAGCCAAGGATTGGCGTTATTATCGCGTTATAGTTGTTGCGCTGTACATTTTAAATTACAAATTATCTCGAGAAGATATCCAAAATCTTCAACAACATTTTGAAAGTGCATGAAATGTACTACAAATTTATGTATTTAACGCAGTATTTCCGTATAATAAAAAAATAGTCTTCACATCACAAAACATGTCTCGCAAATTTTAGATCAAGCTAGATTAATTTTAGTTGCTTGTAAAAACAATAAGACCTAAAAATGAAACAAATTAACTTGAAGTTGTTTTTTGCGATTTATATGACTCAAGTCCCTTCTGCGCAGAACGCAGAGGGTATCATTTACCAGATTATTTCATAATTATGCAAAATATTAGCACTCGGCGTTATTACACCAGACCACCTTATATAATATATATACAGGGTGTTTCTAAATTCATGGTACAAACTTTAATGGGTGATAATATACATCAAGACAAAAAATATTAAATGGGAAACTAAGGGACCCAAACGTCTTCCGAAGAAGATAGGTGCCATTAAAATTTAGGGTCCAAAAATTTAAATGATTATAAAAAACAGAAAAATTGGTCGATTCGTTTGCGGTTTTCAATAAAACTATTCTTTATGTCAGTATTGCCTTGAAAATAAATTATAAAGATAAATTTCAAAAAATGCCGATAGAGGGCGCTTCTGACTTTGGAGTAAGGAACAACTATTTTTTACCGTTATTTTTTGCATTTCATTTAATTTTTTTAGAAGCTTAGACATAAACGTAAATTTTGAGCTCAAAATCTAAATCGTTGGGAATGATTAAACAGCGCAAACTGAACTGTGGAGGGAGGTTCAAATTCCAAATGGTTATTAAAAACGGAAAAATTGGTCAATTCATTTGCGATTTTCACTAAAAGTATTCTTTATGTCAGTATTATCTTGAAAATAAATTATAAAGATAAAATTCAAAAACTGCTGATACAGGGCGCTTTAGACTTTGTAGTAACGTACAACTATTTTTTACCGTTATTTTTTGCATCTCATGAATTTTTTAGAAGCTTAGACATAAACTTAAATTTTGAGATTAAAATCTGAATCGTTGGGAGTGGTTAAGTAGCGCAAATTGAACTGTGTTCAATGGGGATGGGGAGGTTCAAATTTCAAATGTTTAGTAAAAAACGGAAAAATTGGTAGATTCGTTTGCCGTTTTCGCTAAAACTATTCTTTTTGTCAATATTTCCTTGAAAATAAATTTTAAAGATTAATTTTAAAAATACCGTTAGAGAGCGCCTTAAACTTTAGAGTAACCAACAAGTATTTTTAACCGTTATTTTTGTATCTAATTAAATGCTTGTAAATGTTCAAAGTTAAATTTTGAGCTCAAAATCTGCATCGTTGTGAGTAATTAAGTAGCGGAAAATTGAAATGTGTTCGAGGGGTGGGGAGGGTAACATTTCGACTCCTGAACACATTTCAGTTTGCGCTTCTTAACCTCTCCCATCGATTTAGAATTTGAGCTCAAAATTTAAATCTAAGCATTTGCAAGCATTTAATTAGATACTGTAAGTTACTATACAGGAAGTAACTTACAGTAATTCTCACTAAAGTATATCAATTTCAAAGTTTAATACAATTAAAACGCACCCAAAGAAATGTTCCCTCTATACCATTATATAATACAATAGTTTTATGTGGACCTGTAAATGAATAACAAGTTTCTTTGCGCCACAGATTGTCAAAATGTATTTTATAGTACATACTTCAGATATATATATCAATTTTATTATGTTAGAGAGGGTGTAACGCCATAAAGATGCACTTGAAATTTATTTCCCATTTTACTGTGATAACGGAATAGTTTTTTTTTTGTCCCTGTAAATGAACTATTAATCCAATAAAATTGAAATGACTCGACAGAATTACATCATAATTGTATATTTTAAATTTCAATCGATTCAGTTCAGTAGTTTTTGCGTTGTTATGTGCACACAGATGGATAGAAGAATGGACTGAATGACAACTATAGATGCTGGGTATCTATATAATTACGAGCGTACCTAAAAACTATTGAAAATAGAGTGAATTTAGTAAGTGCTTATTAAGTGCATTAAACGCATTAAAAATAACGATGTTTATTATCTTAACTTATATATATAAGTTACACACACATGCACACACGTTGTTGTGGTTACTCATAACCACTGCCATATTTTTATTCAATTTAATTTATCAAGTATTTTATTAACCTTTATTCATTTTTTATTAAAATTCGAATTCTAAAATTTATTTTAATTCTTGCCTTTTAAATCTTTCTTTCATAACCTTTCGTTTATTTCAAAATGATAAAATGATTTCGAATTTGTTATTTCCGGCAGAAGATATTTCTAGAACAATCTACGATATTCCAAAGGTTATGTCACTTCTGATTTATGACTCCTTCTCCGGCCAATCAGATTCAAATCTGCAGATACGTAATTTAAAACAAGTGAATACTTATCAGCTTCATTGGCGTCGTATCTTCAAAATGCTGTAAAATTTTAATCTTGAAAATTCAATTTTCCCGTTTGTCTTCTCTCATTTCTCGCTAATTTTCTAATTCTGCCAATTGGAGAGTTATGGTATTAAGGCAACCCTCTCCCTTCGCAGGTGGGTTTTTTTTGCTCAGAGAATCAGAGAGCGTGTTGGGAGCCAGCGATGATTGTCCTTTCAAAGACGGAATGAATTGTCTGTTTACATACGAAAAATAATTTAAAATTAAAAGTAAAAAATTCTTACAATAGTAATTTTGTGATGAGCACTTTATGTAATCCTTGCAACATTAAAATGGGTCCTTCTAAATGGGACTAGTGGAGTAAACAAAATTTCTTCGATTAATAATGATTTATTTCAGGTGCGCGATTTTCATTGTATGGAAGGATTACGCCATTGTTCCAAACATGTCACCCCTATTCCTTCAAGAAAAGTTTAATCATTTTTCAAGTATGTGTTTAGTCATCAAATTATACATAAAAAGTGGTGCTGTATAGGCAGGGCTTTAAAAAAATCAGAGTCCCTGAAGTATTTTGTCTTCTGTCTGCAAAACAAAACAAGATTTTTCAACAAAAATAAAATGCCTTTTTTTGAAGAAGGAAATTCTCTGCATCCTTTATTTATGTTTTAAATTCTATTTTTCAAGTTCCTGCAGGTAATCGTTTCTTATTATTCTTTTACTTATTTTCCTTACTTCTGTGCATATTTTGATGAATATTGACTGTCATGTCCATGGGTCTTTTTGGCCAAAATAACGCGATTCTATTTATTAGTTTTTTTTTTTTTTTTTTTTTTTTTTTTCGGAACGGCAAAAAAAGTTCCGAGCAGACACAACACAACACACGTGTATATATATATATATGTATTTATATTATAATTTTAAAATAATAATTTAAAATTTTACCTTTTTAAATATAAAACATGAATTTATCAGAGATAATTTGGACATCAATTAAAAATTAATTTAATATTTTCAATTAATAATGTGATACATCTATTTTACATCATGTTATTAAAATTTTTTGTTCATATTCAGAACAATAATAAATAAATCACTGTGATACAAAGTAGACATGTAAATACTCTAAATATAAAATAAATTACGAATAAAACGTAAAATGACAATGATATTTTATAGTTTTCAGACTAACTATTCTTTAAAACTGATTGCAGCATTTGTATTTTTATTTAAGTAAATTGTTTTAAAACTTTATGCACGGATTTAAAACGCAGAAATACATGTAACTGTACATATATTACTTAAAAGCTGCATAAATAAAAAACATATAAGAACTTAAAAATACATTTAAAAAGTTCATAATTTAAATTTAAATGTTTAAATGTATCCGTTTAAATAATGGGTTCAAATGTATTTTTAAGTTTTTATTTGTTTTTATTTATGCACATTTTAAGTAATATATATTCATTTACATGTATTTTTACGTGTTATATTAGTAACAAGGTGAATTCTGCTCTGATTTTATTCTCCAATTTTAAATACGGATATATAATGTATAAAGAATATTATATTGCCACATATATAAACATTAAAAGAAAATTTGTAAAAATAATTTTTTAAATTATGATCTCATAATGCACAACAATTTTATACAATAACAAAAGGTATCCATATAAAAGTATAACATACATATAACTAAGATGAAAAAAAAGTAAAGTGGAAAAGCCATCTGCTTTCTTTGGCCAGTTGATAATACTGACCGTTTGTCTTAACAGCTGACATTTCTCACTTCTGACAACAAAACGTAAACTTTAAAAGCTGCCATTTCCTTGAGGACATATTATTCTGGAATAAAAGTTACTTTGTTTCTGTAATCTAAAAATTTCATAACTATTTTATAAAAGACTTTTTTTTAGTCTATTTCATATTTTGTTTGAAGGGAGTATGAAAAAAGATATTCCATATTAAAACGCATTTTACAGCAACTTTTTTGTGGCATATTTTTTTTCAATGAATATAAAGCATATTACTTGTATTCAGTGTGTTAAGGTTATTGTGATTAACGGAAGAAAAAAAATCATTCATTTTACAGATGTTTATGAATATTTAATAATTTATAAATTTGCTTAAAATAACGGTCCTTCCACTCAAAATGAGCAAATCAGATGTGGCTGACAAGTCACAGATTATATTGAAAATCATCATATAAGTAGATCAAAATCATTTACGTGGAAATGCAAAGTAATAGACCACAGACTTGATTATTTGATTACAAGCATTTACATTAAAATTGATACGAAATCGAGGTCTTGTATTCATGCTTGAAATTTCAAATTTGATTATTAGCTTTAGGAATGAAAAAACTGTAATAAAAATTATTTGCGTTTAAGAATGTACTATAAGTAACAGATTAGCGTAATTTAGTAATTGTGTTTTTATATCATAATTTAAAAATAAATAAATAATAAAAAAACTGTGGAAAAAATGAAATGTTTCAGTTATTTGTATTGAAGGACACTTAATCCAGTTTCAAAATTTTTGGCCATTATAGCTAATTGAATATATTTAATACATCTAATTTTTAATTCTCTCCTTTTTTATTCCCTTATGAGAAAAAAATAAACAGTGAAAACTGTTTATTAAAAATTCAACGTTTGTATCATTTGATTGGACACGAATAAAAGCTGTCAAAAGCTTTAAAATCTTTGATATTACGGATAAAGGTATATATTTTAAATATACGAAGTTTTATTCTTGCTTTCAGTTTGTTTTTGCTTCAAGAATATTTTCAATTTATATAGAAGGAAAATGATTCGCTTGATAAAATAATTGTAATTTAATCTTAAAATCAAGTAGCAAATGTAGATGGCATCACATGTGTTTTTTTTTAGCAAGAAACTTGCAAAAAGCGCGTGCTTTCAAAGAAAGGTCGTCCTTAGAATGTCTCGAATATTAGTTTTTTTAACCCATTTTCGTTGTGTTATGAATCAAAAAGGCAGTATTGAAACTTTTTTAGCGTGTCCTGGACTTATTGATTCTTATATATGTGCAATATTGTTGATGTCGGAACTTTCCTTTAATTATTTTTTCAGGGTATATAAGAGGAATAATTATGATTTTGTCATTTTTTTAAAGTTTCTAAGTTTTCTTGAAAATGAAGGAAATAAATAACAACTTTGAAACGTGGAGAATTTGATCTTTATATAAAATGCTACATCTTGCAGCAATTTCACAGATGTTTTTAAAATCCTTTAATATTTATAGCGTTTCAATTTTTTTTTAATTCACAACAAATTTATGATTAATCATCATATTACCAGATTATTATTACTCCATAAATACAAAGGTTGATTTCCAGAGATTTCAATATTATAAAAATTTTATTTTATTAATTTTATAACTTTAATTTTATAACTTTATTTTTGTTAAATGGTTTTTAAAATACAGAACTTCAAACTTGCAACTTTCGACGATTGTTCGCAAGCCTTTCTATATTACAAGTTTTTTAAATGTCCAAAACAGATAAAATAATTTATTTTTCGTCAAAATATTGTGCAGAACTATATTTGAATATAAAATGAACACGCATTTCAAATTTTATTAAAATCTTCTATGCTTCTATTCTTTTTTTTTTACATTTTTGCTCATTTTACATAGAATGACTCATAAACAGAACAAGATCCAAATTTAATATCTATCTATCTATCTATATATCTATATCTATATCTATATCTATCTATCTATATATATATATATAGTACAATGTTTAAGTAAATGACTGACCCATTTTTTATGTAAATAACAAAAAAAAAATGGTTTGAGATAAAAATTTGCGGCTTGCTGTATCATTATTAGAATATTAATAAATTTTACAACATGCACTTTGTTAATATAATACAATAATATTTAAAATAATATCCAAGTCTCAGGATTGAGGAGGTTAATCATAATACAGATTGTTCAATAATAAATATTATTTTAAATCTCTTCTCAACCAACATACCCTATTTCTGAAGCTGAGTCGAGAGTTGATTCAACATATAGATTCCGACTCGACAACATATAGATTCAGATTCAGCCGAAAAGCTCATACCTATGTAAACTAGAGTCATGTCTGTATTCAAACAGCCTATTGCCGCCAGCGCCATATTTTTACCGGAATTCGAACTATATTAACAAAGTGCATGTTCAAAAATTTATTGATTTTCTAATAACAATGCAGTAAACCGCGTTAAAGTAAGTAATGTAACTGTATAAAAACTTTAAGTTTTGTAAACATATAACTATTACTGTAATATCTAAAATTATGTTTTGTGAAACATACAACATGATAAAGCGTCTATTTAGATTTTAGATTTTTTGATTAAAACTAAAATGACGATTATATATTTTAGTTTTAGATTAACTACTCTTTAAAAATTGATTGCAGTACCTATATTTTAATCAAAGTAAAATATTTTAAAACATTTTGATCAGATAAATAATGTATAAATATAATCTTACTGCTATGTATATGGACATTACTTTAACGCTGAAAAATAATTATTTAAACTATGGCCTCATAGTACATAATGATTTTATACGATGAGAAAAGTATCCCTATAAAAGAAGCATATATATATATATAGCTATTAGATCAAAAAAAATGAAGGAATATCTGCTTTCTTTGGAAAGTCAATAATACTGACCATTTGTCTTAACAGCTGACATCTCTCACTTCTGACAACAAAACGTGATTTTCTACAGCTGTCATTTTCTTGAGAATTTACTATCTTATATTTTAGTTTACAGACTAGCTACTCCTTAAAAATCGATTGCAGTATCTGTATTTTAATTTATTTAAAATATTTTAAAGCATTTTAACAAATAAATAATATACAAAGATAATCTTATTGCTACGTATTTGGACATTACTTTAATGCTGAAAAATAATCATTTAAACTATGACCTCACAATGATTTTATACGATGAGAAAATTATACCTATAAAAGAAGCACATATATATATAAATATTAGATGAAAAAAAAGGCAAAGTAGAAAGACCATCTGCTTTCTTTGCCCAATCGATAATACTGACCATTTCTCTTAAAAGCTGACTTCTCTCACTTTTGACAACAAAAGTCAACTTTAACAGCTGCCATTTCTTGAGAACATATTAGTCTGGAATAAAAGTTACTTTATTTCTGTAATCTCGAAATTTCAGAACTATTTAATAAAAAGGCTGTTTTTACGTTTATTTCATATTTTGTTTAAAAAAAGTTAAAAAAAAAGATAGGCCATATTAAAACGGGTTTTACAGCAAAACTTTTTTGGTATTTTTTTTTTCAATAAATATATAGCGTATTACTTGTATTCAGCATGTTTCGGTTATTGTGATTAGCTGAAGAAAAAAATTATTCATTTTGCAGTTATTTATAAATATTTAATAATTTATAAATTTGCGTAAAATAATCTACTCTAGAACAGGATCCAAATCTTAATATATATATATGAATATGAATATGAATATGAATATATATATATATATCTATTCATATTATATAATATTCATATATATACAATATATATACAATATATATATATATATATATATATATATATATATATATATATATATATATATATATATATATACAGGGTGGTCATAAAAAAAACTTTGCGGATATACGGGGCTCTAGCGGCCAGTCCGCTCAACCGATCGAAATGAAATTTCAGATATAGCTATTCAGAGGTATGAGCTCGAGATTCTGTGAACGACAACAAAATGGCGCGCACAGTTACGGTTATAGTTACAGAAACTCGAAAATTTCCAATGGCAACACCCATTTTTTTATCGCAAAATGCTCAGCGCATGCGAAAACCCTCAAGAGCGTTGGAACCGTACGTGTATCGCAAGAACGAACATGTTATGCACGCACAAAAACCGTTCTGGGAATCCTCCTCTCCATAAAAAAAAACTCGATTGGGGCGCAAGGAGGAAATTTGCATATGACACAGAGTCAATACACTAATCTCTGATTACAATACAGATCGGAGAAACAAAAACTTTTATTTTGATTACACATTTTCCACATGGGTGTCATCACAGGCATTGCATGGTGATGGCACCCATATGGAAAATGTGTAATCAAAGTAAAAGTTTTAATTTCTCCGATCTGTATTGTAATCAGAGATAAGTGTACTGATTCTGTGTCATATGCAAATTTCCTCCTTGCGCCCCAATCAAGTTTTTTCTTTAGGGGGGAGGATTCGCACAACAGTTTTTTGTGCGTGCATAACATGTCCGTTTCTTGCGATACACGTACGGTTCCAAAGCTCTTCAGGGTTTTCGCATGCGCTGAGCATTTTGCGATGAAAAAAATGGGTGTTGCCATTGGAAATTTTCGAGTTTCTGTAACTATAACCGTAACCGTGAGCGCCATTTTGTTGCCGTTCACAGAATCTCGAGCTCATACCTCTGAATAGCTATATCTGAAATTTCACCTCGATCGGTTGAGCGGACTGGCCGCTAGGGCTCCATATATCGGCAAAGTTTTTTTATGACCACCCTGTATATATATATATTGTAAAAAGTCAAAGTAAGCAAAGTAACTGTTTAAAAAATATAAATTTTGAACACATATAACTATTACTATAACATCTATATAGCTATTTTTTTGTAAAACATACTAAATGCTAATGATTTGGATTTTAGATTTTTTGATTAAAACTAAAAATACGTTTATACAGTTTAATTTACAAACTAACTACTCTTTAAAAATTGATTGCAGTATCTATATTTTAATTTCAGTAAAAAATTTCAAAGCATTTTGAACAGATAAATAATGTATAAAGATAATTATATTGCTACGTATATGAACCTTTTTTAAGGTTGAAAAATAATCATTTAAACTGTGACCTCATAATGCACAAGAATTTTATACGATGAGAAAGTTATCCCTATAAAAGAAGCACATACATATAACTATTAGATGAAAAAAAGCAAAAGTCGAAAGACCATCTGCTTTCATTGGTCAGTCGATAATACTGACCGTTTATCTCAGTAGCTGTTATCCCTTGACAGCTGTTATCCTATGACAACAAAACTTGAACTATTACAACTGCCATTTCTTTGAGAACATTCTTGAATAAAAGTTACTTTGTTTCTATAATCTCGAAATTTCAGAACTATTTTAGAAAAGGACTTTTTTACGTTTATTTCAAATTTTATTTAAAGGAAGTTTGAAAAAAATTTACCATATTAAAACGTATTTTACAGCAAAAGATTTTGTGATATTTTTTCAATAAATATATAGCGTATAACTTATATTCAGTGTATATCGGTTATTGTGATTAGCTGAAGAAAAAAATTATCCATTTTACAGTTGTTTATAAATACTTAATAATTTATAAATTTGTTTAAAACAAACTACTTTAGAGCAAGATCCAAATCTTAACACATACACACATATATATATACACATTGTAATAAGTTAAAGTAAGTAAAGTAACTGTATAAAAACTATACATTTTGTAAACATATTGTTACGAATTTTGTAAATAGTTAGTGTTTGTACTGTAAAATAATGTAAATAATCTTATTAAGCTCCATTTCTTTACTAATATTAGCTTTAGTTACATTGTCTCTGTTATCAAGCAAACTTGTCTATTATTTTCAGTGAATGTCTATGGCAACTTTGCGAAATATTAGAGATATCGCCAAATTGGCGTCACTTTTGGCGACTAATTTTGGTCACCAAATTTGGCGATATATCGCCAAGTTGGCGATTTTTGGCGATGGTAACCCTTCCCTATTTATGGTAACCCCCCCTTAGGTCTACTGATACATTGAATGTTGTTCCGTGGTTTTCTAGTTTTTTTCGAGATGGTTCTAGAAATTTCCAGCACCTGCTGCGAGCATATATAAGGAGAGCGATACGAGCTGTTGTTGGTTATTATTTACCAGTCAGTCATTGAGTGAACAACGCGTTTGATAAGCAAGTTTGCTTGAGTCTTATTTACGTTATTTTGAATGTGATTTAGTGTTGAGACGTTGTATAAAGAGTCTCTGGAACCTATATCTGCACTTATACGATAGATTTGAACAATTATTTTTGAATATCTAGGAATATTTGTGAGTTTCGAAGACTCTGTTGTTCTGAAGTTCTGTAAATAAATTATTTTCTACTTTTCTATAAGCAAGAGTTTGAAGTTGTCTAACCATAAGATCAAAAGAACCCTATATACGCTGCAACAATATATCTATTACTGTAGCATCTATTAATAGTTTTTGTGAAACATACTAAATGCTAATGCATCTATTTAGATTTTATAATTTTTGATTAAAACTAAAATGACGATTGTGTATTTTAGTTTACAGACACTACTCTTTAAAAATTATTTGCAGTATCTGTATTTAAATTTAAGTAAAGTATTTTAAAGCATTTTGAACAGATAAATAATGTATAAAGATAATTATATTGCTACGTATAGGAACATTACTTTATTATTGAAAAATATCATTTAAACTATGAGCTAATAATACACAAGAATTTCATACGATGAGAAATGAAACCCCAGAAAAGAAGCACATACATATAACTATTAAATGAAAAAAAGGAAAAGTAGAAAGACCATCTGCTTTCTTTGGTCAGTCGATAATACTGACCGTTTGTCTCAACAGCTGACATCTCTCACTTCTGACAACAAAACTTGAACTTTCACATCTGCCATTTTCTTGTGAACATGTAATTCTCCAATAAAAGTTACTTTGTGTCTGCAATATCAGAATTTCAGAACTATTTTAGAAAAGGCATTTTTTGCATTTGTTTGATATTTTACAAAAGCTATAACATAACCATTTTTAAAGCGAATTTTTTTGTGTTATTTTTAAAATAAATATTTGGCGCATTACTTGTATTCCTTATGTTTCGATTCTTATGCTTATATGAATAAAAAATACATTTATTTTACAGTAGTTTACTAGTGTTTAATGATTTATAAAGTTACTTAAAAATAAACTTTTGTAAAAAAAAAAAAAAAAAAAAAAAAAAAAAAAAAAAAAAAAAAAAACATAATTTTAAAATATACGTATTTTGTAAAAAAATTAATGTAAAGTAACTGTATATATATATTCATCTATGAAACGTATTAAATGTTAACATGTCTACTTAGATTCTTAATACTTCAAAAGAAAAAGAAATATAAGTTACTAAATTTTTGTTTTACTAATTATTAAACAAATGACAATAAATTGTTTTGTTTAGACATGTGTATTTAGGGTATTTGATAACGTTTTATTTAAATCGTGATAAAAAGTTTGTATTATTTTATCAAAAGGAATTTTTCAAGAATCTAATTAAAGAAATATTCATAAAATTATATAAAACGTAAAGTAGTATTTTATACATTAACAATGTATTAAAATTTCGTTTTAATTAAGCAGATTTTTTGGAATTTTTTTTTTTCTAAAAAATGAAGTATGACCAGATTTATCGTTTATAAGCTTGTACGAATATCTCCGTCTCAGAGATTATAGCAATCATTTTTTTTTTCATTCCTCTATTTTCTTTTTCAATGGTAAGTGCACCGATTTTGATTTTTTGTAATCGATTTTGATTTCTACTTGAATTGTATTTGCATCGATTTTTAGTTGTTCCTTCAAGTATCAGGTGCATGCAAATACACATTCTTATATTATAGGTCATACTGTATGTTATCAATCTCACTGGGTTGTGTAGTAGAAACAATTTTATACATTTAAATAACTATTACTTTGTTCTATATTTACCAGAAAATAATATTATATTCGTGAAATTTTCGCATTCCAATTTTCAACGGATTTACGGGTCAGAGATTCCAAAAAACAGGGTTTCACAAAATGACTGTCTGTGACATAAATTTTGTGGACGCTCTATCTCAAGAATAATGCACAGAATTTCATAAAACCATAGATTCAGTTATACTTTAATATAAATTGAATCTGATAAATTTTTGGTGTATATGTGTCTACAGGCGGCACTGCTATGGTGCCTTTTTCACGATTTCCACAATAGCTGTATCTCAAGAACGAACGTACGAATTTCCATAAAACTTCCGTTAGTCCTTGATATAATATGGTTTAGATTTCATTTCGCTGTAAATCACCATACAAATGGCGGCGCTATGCGGCATTATTCATAATTATTCCAATAGCTTTGTATCAGGAACTAACTTACAATTTTTTGTGAAACTTAAGATTCAGTTAGTCTGTGGTATGTATTAATATTTTACTGCTTTTAGAGTAAATCACTCAACAAACGACTCTTGTATGCAGTATTTTTTTTTTATCTTGCGATTTTTGCGACAATTAATTTCAAATACAAGGATATTTATGAAATTTCAGATTCGGTTAGAACTTGAAATAAGTTGTTGTAGATTAAATTTTAAGTGTAAATTACTTAACTGATGACGCTGCTATGTTTCTTTTTTTCTGTAAGTATTAATGTGTATGAGATAAAAGAAGGTTTTGTGATTGCCACATCCGATTAGTTTTTTTCATTAAATTCATTTTTACTTGCAAAATGTAATATTATGGTTAATTTAAACAATTAAAACTCGATCATATTGAGACGTTGTCTTATTGTTAATACAGAACTAAACTATGAAAAATACATAAATTTTTCAATAGAGGAGATTTAAAAAGAAATAACTTACCTAATGCTACTGCATATTAGGGTGTATCAAGAAAAAAAAAAAAAAAATTGAAATTCAAAATTTCATCTTAATAAATAGTTGTCACTAAAATCACATATTTACATTTTTTTAAATTTTTTAATTTTTTTTTTATTTTTATTTTATTTTATTTTATTTTATTTTATTTTATTTGAAATTGAAAAATAAATTATTCTCCCGGAATGAGGAAAAAGATTACACTTTTTACACTAAAATGTACATTTTTTTAAATTGTTTTATATATGAATATAAAGTAATTTTTTTAAGTACAAAAACGTAAAGTTTACATAGGTATTAGACATTGAAAAAAAATAATTTGTGAATTTTATAACTCTCCCGGAATCCAATTAAACATTTTATTATGTTACCAAATATTCAAAACTTTCAATTAATTTTGTTGACTTTTAATTTTTTTCCAAGTTACATTTACATCTCCAAACTTCCAGATATCATAATAATAATAATAATATATATATATATATATATATATATATATATATATATATATGTGACGATTTAAAAGTTAGGAGCCAGAGACATCAACGCCGGGTTTCCCTTTCACCGCACAGAAGTCATGGCCACCGAGGAAAATAAATAAATAGATGTAGAGGATCCAATAAATTACTCATTGGTTGCTGTAAGTTTATTTATTTAATCCGTAGTCATGAGAAAGGGAAAAGCTCCTTTTGCAAACTGTCTTTTACCGAAACATTCCATCATTATTTCAGCGAGCGGTACTCATCGAAGAAAAAAAAAAAAAACAAGAATCCTCCTTCTCAGCTCGAGACTTCCCCTCTTAAATCTAAAAAGAAAAATCTAGAACATTCTGCAACCTCAAACCATCCTTCTTTTATGTAAACAGAATTCTTGTCCAGCTTCGAGATTAAACACTTCATTCAGACAACAGTTTTATTTAAAAAAAAAATATTATTTAATCAATTTATAATCGACTCAGGATTTCTTAGGCAGACGATTTTTAGAGATGATTAATTTTAAGAGAAAAAGAAAAGAAATGAATTTATTAATATGCAGACTATCAAAGGTTGACGGAGGAAAAATAAATAAATAGATAAAATAAAATAATGATATTTTTTGAAAGGTATGGTTTTGGAATAAATTTAATAAGACTTTGTTAAAAAGGGTTGATAAAAACATAGAAAAATGAATTTTATTTGGAATATTAAGAAATAAAAAATTGATTAAGAATATTTTTAATTTAGAGCCATCTTTTTAAATTTACGCATACTGGAATAATGTTTTTTTAAGGCAAATTAAGAATTTATATCGTCTGCATAAATATTAACAGATTAGATCTAGAAAAAAGATTTTAATTTAATAATTTGAAGTAAGTACGGAACATTATTATAAAGGTTAGTTTTGGCGAAAATTTTTTTAATTTGTAATATATATATATACATATATATTAATTTTTAATTAGTTCATGAGTCTAATTTATTTTGGTTCGTGACATTAGAAACAATTTTTAAATAATGCAAACACACACACACAAATAAAAGTAAGATTTAGAAAGTTTAATTTGTAAATGGAAAAGGTTAGCGATACAATAATTCAACACTGAATTAGAAAAGCGTTATTTAAATCTCGAATCTATTAAGAATCTCGATTTTTGTGTCTATTTATTTTTATAAGTTTTCTTGATGGATATAGAAGAGCCATATTCAGCATATTTTGATTTTTAAACTTCAGACAGCGGTTCTGGAAAAGATGTAGTCTCATCAATAGTAAAATACTTCATATTGATATGTAACTAATATTGATAAAATTTCATATAATTTGATATTATTTAAATCGTTCAATATTTTGACATAAATACTGAAGTTATTTAATAGTACATGATACATGTAAGATAATACTTTACTTTTATTTAAGTACTGTTTAAAAGTCACTAACTTTGTGAACTAATTGAAATAATATATAATTGTGAATATATAAAGAACTCACTATTCGATTTCATAATCTATTATAAATTCTTCACAATATGCACAAATAAAATTTAACAACCTTTAAGTAATGTCCTTGTGATAAACTAGAATATGCGATAATTATGTATAGTTTTGTTTATTCTAATATAAACACACAGGCCTATCGAGATATTATTTAATAGCCTTATAATTTTCCAATAAATTTACAATTTTTTCTTCATAGTGGTGTCTTTCTAAATTTTTGTCCTTCGTTTTTCATATTTCAGTGGTAATTTAACTGTTTTAGTGACATTATTGTTGTTTATGGTTCGTTTCAAGCTTCATACTGATAATTTACAAACACATATTTAAAAAGACATGTTCAATGAACTACAAAATTTTAAATGTAAAGATTATCTATTTAAAAATATTAACACAATTAGGTTATGAAACAAAAATAAAATATATCATAATTTAAATTTACTGTCCTTCCTTTATCTATTGCAATCACAGTGAAGATCATTATATACAGGGTGGTTAAAATTAAACTGACGGTACTCAGAAGCTCATAACTCCGGTTTTACTGAGCGGATCCGAATGAAACTTCAGATATATGTTATGTAGATCATGCGGCCGAGGTTTTTGTAAAAAAAAAAAATTCAAATTTCACCACTAGGTGGCGTTTTAATAATATAAAATGACAGATAACAATTCAAAAATCAAAGATTGACGGAATATTTTATTTATTTACACACCTGTGTGCTCTATGTGCATACATTGTCGGTCAACAATATGCTGAAAGCGTACCACCACGTTATCAACGGCGGCACGCAACATATCAGTAGAAATTATGGAGACATGGCGTACGATGCTAGCTTTTAAGTCCTCTAAATTAGTTACACGCCCTTGATACACATGATCTTTCAGAAAACCCACAGCCAAAAGTCAGAAGGGTTCGGATCTGGCGATCTTGCTGGCCAGGAAAAGGGGAAAGTGCGTGAGAAGACAAGCAGATCAGAGAAATTGTCTTGAATCACATTTTTTACACATCTCGCCGTATGAGCAGTTGCTCCATCTTATATGAATATTGTGGTTGCCAAACATCCTCTTTGTCTTAACGCCGGGACAAAATGATTCTCCAGGAGACTCCTGTATCGATCACTTGTTACTGTACGCCTAACAAACCCGTTCATCGTGACTTTTACGTTGGCTTTTATAGCGAAATTGCTCTAACTACTTATTTACATATGGTTTTAGCACTACAGCGCCATCTTATGGCGAAATTTGAAACTTTTTTTTAACGAAAACCCCGGCCGCATGATCTACATAATATATATCTGAAATTTCATTCGGATCCGCTCAGTAGAACCGGATTTATGAGTCTCTGAGTGCCGTCATTTTAATTTTAACCACCCTGTACTTTTAAACAGCACATTTACCTTCAAAAACAAGTTACTGTGGTCGTATTAATTTTCAGTTATTCTTTTTTTCATGTTTTCCGTGTTCATTATAAATTTCTATTTTTGACTTAATTAATTGGAAAAACGAACCCATAAAGAGCTTTCTTTGCAGCTGTGTTTTATTACTTTTTGTTGCAGTTAAGTATTAATTTTCCGATGGAAGTTTTATGAGCACTTTCGGGTTTTTATTATCTGCATTTAGAAAATGTAATAAATCAGTGCGGCCGAGGATCCGTATCTTCAACAGAATTTATAAGTAGATAATATGTTTATTTTCCACTTGTTTATTTTTAATAAGATATATTTTTTAAACAAATCTAGCAAAATTGTGTTTTAATAAAGGTAGCTGTGGATTTTTTCAATGTAACAGACTATTTCTACGAGGAAAAACAAAGGAATTTTTTTAAATCACATATTAGAAAGCAGACAAAAAAGAAAGAACAAACTAAATATTAGAATGAAGGCAGGAAAGAAAGGGAAAATATCTATTTTTTAATGAAAATAAATATATACAGTGTGTCCAGTAAATGACTGACCCATTTTGAATGTGAATAACTAAAAAACGGTTTGAGATAATAATGTGCGGTTTGCTGCATTGTTAGTAGAATATCAGTACATTTTTTCGTATGAACTGTCTTAAAATAGTTCGAATTTCGACCAACAGATGGCGCTGGTGGCGGCATCAGGCTGTCAAAATTCAGACATTACTCTATTTTCATACGCATGAGATTTTTGGCTGATTTCGCAGAGTCGAATCTCAGTCGACATATTGAATCGACTCTTCAATTACCTACAGAAATAGATTTTGTTAGATGGAAAGTAATTTAAAATAATATTTATGATTGAATAATGTTTATTATACTTAATAAAAAACAGCAAAAAATACTTTTTAATAAGCATTCACTTTTCACACATTTCCCATAAGTAAATTGTATTAAAAAATGTTTTTTGTAACTGGTTAACTGATTCTCTTTTTACGCACAATAAATTGAAAATACGGCATAAACACGGTTCTTTTATGTTAAAAAGATTTAATATTTAATCTAAATATTTCTTCCATTAAATACTATGAAATTGTATTTAGTGATGTCAAAAATCTATAAAGGATGGATCAAGCAAAATCTTCTTGCTTGTACGTCGTGTAGTGAAATCAGAAGTTAAAATAGTCGTACGGAAAGAGTGGTGGCAAGTTTCCTCTCTAAAATAAAAGCGGGACAGTAAATTATAAATCGGCACATAAAAATATATTAAACCTTAGAATAAAGGTTCGTCTATATTTCGTATATGAAAAAACTTAAACATAAAAAAATATAGATCACGACGGTGAAAGTAACATACGAAACTACCTGCTAAGATAGAAACCTGCCTAAAAGGGACTAATTTTCATTTTTCCGCAAACCGTAATCATTTCTACTTTGTATTCGTATTTTGACATTTAACATATCTGAAAATTTTATTACGAAAGTCACGACAGATTTTAAGATGCTTTTTACACACTACCATTCCTTCTTTTTCCCCTGACTGCAAACGCATGTACCTGAAATGGAAGGATGCTTAAAAGGAAAAAAAGACTTGCCTGTTTTTATATCCTGCGAGTCACTCCTTTTCAAACTTTCATTACAGTAAGCATAATAGATCCTGAATAGAATCATTATCATAGAATCATTATCGTTCTACCTATTTTATTTCAATTTTATAAATATAAATATTATTAAATTATAGGAGCATTAGTATTTTTCATATATAACTTTTAAAAAGCTTTTAGATTCATTTTTTAAATAATGTTCCTTATTTCAAATCACATACATTTTCAGATTTCCCTCCCCTTCTTTTCTTCAGGAGGAATAGTTAAGAAGGGGGGGGGGGAGGACGGAAAGGATCTATGATGCTCTTTATAATGAAATTTCCAAAAGGGCTAACTCGCAGGATATATTACAGGTACAATGCTTTTCTCTCTTTTTAAACATAATTTCATTTCAGCGTAGACATGTTTTCACTTGGGGTTGGGGGGATGAGACGTGTGTATAAAAGTAATCTTAAAATCTCTCGTGGCTTTCGTAATAAAATTTTTAGATGTGTTAAATATCAAAATATGAATATAATGCAGGGATTATATAGGTTTTCGGAAAATTAACAATGGTTCGTTATAGGCAGATTTCCTTCTTAGCAGCTGGTTATGTATGTTACTTCATCCGTCGAAATCGTTTTTTTTTTACGTTTAATATAGGATTTGTGATAAGTGGATTCCTTCATTCTCAGGTTTATTATATTTTTATGTCACGATTTATAAGCCACTGGCCCGCTTACCAACAGTATTTCAGAACCACTGTTTTAATCACTTAACTTATTTCATTGTACGATTTAGGCAAGAAGAGTTTGTTTGATTCAACAATTAAAGCTTTTTCAATCGACTATTTTTTTAAAATACAATTTCATAGTATTTAATGTAAGAAATTTTGGAAGAAGGGCTTTACTGGTGCTTTAAAATCAAACAAGGAAAAAGAGGCGTTTTTAACTCAATCTTATTTCAATCATCCATAACCAGTTTAAAAATTCGGGTTCATAACTATAGGTTAAGGGCTGATGTAATGAAGTATGAGAGCAGTTCGTTCCGTACAAAGTATGGACAAAATTCCATTCTAACGGCTTTGATTTGTGGAAGATTAATACTTCAAGTAAACTCAAAACCTTGAACAGATATAATTTAACCATACACTAAATATTTATTTTCAGACATATTTATCTGCTTCAATTCCTTAACAATCTGATTATATTAATGCTATACTTCAATTATTACTTTATGTTTTATATTTGTTCAGCGTTGTGGAGCTTAATTGATTTGAGACAACATAACAATGCATTCTATTGACTACTTCCAATATTAATAATTTTGAGTGGATAATAGTATAATTCTGAATATAAGGCACCAGTAAAGCTTAGTCCACATTTTCAGCTAACAAAAGTTTGGCTAATTTTATGAGCTTTACACATCATCTGATTCCATTTTTTACGCACATTTTTAGAATGAAAATATTTCCCGAAATTTACTGTAACATTTTTTTAGACCGAGCTCTACTTTTGTCTCTGGTTACACCAGTTTTTCATATAATTTCATAGTTTTTTCAGATCTTTTCAGGAAATTTTACCAATTACCTTCAACTGACAAATTTAAACTATTATTAGTATTGGTTTAAAGTTATTAGTAGGCATATTATTTTGGCGAAATGCCAGAAATAACGCCAAGTTGGTTTAATTTTGGTGAGTAATTTTAGACACCAGATTTGGCGATATATTGCGAAAAACTTGGCGCCATTTGTCGACAGAATCGTTCTCTCCCAGATGGTAGTCCCACTGCAGTTACTCAGTATCTACGCAGATTTTCTTACGCTCATTTTCTACGCAGATTTTCATAGCTTTATTTTCAAATTGTTATTTTTATAAATATAGAAGATTTTTGTTTCTAAATTATTTCTTTTTAATTGAAATATCTGTATTGTTATAACCGTTTTGCCGTCGAAAACACTCAAATAAAGATGCGATGTTGTTTTAAAACATTTTCATTATAGTTTTTATATATGTTTATGAAAACTATATATTTTCTGTTTCGTATAATGTCAATTTCAAAAATTAAAAAATCTATCAGGAGAATCAGAATTTTTTTTTATATATATTTAAAAAGAACACGTGTTATCGTTTCTTTTTTAAAGAATTGAACTGTTTTTTATTTGGTGGCAACTCGAAAGGAACAATTGAATTAGCATTTAAAAATGAGAAAGTTCTATAATGTTAAATTATGGGAGGTATAGAGTTATATCAAATTTAAATGGGCGCTATTTCCTTAATATTGGATTTTTTTTTTGACAGGACTTACGAAAGGCACATACCTAAATTAAAAGCTTTCGAACAAGCTATTATACGTCTCTGAATTTTTCCTGGTTCGGGTTATAATTGAGCTGTTTTTCTTTTTTTCTTGTTTCACGAGAAAAAAGTGACAAAACAGGGGTTCTGGATCTCCATAACTAACCGGTGGATCTGGATGTTTTTTTGTAAACATAGAGGTCTAGAGTAGGACACTTTGCCTTTTCAATTTTGTCTCGATCCGATGATTGGTTCTAAAGTTACTAAGAGGAATACTTTAACGTTAGAGATGCGGCTGAGCTCTACTATAGATCACTATCGTGCTGTATAATATGATGAATTGTCATATTCAATATTGGATAGCCGTAGGGATATTGTAATCTTAGGGTGTAGTACAAAACGGCAAGTGCATCAATAATGAAAAATTTGTCTATATACCACAAAAATATTTACAGAGAGTTAAAGAAGAATTATTGATGAATTGTTAAAGATAAATTAATTTGAATGTGAGTTACTAATGAACGCATATTATGACTTCACAGTAATGTTTATCTATTAATTATCTAAGATAGTTATCTCATTATACATCGAAATTAATTTGAATGTGAGTTACTAATGTACTTCCAAAATAATATTTCTCTATTAACATAAAATACACAAACATCTTTGCTAAAAAAAGAAAAAAAAAAAAGAAAAGTTCACATGCATCAAGTAAAAAAAAAAAAATACAAAGAAATATGTTAAGCATAAATAAAAATTCCGTGCCAATAGAAACAAATAACTCCAAGAATTATTTTTAGGAAAATTCAGTAGTAGAAAAAAAATCAATTTTAAAGAAAACCAAGTGAAATGGCAAATGCTTCATATATCAGTAAAGTGTTATTTACAATCATAATCCGTAACAACGCTTTTCTTATAACAGATGTAAGTTTTCCATTTTTAATTTTTGGGTGAAAAAAGTCCAGGCCAGGATTCGAACCAGGAAGGTATTATCTGAAGCCGCCAATGCTCTTCCAACTGAGCACTGGCGCATTGGCGGCTTCAGCTAATACATCCCTGGTTCGAATCCTGGCCAGGACTTTTCACACCCAAAAATGAAAAATGGAAAATTTACATCTATAATTAATTTACCGATTGAATAAACGTGTTTCTAAAATTAATCTAATGTAATTTCGTATGCAGCGATTTCCTGCGTTCCATATATCGACGTTCGATTTATTCTGTTGAACTGATCCAGAGTATCAAACCAGATAAAGGGATCGTTGAGATTAATTGAGTGAAATAGTCACCCAAAAATAATAAATGGAAAATTTACATCCGTTATAATTAATTTACTGGATTGAGTAATCGTGTTTAAAATTAATCTAACTCTTCTCTTATTTTATAACTATCCAACCTGCCCGGCGTTGAACGGTTTCATCAAAATGCAGCGAAAATTTCGAGGGCAAACAAACACAAAATTGAAACTGATTTTTAAGGAATAAAATTGACTAAAGTGGAAAAAATCTTACAAAATCGCTAAAACATTAACAGTCACATAAAAGTATAAAACCAAATTCGAAAATTGTTTTTTTGTTTTTTAAATTCGAATAAACGTTGAGGAAATGAGGTCAGAATATACTACATTCGATTCGGTCAAAAGTTGAACGCCTAAAAAATCGAAGCGAATCGTGAGAAAACACAAACATCGCATTAAAAATGACAAAAAATTAAAAATCACGGAACTTAAAATTTATTTTATTTAGATAAAAGTTTTGAAAAATTAATTTGATAAAATGGAATCAGTGAAATGCGAAAAAAAAACCACTAAGAATCGCAATAAAAACCTTTAATAAAGCAAAAATCGCACAGGTGAAAGTTTAACATATTAGCAAAGAAGTTTTAAACCGAATTTCTGCGTTAAAAATCGCTGTAGATCAAATTAGAAGAACAAAACAATTAACTTTAAGGCTAAAAGTTTGAAACCAAATTCCTATTAGAGTAGAAGTTTGTAATCGAATTCTTTTGAAAAATGTCTGGCTAATTCCATGGGTTCTGTAGTGTAAGTCACATAACTTATTAATTGATTTGCTTGTTAGCCACCGTTATTTTCGAAAAATCTGCTTGGCCTTATTCAATTAATGAGAATATGCAATAAAATTAATCACATTTTTTTTGTTCTATAACACTGGTATCCAAATATCGTAGCATGTGACTTACACTACACGTACTCATGGAAATAGCCGTCTAAACATGACTGTGAAAGCCCAAAAATTGCATTGAAAATCGTATCAAAACTCGGAAAATATTAAAAAGTGTAAGGTAAAAATTTACTGTTATCTATACTAATAAAAGAACAAAACGCTCTGTCTGTGTGTGTGTCTGTGTGTGTGTCTGCGATGGCTTGCAAAATCTACAGCACGTACAAAGCTCAAAACTTTTTTTGAGAGTAGCCCAATATCTCTCCTGATGCACCTGAGCTTCAGAATTTCAAAATTCCAATTATTAACTGAGTAATTAATTAAAATCAAGAGGTCACTCTCATAAAAAATCATCTTTTTCCAAATTTTTTTCTCTTTCATTTGTTTACGGTTGGTTGGTTGTGTAAAAAGTTTCGCAGAAGTAATAAGAAAGCTGAGACAGAATTAAAGAAACCCATGGAGGAATAAGATAAGTGGAGGTGAAGTAAGCTCAAAAAAGGTTTGCGATATAAAACCATTTATCGCTCAAATTTAATGTGGCAAACAAAAGGACGTGGAAGAGATTTTGTATTATAAGACGAATTGAAAGAAATGAATTACAATTGAAGCATATTTCAAGAGGAAATAGCAAATTTTTAAAATGGTCTTTCTATTATTATTTATTAGAATAAATATTCGCTTTTAAAATGAAGGAAATTGGAAAATTAGCAATAATTAAATATCAAATTAAAATTAAATAAGATATTGAAAACATTTGATACGAATTAAAAATTGTATAACTAAAAGTTTCCTTCATTAATGTAATTTTCAATACTTTATAACGTAGATGAAAAATGTTTATGACTTAATAATTGCATGTAAATAAATATTTAAAATATAATGATGAAAACATTCTTTTAAAATCATGTATGAAAACTTAAGTAATAAATATTAATCCAAAATATAAATTTCTGACTGCAGACGATTTTAATGTACTAACAAAATAATGTTATATTTTCAAGCAAAACGTTGAAATATTTTTCTATATTGATATTTAAAACACATATGATAAAATAATTAATAAATTTTTACCGGTGAAGCGATAAATTAGTTCTTTTTTTAAAAACGAGAGGAAAAAAATACAGGTTTAAACCTGTTTCAATTGATAGCGAAATTTTAAAATGGAGGGCCAAAATCACAGTCCTTTGAAATCCAAACACCTCATTGGTCATTGAGCCGCGTCCTTTTCAGGGAACAATCTCTTAGCAGTTGGGTAAATGTTGTCATACTCCTTTTTCCGAGAAGCCCCACCAGTGGCCGAGAGGTTCTGACCTCTCAACTAGTAGACGGCAGGTGCTGGGTTCGAACCCAATCGCGGCCGTCGGCCTAACCGTTCGGAGTTTTCGTGGTTTTCTTCGAACCTTGCGTAAATACGGGTTAGGTTCCCTTAGAAAGACCCCCACGAAGGGCACTCCCCCTAGGTCCTATATCCCTAGAGTAGATAATAGGACGACAAAAACCAAACCAAACCAAACAAACAAACCTTTTTCCGAGAAAAAATCGTTGCGGCAGTTTTGAAGTAAATCTTATCTCTTTTCATTTATAATCTAAATTTTTCACTCTCATTTTATAAAAAGGCATCAAAATATCTTAATTGAGTTAATTTCGATGGTTTATCTTAAATAAGAACAGGCGGTAACAATCGCTTAAAAAATACTTTCCCCCTCACCTTTTTCAAATGGAGAAACAAGTTCGTGATTTTCACCCTTACCACACGACCAATGGGGTGGCTGGATTTCACTTGACTGTGATTTTGGCCCTTCATTTTAAAATTTCGCCAATTGATAGGCGTGTCAAAGCAGGTGCTTTTGTTGGTACTTAATTGGACTTAATGTAGGGTTACATCTTAAGCATCATCTCCAGAGATAATACCTCCACTCTATTAATTTCTTTTTACTCTATAAAAGAAACCAATTTGAGATTTTGACATTTCAAAAGTGACTGTTTTTTTCCCAAATACCTTTAAAATTCATAGACTGGCAAAATGTCAGTTTAACTTAGGATTTTTGGACATAGCTATTACGTCAGATCGTTGGTACTTCGTACAATAGAATGTATTTGTGGTTGGCTAAGTTGCAGTTAATATATGTATATGTATATATGAGGCTTTTTTAGCAGTTTTTTTAAATCATTGATTAAATTTGAATGCATTTATTTAAGTTAAAATTTTATTAAGACTTTAATTTGTTTTTAAAACAAAAATGAAATGGCTCTTTGACGTACAATTGTTCGAATAGGCAGACGATTCATACACAGTAATAAATTATCAAATAGCAAAATAAATTATATATAAAAAATAGTCACTAAAAGAATAGTAGCAAAACATAATGTTTAGGCGTATTAACACATAACCCGATCCCAACCAGAAAAAAACAGACTATACTCCGATCCAAGCAAGACAAAAATTTCATGAGCATAAACGCGACCCGAACCTAAAAACTCCATTTGAAAAAAAAAAACTATGGATTTGATATTTGACCCGAATCAAATCTGAATCCCACAAAAATATTCAAATGAAGCATACCCTAATTCGATCAAAGAAAAATAATGTTCGTGTATATGCAACCCGACCCAAACCTAAAATTTTTCTCTGAAATAACCCAAAAAATGACCAGAACGAAACCTGAAATCGATAAAAATATTCCAAAGAACTATAACCTGATAAGAGCAAGACAAAAAAACTTTCATGAACATAAACCTGACTCGAACCTAAAAAATTCCATTTGAAAAAAAAGCCTGAAGTTTTATGCAAACTACATCTGAATCCGATCAAATAATTCGAAAGAACCATAACCGGATTCGAATAAGAGAAAATAATTTTCGTGGACATGAAACCGATCGGAACCTAAAATTCCATTTGAAAAAAATACCTGAAATTTGAATCGACAAAAATATTCCACAGAACCATACCCGGACCTGAACAAGACAAAAAAATTTCCATGAACATGAACCCAATCCGAACCTAAAAAATGAACTAAATCTGAATCTGACAAAAATATTCCAGAGAAGCATATCCTTATTCGAACAATGCAGAATAATTTCCGTTGATGCGCAACCCAACCTGAACCTAAAAATTCCATTAAAAAGCCGAAATCTGAATTGAACGACATCTGAACCCGAAAAAAATATTCCAAAGAACCAAAACCCGATCCGAGCAAGACAAAATAATTTCCCTGGACATGAATCCAACCAGAACCTTAAAAATCTATTTAAAAAAATACCTAAAATCTGAATCGAACCAAATCTGAATCCGACGAAAATAGTCCAAATAACTATAACCAAATACGAACAAGACAATATAATTTCCATGGACATAATCCCCATTCCAAACCAAAAAAATTGTAAAAAAAAGAAAAAAAAAATCCGAAATTTGAACCAAACTTAATCTGAACCTAACAAAAATATTTCAGTGAAGTATAACCTCATTGGAACTAGGTAAAATAATTTTCATATAAGTACAACCCGACCCGAACTTAAAAATCCCATTTGAAGGGAAAAAAAACCCACGAAATCTGAATTGAACCGAATCTAAACTGAACACAAATATTCCAAACAACCATAACTGTATCCGAAGAAGACAAAATAATTTCCATGAACTTGAATCCAATCCGAACCTAAAATTCGGATGTTCTACAAAACATAATGCGCTCCGTAGCGGTGGAAAGTGAAACTAAGTACTTAGCGCAAGATGGTTAAAATATTTCGTTTATAGTAAATGTTAAATTAGAACTTGGTTACGGTTAGATAACAGTTAGGTTGCAATTACGTTCCGGTGACCCTTTTGTTATTTTATTTTCCGGTTAGGTTACAGTTAGGTCAAGGTTAAGTTACAGTTAGGTTAAGGTTAAGTTGCGGTTAGGTTGTGGTTAGATTATGGGTAGGTTATGATTAGGTGACGGCCAAGTTACATTTATGTTATATTTAACTTGCAGTTAGGTTACTGTTAAGATACAGCTAAGTTACAGACAAGTTATGATTCCGATACAATTAGGTTACGGTTAGGATTTTGTTCATAGAATGAACATTACGCATGTTTGATAAAAAATATACACCTATTTTTGTAAAATGGCTCTGAATTTATAATATTATATACTAACCTTTTAGCGAATCATCGAGAATCGATTTCATTCGCGGTATAGTCAGATTTAAGAGTGATATATAATTAGTTTGAAATTCAAAATATTTCACTTGGGATATCTATGTGAAAAAAGTATTTAGATAAGTCACTTAACAGTAATTTTAAGGATAAATATCAACACGAAATCGTTGGACACATATTCCCTCCTGCGTTTCCCATTGCAGTCATTTTAGGTATTTTTGCAGCTAAATATTAGTTTTTTTTTTAAACCAATTTTTGACACAGTCAGGGGGCACGTATTTAATATAATGTACACTGTAAAAAATTTGACCCTTTTGCTGTATCATCACTCCCCCGCTTTTATAGAATATATCTCTTTTGACCTATGACAATGCTCCAAAATAGGCTGAAGTAATCATTTTCTATAAAAGCGGTGGAGTGACGATGCAGCAAAAGGGTCAAATTCTTAACAGTGTATTAACACATATTTTGAGTTGAAGATAAAATCATAAAAATTTCAAGTTCGTTTAACATTATTATAACGGACCCGGGCAACGCCGGGCGGGTCAGCTAGTAAAAGATAAAATACTGAAATCAAAAACTTAAATATACTAAACAAAATATTTGAAATCGAAATAAGTTTCCGAATGTCAAAAACGTCACGGAACTTGAAGAATGGCTAAAAAATCATATTGAGAATTGCTGAATATTTGGAAATCAATGCTTAAAAAATTAACGCAGGGAGAGGAATTGTAATCAAAAATTATTCATGAATAACAAAAATCCTATTAAGAGATAAAACATTGCAATCCATAAAGAACTATGTTAAGTAAAAAGTTTGAAATCAAAATTGATTTCCGAATAGCGAAATTGTCAAGAAACTTAAAGAAAATGGCAAAAATCACTCAAAATTATATTAAAAATCGCTGAATGTTTGAAAGAAGAAAATTCGAATTTTTTTTTTTTTTTTAAATTCGAATAAACGTTGAGGAAATGAGGTCAGAATATACTACATTCGATTCGGTCAAAAGTTGAACGGATAAAAAATCGAAGCGGATCGTGAGAAAACACACGCATTAAAAATGACAAAAAATTCAAAAATCACGGAACTTAAAATTTATTTTATTTAGATAAAAGTTTTGAAAAATTAATTTGATAAAATGGCAATCAGTGAAATGCGAAAAAAAACCCCACTAAAAATCGCAATAAAAACCTTTAATATATCAAAAATCGCACAGGTGAAAATTTAACATATTAGCAAAGAAGTTTTAAACCGAATTTCTGCGTTAAAAATCGCTGTAGATCAAATTAGAAGAACAAAACAATTAATTTTAAGGCTAAAAGTTTGAAACCAAATTCCTATTAGAGTAGAAGTTTCTAATCGAATTCGTTTGAAAAATGTCTAAACATGACTGTGAAAGCCCAAAAATTGCATTGAAAATCGTATCAAAACTCGGGAAATATGAAAAAAGTGTAAGGTAATAATTTACTGTTATAAAAGATAAAATACTGAAATCAAAAACTTAAATATACTGAACAAAATATTTGAAATCGAAATAAGTTTCCGAATGTCAAAAACGTCACGGAACTTGAAGAATGGCTAAAAAATCATATTGAGAATTGCTGAATATTTGGAAATCAATGCTTAAAAAATTAATATTAACGCAGGGAGAGGAATTGTAATCAAAAATTATTCATGAATAACAAAAATCCTATTAAGAGATAAAACATTGCAATCCGTAAAGTACTATGTTAAGTAAAAAATTTGAAATCGAAATCGATTTCCGAATAGCGAAATTGTCAAGAAACTTAAAGAAAATGGCAAAAATCACATTCAAAATTATATTAAAAATCGCTGAATGTTTGAAAGTCATTCAGCGTCATTTCAGTCATTCTGTAGAAATATAATATTCGGAACTTAATTTGATCGAAAATTGTTCATGAACAACAAAAAGTCGACACGGAACATCTAAAATTCCCAAAACTCGCTAAAAGTCACATTAAATATCGCATTCGAAATTGGTAAAATTTAAAAAGCGTGGAGGAAAAAACTAGTACTATTTATGCTAAAACTTGAAGCCGAAATTCTTTTACCAACGTCAAAAAATTGTCGAGAAACTTGAAAAATCACTAAAAAACAGATTAAAAATCAGTAAAATTAAAAAATCTGGACAAAATTTACCATAGTAGGATAAAAATTTATATCGAATTCCTGCGGGCAAAATTTACCGTAATGGGACAAATTTTGTAATTTGAACTGTTTCAATAATTAAAAAAATGTCGACACAAAACTTTACAAAAAGCGATAAAAATTGCATGAAAAAACTCTAAATATCTGAATCGTTGATGGCAAAATTTACTATGTTAAATTTACTATATAAACGAAAATTCTTTTCCAAATGTGAAAAAATCGCCGTGGACTCGAAAACATCTAAAAATTGTATTCAAAACTGCATTACAAATCGTCTTAAACTTAAAAATAGCTGGAGACAAAATTTCTATTATTAGTATAAAATGGTGTAATATTTTTTTTATTTTTTAAAAACAAAACATCGACGCAAAAAACCTCTAAAATTCGCTAAATATTGCTAAAACAGAAAAGTCTAGAAGAACAAAATCTTCTACATAAGCTAAAATGTTAAAACTAAATTCCTTATAAAAAGACGAAAAATCGCCTTGCATCGAATCAATCGCATTAAAATTCTCTAAATATTAACTCACAGAAAAATAATTTGCAGGTGTCAAAATTTATTATATTTGTGTAAAACACTGTAATCAAAAATCATTTACGACTGACAAAAAATCGGTCAAAACAGAAAATCTCGAAAATTTGCTTTAAAAATAGATGCATGGAAAAATTAACTATATTAGGTTGGGGTGTATAAGGTAAAACATTGCAATTGGAAAACTTTCATTAATGAGAAAAAACCGACGCAAAACGTAAGAAATAATGAAAAAAAATGATAGAAATCGCTTTAAAATCGCTAAATTTTAAAATTCATAAATAGCAAAAAAATTTTAAGAGTGATGGTAAAAGTTTTATATTAAATTCCTTATCCGAATTTAAAAAAAAAAATCTCATTCAAAAAAATTTTATCCAAATTTCATTTTAAAAAATTCATATTAATTTAAAAAAAATTCTCTTCATGTAAATGCATCCGGGGAATAAAAATTTATTCTAGTCAGGTAAACATAGCAATCATACATTTTTCATGAATTATAAAAACATCGACGCAGAATGCAAAATATATCCAATAATCGCATTGAAAATCGACAACATTAAAAAAGGGTAGATTGTGAAATTTAATATATTAGGCTAAAAGTTGGAAACCAAATTTCTTTTTTAATTGGTAAAACTTCACTGTGAGGATCGAAAAAAATGGTACTAATCGCATTAAGAAGTTCAATAAAACCGTATTGAAAAATGCACTAAAAAACCACTAGTTATTTTAAATCGCAATAATCAGAATTTTCTAAAATTTATAAAACATCTAATCGGAATTCTAATCAGGAATCAGTACTATTTGTTTAACCGGTCAACCTAGAAACTATCGCCAAACTAAAAGATTAATTGCCAATAATGGCTGATCATAAGTGATCATTTTACTTTGTTGTTTTATTTGTATTTTTATTAATATTTTTCAAATTTATTTGCCTTTTCCTTATTTAACATAAAAATGACATCAATTTGTATAGTTTGGAGAATCGTTTGACGATTTATATGATTTCGGGAAATTGGTATATACAGGATAATCAAATAAAACACGGAGATTTTAGGGATTCTAAAAAAATCGACGCCGCATGCGAAAAATCGCATTAAAAATCTTTAAAATTATATCAGATTAAAAGTTTGATATCAATTTTTACAAAAAATACCTATATAATTCGAAAAAAAAACTAAAAATTTCACTGAAAAGTGTATTAAAATTCTCATATTTTAAAGAATCCCGGGAGTCAAAATTTACTCTAATAGGGTAAAGTATTGTAATTGGAAATATCTCAAGAATGACAAAAAGTCGACATCAAACGCAAAAAATCTCGAAAAAAATCGCGAAAGTCATAAATTTTTGCAGACAAATTTAGTACATTAGACTAAAAGTTTGAGTCAAAATTCTTTTTACTTATATCTAGAAATAGCAGCAAAATGCAAAAAAACATTAAAAGTTGCACTGAAAAATTCTAGTCGTTGCATTAAATCCAAATAAATTACATTGGAAAGAGAACAAAACCCACTGTTTTAGGTTCAAAGACTGAAATCGCATTCTTTTCGCTAATGTAGAAAAATCGTCTTCCAGTAAAAAATCCCAATGAAAATCGCATAAAAATTAAATTAAGCAATCGAAAATCGGCTTTCGTGCAGCGGTCACTTCAGAACATCGTCAGCACTTTAAAATTTTTATTATGTATTCTAAATAATCTTAAAGTTTCAAACAGATCTCCTTGTTATATTTCTTGATTTTGTTCGCGCCCCTCACTTTTCGCACCCTGAAATGTGTCACACCATTCTTTTTTTTATAGTTTTTTGTCATGCATTACGAACTATCTTAAAGTTTAAAACAAATCACATTGTTAGATTTCCAAATTTTAATAAAATCGCGTGCTGTTAGTTCCTTATTCCACTACCAGGGAGCGCACTCTTATCAAAACTATATCTAAACGAAACTCCGTTAAACAACCAATCAGGCGATATATTACACGAGGGGGGTAGGGGTCTCAAGCAAGAATTTATGATATTTGAAGAAATCGTTATTAAAAATAGTGGCACCTTAACTTTTTGATATTTTATATAGATTTCGCAAAAAATACAGCCTATTACATTCTCAAAGGTTCAAGTTTTTGATAGATTAACTATGAAAAGAAAAATGGATTCTAAATCCAAAAAACCTCAAAAAATCATTAAAAATCGCGTTAAAAATCGTTGAAATAAAAAAAATATAACAGAAAAAATTTAGTGCTTGAGGCTAAAGGATTGAAACAATTTTCTTTTTATCAATGTTAAAAAATAGCCGCAAAAATGTAAAAAAACGCTAAAAATCGCATTAAAAAATTCATTACAAATTTTTAAATTGGTGTAGAAATTCCGAATAAAGTTTGTTGAAAAGAGAAAAAGAAATGCTATATTGGGTTAAAAGAATGAAACCGTATTACTTTCAGTAATGGGATAAAACGATAAAAATCGCCTAAAATTTATTTTAAAAAATCTAATCAAAAATTCGAAAATCGGGCTTCGAGGTGCAAAACTACATGCATAAAAGTACTTTCCCTCCAAATATTGTAACTCTACTTGCAGAAGTCTCTTCAGAACAGCCCTGAGACACACACAAACTTGTCTCTTTATTATTATAGATAAATAATAGATAATATTACACGTTAAATGTTGTAATGTAGCAAACAAGCATTCATTATTGGTTTCAAATCTAGGGAAATATAATACCATTTATCAATAAAGGCGATGGAAGAAACTAAAAGAATTACAGCTAAAAAATATAATTGATAAAAAAAAACAGTAAACATTAGTCAAATAAAAGTAAATTGCACTTATAAAAAAAGTTCGTTGTTATTATTTATTATTTTTCAAGTATAATTAAACTAATTGTTGATTTTTATTGTTTTACTTATTCCAAATCAATGTTAATATAAAACATTTAATCATCTTAGTGTCATTATGTAATCGATACAAAATGTGTACACTATGTTTTATGCTGTCCATGTGTGCCCATATTTTATGTTGTGTTTCATGTGGTCCATAAATACATTGATTACGTTACGTCCTTAATTAGTTTTGTAAATAAGTGTAAAACAACGAATAAAAATTATCTGCCTAGTTCAGATGTAATTGCAAACAAACTCTTTTTTACACTATCATAAAAAATATTTAAAAAAATATTTCTTTCAGTTTGTAACTTGAATCTTTAGTTATAACTTTCGATTACTTTCACTTGTTTTTATTTTTAGTATATTAGTGATTTTTTTCTTTTTATTTGATCAATAAAACGTCAATAACAAATGACAAAACTGTTCATTTGAAGAACGCTTTTCTTTATGACGATAGAAGACAATTCTATATAATAAAAGAATTTTATTAAAAAGTATATGAGGGAATTTCGGGAATCCCACTCATAAATACTTCTAAAAGGCATACGAAGAATTCAATTGGTGCTCTCATATCAATAGAATTTTATGACAAATTTATTCTTCAAGGTATTAGAAATAGCATTCTGGGAAATATTCAAAAACAAATAAATTTGTGGAATAAGTGGGTGGATGTCATACAATATTAGTAAAGACCAATAGAAAGAATAAAAAATGAAAATGCTTATGTATTGTGATTTTCCTGATGTTTTGGGTAAATCGTTAACTTGAATAATGCAAAATATTTAATAGTTCTTCTTCCTATTATTATTAAATTAATGTGTAACATTTTTCCGCTCTTAAATTTGTATTTTTACTTTCATTTCTTTTTCATTTTTTATCTTTATTAACTTTTTGGAAAAATAGTTGTTGTTCTCAGTAGAGAATTCGGAAATCTGAAGTATATCTGAATATTTTTATTGGTTGAATTCCAAATTTTATTTTATTAAATTCATTTTCTGATTGGTCCATGTTTAATGTCTAGAAATGAAATACTTCTATTCTTTATTTTATTCGTTTTCTGATTGTTCCACATTCCAATGTCCGAAAATAGAATACATTTGGTGCCACGATGACAAAAAAGCGTTAAAAACTACAAAAAAATTAGTACCTCAAAAACAAATTTAGATACGGGTTTTAAACAAGTTGCATTTAAAATTATTTTTGTTTCTGTATACGACGGTGTGAAAATTGAAAATGTGCAACATTTAGAAGTTTTAAAATTTGCAGTACCGAAAATTGTTAAACAGAAATTTCATTTAATATTTGTTTATGTTTGGTCCAAGAATATTACCGTGTCTCTAAATGTTCAGGCATATTAATATGACTCTGTTATTACGTAAGCTATATTTTGATCCTCCTAAAAATGATTTTTTTAAATATAATTTTAAATATAATTTAAATCGTTTATAAATTAAAGTTATAGTCATTGTAATTTGCTAAATTACAATTTTTTATATATTTGTTCAGTAGTTAGAAGTAGGCGCGACATGAATAATTACAAATCAAATAATTCAAATTAATAAAAATACACTTGTAAAATTTATATTGTTTATAAAATGGAAAAAAAATGTCAAAATAATGTATTTCTTTATGGAGATAGAAGAAAATTCGATAAGAAAAATGATACTAAAAACTACATGTTGAAACTTCGGGAATCCCACTCATAAATTCTTCAAAAAGGCATTGAAAGAATTTGATTGCTGCTTACACATCAATGGAATTTTATGAAATAATTGTTCTTAGAGGTTTATATGCTGTACTAATACAAATTCATTCATTCTTGTATATTTCCTATAAGAAATATACAAGAATGAATAAATTTGAGAAAAAAAGGGGCGGATGCCATAAAACACTAGTAAATATCAATGTTAATAATAATAATAATAATAATAATAATAATAATAATAATAATAATAATAATAATAATAATAATAATAATAATAATAATAATAATAATAAAAGCAGCGCAGTTGCTTATGTATTATAATTTGTCTCATGTTTGGGTTGATCGTGAATTTAAACATAATATTTAATTGTCTTTGAATAAATTAATGTGTAACTTTGTTCCGCTAATAAATTTTTACTGTTACATTCATTTTTTTTATCCCTCCGAATATCAATAATCAGAAATAATTGCGTCGTGAATAATTGCAAATCAAATAAAACAATAAAAAAATTCATTTGTTAAATTTATATTTTTTAGAAAGTTCAAAAAACAAAATCATACCTTTCTTTATCAAGATAGAAGACAATTCAATAAGAAGAATCTTATTAAAAACTACATGGAGAAATTTAGGATACTCCACTTATAAATACTTCTAAAAAACATTCAAAGATTCCGATTGCTGCTCTCATATAAATGGAATTTTATGATAAATTTATTCTTAGTGATATTAGTAATGTCATACGAAGAAATGTACAAGAATGAAGGAATTTCAGGAAAAAAGGGTCGGACGTCATCAAAAACAAGTAAGTATCAATAATAATAATAATAATAATAATAATAATAATAATAATAATAATAATAATAATAATAATAATAATAATATTAACAGTGCAGCTGCTTAAGTAAGCTGCTAGGGCTGCTTTTGTCTGATTTTTGGGATAAATCGTGAATCTGTATTAGGCTAAATAATAATAATAATAATAATAATAATAATAATAATAATAATAATAATAATAATAATAATAATAATAATAATAATAATAATAATAATAATAATAATAAAGCAGTGTTAGTGCTTAAGTACTATAATTTGCCTCATGTTTGAACTAGGCATAATATTTAATTGTCTTTGATTAAATTAATGTGTAACTTTGTTCCGCTAAAAAAACTTTACTTTTACATTCAATTTTTATCTCCCCGAATATCAATAATTAGAAATAATTGCTTCGTGAATAATAAAAATCAAATAACACAGAATAAAAAATATACATATGTTAAACTTTTTTTAGGAAGTTCCAAAATTAAAATAATGTCTTTCTTTATGAAGATAGATGATAATTCGATAAGAAGAATCATATTAAAAACTACATGGAGAAACTTCGTGAATCCCACACATAAATACTTCCAAAAGGCATTGAAAGAATTCGATTGCTGCTGTAATATCAATGGAATTTTATGGTAAATTTATTCTTAAAGGTATTAGAAATGGCATTCTGGGAAATATTCAAAAATAAATAAATTTGTGGAATAAATGGGTGGATGTCATACAATATTAGTAACGATCAATAAAAAGAATAAAAAAATGAAAATGCTTATGTATTGTGATTTTTCTGATGTTTTGGGGGTAAATCGGAAACTTGAATAATGCAAAATACTAATAGTTTTATTATTATTATTATCAATGCAATCTGGGATATATACAAGAAAAAATAAATGTGTGAAATAAAAAGGGAATGTCTTAAAATCCAAGTAAAAAGCAATAAAAAGAAAATAAAAATGAAAAGCTGCGTTAATAATATAATTTGTCTGATGCTTTGGGTAGATTGTGAACTTGAACTGTGCAAAATATTTAATGCTCTTAATCAAATTAATCTGTAACATTTCCGCTCTTAAATTGTATAACTATTTGGAAAATAGTTGTTGTCCTTGTTAGAGAACTGGGAAATTGAAGTATATCTGAAGCTTTTTATTGGTTGAATTCCGTAATTTATTCGTTATATTTTTAATGTATGTTTAGTTTTGTTTTATGTCCAAAACTGGAATACATCTGTTGCCACAATAACAAAAACAGTTATAAAAAATTAAATAAATAAATATATATATATATACATATATATATATATATATATATATATATACATATATATATATATATATATATATATATATATATATATATATATATATATATATATATATATATATATATGTGACGATTTAAGGAGAACTCGAATTATTTCCACTGGTTAAAAAGAAACACGCAGTCATGGCAAGCGAGGGAAAAAACAAAATAAAATAATAAATGTAGAAGATCCAATAATTAGTCATGGGCTGCTGTAAATTCATTTATTAAATTCGTAATAATGAGGAAGGAAAAGCTCCTTTTTGCAAAAATTCCATCATTATTTCAGCGAGCTGTCCTCATCGAAGAAGCAACCCAAGAAATCTTCAGAAGAATCTTCTCTTCATCTCGAGACTTCCCCCTTTTAAACTAAAAAAGAAAGTTCTGGAACCTTCGGTAACCTCAAACCATCATTCTTTTATGTAAACAGAATTCTTGTCCAGTTACGAGGCTATTTTAAACAGACGATAAATTTATTTAAAAAAAAATATTATTTAACCAATTTATAATTGACTCCGAATTTTAAATATCTTAGGCAGACGATTTTTATACATGATTAATTTTAAGAGAAAAAGAAAAGAAATGAATTTATTAATATGCACATTATCGTTGACGGCGGAAAAATAAATAAATAGATAAAATAAAATAATGATATTTTTTGAAAGGTATGGTTTTGGAATAAATTTAATAAGAATTTCTTAAAAAGGGTTGATAAAAACATAGAAGAAATCAGTTTTATTTGGAATATTAAGAAATAAAGTTTTAATTAAGAATATTTTTAATTTAGAGCCATCTTTTTAAATTTACGCATACTGGAATAATGTTTTTTAAGGAAAATTAAGAATTTATATCGTCTGCATACAGATTAACAGATTAGATTTAGAAACAAGATTTTAATTTAATAATTTGAAGTAAGTACGGAATATTATTATAAGAAAATTAAGATAGTATAAAGGTTAGTTTTGGCGAAAAAAAAATTTAAATTTGTAATATTATCCCCCCTCCCCAAGACTTTGTATGAAATTGATAGTTAAATAAAACTAGAAGTTCAGACAACAGAAATATAATAATTTAGAAAAGTTAAATTTTGGAATAAAACTGTCAAACTCAGGAAGCCAAGAGATGGAAGAAAAGAAAATTAACGCAATATAAAAAATATTAGCGATTAAAATAAAATAGTTAACAGAAAATAATTCTGAATTGAATTTAGGTAGGAGCATTTCCCTGAAAGAAATACAATAATGTTACAACATCACTTACCATTTGTAAGTGCATAGGAGATAATACATATAATAACAGTAAATAAGTTATGAATATTATTAAGCAAGAGATAAAAATATAATAAAAACAATAAAAATTCGTTCTCATGGAAGTTTAAATAATTACAATGACTTAATGCATAGTTTATTTTAAAATAAGTCCTTTAAATGAAAAAAGTCTTTCAAGAATATATAAAAGAGTCTTTTTCAATGTCCAGTGAATACAGTCTCTTTAATTAAAAATCTTCAAACTTAGTTTAATCTTTGGTTTTAATGTTATGTTGGATCCAACATCTTTCAGTAATATATCAATTTTTCAATAATAAATAGCATCACTCTCAATATCAATAATAAATAATGTAGAAAAATTTAAATAATAACAATAACAACAATAATAAGTAATAGTATAATAAGACTCCATATCCTAATATTTTTCAATAAGAGTATAATTAATACTAAACTTCATTATAGAAATCATAATAATAATAATAATAGTAAAACAAGAGTATAATCAAAAGAAAATATCACTATTTGTTTATTATTGATAGGGAAAATATTGGTTGAGGATAAAAATAATTACATAGCAACTAAATAATTTTCTTATCTTCTAATAGCATAAGAAAGTATTTTTTGCTAACCGAAAGCATAAATAAAAAAAAAAATCATAATAATTCCAAAATCCAAATAAAATTAAATCTAACTATTTAGAAAATGGACTCTCAACCAGTATTTCCTTACAATAATTCCTCTCTGATACTCTTTTACAAAATTGTCAAATTTGGTTATAAGTTTTCAATGCCAAATGTAGAATAATGTTTTATCCACACATGGTTTATAAACTTTAATAATAAAATACAATAGGAATGAAAGTTGTCATTCTTAATTGAGAAATGGAAATAAAAATAGTGTGCTTTTTTGAAAAACTTTTAATATCTAGTTTTCACAATCACTGAAAATCACATATTATGTTATAGGTTTGAGTAGAGTCATTAGATTTTATAACTATTATCATATAATATCTGCTGAATAAATAGAGTAATACTAATGTCAAATAAATGAGTAAATATAGTTAGACTTAAACACCCTTAAAATTAATTTATCAACATCAATTTGAAAGCTTTTACAATCAAAGTGTTCACCTTATGCCTGCATAAGGAGCCCAATTTAATCCCAAAAACTCCCAAAAACAAGTAATATTCTTGTAGCGCTCCAAGAACATACCCGCTGATGTTGAAAATTACGGTTTTTTTATGGTAAATTTAATCTATTGTCTTGACTTTAGTTTGATCTAGTGATTGTATCTGAGGTTTTGTTTTTTTTTTTGGATTGCTCATGAAACAGTTTAAAATCTTCGGGTGAAAAATAGGGTCTTAATTTAGAAACATGCACAATAACGGAATTCTGTCCTGTCTCATAATTAAATTTATCTATTTCATAAGTTACATCAGAAAGTTTATTTATAATTTTATATGGTCCAGAGAAAGTAGGTTCTAATTTTCGAGTGTTAGGGTATTTAAATTCTTCATAAATTACAGAGTCTTGTATTTTTAATGGGCATTCAACAAAATTTCGATCATAGAGTCTTTTACTTTTAAGGTGAAATTCATGAGTTCGCGCTTTCGCAATTTTGAGGGCTTTGTCTACTGATGGGTAATAGTTTTGTTTTAAAGGAGATTCATAAGGCAATTGACCATAAAATAAATAGGCAGGTGGAAATTTGGTGATAGAATGGGGCGTATTGTTGTATTCTTCGATGACTTGGTTTAATAATCTAGTCCAAGGTATTTTAGAAGAAGTGGAATTAACTTTACATTTAGGCCTGGTAACTATAGTCTGATTAACTCGCTCTACTTTTCCATTGGTCTGAGGATGATGTGCAGATGTAAAACGCTGTTGAACATGATGATTTCTAAGGAATTTCTTAAACCTTGGAGATCTGAAAGATTTATGCCTGTCACTAAGTATTTTTTGAGGTGCTTTGATATTGAAAATTTGTTTTAAACAGTTAGTGTATGTTTCAGTGGTAACATTTTTGGAGGGAAAAGCCCAAACAAATCTAGTTGCATGATCTATTATTATGTGTAAGAATTTTTTTGTTGAGTTGTAATAGTTAAATCCACCAACAGTATCAATAGAGAGACATTCAAAAGGTTGATCTGTTGCTGGCATAGCTTGTAATAAGCCGAATCTTTTCTGTTTTGGTTTTTTATTTTTCTGACAGGTATCGCAATGTTTAACAAATTCGGTAATGTCTATTGTCATATTAGGCCAATAATAGTTGGGAGATATTAAATTAAGCATTTTTTGAATTCCTAAATGTCCAAAATTATCATGAGCAATATGGAGTAATTTTCTTCTTAATGACATTGGTACAACAATTTTTTTGAATCCCTTTTTCTGAACTATAATAATTCCATTCTCTTTTTTTATATTTTTTGTCACAAACATTGTCTTTGTATTGCATCTCTATAATTTCTTTCCTATCTAGCAATAAACTAATATGTTGATTAAAATGACAAACAGGATTTCGTGACAACATGTCTGCTTCGACATTTGTTGAACCCTTTTCATATTTTATCTCATAATCAAACATACTAAGTTTGAGTGACCATCTAAAAAGCCTACCTCTTAAGTTTTTAACACTCTTTAACCATACTAGAGATGCGTGGTCCGTATGAATTGTAAACTTGACACCATGAAAGTAATGATAGAATTTGTCAAGAGTATCTATAATAGCTAAACATTCTAATTCAGTTATGAAATAATTTTGTTCATAACTCTTCAAAATTCTAGAATGATAAGCAATAGGATGTAAGAAATTATCTTTATCAGGTTGTTTTAGAACGGCACCTACTGCTATCTGAGAGGCATCTACAAACATATGTAAAGGTAATTTAGGATCATAAATTTTGAGGATGGGTTTAGCAATTAAAGAATTTTTTAATTTTTCAAAAGACTCCTGGCACTCTGAGTTCCATTCCCATATTGTGTCTTTTTTAAGTAATCGATTTAGAGGATATCTAATTTCAGCATATTTATTCATGAATTTATGGTAAACATTAATGGAACCTAGAAATCGTTGTAACTCTTTCACATTGGAAGGAGGTTTTAAATTTTTGATGGTTTCAATATTGGCATTTGCTGGTGTTATTGTTCCATTAGTAATTTCATAACCTAAGAAATTGATTTTATTTTGGCCTAATTTACATTTAGAAAGTTTAAGTTTAATGTTTTCTTGTTTGCAAATGTTAAAAATTTGAGCTAAATGGTTTAAATGTTCTTCTAAAGAGGAAGAGAAAATTATAATATCATCAAAATAGTGGCACGCAAAGTCGATTTTATATTTATTAAGGATTCTTCGAATGGTTCTGTTGAATATGGGAGGGCCCGTTTTTATGCCAAAAGGGAGCACGAGCCACTCAAAAAGTCCAAAATTGGTTGCAAATGCTAATTTTTCTGTATCGGATGGATGTATTGGTATGTGCCAGTAGCCAGAGGCTAAATCCAAAGTTGAAAAATACTGAGCACTACTCAATTTATCTAAAATTCCATCGATACGGGGCAAGGGTTCTGCATCATTTTTAATTATTGCGTTTAATTTTCTATAGTCTATACATAATCGCGTTTTTTTACCTTCCTCTCTTTTCATAACTAGTGTAACAGGGGCAGAATGGGGGCTATTACTTTCCTTTATCAGTCCGGCTGCTAACAATGATTGAATTTGGTTTTTTATTTCTATTTCTTCTAGAGGAGATGTTCGGTAGGGCCTCAAAGATATAGGTAGGTCTGAGTTTAGTATAACGCGTTGTGGTTCAATATTAATCCTACCCACATCATATTTATGCTTTGCAAAAATATCACTATAAATATGAACTAATTCCCTTAAATTTACATCTTGAATTAAATTTATTTCCCCAGTTAAATCTGAATCCGAATTATCGCGAAAATTTTGAAGAGTCATGGAACCTCTATAATCAGGATGCACATTAATTGCGTGATCATATTCAACACAGTCTTCATTTTTCACAATATTTCCACAAGTAGATTGTAACTCTATATCCTGATTATTTACATTCAGTGTTTCATTATCATAATTATCTATTGCTACAGTATTACCAGTATTTAATTTCATATCTTTTTTATAATCAGAGGTTACAAATTCATTAGATTGATCCCTGTTTTGTTGTACTTGGTCCATATTTACTGTATTGAATGAAGGGATCTCTCATTATGTATGGATATACTGTTAGTTATAATTTTCCTTCCCTGCCTTACAATACAATTTTTACAATCTATGGTTAATTTAAATTTAGAACATTCTTTTAACCCCAAAATAGCATAATCCAAATTTGTATTGCATACTAAAAAGTTAACATATTTTTTAATTTTACCCACTTTTAGAAGAACACTACATTTTTTATTTATATGTAAAAATCCTTTTGCCTGACCAATGGTAACTGAGGGTATAGTCTCAATTTTAGCATTAAGTTTTTTAACAAATTTAAGTGGCAATAATGCAATAGTTGAACCAGTATCTACAACACATGGTAAATTATAATTATTTGTACATCCATACACAATTAATTGACAAACATTATGAGAATTATTTTGTGAGATATTTGGAAGAGTATCAGAGGAGTGCAACTCACTCCTAAAAATACATTCTCTTTCCCAATGAAAAGCATTACTGACACCCCTATTTGTGCATATCCTACAAGGTCTTGAAGGGTATGAATTTTGAATATAATTATTTTGACAAACTCTAGGTCTTTGAAACTGAGATTGCCTTTGGGGAATCCAATTCCTAGGTGTATTATTGGGCCTAACTGGCTGAATCCAGGGCCTAGTTGGTTGAAAAGGTTGAAAATTTTGTCTAGCTGATGGTTGATTTATTACTTGGTTTGAAACTAGTGGGGTGGAAACTTCCACGAATTGTTTGACAACCCGGTACCATTCTGTGGTACTACTAGGAGGATTTATAATAATACTGTTTTTGAATTCTGGTTTTAAACCATCAGTTAAACCTTGTAATAGTATATTTTCACTAAGATGTAATTTCCTACCAATTTCCACTTTCTTACGAAAATAAGTTTCTAAATTGTCTAAATTATCTAATTTCAGGTTTGAAAAATCAGAAAAACTCGGGATGTCTAATTGAATGAATCTTTCTATCAAAATTTTCTTAATTTGTTCATAATCCGTACAATTTAAACAGTCATTGATATAAATTTTTTGCGCTTCCCCTTTCAGATATTGCGCAATAGAATTAAATTTCCATTCTAGATTTTTCTTTTCCTTTTCACATGTTGTATCAAAATAAGTTAACCACGACAAAATGTTCATTCCAGAACTCGGGTCAAACGGTACGAACTTAGGATCTTCCATAATTTTTTGATTCTTACTCATTAGAATAAATGAAGCACTTCTATTTTCTTTATTAAATCCCGATCGTAAAATCATTCGCAATAAATTTCAAAGTTAATAATTTCTATCAATTACATATTTTTTCAAAATTACTATATCAGATCCATAACATACAATAAATAATAAAATAATAAATAAATTAGTAATTTAATAAATTAACTTCAAATTACTCTCATCAATAAAATAATAAATAAATAAATAAATAAATAATAAATACTTTCCATCAATCATAAATAGAATAGAAATAATAATCAAAACATTTAATAAAATAAACTTACAGTTCCCGAAAAATCTTCAATAAAATCCATTCTTTATTAAATTCCTCATCAAATACCTTTCGCATACTCACCACTTTGAAGTTATTAATTTTCAAAAATTTGTCATTATGACCATGATTATCTTGAGTCATCAGTTACACATAAACAGCAAAAAGGTGGAATATCAGGCTTCAGGAATTCACGAGATATTTAGAAGAAATCTTTCAAACCACTCGGACAGAAAGCTGTTTAACATTAAAATCTCCTCTGTTACATTCACTCGAGGAATCAAAAGATAATGGCAATTCTTGCTTAATAACACTTTCAACCATGGCGGGAAAAATTTTCGGCGATTCATATTTTTGTCATCACTTCGTTTCAGTAGATTCATTAGATTCATTTACATAGCATTTTACTTCTTCAGTAGATTCATTTCAAAATCCGAAACAGGCACTAGCACAGGCATTACCTATCCTGTGCGACTTTTCGATTAGTTGTGACGATTTAAGGAGAACTCGAATTATTTACACTGGTTAAAAAGAAACACGCAGTCATGGCAAGCGAGGGAAAAAACAAAATAAAATAATAAATGTAGAAGATCCAATAATTAGTCATGGGCTGCTGTAAATTCATTTATTAAATTCGTAATAATGAGGAAGGAAAAGCTCCTTTTTGCAAAAATTCCATCATTATTTCAGCGAGCTGTCCTCATCGAAGAAGCAACCCAAGAAATCTTCAGAAGAATCTTCTCTTCATCTCGAGACTTCCCCCTTTTAAACTAAAAAAGAAAGTTCTGGAACCTTCGGTAACCTCAAACCATCATTCTTTTATGTAAACAGAATTCTTGTCCAGTTACGAGGCTATTTTAAACAGACGATAAATTTATTTAAAAAAAAATATTATTTAACCAATTTATAATTGACTCCGAATTTTAAATATCTTAGGCAGACGATTTTTATACATGATTAATTTTAAGAGAAAAAGAAAAGAAATGAATTTATTAATATGCACATTATCGTTGACGGCGGAAAAATAAATAAATAGATAAAATAAAATAATGATATTTTTTGAAAGGTATGGTTTTGGAATAAATTTAATAAGAATTTCTTAAAAAGGGTTGATAAAAACATAGAAGAAATCAGTTTTATTTGGAATATTAAGAAATAAAGTTTTAATTAAGAATATTTTTAATTTAGAGCCATCTTTTTAAATTTACGCATACTGGAATAATGTTTTTTAAGGAAAATTAAGAATTTATATCGTCTGCATACAGATTAACAGATTAGATTTAGAAACAAGATTTTAATTTAATAATTTGAAGTAAGTACGGAACATTATTATAAGAAAATTAAGATAGTATAAAGGTTAGTTTTGGCGAAAAAAAAATTTAAATTTGTAATATATATATATATATATATATATATATATATATATATATACATAATTTGAAACCAAATAATGATAAAAATTTCAAACAAATTTCACTTAAAAGTGGATTTTTTTCTTTTATTTTTTTTTTAAATTCATTGCTTATCTCAATATTTAGAAAGAATTTATTCATGATTAATTACAAATCACATAATATTAAATAAAATGAATACATTTTGTCAAATTTATATTGTTTAGAAAGAGAAAAAAAAATTAACAAAATGCCTTTTTTATGAAGCGAGAAGAAAAATCGATTAAAGAAGAATTATATTAAAAAATATATGTGGAAATTTCGGAAATCCCGCTCATAAATATATTTCTAAACGGTATTCAAAGAATTCGATTACTGTTCTCATATTAATGGGATTTTATGATAATTTTATTCTTACAGTAATTGGATATGGCGTTCTAGTTAATATACAAGAATAGTAAAATAATAATAATAATAAGGAAGCTGTTTAAATATAAAGAAATGAGGGGGAGATATAAATTATTAAATTGAACAACACAAAATATTTAATTATTTTAAATTAAATTAATCCGTATCATTTTAAACTCTTAAATTTGTGTTTTAACATTTTCTTTTTCTTTTGATCCTTCTTTATATCAATGGTTACAAATAGTTACTTCATGAACATTTATAAACCAAAAAAGATTAAATAAAAAAAATATGTTTGTCAAATTTATATATTTTTTATAAATTTCAAAAAAATAAAAAGAAGAAAAGCCCTTTTTTATGAAGGTAGAAGACAAACCGAAAAAAATACATTTTTTATTAAAAGCTGTTCGTGAAAATTTCGGAAATCCCACTCATAAATACTTCTAATATTTATTCAAAGAATTCAATTCCTGCTCTTGTATCAAAGTAATTTTATGATAAATTTTATTTCAAAAATTTTAAAAATGGCGTATTGGGAAATATACAAGAATGAATAACTTTGTGGAATAAAAGTACGGATATCATAAAATACTAGCAAAGATCTACAATAATAACAATAATAATAATAATAACAGTGCAGCTACTTAAGTAAACTGCTAGGGCTGCTTTTGTCTGATTTTTGGGATAAATCGTGAATCTGGATTAGGCTAAATAAATAATTGGTTTTATTAAATTATTTTTTTTTACCTTTTTCCACTCTTACATTTGTATTTTACCTTCATTTTCTTAAACATAGTTTATATAAATAATTAGAAATAATTGCTTTAAGAAAAATTACAATAAGACAAAATAAGAAATAAATATTTGTCAAACTTATATTGTTTACAAAGTGGAAAAAAGTAAAATAATGCCTTTATTTATGAAGATAAAAGACAATAAGATAAGAAGAATCTTTATTGTAAAAGCCAAACGTATCTGTGCGTAACACATACGTCATCTTCCGAATGACAACACTTTCACATACAATTCGGTTTTGCAATTAGTATTGCAAATTTTATACATCTAAACATCACACATTTTCAATTTTTACACCATCGTTTAGAGAAAAATATTTACCTTTAAATGCAATTTGTTTGAAACCTATGTCTCAATTTATTCTTGTCATATTATTTTTTTTATAGTTTTTAGTAAGAATTTTGTAATTGTGGCAGCAGAAAAATGCCATTTTCTCTTAAAATTGATAAAAATTGAAATGTGCCCATGCAAATTTTGAGAAGTTGAAAATTATGACGGATTTAGATTTCATATGAAATTCCAAAATCGTCTAAATTTGAAATACTCTTTTCCCATACTCATATATTCCAAACATAACAGCCTCAATTTATAACTTCATCTTAATAACTGAACTTTATTAAATTTTGCTTTATTATATTTTTACGTATGCTATTAAAGTTTATATATTTATTTATTTATTTATTTTTTGGACAACTGAGTTTTATAGAAATAGTATTTTATTCTTAATTTTAGCTTTAAATAATCTTTTTTTGAGAGTTAGACTGACCGTTGAATGATGCATTTTTTACTGTAGCTAAATTTATAGGTTTATTATAAAGAAATGAAACAGTTCTTTTTAAACATTTCGTCGAAATTCGACTTGTTCCACATTGTTATATTTAAAACCAGAAGAGGAAATGTCGGGAATCCCACTTCATAAATACTTCTAAAAACCATTTAAAGAATTCGATTGCTGCTCTCATATCAAAATAACTTTATGATAAATTCATTCTGAGAGGCATTAGAAATGATATTTTTGAAAACATACAAGAATAAATAAATGTGTGGAATGAAAATTGCATCTCATAAAGATAAGGGCAATTAAAAAATTAAAAGTGAAGCTGCTTTAATAATATAATTTGCCTAAGTTTGTATGTAAATTGAGAAATTAAACTGTGCAAAATATTTAATTTTTTAATTAAATTCATCTGTAACATTTTTCCACTCTTATTTTTTTTTATATATAAATTTTTACTTATATCAATAGTTAGGAAAATTTGTACATCAAAAATTACAAATCACATAATATTAATTTAAAAATATACATATTGTCAAATTTATATTGTTTGGAAAGTGAAAAAAGTAAAAAAAAAAAAATGCCTTTCTCTATCAAGAGAGTAGAAAATTCGATAAAAGTAGAATTATATTTGAAAATATATGTGGAAATTTTGGAAATCCCACTCATAAATACTTTGAAATGGTATTCAAAGAATTCGATTACTGCTCTTATATTAATGGAATTTTATGATAAATTTATTCTTTCAGTTATTAGAAATGGCGTTCTAGTAAGTAAGGAATAGTAAAAAAAAATAATAAAAAGAAAAACTAGTCGTTGAGGGCCACCATAATACTTACCGATCATATATATGCTACATGCATAGTATAAAAAATGAAAATAAAATATATGTAAACTATTTTTTGAATGCATCGTAATTCTAAGATGAAATTTAAACGTATATTTAAAATTTTTTAATGCATAATAATACTTTATTAATGAATTGCTGATGAATCAATATCAACAAATTATATAAAATGCCAAATTATTCAAGTAGTACCTACTTGCGTAAAAGAAACATCATTATAATTCCGAAAATTACATTAATATTAACTAAAAATTTACTGCGTCGGATTAAGTTTCTCATATCCAATTAAAATATATCTCTGAATTGAAATTTCAATTAAATACAGGATCATGACAAATCGAGAAGTGTGGAAAATGAGACAACAAATATCTCAGTAACTGGGATTATCTGATCAACTTCGCTTTCTATGAAAAATGTGTGTTATTGTATTTTTCGTTCCACTAATTAAAATAAAAGTGCCGCTAAGAAAGGATTTTCCAAAATTCCACTTTCAAGCGGAGGGGGTGGGGGGTAAAAAAAAGAATGAACTTAAAAAAAAAATCCCTAAAAATCTGATTTTATAGATTTTTGCATCTGATAACATATTGTATTTTTCCATGCAGAATCGAATGGTACTAAGCAAATTCTTTTAAATCCAGCAGTTCAAGAGATATTTCATATTTTTTTTCTAATTTGTTGATGTCTTTGGCGCAAAAACCCAAACTTTCAGGTAATAATGACTAAAAATATCCCTGTTACTTTAGCTAGAGAAGAAATTTAAATTGCGTAATTTTTTAATCAATTTTTTTTAAATAATTAAAACCCCTATATTAGAAAAAATATAAACTCCTCGGAAACAAACAAAAATAATAATAACAATATTAATTGTGGAATATTTTTGTATAAACAATACCATGCCAAAGTGTATCGCACCATTTCTTTCAACCCTAACTGTGCAAAGGAATTTTATAGCAAACTGTGCAAACATTTGCTATTTATTGAAAATGAATTTTTTTAATAAGTATTATTCAATCGTAATCTCAAAAAAACATTTTTATTTATTATTTTAGAATAGAAAATACTTATTTTTATTATAACTTACAATTATTTGAGATACTGATATGGTTTTTATCCTTTAGCAGTTACATGATAATCAGGAAGCTGCGAAAAAATTATTTCAGAATTTAGAAGTTATACATGTACTAAAAATGTTTTGTTAAAAAAAAACCATGAATGTCTTTGTTTAAAAAAAAATGAAATGCATATTGCAGTGTGAGACATGCGCATTAGGTACGACACGCTAAGTACTACAGCATATTTATAATTTCAGGTCTGTTGTTTAAATTGACTATTTTATTAGTTGTAAAATATTTATCAATACTTTCATTTTAAATATTGTTTTAATATTGATTTAAAAAAATGATTGGTGAAAGTCAGTATTTTTAAAAGGTTGTATTTTTGAAATGCTCATTTTTTTATTAACAAAGTTATTTTTTCGAAGCATTTAATTTAATTTTGTGCCAACTGTTGCCCTTGATGACAATAATGTTCGTATAACGTGAAAATACCAAAACGAGTACAAATTTTATTTTAAATACAAAGAAAATGTTTTAATGAGAAATAAATATTATAAAACAAAAATATTTAATTTTAATATAAATATAATATTTGTACAAATAAAAAAAAAGTTTTTATTTTCAAAGATTTAAATTGGAATTTGGTGATCTACTACTTGGTTCTCCCGATGCCCAAAAAACTATCACCCAACTACAAGGTTTAGTTTTAATAATGGATGATCGTGAATGTCACATTCAACGTACACGAAATACCTGTAATAAAAGAGGAATCTATCAATATTTACTGATAGAAACTACTTCAAAAAATATAACGGGATAAAAGAACGGGGCAAATTTTTCTGTAATAAAATGCAGGTATTTAACATATTTTTTTACTCTTTTTTTTCTGACCACTTACCACCCTAAATACGTGTTTAATACGACATCAAGTAATTTTTATTTCGATTTTTATTAATTTTTTACTAATTTATTTATTCTTTTGTTATTTAAAATAAAAATTATATGATCATGCACAATTCGGATATTAGTTTGGCGATTTCTATGATTTGGCGAAATTGGTTGACGAGATAAGCAAATAGTACCATGGTGATTTGTTTTTTGCTCTAGATTGCATAAAAAATCGGTATTTTTTATGTTAGCCACGATAAAATAATCGCAAATAGCATTACTAAAATTTTTACACATCATTATTTACTATGAATGTAAAATGCAAATTCTTATTTCATTGCGATTGATTATAACTCAGATTTTACTGAACAGAATTTTCTAGAACTTACTTTGTTTGGTTTATAAGTGGTTTAATTTAAAAGATCGCCGTTCTTCGATACTTAGCAATGGTTACGGGTATTCTAAAATTAGGTGAACTCGATTGTGAAAGATTTAAAGTGTTAATAAATTGATTTACATGATAATTACACATTTAAATAATATTTGAGGGATTGTTTCAATATGTATCATATCATTCTAATTTTTCTAGCTACAGAGTAATGCGGGAAAGTACTCAGTGACACATTAAAAAAATTCTACGCTATAGACAAAGGGGTATACACTTGAGAATATATATGCTACAATTACGAAAGTTGCACAGAATTTCTTTAAAAAAATACAGAGGTCATATACTACATATAACCTCTATAATAACACCTTAATCCTTGAGACTTCAATAATCAGGTTAATGCAATTATGAAAGCTATATGTAACTATCACAATATACATAAAATGAAAGCAGGAATTTCAATCTGGCCGTTTTTAGCTTGAGTTCTGTTGAATAAGTTTTGATGGGACTTATGTATTTAGATATTTTTTTCTGAAAATATGTCAGTATAAAATTTGTGGTTCTACGCTGGACAGTTAAACAATTAAATAGAAAGTTCTAAATCAATTTCGAAACGCGATTTCAAAAGATGTGATTTTTTTCCTGATGAATGAATTTTGAGTAGATTTAAACTGCTAATTAAATAATTTTAGGGTAGTTTCAGTAAATTTTAAGCTCAGTGGCGTAGTAGTCAGAGCATCTGACTTCTGTTCTGCAGGTCGAGAGTTTTGCCAGACTCCCGACTGGCAAAAGTTTCACTCAATCTTTGATCCTTTCGCCGTCGATAAAATGAGTACTAAGCTTGTTTGGGAACTAAAGACTGAGGGTCTTGCGTTAGGCTGAACATCTAACCGGCACATATGCTGAATAGCACCTCGGGGGCCCAATGTCAAGAAAACAGGGATGGACACTATCGGTCGAGATTATTCAGTTACAATGTTTAGTTTAGTTTGATATATTTTCAGTTTAAAAGATTCTTCTAAATGAATTTCAATGGAATATTTTAGTTTTTTAATATTTCAGTGAATGATTTTGTGTAAAACTCATATCGTTTGCTTTGTGCTGCTTCGTCACCAGGTTGCTTGATTATAAAATTATGGATTTAAGGTCTAGAAACAGATGAACCCAATTATGTACGGTAAGACTTTTCAATAGACCTAATTAACAGAAACTGATGAAATTTGCATTGACAATTTGAACGTTTTTAGCATATTACATATTGTTCTACACTTGTTTACCAAGTCCTACTGTCAAACTAATGATCAACCAAAGAAGTTAGTTCCTAATAGCCCAAATATTGTCTGATTCAATAGTCAGTAAAACATATAACAGCGTAATAACGTCCATATTGCTATTAGCAATTGAGATCGACATTCCATGAACACCTTCATATTGCTTTAAAACGCTTGATTAAATTCACAGATAATAATTCGTTGATTCAAGGTTTCATTAAAAAACCTATCAGCATAGCGGGCGAAAGCTGCTAGTGTGTATATATATATATATATATATAGTTTGAAAGGTTTGTTTTATTTTGCTAATTATAGTGTTTATTTATTTATTTATTTATTTCCATAAATACTACAAGCATCAACTAATCTTGTTCAACAATTTACGTAAATTCTAATTAGCGTTATCACTCTTATTAAGGAAATAAAGTTTAATATGCTTTCGGCAAAAAATTTTAACTTTAAGGCACTTACGCATCAGTAAAATAATATATATGAACAAAAGTTAAATATATATGTATGTTTTAGAAAAGTTTATATTTGAGTGGCGGAATCGAAGAAAGAATTTTTTTATTCATATTATGTGTTTTTGTCTAAAATAAAATCATTCATGATTCATCTAATATTATACAAAAAATAAATAAAAAAAACTACGTATATTTTTCTTTGAGATAGTTTTCAAATAAAAGACAAATATAATTCTTGAAAATATTTGTACTGGTTCCACAATTTATAACAAGATTACATACGTAATGTACGTACATTTTAAAATCTGAAATTTCTTTTCCATCAAATAATTTATGAAATTACAAATACAAACATTGAAGTACTAAAATATAATATTTAATGAAAAAATTATAATAAATGGATATTCAATTTCTACATCATTACATTTATTTAAATTACAAAATTCTTGTAAATGTGCAATGCGGAATAAAAGTAAACGTCAGCATTAAATTTACAGATATTTCGTGTAGTTAAAAATTTGCAGTATGTATCCTGTCAAACACTACATAAAATATTTGATAAATGTACCTTAATTGCCTTCAGGTTATTATAATAAATTATTTCTTGTTAATAAATTTTCGAAGCATGTAGTATTTAATTCTCGCTTTTCTGTATTTTAACGAAAAGTTGGCAAAGCTTATTATGATTAATGTGTTGCAAAAATTTATATTTCAAAGTGCGTACATTTAAAATTCAATTTCATGTAGTATAAAAGTTTGTAACATTTTTATGATGATAAATTTTAAATATAATTTATGCTAATGGGGAGATTATGTAAAGTACAATTTAGCTTTTTTATTATTTCATTTATTTAGGTATAATTACGTAAGACTTATATAAATATTTTTATTTTGTTAAATTACTGAATACATGAGATTAAAAGGATTGCTGAATTTTTAAAGTGCGCTGTGTCACTGTGTTTCGTGATTTCTTTTACTTTTGCGAATTGTGTTTAAATCTCATGGAATCGTACATACAATATATTTTTTTAGTAATCGATTAATTAGGTTACTAAAGTTAAATAGCTGATACGAGTATAAGTAATCGTAACAGGTCAATATGGGGAAGTGGCAACTTATATTTTTATATTTATATTATTTCCTGTACAATGTGATTTTAATATATTTTAATTTAGATGTTGCTGCATGTTCCCATAAGGCTTTCTTAGTAAGTAAATTTGGTGCGGAATAGTACAGCACTGATGTATGGAGGCGCAAGTTTTCTTCCTTGAAGAGAGCTCGAGTTCCAATCCCTTTAGGTAAATTGTGTATTTTTCTCAGAAAAATTTTGAATTTGTTTTAGACAGGAAACGTGTGTCTACATATATAAAATAAGTTTGTCATGACTCACTGATAATCTTCGCACAGCCCAAACTATTGAACGCAGAAACACGGAAATTGGGAAATATATACTTTTTATGATTTAAGCGTGTTATAAGAATAGAATTTTGAAAATTCCTCCCTTAACGGAGGCAAACGGGGAATTAAAAATTCTGAAACATTTTCCGATATCTCAGCAGCTGTTTAGGAAGCAGCGTGAAATTCCGGAAAATAAATCTACTAAAAATAATTAAATACATATTTCAGCAATTTTTAAAAATCCCCCCTTTTATGAAAACATGTTAAAAGGTTTGTAGACAAATATAAAACATTTGACACACCCCAGAAGAAATGCTTCTATAAAAGAAGCATATATATATAACTATTAGATGAAAAAAAAAGAAAAAGTAGAAAGTAGAAAGTCCATCTGCTTTCTTTGGCCAGTCAATAATACTGACCGTTTGTCTCAACAGATGACATCTCTCACTTCTGACAATAAAACATGAACTTTTACATCTGCCATTTCCTTGAGAACATATAATTCTCGAATAAAAGTTACTTTGTTTCTGTAATCTCAAAATTTCAGAACTATTTTAGAAAAGGCCTTTTTTGCCTTTATTTTGGTATTTTGTTTAAAGAAAGTTTAAAAATGATATGACATAACAATTTTTAAAGTGAATTTTTCTATGGTATTTTTAAAATAAATATCTGGTGCATTACTTGTATTCCTTGTGTTTCTTTTATTATGCTTGTATGAAGAAAAATACATTTATTTTACAGTAGTTTACAAATGTTTAATTATTTATAAAGTTGCTTATTAATAAACTTTTGTAGCACAAGGACAAAATCTTAAAATAAAAATACGTTGTAAAAAGTTACTGAAAAGTAAATGTATAAACAATATTTATTATTATTATTATTATTATTATTATTATTATTATTATTATTATTATTATTATTATTATTATTATTATTATTATTATTATTATTATTATTATTATTATTGTAAAATAAACATTTATTATAAGATTTATAAATATTTTTGTGAAACAAAAAGTCTATTTATATTAAAACAAATATATTATAAACTAAAGTCTATTTATATTATTAATGCTTTAAAAGAAAAAAAAAGAAGCATAAATTATTAATTTTCTGTTACACTAAATATTAAACAACAAACAATAAGACATGTCCGATTAAGACAACAGACTGCTTGAGATTCTTTAGACATGTCTGTTTAAGATATTTCATAATGTTTTATTTAAATCGTAATAAAAAATTTTTGTATTATTTTATAAAAAGATATCATTAATGAATCTAAAAAAAGAAATATCAATAAAATTATACGAAACGTAAATTAGTATTTTATACTTTAACAATATATTTTAACAATTTTTTTAACAATTTTTTTTTTCAAAAAAATGGAACATGACCAGATTTACCGTTTATATGCTTGTACGAAAATCTCAATCTCTCTGAGATTATAGCAAACATTTTTTTCCATTCTTCCTTTCTCTTTTCGAATAGTAAGTGCGTCAATTAGTCAATCAAATTAAGCATTAAATGAGATAAAATTCGAGCAAGAGAAGCAAAATAAAGAAGCTGCGAATTTCATCAGCGGTGGGCAGTTTTAAAAACTCAACAATAGATCGGAATGAATATCCAAAAGTCTATTATAATGTAGTGGCAGTTGGTTTTGATTAGAGTGTCACAATGTAGAAAATCAAATGTGCAAAAACGTTTGATATCGTAACACTTCCCCACCGGACCCGACGCCACAGAAAACAGCTTATAACTCACTCAAAAATATACAGCCGAAATAAACTAGTGTATAATATATATTAAAACAGCAAATAAAGCTGTATTACCTAAGCTTGAGAGACACAGCCACACAAAACATATGTCTGTGACATAAATGTTATGGGCATTCTATCTCAAGAATTAATGCATGGAATTTCATAAAACCTTAAATTCAATTATACTTTCATATAAACTTAAACTGATTAGTTTTTGTTGTATATCGCTCTGCAGGCGGCGCTGTTATGCTGCCTTTTTCATGATTTTCACAATAAAGCTATATCTACCGGGTGATCCAGAAGTCCCGGGACTTTTGAAATGCTAATAATTAGAAAACCATAAACAATAAAAGTATGCGGTTTTCACAGAAATACTGAGAAACTTGTGGGATTTGTTTTTTCGATGAGAAAAAACATATTATGTTAGTTGCACTTTTTGACAGCAGGTGGCGCTAAAATTGATAGTATTGTTTTTATAGTATGATACAGCTCATTTAAAAGAACGAATTAGTGTCCAAGAGTTACAAAGTTTAATCATGACGCTCATGGTTTATAAGCACCGCCGTGAGCTGATGCAAAACAGCGTGCACAGTATCCTCAGAGCGGAAAGAAATTTCAGTTCATCGTGATATCACAAGTTTACTGCACTCACCATGAACTGGTGATTTCTACCGAGTATTGGCATAGAATCCTACCTAATTTACGATTGTAATAGACATTTGGGATCTCTTGTTTCTATTACGATCTTCCAATGAGCCTTTTTTTCAAACCTTGCTTACCATAGCATTTCACATTTGCAATGGCCATCGATTCTTTTGCAGTTTTAACTTGAGGTATTGTACGATATGAAAACAACGCGGCATGCAAAGATGTGTCTAAACATAGCCTAGACAATGTCTAAACATTGCAGTTGCTCATGAAATTTTGTATCAAATTTCCCTTACAATGCAATTTCATTTACCTTACAAAAAATGTTTGAACATAAACCACCTATAAAACGAAATCTCATCACTATCATAGAAAAGAAGTTTCGCAATGAACTCATGTGTCTATATAACGCATGGTATAGGTACATTCAGTCTTATACAACAGCGCCACCTGTTGCTAAAAATGGTAACTATATATATAAAAAAAAATTCATTCTAAACAAAAATCCCACATGTTTCTGAACATATATCTGAAAACAGAACCTTTGTATTATACATAGTTTCCTAATTATTAACTTTTCAAAACTCCCGAAACTTCTGGATCACCCGGTATATCATAGCTATATCAGCTATATCTTAAGAACGAACGTAATTATTTTCATAAAAATTACGTTAGTACTTGATATAATTATGGTTCAGATTTCGTTTCGGTGTAAATCACCATACAAGTGGCGGTGGTATGCAGCATTATTCTTCTCTATTGCAATCACAGTAAAGATCATTATATCCTTTTTAACAACAAGCAAAGTTATCTTCAAAAACAAATTATTGTGATCTTATTAATTTTCAATTATTCGTTTTTCATATTTTCCGTAAGCGTTAAAAATTTTCATTTTGACTTAATGAATAGGAAAAACGAAGCCACAGAAATTTTCTCGGCTACTGTTTTTTATTACTTTTTATTGCAGTTAAGTATCAATTTGCCTATGTAAGTTTTATGAGCACTTTAGGGTTTTTATTATTTGTATTTAGAAAATGTAATAAATTAATGCGGCCAAGGATCCGTATCTTCAACAGAATTTTCAAATAGATAACATGTTAACTTTTAAACTTGTTTATTTATAATAAGATGATTTTTTTTAAAAACAAATATAGCAAAATTATGTTTTAATAAAGGTAGCTGTGGATTTTAAAAATGTAACCGACAATTTCTACGAGAACAAACAAAAAGAAAATATTTTTTAATCTCATATTTTAAAGCAGACAATGAAGAAAACGAATGCTAGAAAGAAAACATGAAATTAGAAAGAAAACAGAAAAAAAGGAAAGAAACGGTAAACATCTTTTATTTCTATCAAAAGTCAAATTATCAAAAGAAAAAAAAAACATATGCGTATATACATTAGGTGTTTTGAGAATATTTCAAAACAATCCATGTAAAAATAATCAAATACTGATAAGTAACTGATTTTTAATGAAATCTAAAATAAAAATTTAAGGAAAGTTTCGGCATTTGTTTTATTGAATTGATTAGTAAAATATTTTTTCTCATGGGTATTACAATTATTTAAATCAGTACACTAATTAATGTTAAATATCTAAAACGATAAAGATAAACACAAAAATAATAATTAATAGTTAAGTTCGATTGTTACTCGCATACACAGGGCTCCGTGCAATAAATGTATGAATTATTAACTGTAACATAAAAAAATGTTGCTAATAGATTAATAATACTTTACAAATTACTTAAAAACGTAGGATTGTGTAAGCTTTCTGTACTAGAAAAAAATATTAATGGGTATATCATAAAATGCCATAAAGGAAGAACATTGTTATAAGTATAAATGTAGCATTGCTCTAAACGCGCTTCGAAAAATAGTCGCAAAATTGCAACGCCGCGTCCGTTGCAATTTCCGTTCCGAGTTTTTCCAGGCAAGTTTTATTTAACTTTTGAAGATGTTTAACTTTAGTCTCGATGCCCGTACTATTTATGGAATTAATGATTTTAATATCTGTTTTGAATAATTTCACAGTTACTGCTTTTATGCTGCTATTGGGCAGTTCATTACACCAATGATTTTCAACGAGAAGCATGCACCACCAGTGACAATTTTCAATTCGTAACTCAATTATTCACTGTTAAATGTTTTGAGGAAAGCAATTTTTTAGACTGATAATAAGGGTGATGCATGCAAAATGATAATAATAATAATAATAACAATAATAATAAATGTTCCGTTTTAAAAGAGATGCTACTCGAAGATTAATATAATATCAACACCAACATAATAATCAAATCATCACAATTTTAATGTATTTACGTAAACTTTGTATTCTTAATGGGTTTCACAATTTTGTCAACTTTTTCGATTTTTTTATAAATAGATTTTGTACATCTATTTGCTTTACTGTGTATTGTATCTCTCTATTCCTTAAAAAAAGTAACTTAAGCTGTCACCACCGCTAACATTGATTTTTTTTTTTTTTTTTTTTTTTTTTTTTTTTTTTTTGTGTGTGTGTGTGTGTGAATTAGGTAATTACGAAAATTACTAATATTACGAATACTAATATTACGAAAACTATTGCACACAAAAATAAGAAAACTGGAAGTGATATAGAGAAATGATTAATAAACACGGTGATGGAGCCAATTTTTAAATCGAATAATTATTTCAAGATATATTTTATTTTAAATGCGCTTAAAATCATTCCAATAAACAGTTTTATGCGAACAAAAACTATACACGTAAATTTAAACAGATTTGGATTATTTTCTACATTCGACATTCCTGATGTGCAGATTGCATTTACTTTTTCTAATATTTTTAATTATTAATAAATTTTATTGATAAACTAAAGCCTAATAGTAAATAAAATATTGCTGTTAATCTTTGGCGTCAGCGACATTTAAAAACGCGCGTTTATAAATTAGCTAAAAAGGGAATATCGATCTCTCCGTGGAAGTCAATTTCAACTTGTTATCGGGAGACATTTGATTTACCTGATCTAAATATTCATCGAATCGTGAATATCTACCATTAATACATGATTAACTCAGTTAACGAACGGATATGAAACTATGTCTGTCATCATAGTAAAGTCCTTATCGCTAGTTAATGAAGGTGATTTATTAATGTTAGCATACTCTAGGCTGCAACTTCTCAAATAAGGATTCATAATTTTTATTTCTTCTTCTGTTTTATAAACGTTAGTTTCTATATGGAAAGACACAATTAATAATGAGCTATTTTCAGTCATAACGGAAAATAAATTGAAATATCTTTTTAAAGGTTACTTATGTTCGAATTATTATATAGTTCAAATAAAAAAAAATTGTGTTACATTATTTTATTATATATTAATGCTGAAACTTAGAGTATATGTTTAAATCAATGCCTAAATTATAGTGTTTATTTAATAAGTTATTTATTAATCCTCGGAGTACAAGGACCCCAATTTGACTAATATGTAAATTCGACTTTATCTGGACATTTTGCAATTTCCTTTCATTTAGAATACGTGTTTTTAAATTATTTTCTATGCGTTATAATTTAAAAGTCACTTTCATAATTTTGTATACTTAATCTCGCACAATTATTATTTTTTAGAATCTTCGAATAGAGTGGCAACGACCCAATCTTAGAATATAGTAAACAAATGAAAACTTAAATATATACTGGACAATTGCACCATAAACTTTAACTATATATATATTTAAAGTTAAATGAAAACTTTTTCTCATTTATCATGTTTTAAGAAATAAATGCAAATTTTTGGCTTCTGCGAAATGTAGTTCACTATATGGAGCTGTGGTTACACTGTTACCATTGAAGAAAGTGCAAACGCCTCCCACATTTTGTTATCTCTTGTTTTTTTTTATCTGTTCGTTATTGAATTAAATGAATCGTCACTTCATATAAACAATACTGTTACCTATGGCTTGAAAACATGAGGTACAATAGAACGCCGCTAATTCGGATCCCGTTATTCCGGATCTCCGGATAATCTGGATCGATTTGGTCATTTTTCTTCAAGTTGAAGAAGCGATTTTGCTAATTTTCATAATATTAACTTTGTTTCATCGTCATATTCTGAATAAAAAAACTTCTTTCTGAACTCTTTTCGTAAGAATACCTTAAGCTATCTTATTTAAACTCTTATTTAAACTACACCCAACGAACTACTTATGCTCAAGATGCATGACCGTACGGCTCGCAAAAGGTAATGTAAACTGGCGCAGCAAAAAATTACAAACTTTTTTATTACAAAGTAAATATTTTTACTATTATGCTCAAGATGCATGACCGTACTGCTCGCAAAAGGTAATGAAAACTGGCGCAACAAAAAATTACAAACTTTTTTATTACAAAGTAAATATTTTTACTGTCTGTAGATAATCAATAAGTTAAACATAAAGGGGATTTTCTGTAAGTATGTTTTATTTAATTTCGAGTCTCCGGATAATCCAGATTTTCGATAATCCGGATTGGGCCTGGTCCCAATTAATCCGAGTTAACGGGATTTTACTGAATAATGTATATATGGGTTTACACTATTTTTAATTTTAGGCATTTAAACAATATTTCGATCTTAATATTTTGAGAGCTAAATTATCTAGTCCATCTCCATTAAATATTTTGAATCGATTAATATACACTTGCTGTATTGTAAAGTATTAGCTTTGATGCAGTATTTAATATATATATATATATATATATATATATGACTCCTTGTTTTGAGTGTAGTATAGTGGTGATGACTAATAATGTTATGACCATAATTATAAGAGAAAATTGATTTACGATTATAAGTTATAACATGGTATTACAAAGTTCTAGAATATTGAAACATAAAGGAAGACACAGACATAGAGAATATCATTTTTAATACTCTCTGAGTACAATAATGAAAGTTCGATACTTAATAAAGAGAAAAGAGACACCTTAAATTAACAAATTATAAAATGTGAGAACTAAAAATGCAATTAAAGAAATGATCCATAGTTGGCAATGTACCCAATCATTTGCGTTGCCCTAGATATGCAAGTATTGGATTGGAAACACTTTAAATCTAAACCTGGAAAATGTTATACAAAATGCACGAGAAAATGTATAACGGAATTATGAACACCATAAAATTATCCTCGCTCATACACAGTAAAGCTTACGAATTATTTTTTAGAGCTGTAAATGACCTAGAAAATCAATACACGTCACGCTTTGCGAAATATATATATATATATATATATATATATGTGTGTGTGTGTGTGTGTGTGTGTGTGTGTGTGTATACACGACAAACATGCTACTCGGATATGGCAATCTCAAAAGTTTTTTCGACCTCATACTTGTTAACACTTCCTGAAACAGTACTGCATGGTGGTTATAAAGTAAGTATCTCTAATTGAAGCTGTCTCTAGCTTTAAGAAAGAATTTAAATTAAACCAATATCTGTGAACTTACTATTCGAGATGGTGCAAGAACAATGGTAAGATAAACAGATCATACGAATAATCGCAGCCTATAGCGTTTAGATAGGGATCCTGTCCGTGCAAAAGTCGCATTAATCACAAGAAAAATAAAGAACTGTTATTTTTTCGGTTATTTTTCACATTATAAATATAGTTTAAAATTAAAGGCCGATCTGGACACCGATCCAGCACCTCTAGTCATCTGTTGGCAGTTATTGCTGCAGTTCGTTTAGATGTTTTATTGTTCCTGCCCTTTTTTAAATAGCAAGTACAGCGCCTTTTGTTATATTTAGGTTGTTCCTTCAAGCTACAGATAGATAGATAGATTTATTTTATAACCTCCCATTTTATAATAAAATGCATACGAAAATGTAAAGCGCAGTTGAGTTTACCCGTCACAGACATTACTATATACGAATTTTTTTATGTTGGTTGTAACCGAATAATGTGTTCTTTTCTCTCCACATTCTAAAAAAAATTAATTTTCAGTTCTGATCAGAAATGCACACATTTTCATTATGATTGAAAAGTAAAATACTATTAAAATATAACACAAACGATTTTCTTCCATATCATGCTGAAAAGGGATTCGTATATTCATCCATTAAACAAACACAAAATGTTATACAAAGCATTTTTAAAAACAAACATGCTCTCAATAATCTGAATGTAATACTGGGAGATTCAGACATGTTTACGAGATTTAATGCACAAATAAAAGTTGTCGTAGATAGATACACATGTTAATATTATGAATTAAGAACTTTTGAGCAATTGTATAATAAAAATATTAGAAATAAAATAGGTCAATACGCCGGAACATTAAACAGATTAATAACCATATAAGGGGAAACGTTTTTGGTCTTTTGAATGAAATTTTTCAGCATATAAATTTTAAATAACTGGACCTAATGAAGTATCTTAAAAGAAATATAACAGACAATCATCTTGAAATATCCAAGATATATAACATTCCGGAATAAAAATAATAGAAATGTATAACTTTATTCTAACAAAATTTTTAGTTAGTTATTATGAATATTAAAACGTCACAACAATAGATTTACTTCGAAAAAAAATTATGATGCATTTTGGTCTGTTAAAGGACGAATAAAATTGGAATGAAACCAAACTCAATTACTGCATGCGCCCACTAGGAAAATCAGCAGGTTTTTTTGAAAAGAATGTTTTAGGCTAATTGAGCGTGTACATGTAGCAGCGATATAAGTAGCGATATAATTCAAATAGTATATGGTCAATTGTCATATTCAATATCGGACAGCCATAGGTATATTGTAATATTAGGGGATAGTACAAATCGCCAAGTGCATGAGTGATCAAAAATATGTCTATATAACATACAAATATTTACAGCAAATTGTAAAAAATAATTATTGATGATATTTTAGAGATAAATTAATTTGAATGTGAGTTAATAATGAAATCATATTATGATTGCACAGTAATGATTATCTGTTAATTGTCTATGCTAAGATATCTTATTATATTTCGAAATTAATTTGAATGCGAGTTACAACTGAACTCATAATACAGTTCCAAAGCCATATTTCTCTATTAACAAAAAATGCACAAACATGTTTGCTTATAAAAAAAGTCCTTATATACTAAGTAAAAAATATATATATGAAGAAATATGTAAAGCATAAATAAATAATCCGTGCCGATAGAAACAAATAACTCCAGGAAATATTTTTTTGAAAAAACAAGTAGCAGAAAAAATTCAATTTTAAAGAAAACCAAGTGAAATTCCAAATGCTTGATATATCGATAAACTATTATTTACAATCATAAACCGTAACAACTATTTGACTTTGTAAAACATGATAGATAATACTACACGTTAAATGTTGTAATGTAGCAAACAAACATTCACTATTGGTTTCAAATGTGGGAAATATAATACTATTTAACAATAAAAGCAATAGATGAAACTAAAAGAATTGTAGTTAAAAAAATTTAATATATAAAAAAAACAATAAGTATTAATAAGATAAAAGTTAATTGTATTATAAAAAATTTTGTTGTTATTATTGTATTTGTTTTTCAATTAGTTAAACTAATTGTTAATTTTTATTGTTTTACTTATTCCAAATCAATGTTAATATAAAACATTTAATCATCTTTGTGTTATTTTGTAATAGATGCTTAATGTGTACACTATTTTATGCTGTCCATGTGTGCCCATATTTTACGTTGTGTTTCACGTGGTCCATAAATACATTGATTACGTTACGTCCTTAATTAGTTTTGTAAATAAATGTAAAACAACGAATAAAAATTTTCTGCCTAGTTAAGATGCAATTACGAACAAAAATGCAAATTCAGACTCTTTTTTAGCACAATAAAAGTAGTTATTATTCTTCTAAAATACTTCTAGTGTGTTTTAAAGTAATTGAATATTAATATTATATGCAATCAATTTAGTGGTATATCATAGTGAAATTTAGAGGATTTACATTCCTATTCACAGTATTTAAAACATAAATATCTAGTACAAAGAACCCAATATGAAAAATTATTTTGATTTCATTAAATTAGTTGTAAGACTTTTTAAAATATACTTATACAAACATACCACTCGGATATGGTAATCCCAAAAATGTCTTCTGTCTCATACATGTTAATACTTTCTGAAACATTACTGCATAACAGCGCCACATTTTAGGCAATGTACACCAAATACTTATCAGGGCAAATTTTTACCAGGGACAAAATAAATCTGAAGTTTGATATAAATCCATGCTTTATTTCTATAGACAGAGCTTTTGCGAAACCGTTATATTGCTGCATATATGAGGCGATTTTCACGAAAAACTAAACAACACTAATTTATATCAAGGATTAAATAAATATGAAATTTCGTGAAAAAACAGCAATATTTCTTCAGACAGTGATATTACGAAAATCATGAATAATTCAGTATAACAATGCCACTTGGAGAGCAAAAATTATAACGACTAACTGAATCTGAAATTTCATAAAAATCCGGTTTTTAGACAGAGATATTATGGAAATTGTGAATAAGGCAATATAGCGGCATTACGTGTTGGGCGATATACACCAAAAAGTGATCAGTTCCAATTTACATCAAGTAAGACTGAATCTAAATTTTTGTGAAATTCTGTGCATTAATTCTTGAGATAGAGAACCCAGAAAACTTTTGTCACATACATAATCACAGAGTGATAGTGTAACAGACATACTCACATACATACATTTTCTAAAAAACTTCAACTCGTGTTTAAGACCTTCTAAAACGTATAAATCCATCGGAAACTGGAAGTCGACATTTTTCACGAATTTCGCACTTTCTTCTACTAAAGATAACAACTAAGTTTATCGATTAACACTAACACAAAATATTATTTAAAGAAATATATTACTTCTTTCAGTTTGTAACTTGAATCTCTGTTTATAATTTCAATTACTTTCAATTTTTTTATTTGCAGTACATTAGTTATTTTTCTTTTTATTTGTTCAATAAAACGTCAATAACAAATGACAAAACTGTTCACTTGAACAATGCTTTTTTTATGATGATAGAAGACAATTTTACATAATAAAAGAATTTTATTAAAAAGTATATGAGGGAATTTCGGAAATCCCACTCATAAATACTTCTAAAAGGTATTCGAAGAATTTAATTGGTGCTCTCATATGAATAGAATTTTATGATAAATTTATTCTTCAAGGTATTAGAAATGGCATTCGAGGAAATATTCAAAAATAAATAATATTGTGGAACAAATGGTTGGATGTAATACAATATTAGTAAAAATAAAAAAATAAATAAAACATGAAACTGCTTATGATTTGTAATTTTTCGGATGTTTTGGGTAAACCGTTAACTTTAACAGTGCAAAATATTCAATAGTTTTTTTTTATTATATTAATGTGTAATATATTTCTGCTCTTAAATTTGTATTTTTACTTTAATTTTTTTCACTTATCTTTATTTATATCTTTGTTCATTAGTTAGAAGTACTTGCTTCATGAATAATTACAAATGAAATAATTCAAATTAATAAAAAATACACTTGACAAATTTATATTGTTTATAAAATGGAAAAAAATAAAAAAAAAGCTTTCTTTATGAAGATAGATGATAATTCGATAATAAGATTCATATTAAATACTACTCTTTGAAAATTCGGGAATCCCAGTCATAAATACTTCTAAAATGCATTCAAAAAATTCGATTGCTGCTTTCATATCTATGGAATTTTATGATAAATTTGTTCTTAGTGATATTCGAAATACTGTACTAAAAATATACAAGAATAAATGAATATGTAGAAAAAAAGGGGCGACTGTCATAAAAAAAAACTAGTATACTTAGGCGATAACAGCTAACAACCGATTAGCTTAACAGGTAAAACATTGGCCTTGTAAGCCAAGTATCTGGGTTCGATACCCGGTTTGGGCAATTTTTCGATCAGTTAGAAATATTCAGTTCAAATGATAACTTTACCAATCAGTCATATTGAGTTAAAATAAGAGTATATCTACGTATCCATCGTTCTATGGAGTTCCATTACCTGCGGCTTATTCTGCCGAGCTGTCTAAATAACAGACCAGATGTTATGGCCAATAAGGTTATCTGAGCGAAAATTCAAAGCCGGTTATTGCCCGGTTAGCTTAACAGGTAAAGCATTGGCTTTGTAAGCCAAGTATCCAGGTTCGATTCCCGGGCTGGGTACTTTTTCGCTCAGTTGGAAATATTCAATTCGCCTGTCTTATATATACATATATAATGTGAAATATTTATTTTATTCTGCTAATTATAGTACTTATTCATTTATTTGCATAATTATTAAAGGCATCAACTAATCTTGTTCAACAATTTATGTCAACTCTAATAAACATTATTATTTAATAAAAATTTAATTAACTCTTGTTAAGGAGAGAAATTTTAACAAGTTTTCGGCAAAAAGTTTTTACTTTAAGGCACTTTTGCATCAGTGAAATGATATATATGAAGAAAAGTTAAATATATATATATATATATATATATGTGTGAATTTTAGAAAAAGTTTATATTTGAGTGGAAAATTTGAAGAAAGAGATTTATTATTCATTTTTTGCGTTTTTGTGTCAAATAAAATCGTTAACGATTCATCTAATACTATACAAAAAATAAATATAAAACAACTAATATTTTTATTTTATACTAGCAGTTACCCGTGACTTCGTTCACATAACATTTAAAGAAGAAATAATTGACCAATCAAGCAAAAAATTTCGATGATGAAAAGCATGTGTAATTAACTTTTTATCGCGAACTTATGGTAAAAAAACTTCTGATAATCCCTAGGTGCTAATTTGTTTGCTGGTCAAAATTTTCCTTTCAGCGATTAATACTAATAGATAGAAACATTCTTGAATTCTTTTGTTCAGCCCTGTAGTTTTCCAAGTGCCTTTAATACACGAAAGTATCTTTCTAAAATTTATTTCAAACAAAAATATTTCTTATTACTACCTAAATTACATTTTCAGAAATTATCATCCGAAGACAACCTTGTATCCAGTTCTTTGCGGGACCCTGTTTATCATTTTATATATATACTACAAACATTTCTTAGTTTACTAAATGAAGTTCAAAATAAAAATGCATATTTTATTTAAAAACCACCTTTAAGTAAATTACGCTGATATTCAGTAACCTTTCCGAGATCTTTTGTGTAACCCTGTATATCTAAATTTAACTATTTACACTATTACTATTTATACTCTCCATTTAATATGCATACATTTAGCGAAACTTAAAAGCACATATCATAATTCAAAATGCATTTCATCCATGCAACAATCATCATCCATGATATACAGTACTTCGGATAGAATATATATTTTTTGAAATGTTTTGTGTGTCCCTGTAAATGCTATGCACTTCGTATTATGCATGAAATAACATACATTAAGCCTCAGCAACATATATCACTTTGATTATACATGAAATCGTTTACCATAATTAAAATATGTCGGAAACTGTTCCTCCCTTTATTCCTATGCAATGGAATTCTTCTGTCTGACCCTGTAAATGAATAGTAAGTGCCCTTTTCACTACATACTTTACAAAATGCATATTTTAGTGCACTTTGTAAATGCATATAAATTTGAATATGTTCTACAGGCTGTAACATCGTTAAATTTAATTAAAACGATTTTTCGCCATAATGCCGTAATATAAGGGAATTTTTTGACTATCCCTGTAAATAAACTAATCATGGTAGAAACTTCATTTTCAATAGGTATTCGTGCTAGGTAAACGTTAATAATGTCCAAAAATTTCATGGAAATCGGAGTATATTTACGAAAGTTGGAAAGCGACCAGACAGACAGACAAACCGAAAGCATAATAACTTTTCAACTTTGTTCGAAAGTGTTAAAAAATCGAGCCAAAAATATATTAATCAGTGATTTTATTTTCCACCTTTTCCCCCCAAAAAATTTCTTCCATTGATAATTATGAGTTTTGAATAAAAATATTCATTTGTATGTAACTTATAACTTATTAATTAGTATAAGTAAAAAATATTTCTGATTCATTTTAAATATGACGTCATTATTTATCTTGCTCCATTAGCTACTGATATTCATACCCCTTACATTTTTAACGAATGCTATAAAGTACCTGTTTTATTTCAACAATGACGTCACATTTTCTTGAGTGAACCATTTTATTAAAAATATAATTCTTTTTCATTCTTTTTACTTTTATTTTATGTCACCATATTTTACACAAAAATTACCATTAAATAAACAAATATCCTTGTTAAATGTATTATAAAAAACACACCTTTTATTTTTATTTCAAAAATGACGTCATATTTATTTTCTTTTAAATTATTTTATTATAGTTTTTCGTGTGGAAGTTTTCTATTAAAAATTCATTGCCGCTGAAAAATTATTATTCCAATTTTTTATTTTCTTGGCAACAGGAAAGGAAAATGGTTAAATTTTACCTGAAAAATGCCTATTGATTTTGTATGAAAAATAATTAAATTTTGAATTATTAAGGAAAATATTTGAATAAAATAAATTAAAATTACCCTATTATTTAATCCAGACTTCTAACTTTATGTCTGCAAAATTTCAAAGCAATCGGTTCAGTAGTTACGGCGTGAAAGCGGAACAAACAAACAAACAAACAAACAAACAAACAAACTCACTTTCCGATTTATAATATTAGTAAGGATGATAAGAGTTTTCAAAGAGAAGACAAATATAATTGTTGAAAATATTTATACTGGTTAAACAATTTATACCAAGATTACATGTATAATGTACTTACATTTTAAAATCTAAAATTTCTATTCCATCAAATAATTTATAAAATTACAAACATATACACTATATTGCCATTGATTATGGGACATTTGCAATTTTAGACATTTTACTAAATATCTAGAAAAATACATGAGGAATCATCTCGAAACTCTTAGAGTATAAATATAATGGCATACGTCATACACCTCCGTGAAGAATTTTTACCGAAACTCCATAGGGGACCGTGAACAAATTAAAAAATAATGAATATCTTTTGAATAACCCTGTCAAAACTAATGTAGCAAAAGCGCTCAAACTCTAGATTATGATTGAATGCTTTATTGTAATACACTGTGTTCATTTTTATGCAAATAGCATGCATACTCGCAGAGTAATTAAGGTTTTTATAAAAATGGTCCCAAATTTTTCCAAGTTTTTTCCTTATAATTTTCAGAGTTCTTAATATAAAATAATATTTTTTTCAGAAAATATGACTAACAGCATTGCGCACAGTACCCTGTAATCAGAATTAAAAAATAATGAAAATTGTATGAAAAATGAGTAGGTTTACTAAATAATTTTTTACTGCGCATGCGTCAAAGATATCAAAATTTCATTTGCATATTATGTTAGCTAAATGTATTGAGCAACTTTTGTAAAAGTCTCAAAATTATAGCTTGAAAATTCTGTAAGTAATCGTATATAGAAAAAGGACAAAATCCGTTGTTTCCAAAATGAAGCAAAAAAATGAGGGATTTTATCCAAAAGTAGTCATAACATCCCGTATTGTGTATTCTATATTGACACTAATCAATGAATATATGGATACAACCCCTCTTGTTTTTGCTTCATTTTGAGAATAACGGATTTTCAACTTATTCAATTGACGATTATTTTCAGAATTTTCAAGTTATGATTTTGTGACTTTCACAAAAGTTGCTCTATACATTTAGCTAACATAATGTGCAAATGAAATTTTGATATCGTCGATGCATGCGCAGTAAAAAATTATTTAGTAAACCAACTCATTTTGTGAACAATTTTCATTATTTTTTAATTCTGATTACAGGGTACTGTGTGCAATGTTGTTTGTCATATTTTCTGAAAAAAATATTATTTTATATTAAGAACTCTGAAAATTATAAGGAAAAATCTTGGAAAAATTTGGGACCATTTTTATAAAAACCTTAATTACTCTGCGAGTATGCATGCTATTTGCATAAAAATGAACACAGTGTATTACAATAAGGCATTCAATCATAATCTAGAGTTTGAGCGCTTTTGCTACATTAGTTTTGACAGGGTTATTCAAAAGATATTCATTCTTTTTTAATTTGTTGACGGTCCCCTATGGAGTTTCGGTAAAAACTCTTCAAGGAGATGTATGACGTATACTATTATATTTATACACTAAGAGTTTCGAGATGATTCCTCATGTATTTTTTTAGATATTTAGTAAAATGTCTAAAATCTCAAGTGTCCCATAATCAATGGCAATATAGTGTATATTGAAGTACTAAAATATACTATTTAATGAAAAAAAATAAATAACCATTCAATTTCTTCTTCCGTTACATGTATTTAAATTACTAAATTCTTGTAAATGTGCAATGCGGAATAAAAGTAAACGACATCTTTAAATTATCAGATTTTTCGTGTAGTTAAAAAATTGCAGTATGTATCCTGTCAAACATTACATAAAATATTTGATAAATGTACTTTAATTGCCTTCAGGTTATTATAATAAATGATTTCTTGTTACTAAATCTTCAAAGCTTGTAGTAGTTAATTCTCGCTGTTCTGTATGTTTCTGAAACGTTGGCAAAGCTTATTATGATTAATGTATTGCAAAAATTTACATTTCACAATGCATATATTTTAAATTCAATTTCGTGTAGTATAAAAGTTTGTAACATTTTTATGATGATAAATTTAAAATATAATGAATGCTAATGCGGGATTATGTAAAGTAAAATTTAGCTTTTTTGTTATATTTTTCATTTATTTAGGTATAAATTTGTAAGTGTTATATACATATTTCTATTATGTAAAATTAATAAATATAAGGGATTAAAAAGATTGCTGAGTTATCAAAGTACGCTTTTTGTCAAGATGTAATCTATGCATGGATGTGTCACCAATTCCGTCATTTTTTTTACCTTCGCGAATTGTGTTTAAATCTCTAGGAATCGTACTGACAAGAATATTTTTCCAGTAATAAATTAATTAGGTTTCTACTATAAACTAGGTGATATAAGTAATCTTAACAGGTCAATATGGGGAAATGACAACTTATATTTTCATATTTATATTATTTCCAGTTCAATATAATTTTAATATATTTTAAGTTAGATGTTGCTGCATATTTCCGTAATGCTGTCTCTATAAGTAACTTTGGTGCTGAATAGTACAGCACTGATATATGAAGGCGCAAGTATTCTTCCTTGAAGAGGGCTTGGACCCCAATCTCTTCAGATAAATTATTCATTTTTTTCGGAAAAAATGTTGGATTTGTTTCAAATAGGAAACTTGTATCTATATATATATATATATATAAGAGTTTATCCTGACTTACTGTTAATCTTCGCACAGACCATACTACTGAACGTAGAATAATAAAAATTGGGGAAATATATTTCTTTCGATGTAAACGGGCACTAAGATGAGATTTTGACCCCCCCCCCCCCCGTTAAAGGGAGCAAAAGGGGAGTAAATAATTCTGGAGCATTTTCGTATATCTCAGCAGCCGTTTCAAGTACCAGCGTGGAATTCCAGAAAATAAATCGACTAAAAATAATTAAGAGATTTTATAAATCCCCCCCAAAAAGGACTAAAAGGTGTGTCGAACGATTTTAAGCATTTGGCACACCCCAGCAGTTGTTTTAAGTAAAAACGTAAGGCGGTTGAAAATAAATGTATTAAAAATAATTAAAAACGTGTTTCAGCGATTTTTAAATTTCTTATCTCTTGGAAATTGAAGTGGGGGTCAAAAAATTCCCAAAACAATTTGTGTTAGTCATGTGACATATCATCGGAAAGCCATCAAGCTGCTCTTTCATAATTTGAACTCTTCTTCCTGCAGCCCAATCTTTCCCCCCGGGGGGACAGTTTTCGAAATTTTTTGAAATTGTAGACATTTATAATTGCAGATTAAATTTTTTTACGGGGCTCTCTGATAAATAGTATTTATAATATATGAAAATTTAAAAACACGGGGGGAGGTTTTATACCGGAAACGCTTGTTAGTTGGATCTATGGGGAGTGGGCGCAATTTTCTAAATTTGGCTTACACAAATTGTAATTGTTAACTATTATAAATGAGACATTACTGACTACGTCATCAGGTTACTAGATGAAAATATAAAGATTGCAAGATTAGAAGGTTTAAATGATCAAAAGACTATCTGCTTCGAAATTTCTTGGCTGATTGGAGCAGCAGTGGGCGGCCTTTCATTATTTTGGTGTCACTATCAAGTCATTAAATTACGAGTTAAAACTTGTGCAAAATTAAATTTTAGATACAATATTAAAACAAAAATATTTTGATATGTCTAATCGTAACACCCGTAGATAAACGTTTATGCAAACAATTATGTCCTGAACAAATTGGCTCAGTAAAGATAGTATCCGCTGCCTTGTATAATATATGCTGTTTTCTCTATCGACATATGATTGATTCGGCATAACTTGGAAAATTGTACATACAACAAATGCCAATTTTCTATTTTGCAGTATCAACTCATCACATATAGAGAAATAGCTTTTGAAATTTTGACGCAAAAATATCAATTAGGAAAACATGAATATTTTAGTCTGCCTCTTGATATATAAGTATTATATGCGTATAAAGAGATGTCTATTTTGAATTTTGACGCTATTGTCAAGTTATTGTTTTTCAGTATGAAATATTAACCCATTAAAAATACCAAATAGCAAAATACAAACATTTCTGTCTTCCTTGTGATATTTTGAAACCCGATGAACTAACGTTACAGCCTGAATTGAAAACTGTCAACCCTCTTCAATAATGCTATACTAATATATCACGAAGCACACTGAATTATTCATATTGTATTAATAATTTTATCTTTGATGTGTTAAATGTTCTGGCCTTAAATAGTTGACTTGTGCTTCAGATGAGTTTCGGTAACTGAACGCATGAGGTAAATGGGCCATGGGCTATTATATAAAAAAAAACCCGTTGAGGAATTTAATTTTCAGCTTATTAAATGCATTTTCATCTATACTATTTAAAAAAAACATGTGTCAACTCAACAAAAGGTGTTTTCTGTGGTAGGTTACGGAAAATCTGGACTTCTTTTTCTTCTTTTTTCTTTTTCTTTTCTTACAAAACAACGTCAATTTCATTAAACTTCTTCAACTTATTTATAAGAATAAAATGAGTGATTTTATTGAACAATCATATATGCATGGAAATCTTCTAATACCATAATTTATTTTTATGTTTAATTACGAGTCAAGATACTTTTTTTTTTCACAAAGTGTACGGAAAAAGGAATTTGTGTAACCTAGTAGTTGTTTTTCTTCGGTCATCCTAACAACGTCCAAAAATTCCAGTCCAATCTCAATATGTTTACAATAGTAACATCACGGGCAGACGGATATAAAAATAGAAATCATAAATAATTTCAACATTATTGGAAATCTTTTTAAAAAAATGCTGATTGTAGTTATCTGCCCTAAGTTTTTTCTGAAATTTCTTTCTGTCTTTACTCAAATTAAATATTATTTTTTTTTTCTAATTAGCTATGAATTTAACTTAAAAAGAAGAAATTTTCATTTAAAGACAGACCAAATTTATAACAGTGTAAATATTCAATAAAAAGGTTTTAATGTTTTTTTATCATGCTAGACATATTTCTATACATATTCTTTTTTTAAAAACATAATGATATAATTTCTAAAGCAACTGTCAACAAACCTCATAAATATAGTATTATCGGAAAAATTCTTTGGCATTTTCTCAAAACCTACAAGATTTATATCTGTAATTATCCATTTCTAAAAGTCGGTCGAACAAAATTATTTTCTTCTGAAAGATGAAATTGATTAATGGAAACAATAAAACAAATGTCCGATTATACGAATCATCTGTTTATTTTTCCTAAGCATAAGCAATTTTATATATTTTTTAATTCATTCGTATAATGATACTTTATTTTAGTATTCGATTAAAATAATTATAAAAATTAAAAAACAAATGAAATCAAATTTTAAATTAAATTTTAGATAACATTTTTTTTAAGTTAGTATATTTATTTATTAAAACGGTAATTTTTTTTTCTCAAGTAGTAACCATTTTACATGGAGGAATAAAACAGTAAAACATATAATGTTAAACAAAACTTAGTCAATGGGGACCGTTGTAATACAACCCATCGTGGACATGCATACTACAAGATATAAAATTAAAACGTGTTTAAACTATTTATAATGTGCATTGCAATTCCAAAATAAAATTTAAACGTATATTTAAATATTTTTAATACATAGCAATGCTCTATCGCGTAATTGGGGGTATTACTTAATTATCCAATCGACTCATTTCGACAAATTATATATATCGCCAAATTACTCGTAAATTATACAAATTGACATCATTTTTTATTTTAAATAACGGAGAAACAACAAATAAATTAGCAAAATATTAATAAAAATGCAAATTATACGTCAAATTAAAAATCATTTTGATATATAAACACATATAAATATTTATTGTCAAAAGCATGTGTCCTTTACAATAAGCCGTAATTGGCATTAAATCTTATAGTTTGGCGATAGTTTTTTGGTCTAGGTAATAATCAAGTAGTAAAAGAAACATCATTACAATTCTAGAAATGATAAAAATATTAACTAGCAGTTTACTGACTCAGATGAAGTGTCTCACATCTAATTAATTATTTTTTCAACGCAGTCTAACTGACTGGTAAAGTAATCATACGAATTGAATAATTTCCAACTGAGCGAAAAATTGCCCAGGCCGGGAGTCGAACCCAGATACTTGGCTTACAAGGCCAATGCTCTACCTGTTAAGCTACCGGGGCGACAGCCGGCTGGGATATTTCGCTCAGATAACCTTATTGGTCATAGCATCTGGTCTGCCATTTAGACAGTTCAACAGAATAGATCGCAGGTAATGGACCTCCATATGACGATGGGTACGTATATATATTATTATTTTTTCAACACAATCTAACTGATTGGTAAAGTAATCATACGAATTGAATAATTTCCAACTGAGCGAAAAATTGCCCAGGCCGGGAGTCGAACCCAGATACTTGGCTTACAAGGCCAATGCTCTACCTGTTAAGCTACCGGGGCGACAGCCGGCTGGGATTTAGCAGATACTTGGTACCAAGATACTTGGACCAAGATACTTGGCTTACTTCATTTCGCTCAGTTGGAAATTATTCAATTCGTATGATTACTTTACCAATCAGTTAGATTGTGTTGAAAAAATAATAGTATATATTCGTACCCATCGTCATATGGAGGTCCATTACCTGCGGTCTATTCTGTTGAACTGTCTAAATGGCAGACCAGATGCTATGACCAATAAGGTTATCTGAGCGAAAAATCCCAGCCGGCTGTCGCCCCGGTAGCTTAACAGGTAGAGCATTGGCCTTGTAAGCCAAGTATCTGGGTTCGACTCCCGGCCTGGGCAATTTTTCGCTCAGTTGGAAATTATTCAATTCGTAAAATTTGAAAGATATATTGAGTCATGAAAAATCGAAAAATGTGCAAAATAAGATTATAAATATCTCAACAACTAATTTTTCGATCTATTTTATTCTTTATGCAAAATTTATGTATTTTTTATTGTCCTTTACAGTCATTACTGAAAAAAAATAAAAATAAAATTCATATAACTTTCATTAGAAGGAATATTTGTTCCAGTCGACAACACAGTCGACATGGGAACGGACTCTTCCTTATACATATGACTTTTGGTTGAGGAAAATTTCGTTTGTGGGGAAAATTCTGAAGATGAAGAGTAGAAAATGTAAAAATATATTTTCCTATTTAAATTAAATTCTTATTTTAAAGTAAAAACTACCCATAAAGCATGGTGACGTCACTGCGACGTCGTTGTGAAGTCACATTGTGACTTTGTGACCATCGATTGTCGGTATGACGTCACGTGACGTCGATGTGAAGTCACAGTGACTAAAATGTGAAGTCGTTATGGCCGTTTTAGAGCACGTTTGTGACGCCACATTGCGACCATCTTGTGAAGTCACGATGTGACAAATTTGTGAAAAATGTGTCATTTGTGACAAATTTGACATTAACACTGTGACGAAACTGTGACAAAAGAGACGTTATTTAAATTGCGAGAAACATTTTTTTTTTAAAAGTAAATAACATGTTTTGAACAATATCTGTAATTTTCTAAATATTTTAAAGAAAGTCACATCTCAGTCACAATGTGACGTCACTGAGTGGTGGCATTTTGGTCACAGATGTGATGTGACCAAAGTGACTTACAGTGACGTCATTGTGACGTCACTGTGACCATGCATGTTATTAGGGTATATACATTAAATTTTTCCTTTATTTCAGAAAGTTTAATTTCATTTAATTGAACTAACGCGCTACAAATAAAAACAAATGCGCAAAACTGTGTTTCACTTTTTGAAATGGCACAAAACATCATGTAAGTAAAATTTTGTCATTAATATAAGGGCGCCGTGTTGTATTTTAACTGCAATGTTTTATCATCTTTAGTAACACTAATTATTTTATTATGCTATCATGCTAAAATTATTAATTATACATTATCAAGTAAGAAAAAGTGTTACATTTTTTAAAGTCAAAACTTTATTTTACAAACTACAATAATAAATTACTATTTTAAAAGATATATTTTGTAGTTAATGCTTGAAACATTATGCATTCATTAAAAATAATTAAATTTTTAAATTGGGTGTTTAATACGCAATTTTTGTATTTCATACAACATTGAACTTTTAAAAACTTATTTCATTTGATTTTTAAAGTGAAACTTGATTTTCTCAACTATTGATATTTTTGTCGCTCGTCAAATTTCAATCCTAAGAATTAACATGTCATTTGCATTATATATATATATATATATATATATATATATTATATTATATAAAAGGCATTCTTACTTCTTAAAATCATTGGTTATTGTTGAGTTTTTTTTTTTTTTTTTTTTTTTTTTTTTTTTTTTACAATTTGCAAAACGATTGTTGTTTTCGGTCGAGAACAGATAAATCTGAGATGTATCTAAATCTGTGTGGTGTGCGAGTTTTATTTGTTTAGTAATATTTATGTTTAATCCATGGCGTAAGTAATATATGACTCTGTTATTACGTAATCCACGTTTTGATTAGTATAAAATGATGTTTTTACTGATTTTTATTAACTCAGTGGGAAACATTCAAACATTTTGCTTTTGGAAATGGATGTCCGTATTTTATGTATTGATTTATTTATTTCAAACTCTGTTGCTTTATTTAAATATATTTCCAATATACAAATTTCTTTTCACAATTGAATGCTTTTAATTAGTGCTATGTGATTTTCTCTATAAGTCTTATTTTTTTTTAAATTAGCATCATGTTATTAGCGTTATGTCAAGAGCATAATAGAATCTCAATGAAAATTATTTTTTTATAATGTATACTATGTAAATACAAAATAAATGTGTACTTATAATGTGGTAATAAAGAATAACAACGACATTCCAGGATCTTTTTAACTACTCCCCGTATTTTGCGGAACATTCAATTGGACTAGATGGAAAATTTTGATATTTTTTCTGTTGATATAATGTTACTGAACACGATTACGAAATCATTCATATCAATCATAGCATTGATATCAATGATTTATCTTTGTATGATTTTTATTCCAAATAATCTGTAAAATATGCAATATCCCTGTGTCATGGGATTCTATGCAATTTCTGCTTCTTATTTAAATAATTACTTTGTTAAATTTTCCTATCTAATTTTATGTTTATAAATCATTGGAAATAATAATGACTTTTACACTTTTATTATTAGTATTAAGGTACTTGTAACCATTATAGACAGAGCTCTCAATATGGACACCCCTAATATTTTTAAAAATAACAATTTTCACAGAGAGATCGCGCTACATATCCGTGAAGAAAAGCAATTTAAAAGATAATTAAGTCAGGAAAGTACAAAAAAGCGCACTATTTGCTATTTAGAAGGAATCTTGTTGTTTCGTGGTGTGCTGATCTTAATTACAGGTAAGTTTAAAATCGTATGAGATATTGTAATATTACATTAAATATTGAAAAGTTGAGTGTTTTAGAAAGCATTTAAAACGCATTTTCGATTGCTATTGCATATATTGCTTTAAAAAGTTTTCTTTATTTATTTATTACAAGGTTTAATATAATTACGCCCGATTCCCAATATGGACACCTTATGTCCACTTTGAAAGTACAGCAGGTGAATCTTCAGATTCATAAAAATTAGAAGCTAAGCAAAACCACCAACATTATTTCATAATATTTTATAGTAACTGAGGTGCTTTGCATCGGTCTTCGAAGAGCCACAACCAAGAATGACCCCCCATACTTTAGTGCATGTTCTGAAGATATCTACTTTGACCTATCCTCTCCCGCAATACTTTAAGATATACTTTTTTTTATTCAATTTCCTCGAAAATTTCATAGAAAAGTGGCTTTTCCCTTCACCCTGTGTAGTAGGTCAGTAAGGAGCCACCTGTCCATAATAGGGACTGGAAATTCCTTATATGGACATTTCTAAACATTTTTTTGTCATATAAATTAAACCGGAATAGTTACAAGGTCGCTAATTTTAATAATGATAGTCAACAGTCCAGGGATCATGGTCATATATTTTTGGAGTGCTATCCCGTGTACATGGAGGTGAAAAAAATAAATTTTCCTTAGGGTGTCCATATTAGACACAGGTACCTTAATTATTTAAAAAATTATCTTTCGCAGATATTAAATTTTGATACTGAAACATTTTTTTTTATTCATGATTTAAAGACGAACTCTGCCGGTTGGATGCAAGTGATTTTTTTCCTTGCCATTGTTTTCAAAGAACGTTTTTGGTCGTGCAAATCTCTAAGTTTTAGAACAATGACCACTTTTATAATTGTTCTACAAGAATAATAAAATAACAATCGCCTATATCATCCTTGACACTTCGAAAATGTAACAATTATTTTACGTATGCAATAAAGTTATAAATACCAGAAATTGTTACTAAATAAATGAAAATATTCATGTGTTGTAAAATAAATTAAGACAACCCTAGTAACATACAGCATTAAAAAAATGCACATTTCTTTTAAAGTTATTCAAAAAACTTAAGATTCTTTATAACTTCATAAAACGTTTCTGATATGTAACTTTTTTATTATTCTAGGTGTCCAGAAAGTATGATAAAGATTTTTTTTACGCAAACTTTATTTCCCGGAAAACTGCATTGGTAGATAAAATATACTCGGTAAACGTGAAGTGTATCAAATAACTTACCCAAAATGCCAACTACTTACAAATTCCATTGCTTAATGTTATTCCATAAATATGATACTATTTATATAGCAGCATTTTTTAGTTACAGTTCATGAAATTTTCTTTCTAAATTGTTTAAAAATATAATAAAAAAATTACAAACTATTTAAGAAAGATATGGTTTGATTGTTGCCATGAACCAATGCATTACATATAGTTTTTCTGGCATTTTTCCAAGCATAAATTGATGATGAAGTTACTGAAAGTAAATCTGCTTAAAATTTATTTATTAACTCAAACTATATACATTTATTAAATATCAAATCAAATGTATGTGAATATTTAAATAAAATTAAATTATTTTGTTATACTTAAATAAACGTTTTTTAGCTTTTACATATTAGTAGTTTAAAAATAATAATAACTGCATGCATTAAAATCAATAATTTATGCATGAAAATTTTATAAAATTATAAAAATTGTATTATTAAAAATGGTTTCTAGCTTTTAGATATTAATAGTTTAAAAATAATAATAACTGCATGTATTAGAATTAATATTTTATGATTGACAACTTTATAAAATTATAGAAATTGTAATAATCAGCTAAACGTGGAATCATAAATGTTATCAACAATGTAACTTTACAGACTCAAAGATTCATTTAATCGAAATATAGTATTATGTGAAATATAAAACATAACACGGGGAACCAGAACATTAGAGACAGCTACTTGTGTGGAAAAATCTGAATAATAGAAGAATACCAGGTGAGATAATTAGAGTTCCTAAGTTTTTATGCCAATAAACCATTGCCCAATAAACCATTGCTTCTATAAGTTTTAGAACAACCAACACTTTTATAGTTGTTCTACTAGAATAATAAAATAACAGTCACCTATATCAACCTTCACACTTCAAAAATGTACCAATTATTTTACGTATACTATAAAGTAATAAATAGCAAAAACTGTAATTAAATAAATGAAAATACTTATTTATATGTTGTAAAATATATAAAGACAACCCTGGTAATATACAGCATTAAAAAATGAAAATTTCTTTTAAAGTTAGCCAAAAAACTTGAGATTCTTTATAACGTAATAAAACATTTCTGATACGTAACTTTTTTTATTACTCTATGTGTGTAGAAAGTAAGATAAAGGATTTCTTTTACGCAAACTTTATTTCTCGGAAAACGGCATTGGTAGCCAAAATATACTCCGTAAACGTGAAGTACATAAAATAACTTATCCAAAATACCAACTACTTACAAATTCCATTGCTTAATGTTATTCCATATATATGTCACTATTTTTATAGTGGCTTTTTTTATTACAGTTCATAAGTTTTTATTTCTAAATTGTTTAAAAATATAATAAAAAATTGCTAACTATTAAAAGAAAGGTATGGCTTGATTTTTTCAATGAGCCTATGCATTTTATATACTTTTCTAGCATTTTTTAAATTAAGCATAAATTGATGATGAAGTTAATAAGAATTAATAATCTGCTTAAAATTTACTTATTAAGTTAAAATGTATACATATATCACATCAAATATCTGGGATTATTAATTCTGTTTTTTAATTTATTACAATTATTTTGTTATATTTAAATAAACTTTATTTATTTATTATTTATATACTTATTTATTTTTTTATTTATTACAAATATACAATTGTTTATATATATATACATATATTTATATTAAGATAATATAAAATATTTCTGAAAAAATATATTATTAAAATAGTTTCTAAATTTTAAATAATAGTAGTTTAACAATAATAATAACTGCATATATTATAATTATTATTTTATGCATGACAACTTTATGTAATTATAGAAATTGTAAATATCAAATAAATGTGGAATCATAAATATTATCAACAATGTAATTTTACAGATTCAAAGATCGAAATACAGTATTATGTGAAATATAAAACACAACTGGAGGAGCCAGAACATCTAAGGCAACTGCTTGTGTGGAAAAAATTGAAAAATAGAAGAATACCAAGTAAAATAGTTAAAGTTCCAAAGTTTTTATGTGAATAAACGAAACCTTAAATTTTCACCATGTCCTAATGAAAAGCTTAAGAGCTCACACTACTGATTGAAAAAGACCCGGATGATTAAATAAAGTCTATAGGGGTACACTTTTTAAATATCTAGCTCTTTTTTTTTTTTTTTTTTTTTTTTTTTTTTTTTGCATAGGATAGTTGAGGACGATCTACAACCGGCCTAGTTTCACTTTTTTTTACGATTTTGGTTATATTCTTTTTATATTAAGATTAATATTATATTAAGAAATTTTCAGTTTCATAACCGGTTCAAACCGGTTCTAAAAGTTAAACTATTTTGAAATATCTGGCCCCAAAATCGAAAAAGTAAAAACTAGGACGGTTGTGGGTCGTCTTCGGCTAGCCAATGTAAAAAAAAAAAGGTTAAAATATAAAAATTTGAATGAGATATTTAAAAATAACGCCAGCATAGACTTTACATTATCATCCGGGTTTTTTTCAGTCAGTAGTGTGTCGGCTTAAGTAAGAAATCTAGGTAATTCCTTGTATTTATATTCAGGAGTTTGCAACCTGTTTACTATATTTTTAATATCGTTGAATTACCATGGTGTCTGCTTATTTGTGTGACTAATATACATTTTGTATATGGTTAAAAAGGTGACAGAAAAATTTATTTGTCGCTATAAGCAGAGTGAATATTTAAATAGGTAAATAATAAATCCGACATACAGGGTGTCCAGCAAATAACACCCTGATTTCAAAAATAAATTTCTCCAAAACAATGATCGATATTAATGTGCGGTAAACGGTTTTTTCATTAGGTAAGCTGTAAAAATATTATACAGAAATTTCTAACAGTGAATATTTTGAAAAGAATTGCGATCTGATTGCATAGAATGCTTTGATTTGACATTTTTCTTGTTTTAGATTGCCTGCAGAGAAATAATTTTTCAGCTTACAGTGCAATATTTTAAAGATTTTTCGAAGTACATTTTTAAAATTTCGAAATTTCAAAATTTTAATTAAAAAAAAAACAATGAAATATGGCAATTTAAGCCGAAAAACACATTCTCTGCCAGCAATCGATAGCAAGAAGAATGTCAAATCAAAGCATTCTTTGCAATCAGAACACCAATCTTTACGAAATATTTACCGTTCGAAACTTTTGTATAAAATTTTTACAGCTTACCTGATAAACAAACCGTTTACTGAATAATTCTATTATTTTTTGTTTTTGAGAAATTTAATTTTAAAATCAGGGTGTTATTTCCCTATATACAGGGTTTTTCAAAAAAGATGGGCAAAATTTTAAGAGGTGATAGTACACATCAAGACAAACAATATTTAAATAGGAAACCAAGGGTCCCAAAGTCTTCCAAAGGAGATAGGCGCCATCAAAGTTTAGGGTCCAAAAATTCAAATGATTATGAAAAACAGAAAAATTAGTCGATTCGTTTGCGGTTTTCACTAAAATTATTCTCTATGTCAGTATTGTCTTGAAAATAAATTATAAAGATAAGTTTCAAAAAATGCCGATAGAGGGCGCTTTAGACTTTGGAGCAACGAACAACTATTTTTTACCATTATTTTTTGCGTCTCACTAATTTTTTTTAGAAGCTTTGACATAAACATAAATTTTGATCTCAAAATCTGTGGTTAAGTAGCGCAAACTGAGCTGTGTTCAATGTGAGTCGGTAGGTTCAAATTTCAAATGATTATAAAAAAACAGAAAAAAAATTGGTCAATTCGTTTGCGATTTTCTCTAAAATCATTCTTGCTCCAAAGTCTAAAGCGCCCTCTATCGGCATTTTTCGAAATTCATCTTTATAATTTATTTTCAAGACAATACTGACATAAAGAATAGTTTTCGTGAAAACTGCAAACGAATCGATCAATTTTTCCGTTTTTTATAATCATTTCAAATTTTGGACCCTAAACTTTGATGGCGCCTATCTCCTTTGGAAGACTTTGGGACCCTTGGTTTCCTATTTAAACATTGTTTGTCTTGATGTGTACTATCACCTCTTAAAATTTTGCCCATCTTTTTTGAATCACCCTGTATGTAATTTCCTATATATATTCACCCTATATATGTAAAATTAAATTCTTTCTTTAACCAGCCAACATCTCCATTACAAAGTTATTTAATATTTTTATCATCAGTAATTTCAAAAATAAATTTATACTAAATATAATTTCAAAATTTTTGCGAATAAATTAGGCAAAAATTTGTCTTAAAATTTCAAAGTATGAAAATTCAAGTACATCATGCAAATGTATGTACATCATACTGTATGTACATCATGCAAATTCATCACATATAGGTAACGCTTTTCAAGAAGAGAATAACAGTAATATATTTAATTAAAAAAAAAAAACAGATACCAGAAAAATAATAGTTTATTAGTAAATAACCTTTACTGCTTTTCGAAAATATAATGCACCTCTACCCCTCTTTCAATTCATGACAATCTGTTCTCTTCTGAAAACAGATAATAATACTGATTAGTTTGTGTATTATCCCAGCTTTAAAATGATTTTTACTAATACATTTATTAAATATCAAATCAATTGTATGTGAATATTTAATTAAACTTAAATTATTTTGTTATACTTAAAGAAACGTGTTTTTTTTAGCTTTTACATATTAGTAGTTTAAAAATAATAATAACTGCATGTATTAGAATCAATAGTTTATGCATGACAATTTTATAAAATTATAAAAATTGTATTATTAAAAATAGTTTCTAGCTTTTAGATATTAGTAGTTTAAAAATAATAATAATTGCATGTATTAGAATTAATATTTTATGATTGGCAACTTTATAAAATTATAGAAATTGTAATAATCAGCTAAACGTGGAATCATAAATGTTATCAAAAACGTAACTTTACAGACGCAAAGATTCAATTAATCGAAATACAATATTATGTGAAATATAAAACACCCCAAATTTAAAATATACCCTGTCAAAAGCATTTCATTTAAAATACAAACCAAGTCTCTGGACTCTGACAGTAGAGACAATAGTTCTGAGATCATGTGTAGTGCCAAACTCAGCTGTCTTATTAATTCTGACATCTTAAATCACAAACTACCATAGTCTCTACACCTTTATTCAATAGTTATTTTGCGACTCGGCAATTACGTACCTGAATGAAGTTATTACGTCAAAACTTTACTACATTTAGAGTTGGGATGGGATTATTTGATTAAGGTTGAATATGAACGAGAGGGATAGAATCCTATATGAAATACACCGTTTCATGGTCTTTGTAAAAAAGAGGACTGGGTTATGTTACACAGGAAGAAAATCACCAAAAACTGAGAACATTAAACTTGACTACAAGAGAGTTTTCGCACCCGGGCTTACAATGTTATGTAAAATTATGTGCATGCTACAAATGCATTTGCGTTCAAAGCTCTTATAAATATTATTTTATGCAATGCTTTATTAATAACCGGTAGTGTTAATGCAAATAATAGTTTTATATTTCCATGCTGCTCATATGCCAAGTCACAATATAATTGTTAACTAAAGGTGTAGAGACTAGGAGTAATTTGTAGATTAAAATGTCAGAATTAATGAAAAAGCTGAACTTGACTCTATACCTGATATTAGAACTTTTTACGGTCAAAGAGTTATGAGATTTAGCTTACTTTTTACATAAGATATTTTTGACGGGATTTCACTTCATTTCCTAAAGAAAATCTAAAAAAAGCTTTTCCAATATTTTCTATTTCAATTGTCCTTTTTTTAGTTTTATAGACTTTATAAGCTTCAAGTGCATAAAATGACGACTATTTTCTTCGGTGTTTCACTTTTCTTAGCCATTCTTCGAAACTGGCATGTGATACTGTTTGAAATGAACTCATTCTATTTTTTCTAATAACTATGTAAGTTTTTGTTTCCATTTATCAAATTTCAATCAAAGTTCTCCAAAGTTGATTTTTATTGTTCCAACTCCATTTTATAACTTTGTCTGCTTCCAGTCAATATCCAGTCCATCCCGTCTCTATTTTTAATTACCGCTCTCCTAATATTTTCGAAAGTGTTTATTTTAAACTGCTGCTTATCTCTAGACTTCTTCCGTCAGTAAGTTCTAAAAATCATGTTAGGTTTTGAAACAGTACAATGTGCGACTGATTTTCGATGGACTTCAAGATGCAAAGACTGAGCGCTACGACATTGTATTACTGAATCTGAATCGCTAAAACGTTTCAATGTGTGATTTTGTTTTTGAAGATGATTTTGCAGATAGATATCTAGTTCTTGCAGCTGCTATACTGTGATTTCTCGGAACTTTTATATCTTACTTTCTTTTTACCTCAACAGGTCTTCCCATATTTTTCTGCAGCTGATCTCTCTCTGTAATAGGTATTTATTTGTGAAAATAAGATTCTTGCGAACTGTTTCGAAGAAGTAGAAAGTATTAGTGAAGTATTAAACTACGATAAAAAAGTAAAACCTTCACTAGACTTCACTAGCCTTCAGAATTATCACCAAATAATATCCTGTAGTCCATTTTGATAAACTTCCAACGTATATGGATAAAGTTTGATGCTACTATGATCCATAAAACTGGCCCATATATATGTGTATTTAGCATGCGCTTCAATTACAGTTCAGTGTAAGAGGAAACATTTCCATGCTCATAACAAGTGTATATTTGCAATTAACCTCATATATATCTGAGATCATAGCAACACAAACACTCAACTATAATACATCTGATATCATACGATGACGCTATGTTATCTATAATAGAAAAGAAGATATAGACTGAAATAGACAAAAAAAATCTCCCAATTTAGGAACTACTTGATGAGGACTTCTTAGCTTCAAACTTCTCTTTCAACAATGTCTTTCGTTGAAATGTCATACAATTTCGCATTTCCTTAAGTTACTACATCTTTTCAGCAATTTTACAGATGAAAAATGAGATCTACAATTCAAACGTCATACAGTAAAAAACTATATCACCCATATTTGAAATTTAGACCAAAACCAGAAATTTTGTACCCATGTAATTTTGTAAAATCAATCATTTTAAAAGTGGTATTTTTTCAAAGAGCTTTCTCAACAATATCTTATAATATATGATATGTTATAGCATCTTTCTAAGATGTCTATAACAAGAATTCTTTGTTAAAATAAAGGAGTATCTGTTACGCAGAGATCATTTACAGAAACTAAAATTAGACTCATATACTCCCTGCCGTGTGAAAAGAGAGGGCGGTAACCTCGGGCGCGGAAGTTTAGGATGGTACCAAATTTATAAGAACAACGTCATTTTTGGCCTCTCATATTAAAAAGTTTGGAGGGGGCGTCGAATTCTAACTTTGCCCCGGACGCAAGTTTTTCTTCGCACGCCCCTGCATATACTTTTGAAAGATCGTACGCTTAATTCTTCGATTTACCATATGATTAAGTAATCATATCAGGCTACGCAAGATAACAAAATCACAACAAATATCTTGGAAAGAAACGCAGGTATCGATTTACCAGGAGTTTATTAAAGACGCAATACGCATATTTGCTAGGGATAAACAGAATTTCTTTCTCCTTTTTTAAACGCTTGGAAAGAATTCAAGGATGAAACATGTTTTCTAGTGGTTCGGAAGTTTTTTCAGAAAAAATAAGGATAATTTAGTATATATTGACGAATTTTTCTGACAGTGTAATAAATGGATCAAATATAATGAGGTATTATAAATTTATTTGAGACTTGGGTTGCACTTATAATTTCAACAACTGCTAATAACTTAAAATGTAAGGACAGTCTTGTATATATAAAAAAACACTTCGATGATGTATATTTTAAATTTATTCACATTCATATGACTAAAATTTAAAGATTCATTCAAATAAAAATTCAATTTTGTGTTAAAGATTCAATATAAATATCATATAATTCGAAAACGAATTATTATTTCCTCTGTATTTTTCTTCAGCTGCATAATGTATGAAACGTATAGCTGTCTCTCAAAAAATATATCGTTTTTATTTATCATCTGTCTGTTATTTTCTCATGCAATTTTCATCTCGATATATGACTTTTCAAACTTTTGAAGGATAAAGATATTAAAAGTGAAAAGATTTATCTCTTTTTTTTTAATGCAGTAAATGTTTTAGAAATATATCTTTCAAACACATGACAGCTTTTAGAGTAAGTTAAAGAATATTATTTGTTAAATATTTCGTGTTCTAAATCTAGTAAGATAATTTAACTCGTTGAATGATGGTTAGATATATTATATGTAAAGTAATGTTTTTGGAGATTAGCACCAGGAAATCAATTATAGATATGAATGCATTTTATAGGGTTCTAATTATTACGTTTACGTTTTTTTAACAATAAAAAGAAAATTATACATCCATTTATAGACAGTTAGCATGTTATGGCTGCTGTGAAAACAATTATGATTAAAACTCCGCCACAATAGTCGTAAAATATTTTAAATACTTTATGCACACTTTGTTGATGAATTTGGACTTAAATGTTTCTCATTTAAAATGATTTCTTTATGACTTTCTTACTCTAATCCTTTTTCTTTTATATTTTGCAGAAATAGTAACGATTTAGTGAGGCATTCGTTACCATAGTAACGTTTAAAAACTTTTGTTGTTTACCAGCACCTAGAAGTTTTTTTTTTGTTTGTTTTTTCTCGAAATCATATATTTATAAGATTTTAGCAGTTATTAAACGAACAAACATGTTATATCGCGCGTGTTAATAGAATACAAATATTTTTCTTGTGTGAAACATTCGTGTGTGTTTCTGGTGTCCTTGGATTTATTGTTTTTAAGAAGATGCCAAGAATTTTATCGGAAATCCGCCTTGCATACCACAGAACACGGAAGATAAGAACTTACATTATTATTTATTAGAAAAATATTATTCTTACCTATTATTATAATTAGAAAATTGATAGAGTTGGTCTTATTTACCTGACGAACTTTGAATCAAGCGTTGTTTTCGTGTATTTTTGTTTGTTATTTTGTAAAATTATTTACATCAAAAGTAGAATTTTTGAAAGAAATTTTTAAAATAATATCTTATAATAAATGAGGACCCCAGAAGCCAAGACGTGGGATATAAGTGACGAATTTGAATTAAAAAAATAACTAAAATGATTGACCACCTGGAAATAAGCTATTTTCTTTTTAGGTAAATAAATGTAAATGATTTTCTAATTAATCTTAATCTTAATATTTTCTGATTAATTAATTTTCTAATTAATTCGCTGTGTTCCGGAGATAAATCATTTTTGACGAAAAAAAATCAATATTGATTAAAGTTATATTTAAAGAAAATTATACTGTTCTTTTTTCACAGCTATTGAAATAGGAATTCAAAGATCCCAATGAAGCAAGTGGCAGTTTACTATTTAAATTCAGTTAATTATTATTGATCTTTAAATTTAATAAAATTATCTTTGAACTCAGTTTACTCAAAATCAAATTTTTGTTATCTGTACCCGTTGGCTTCTGAGGACCTCATATGCTGTGTAATATAGAACTGTTAAAATGTTTATGACAAGATTTTGTTGTTAAAATGAACAAGTACCTGCTCGTTATGCAGATATCTTTCGCAGCAATTAAATTTAGATTTCTATACTTTAAAAAAATCGGAAGCTTTATTATATTTTTAAATACTCAGATCAGATTACGAAAAATGATAAGAAGAGAGAAGATTTCATAAGAAGTTTCAAAAGAAATCACAAGTATACATTTACAAGGTCTTTATTAATAAGTATATCAAATATAATTAGGCATTACAAATTTATTTGAGACTTGGTATGTATTTATAATTTTAATTACTATTATTTAATTAAAATGAAAGCAAAGTCGTATACATATTTAAAAAAAAACAATTGAATGATTTATATTCTAAATTTGTTTACATTCAAATGAGAAGTATTTAAACATTTATTCAAATAAAAATTGTCATTCTGTTAAAGATTCAATAAAAATATCATTCACTTTCAAAAAATATATAGTATTTCTTCTGTATTTTTTTTTCAGCTCCATACTATATGAGACATATAGCTGTCTCTCAAAAAATATATCGTTTTTATTTACCATCTGTCTGTTTTTCTCTCATGAAAATTTCATCTCGATATGTTACTTTTCAAACTTTAGAAGGATAAAGACATTAAAAGCGGAAAGATTTATCTCTATTTTTTAATGCAGTAAATATTCTAGTAATATATCTTCCAAACACATAAGAGCATTTTCAAGAATTCGATGTTAAATAAATGAAAAAAAATACGTACTGTTATAAAAAAAAATGTAAATGAATGATTTTTGATAAAACAGTGATTTATTTTAAACTATATTTAGTTTTAGATAACATATAAGATCATTGTGGCTAAATGCGATAACCCCTAAATGTATTTGTTTTACTTAATATCTTCATGCAAGAATTATACGCAAATACTTATAAACAAGTCTCCGGTCTTAAAGAACAAAACCCGAAACATATTTCTGCATTTAAAACTTCCAATCACATACACATCGCTGATTTTACATTGCTCCCTGTGTTTCGTAAATGCGAAAAAAATTACCAAGTGTTTTTTGTTGCTCAGTGTTTTTCGTTTTGATCTTTGAAGATCAAATAATTATATGAACATTAAAAACTAAGTTTGTCATGTTTAGCGAAGCGACATTGTCCAACCAGGATTTTTTGCAAACATCAAAGATTTCGTAGACAGGCAAGCTTCTGATTGGTCAATCTCATTTCGGTAAGCATAGAAAAATCTATCTGAATTTTAGCAGTTTCCTCTTTCATTTACCTGAGCATTTAAACTTAAGTAAAGGCGACCAGTTTTCAGATTTGAATTTAAAATCGTTTATTTATATGGGAAGCTTTGTTTTCAAATTGTATTTAAATGTGACACAGCGATAGATGTAAATGCGTAGCAAGATGATGGAGATTATATATTTCAGAGACGTAATATACACACATAATGGGTAGCTTGCTTTAATTTTATAAGATGAAAATTCTGGAAAATCTTGAATAGGTTTAAAATATTTAAATTATGTTACTTTAATGTGAATAAGTACGTAAATTTTATCAACATGTAAAAAAACATCATAGATTATCAGAAAAATTATGCAGAATTTCGGTTACAGAAACACAAACATCATTAGCGTAGAAATTACAGATTGAATGTCATGTGCAAATCCCGTGGAAATAAAAGGATGTTTTCCGCAGCAATCATTTTATTGCTGTTGTAGCTATGGCTATGAGAATGATGATGAAAAGTTATTTATAATCGAATCATAATACGCAATATTCACTTACAGTTAATATAACATGTACAGTTTAAAACTCAAACAGAACTCCGCTATGCCGTGATAAACAATCAAGAGTAATATCGTATCTCTCCGCATTGTGCCTACTTCCCATGTATAGGTATTCCAACTGAAATTATTTTTAAATCAATGTGATATTTAACAAAAAGTTCTTATTCATTATTTATTTTTAAATATGGAATTATTGAACATCAGCTCCATAGACAAACACATATGCGTAAAATAAATTTTGGTTGAAGACTAAGTAAGTAATGTAACAAAAACAAGTTGTATACCCTGCACTGCCATGTCCGCCATGTTTGTAATGTACTTGTGCATGGAAAAAAAAAATAAAAAACATAAATTTATGTATTTCCCCCCAACACGAACACACGCACACACATGCACCTCCTTTTTACGAGTTCCATTTGAAAATTGTTTCAGGATTTCCAGTGTTGTTATGGGTATCGTTATTTTTCAGGTGGATTACAAGGATTATATTACAAAAAAATAAATCTTGTTAAAACGCGTAAAAATTCGCCTTATTTTAGTAGAAATTAGCTATAAAAAAGTACTGGTGCAAAGAATTTTCCAGTTTGGAAATTCCAGGACTCGTAAAAATTTTAAATTTTAGGAAATAGGCTTCATTCCAAAAGCCACTTAAATATGGTTATATAAGGAAAACAATAGCAATTTGTCGTGATGTATTATTTATAGAAAATACTCACTATGTGTTCAAAGTAATTCCTATACTGTTATTCACAGACATATAGTTCCATTTACAGAAATGTTTTAAATGAAATAAAAGAATATTCCGAATACTATTTGAGTTAATAAAAGCCTTTCTTTAAAACTTAAGAAATTTATTTTTTATAGGGTCCCTTGGTCCTGTTTGTTATGTTTAGTAATTTTTTTATTACATTAGGCAGTAAGACAAAAGAAAATACCCTTATTATACGATTAAAACTGGGTGAGTAATAGCTATTTTAGCTTTTAGTATCTTTTTTGTAGAGAAATAGCGATCTTTCACAAATAAGTGAGCATAAAAAAATGTAATTCAGTAAAAAATTAACTATTGCAATCGCGTTTAACCATCATGTTAGAATATTTCGCAAATCATAAATTTCAAAAATAGAAAAATTAAAAGTTAAAACCATTCCCCCCTTACCCGTATCTCATTGAATCCTTTACAGAGATCTTAAATTACTTTTGTAACATCTAACGAAGGCTGCATTTACAGTCGAAAGCACCAAAAATTATACAAATTTAATATCTTTATATGTATATATGTCTATATATATATATATATGTCTATGTATATATTGTCATCTTTAAAGTAATTACACATTGTGTAATTCTAAGTGAAAAAAGATATTGCAGATAACTGCTGTTAGTGCTGCTTTTCATATTTTTTTCCATTTTAACTTGTAACTTCTACGTTAATTGATGATACAGAAAAATTTTGTTTCATTTAGAATCTTAGCACTATTGTTCAAAATGTTTGAAAAAGCGAAAGTTTATTAGAAATAGTATTATATAAACTGTTTAGTATTAAAACAGTAAGTATTTTGTGAGTTAATCGCGTTTTTTCTTAATTTTTCAATGGAATGGTTTCGCAAACCTCTCACACTTTTATGTGGCAATTTTCACTTATGGCAACGAAAAGCTTCAATTAACTTTTTAAGATGAATTGTCACTAAAAAAAGCGTTATCGCTTTTAGTAGTATAAACGACTCTTTTAGGTTTTAACTCCTTTTGATTTTTTTAGGAACTTTTACTGAACGGAAGTCATTTTTCGTTAATGAAATGTTTGATAAACATGCCGGTATACAGATTTTAAATTAAAGAACTGTTTTAGAAGACATTTAATGTTAAAATTGCTTAAAATCGTTCCATTAAAATGTTTTATAGGAGTAAAAGCTATACATTGGAATTTAATCATTTTTAGATCACTTTATATATTAGAAGTTCCCAGAGTGGAGATTGCAAAGATATATATATTAGACTAAATGTTTGACGTTTGATTTCCAGTTTAAATTTTAATTTTTCGCATTTGGAGAGATATTTTTTGCATATTTTAGAAATGTTGTTGCTAATTTAAAAAAACAACAAAACTAAAAATAATTAAAAAATATTTTTTACACATAGCTGCTATAAACAGCAAAAAATTAGTAATAGACTTTATCAGTGCGACGTCACAAGCAACTCAACTTTGTGTATTAATTGCAAATTGGACCTAATCCCATAGAGTCCCTGAACCCATATAGTTCATACTCTAATAAAAATTCAATGAACCATCAAACCGTTTACAATATGAAGCCCAGATATTCTTCAAAATAAAACAAGCAAGAGGAACAAGTACGGAATTTATTATACTTAGAAAAGTTTTCAAATAATTTAAATAATTTCGATATTCTCTTGCGATAAATTATTAACTGCAGCAATTTTTTTTCTTATATGAAGCATTTTCAATCGAATATCAATTCTACATTAAAGTTTTTATCTTTTCATTTCTTTAAATGGATAATAAGAAATTACTTTAAAAGCTATCTTTTTTCGTTTTTTATATTTGAAAAAGCCATTGGTTACGAGAAGCAAACTTTTATGCTTCGTTGAAAATATTAATTATTGGGTTTGTATTGCAAATATTGTGTAGCAAAATAACTTTCATAAAGTATATGCTTTTAATTATTTGGATAAAAGAGAACACTCATTGAACCATAACATATTTTAATTTGCAAAGGTTTAATTACACCCCCCTTTTAAGGATGCAAAGATGCAATAAAAATAAATTAGCTGGCTAAAAAATGCATTGTTATTAAGATTGTTCTTAATTTATGTATCAGAAAGACATTTAATTACTTTTTTAATTATAAAGTGGAGATATATTTTGATATCGAAACTTATCCAGAATCTCAATTATGATTTCATTTTGTTGAAGCTTGTAAGCATCTAAATGAAATATTTCATTACTCTATTTGCTTTATTCAAATCCACAATAAAATGTATGTTTGCTGTTTATTTTTCATTATTACATTTTTTTCTGTTTAACATTAAAATATTTAAAAATAAATGTATTTAATATGAATAATTTTAGCCTCCCATGAGATGTGTTTATCGATGTGAAATATAAAAACAACAAGTTTTGATTGCGCCTAACTATACGCCTAACTATGCGCCTAACTGAAAACTATATCATAAGAATAAAACTATATATTCTATAACGAAAACGTAAGAACCTATATTATAAATAATTATTTTGCTTGTAAAACGTAATATATTAGACATTGTGTAACATTTAAAATACATTAAAAATTGTCTTGAATGTAGTATAAGAAATTTATGTAGGTAAAACATTTATAACCATATAAAAAATAAGAAACATCCAAGTTCCACCTTATAAAAAAAATAAAATTTGTATATGCATTGATATAATTTACTGTAGCATATAATTTTTACACCGACTTGTAAAATTAATTTAAATCATTCTTAAAAATATACTCATATAATATTAAAAAACAATTATATGCTTTAAATACAGCAATGAGTTTTACTCATTACAAAATTTCTATTTAGAAGTAACTTATTGCACACATTTTAAATTTTGAATCAACGAAACATTTTTAAAAATTTTTGAGAAAATTTAGACAGTTTCAAATCATACAACATAGATTTAGAATGAGAAAAATGTTTTCTCTTATATAAATAACCGTATTTTACAAGTTCGACCCTCTAAATATTATTCATTTATTAATCAAAATCAATAAATTTTAAAGATTTGGAAATGTATTAAACATTTTAGATAGTAATAAACGCAAAAAATCAAATATAAATACAAAAATAAAACTTATTCTAGAATCAGAAATATATTGCTCAAACAACATAACTTTTAACCTTTAATGTATAGATACCTAGAAAGTAACGAAGATTTAATTTGAGTAATAAGACGTTTTGTTTCTCGATATAAAGGAATTAACTTGCGACAGAATCATTAGCTGAAAATAGAAGATTTATTGCATCTAACGACTACTTCATTAGCTGCAATGTGTGATAAATATGCCAGAAAAATAAATAATATTCTGAGATTTTAGTCAGTGGAAGGAAAATAAATGTAACTATCACCTAAAAGTGTACCTCATTTCTGATATCAACAATTTTTATATATATATATATATATATATATATATAAGAAAAAAACGTGAAGTTCAGAAGGGCGGACATGTGAATTTTCTTTTAATTCTTAACTGTTTTACAAAATTGTTTTGAGCTATTGAAACAAAAATTAATTTATATGAATGTCTACACTTTGTTTGTTTTCTGAGACATTTGAATGCATTTATCAAGAATCTCTACGCAATAACACCATTCAAAAATACTATATAAATTTGTGCACACGTGTCCCAGTTGAGGGGTAGTTGTGAACATTCCTGGGCACATGTAATCACATACTTAATTAAGACAAAGATATATTTTTTGGTGAATTAAAATCTGTGATAAAATGTAATTAGACGCACTATTTTTAGTAGAGTGAATAGGTCAATTAGTATTTCAACATAGATACAAGAAATTTTTCGCAAAATTATGCACTGCTTTTGTGTCTATCAGTGCAAAACTGTGTTGCTTTTATTTAAATTACTAAGTAGTTCTGTTATTGTGTTTTTAATTTTTTTCTAAATGTTATGCAATGAGTATCACAAAACTGTGCATTATAATTTTAAAAATTATTAAAATTGTGATATCAAGAACTTGCTATTATCACAGTACTATTTATAATTTTTTTGGCCAACTAAATTTCAGTTTAATAAAGTAGAATGGCTAAAAAGTACTTACTAAGTAATAAATGCTAGGAAAAATAATAAACTTTTAAAACTGGAAATTTTTAAAGAATAGTGATTAAAACAATATTTTTTTTACAGAAAGCCACCATCTTTAATTTCTATCCAACTTTAACTGAATTAAAATGGTCAAAAAATCCTAAAAATATTGAATTTCTAGCTCAATGTTTGCAAAGAGTAATTTAATTAAAAAAAAATCCATTCACAGACTTAAAAAATATATACTTCTAACCTGTTTACACCTGTCCCCATAAGTTCTGTTAAGAATTGCCCTATTTATCAACTTATGTCCAACTTATAAAAAATAAGCTATCTTTTATTGAAATAAGGAAAGAAAATGTAGTCTTGTCTAATTTATTCTATTATAGAATGTAATGCTCATATTCTACATTAAAAAAAATTCTTTAATGAATTTTTACTTCAGTAACTTTGGAAGACTTTTTTACTTAATACTTTCTAAAACAAACATTGTACATCAACCAGAAATCAAAATAGCTGATTGTTCTGAAAATTTAGTCGAAATATTGTACCAGTACTGCCATTTATAAGTATTTATTTATTTTTGTTTTATCAGATCAACTGAGTGAAATATGTACTGATCAAATGTGCCTTCCTCCCTCCTAATATATTTTTTCTTTTTTTACTCGTTTACGTAACTTGGGATTTCAAATATTTCGCATTTAAAGTGTCTTTTACATCGGAATATGTACAAAAGCCATATTATTCTATTTAAACAATATAAAATTCAATAAACAAAGATTATATAATAAGCCTCCTATTTTGATATCTGTAACATTATTGACAATTTTATACTTTTTGCCATCATTACAATTCGTAAATATAAAAAGAATTAATAATACTCATATGTTTTTCAAAATTATCTTATTAAAAGAGAAACTTAAAAAAATAGTTTTTTTAATAAATAAATAAATGAAAAAAATAGCTGAATAGTTTTATTTCTGAATTTATTCAGAACTAATTTTATCAGGTACTCTCTATAATGGAATTTGTTACTTATTTATACCATTAAATAAGATTTAAATATTTTTAAATTCTGAGGAAAAAGATACATACATAAAATAAATATATGTAAACACGTATAAGTAGCAATATATAAATTTTTAATGGAGTATTAACTAACGAATCTTCTTTTTTAAATATAAGATAAAACAGTCCTGAACTAGTATGTTGATCTAGAGTTAAATATCAATAAATGCAAAGTATATGTTATAAATGTATATATAATATATGCGTGTGTGTGGGTGTGGGTGTGTATGCTTTTATTCCAATTTTCGTTTAAATTGCGAAACATTTCATTAATTGTAGAATATATTGAACTAAAAAAAAAGAAAAAGAAAAAAACTTATCACTTTGTAATTATTTACTACTTTGATTAGCATCTCGAGCTTTGTCCATGAAAACTTTACATATCTGCATGGATGCAGATATATCATAAGATATTTCAGAAAATTAAAATTTCAATACACTATGAATATTCAATAGAAATATATGCAATTAATTGTTGAGAACAAATATTGCCAATTAACATTTTTTTTCATATAGAAATTTCAGATTTATATTGAAAATTCCAAAATGTAGTCCATGATTTTTTTTATAACAAACTTTCTGTGATTAAATAGAGCTAATTTACGATAGAGAATTTTAAAATTTAAAAAAAGTTAAGTTTACTACGCTGCAGTTCTGTTAATAACATTTTAAATTTATTACATATTTTCTGTTGTATATTTTCACACTGTAAATTTAAATTATATTTAAACGTTGCATTGATTGCTGTTATATATTAACACTTTGGTTGCGAGAGACCAGTATACGTGTCACTTAAGGCATTCAAAATCCTTCATTATTCTTACTAGTTACTTTTTATTGTAAAATATATCTTATTTAGCCCTTCATCTACCGACGATTTATAAATACTACTTACTTTAAACCATCATTCCACAGTGAATATTACTTATATAATAATGATACTTTGACTTTTTGAAATTTTTAATGCTATTTGGACTCCATCTTTTTAAGATACATGTCAGTAGCAATCACAGTTTTGTTACTTTAGCAAGGAAGGAGGCTATCTTTAAAATTCTCGATGTGTTTTATAGAGATATTTTGACCAGATTGTCACGCTTTATTTCTGCAAACGTAATAAAGGACATAAGAGAATTGTTGGAATTTGTTATGAGTTCATTGTGATCTTACAATACGAACTAGCTAGCTGTTTTAAGTGAACAGTATAAATATTTGTTTTAACAGTTCAATTACTTAGCACAGATATAAGCACGCCAATAAACTGGTTGATAGAGAAAATCTTTTTTTTTTTTTTTTTTTTTTTTTTTTTTTTTTTTTTTTTTTACATTTCGTCTTTATAATTATACGTTGTTTCATCTGCTTTATAATACAGTTACTGAATTGTAGTGTAGTAATATGTTTCCTAGTTTTCCTTTTCTATTGCATTATTATTTTTTATACGAAATAGAAAATATTAATGGCACCGGCGCTTTTTTGCTATGCAAGAAATGACATATGTAAATTCATATACTATATATGTGGAAACGAGAGGGAACATATCCCTGAAATATAAGCGTGTCGCATAATTAAATGTCTAGTAACAAGTGCAAAACCTAAAGAAAGATTATTGAATTAATTTTTAAGTTCTGAAAGTTTAAAATAAAATTTAATTAAAAAAATCAATTTTAATTTTTAATAATTTCAAAATTTAAATTTTGAGTTTTTATTTATATTTCGAGTGAAAAATTAAACCAAGTTAATTTAATTTTTTTTTTATTGTTAACTTCCGATTTTTTCTTGTTATTTAGCATTTTTAAGGATTTAAATTTTATTTGAAAAATGTAGGATTCCTGATATGAGAATTTTATAGGCACAGTTTACTAACGATACTTAAAAAACACTACTATACCTTTTTTTTTTTTTTTTTTTTTTTTTTTTTTTTTTAACAAATTGAATTTTACGCGGATGTTTTAGTAAATGTTTTTTGATTTTTTTAATGATTTAAATTTTTATTAAAGTCACTAAACAAAAAATTATTTGAAAAACACTGCAATCATAAGACTATAGATAAAGGTTAGTTACATATTTTTTGCGATTCAATTCGAGAAAATTTTCTGTCTTGTATTACAAGTGGTAAAAGATTAAGATTTAAGCCAAACGCTCCTAACGAGAAGGTATTGACCATTAAACTACTATTATTTTGCCGTGAAATATTTCAAAGTATGATTTATCAATATCGAACATTGCGCGTAATAAAATAATTCTTCTTAATATAAAATATTTTGTCTTCTATTAAAAAAAAATCAAGTTATATTTTAGAAATTTAAATACATATTGATGTTATATATTGCTTCTACGAGTACATTAAATTTTTCCAGTAGCTTGCTATATTGCATTTAAACATAATTAAAAATGTATGTAATAGAAAATAAAAAAATATTTTCCCGTGTTTTTTATTTATTATTTGAAGTTTTCTATACATAAATCTAGTATTAAGTACTTTATCGCACAATATTTAAGCACTGAATAACACTGGGAACTTTCATTTAGCCTTCAAATCTTATTAGAAAAAAAAGTAATTGAATATTAAAGCTGAAATCCAAAGAAGCTTGGTTTCATGCATTTTTTTATTTCATTTTTCTTTAGAAACGTTATAAACTGGCAAGAGCCTTTATTCCGAAACTCTGTAATCAAAATATGCTTTCCTTCCTTTGATATAGGCAAAAGATCTTTCATAAAATGCTATCGAAATAGAATTTTTGAATGGCTATTGAAAATCTATTCAATTTAATAGTTAGGCTTGCCAAGTTAAGCTTCGATAAAGCTTCATCAAGGCTTCAATAGTTAGGCTAACTTTTACAGAAACTAGGGCCTCTGAGAACTTGGAGGTACGCTCGTCAACCCCCAATGAGACTCCATAAACTCTAAACACACGGTAATTTGATTGGCTTTTAAAAGATTGCAAAACACTAAACTAAGTTTTTTTTTTTTTTTTTTTTTTTTTTTTTTTTTTTTTAAGGAAGATGTCCTTGTAAACGGGTTTCTATTCATTTCACTTCGACTGGGGAATTTCAAGGTCAATTCAGCTGTTGTTAAACATGTACTGGCCATTTACATGATTGATTAAACAAGATCAATTAAACAAGGAGATACACAGTCTTTGCTTCTTGATATTTTTTGAGCCGTGATTATATATATATATATATATTGATGTTGTTTTGTAGTATTATCTAATGGCTATATATATATATATATATGTATATATATATACACACATATATATATATATATATATATAAGTAACGTACTTTAAATGCACTGTTTTAATCTAGCGTAAATAAATTATAACTGTGTGTAACTGTAAATTTGTATTTCTCTATTTAGTATTGAAAAAAAATTTTGTTGCTTGAAAGAAAATATTACTTGTACAGCATTTGAATTCAAAACGACCGTTAAACAGATCATATAGATCATATACAAGTATAAAATAGTTGTCTCGTTTAAATATATTTTTAAATTGCAACTGTTTTGCAATATAACTTGGTCATTTAAATCTACGTAATTTGCTTTATTTGCTGCTTTTAACGAATCGACTGCTATTCGACGGATAAAAAATTTTAAAAGAACTTATTAAAATAAAATCTAAACATCATTCCTTACGTTATCAGTAGGTTATGAAGTGAGGCTTTGAAATCTGATTTTACGTAATGAAAAATCCACGAAAATTGCGTTAATGTAACTCTATTATAATTCAAATAAATCTAAAAAAAACATCATTTTTACCTTCGCAAAATATATATGCATACTTTTCATATTCATATTCATTACTTTAATCATATTTTAACGTGCAATTGATTACTAATAAATATATTACCGTACTTTGTGTCACATTTGCCAGTAATAATTTTACATTAAATGTAAATTATTTTTACAATGGCATAATTTTCCCTTAGTGAAGACTTCCAAGATGAACTTCTCAAATTCTCTGTCAGCGAAATGAAAACAATATAATATAATAGCTTCATGACTGAAAATGCGTTTTTTTTTCTTTTTTTTATTTATTTTCTTGTTAAAAGTTTTTAAATAGTCGTTTTTAATTGTAATACGATAATGGATCTGTAATGATATTTTGATATCCCAGTCGTTCGTTTACCTCTTAAATGATCGAAGTCATCCGGTTACCACCTATGTGAAGAAATTTCTTAGAACAAATTTTTAAATTAAATTTAAAACATAAAACTGAAGTATTTTAAAATATAGCGAGTATGGGCACATCCACAAATAACGTGCTTTCATTTAAAAGATAATAATAATTCAAATCGATTTAGTAGAAAATTCAGGCTACATTTCTAAAAAAAGCTTAGTCATTTAAATAAAATATTTGGCTATATTTAATTTTTTCCTCTTTTAATAATCGTAAATAAATGTAACTTTTTTGTTAGTGAGAATCGTGTGTATTTTTTTTACTTTCAAGGAAGTATTATTTTTTAACCGTTTGGCAACAATTTAAAATAAGATCCTTTTCTAAAATATGCAAAAAAATGTCAAATCACTAAAAATTTTAATTCAAAATAGAAATAAATCCTCGAAAAATTAGTCAAAGAAAATAAAAAAGAAATGCAGTCTGCACAACAGCTATTTCTAATATATAAAGTGATAAAAATATTTTTAAATTCTTATGTATAGTTTTCCGCTCTTACAAAACTTTTTTAATGAATCGATTTTGAAAATCTTTTAAAATAATCATTCGATTTAGGAACTGCCTGCAGCAGCGTGTTTGTCTTTCATTTATATATAATACCACTATTTTTCATATTTTTCTGTGCAGTAATTTTTTTAATATGTGCGAAGAAATGCCGTAGGGCACAAAAATTTAATTATTAGTGGTGGTGACAGTGTATGTTATTATTATTATTATTTTTTTTAGAATAGAGAGAAACTTCAATTCTTAAAGTATTATTAAATATTTGTTAAACTGACTTGTGAAATTAAACTAATTTAATAAATTTAGACATTGTACATCAAATATTGAAAATGAGATATTCTCGTACTGTAACAGAACGTAATCACCATGGCAACTTGAAATCATTGCCTGTCATGTGATATTACTGAATTAGTTACGTATAATATAATTTTGTAGAATTATTATTTTTTTAAGTATTTATTTTATTTTCGAAAATATTGAAATGATTACACAGAATTCCGCAACAGTGACATATATTGAAATTAAAACCATTCATAGGGCAGTTTTTGGGCTGTAATGTGCAGACAAAAGATCAGACAGTCGGACAGACCAGACGAAGACGAATGATGGCAAGTATTACGAACGCCCCTATGAACGTCATGTTCAACACTGATTACCAACTTACTTTTTTTAATTAAAAAATGTTAAAAACATACATATAAATTGGTAGACGGTAGGTGCTGGGTTCGAACCCAATCGCGACCGTCGGCCTAACCGTTCGGAGTTTTCCGTGGTTTTCTTCGAACCTTGCGTAAATACGGGTTAGGTTCCCTTAGAAAGACCCCCACGGAGGGCATCCCACCCCTTAGGGCCTATATCCCATAGTGTAGATAATTGGCCGACATACATACAACAACAACAACATACATATAAATACAAAAAAACATTCAGTAAGGTCTTTAGAGCATAGACAACCATCAAAATATATTTAAAATCATTTGACAGTATTTTATATTCTAAAGACCTTGTTATGTATATTTTTAGCACCTTTTAAGTAAATTAAACATCATAATTTGAATATATTACATTTTATTTTTAAAACTATCTAATAATTATCAAATCTAAACATAGAATCTAGTCTCTTATCCCAAATACATTCGTATTACAAAATACCTTTTATCCGTTAATGCTTAGATAAATGCATAGAGAATAACGAAGATTTAATTTGTGTAATTAGTCGTTTTGTATCTTGACACAAAAGGATTAACTGGCGACAAAATCATTAGCTGAAAAGTGAAGATTTATTGCATATAACGACTACTTCATTCGTTGCAAGGTACGATAAGTATGTCATCAGAATAAATCGTCCAATGATTTCTGCAGTGAAAATAAAAATATTGTTATTGGTTATAACATAAAACGCATATAAATTCAAATAAAAAAAAAGCACTTTTTACTTGAATACGTTACGAAATTAACAGGACATTTAAATCATTTTTCATTATTGTTAATGTTGTTTGTAAAAGAATTATAAAAAATATGAATTATTACATTCAATCATCACCATACGATTAACACCCTGGTTTACATTTGTGTTTGTAACGTTAATACATTACGTGATTTTAAAATGCGTAAAGAAAAAAATACATTTTTAAATGCAATTTGTTTAAAATATTTATCACAATTTGTTTTCAAATTATTATTATCATTTAAGTTTTTATTACTTTTTTTGTCATCGTGATAACAGAAGTATTCCGTTTTTGGACATTAAACATGGACCAATCAGAAAACGAATAATAAAAAAAAAAAAATATTTCATTTTTGGACATTAAACATAGACAACGAACAAGATGAAATAAGTTGCGGAATTCAAGCAATAAAAAGATTCAGTTATACTCCAGATTTCGCAGTTTTCTATCGAAGGCAACAACTATTTTCCAACTATTTAAAAAAAAAAAAAACCGCAAAACAATATTAAACAAATACAAGCTACAGGCTTTGTATGTATATTCTCATATATATTCATATATATTCTTTAACACCATATATATTCTTTAACACCAGACACGAAAGAAAAAAAAACAATTAAATTAACATTTGATTTAGGCGAATATCCCGCGAGTAGTCGCGACTTTTTCCACAACGTCATTAGTCGCGCTCGGTCTTTTCGCCGCTGGCCCCCTGCATACCAAATATGTACAATAAGAAATATTTTTCACCTAATATATGAAGATAACATTTCAATGAATATATAAATTTGCAGTTAAATTATGCATTTTATTCATGAGATATGGAGTAATTCGAAAAAGTAAAAATGAATTGACATTAGTGATTGTTACGTAGACTTTTTCGCCAATTTCAACTTTGTTTCTAAAAATGTATCTGAAAGAAAAACAGAGGTGTCCTGTTACTTCACTAAGGTGTTCGAGAAACCTTCAAAGTCAGCTACGTGGTAGATCTCTGTTGTATTTGTAATCTGATACAAGTTAGGAGAAGATAAGTTATACGGGCGGCGAAAAGACCGACACGCGACTACTGACGGGATATATACTACTGTTACTAACCATGTTTTCTTAAAATAAAAGTTTTCGTCGAGTTAATAGATTTACAATGCTGCTTTTTATTTTATTGTTTTATCCGATTTTTTTAATATTAAATGTTATTGTTTGTAATATTTTATATTTCGAATTTTATTATTTATATTTATGTATTATTGTACACAAAAGAAACTTTCGGTAGACATAATAATTTTTCAGCAAATTTTCAAAGTATAAAAGTAAATACTCGATTTTTTCCCCCAATGTATTAAAATAATTTTGAAGTACATACTAACATTTATGTCAAAATTGTAATCATTTATTAAAACACAACATTCTAAATCCAAATTTAAGGGGACATACGACCTTTAAAAGTGAAAATTAGGCAAGAAAAATCATCATCTTTAACATTTAATTTCTCAGAATGTATTTTCTGTATGACCATAACATTTTTACTTGGTATAAAGACCATAACATTTTTACTTGGTATAAATTGAATCATTATAATTTTAAAGATATTTTTTAAATTCTTATAAAGGGAAAAAAAAGTTTATTTTTTGTAAAGGTTTAAACAGTTATTGTTTTTTTAAAAAAACTGATACAACTACTAGCGTGCATGATTTCAAACAAAATATCCAATGTAATACAAAAAATCAACTGTAATAACATATTACAATACTTTCTCTTTAATCTGAACATAAATTTGTTCAAATTTAAACTAAAAAAAAATATATATATATATTTTTTTTAAAGTTTAAAATAACAATTATTTTTTAATCAAATCTGAAGTATGACCTGCATGAAAAGTGGGGAGGGGGGTGGGGGTTGTAAAAATTTACGTTCAGTTTGAAGGATCTAATACGTTACACAATCTGTGAAAATTTCAAGGAAAAATATTAAATGGTTTCAGAGATATCCTGCGCGCAAGGTGAAAAAAACATATTTTGAGAGAAATGGCTTTAAAGTTAAATTATTAAATAATTCACCATAGAATTCAATATAGTTTTGTATCATATCTCTGGAAATAATTGGAATATCTTCATGATTTTTTTTAAATGCGCAGAAATGTTCAGACTTTCACATATGTTTTTTGTGAAAAATCGATTTTTAATAAGATTAAGGGTCGTTTGTCCCCATTTGCACTTGGAGGATTTTTAATTAGTAATTAATTAGCATATTTTTATTAAAAACATTATTAATTGCAACATTTTGAATAAAATTGATTACTTTACTTTTAAAAATAAAATTTGACTATCTTACTGAAGACGAATTTTAAAAAGCTTACACAATTTCTTTTTAAATAATATCAGGATACTTCCTTATCAATTTTATAAATATTGATGAAAAATTAAGACGCAAGGAGCAATTGAAAAATCTAAAAACGCTGAAATATTACTTTTAAGAAAAAACAGATTAAAAGTATATAAATACATTTATCTTTATTATTTACTCCTTAAAACCTTCATAAGGAATATTTTAACAAGAAAAAACTATTTAGGTACTATTATACCCCAGAAATAGACTTTTTTCTGACGATTTTGCTATAGATGATTTTGCTCAAATAAAGGTCTACCGTCCCCTTAAATAACTACACTTTCTTTGATTTTGTTATTAATAACCATTTAACATTAATTCGAGTTTTGTAAAAAGCAAAAATTGTTGGAAATGCTAAAAAAAAGAAAGGAAAAGTACAAAAAAAAAAAGAAAAAAATTAGATAAATAAATAATTTTTAAAAGTGTTAAAATTTGTTATGTAGCTTTTAAAATTGAAAATTTTGATTTAATAAGAGAACAACTTAATGGTTTTTTGCAATTCTTTTCTTAGAAAGTATCTTAAAAATCCTAAATATTATCCTTAATTTCATCTGATTGAACAATCTGTTAACAGTTGCAATACCTTCAAATATTTCAGATAATGTTGCTGTTATAGTGCTGTAGATATAAAACAAGAAATCAACCTTAATCATTAATCGCTGTGATATTTCTGTAACAGTCTGTCATTTAACCTTTAATGCTTGAATATATAAACTTGAAGTTTGGGTAGTAATGAAAAATTAGCCGTTTTCAATCGCGAAAGTAAGAGAATATTTTGTCATGAAATAATTAGCATACAAAGTGCAGAGCCATTTGACTTAATAAATAGTTTATTCCTTGCTACCTCAATGAAAAACTTGTAATCTTTTAAAATATTAGCACATATTTTAGATAATAATTATGTTATAAAGTCCATATATAAATACAGAATAAATCAAAATATGAACCATACATGTAAAACACTTAATAAGTTATACATTGTTCAAATATAAACCTTAATTTTTTTATCCCAGACATTTTTCTGTATCAATCTGTCTTTTAACCTTTAGTACTTGAACAGATAACTTTAAAATATGGACAATAATGAGAAATTATCTGTCTTAAATCGTGACAGAAAGGTATATTTGTGATGAAATGATTAGCATACAAAGTGCAGAGTTATTTGACTTAATAAATAGTTTATTCTTTGCTATATCAATGAGCAAATTTTATACCTTTTAGAATATTAGCACATATTTTACATAATAATGATGTTGTAGAGTTCATATATAAAATTAAAAAAAATCAAAATATAAATCTTACATATAAAATATATATTGTCAAGTTATATATTGTTCAAAAATAAACCTTAATTTTTAATCCCAGAGATTTTTTTGTATCAATCTGTGTTTTAACCTTTAATGCTAGAAATAGATAACTTTGAAATTTGTGCAATAATGAGAAATTATCTGTCTTAAATCGAGACAGAAATGGAATATTTTATGGAAAATAATTAGTATACAAAGTGCAGAGCTATTTGACTTAAAAAATGGTTTATTCCTTGCTACCTCAATAAACAACCTGTTACCCCTTTAAAATATTAGCACATATTTTAGATGATAACGATGTTATAGAGTTTGTGAGGAATTTGCTTCACTAATGGTTTAGTAATTACTTGGTAGCATATTCAGTGATGCAAATCCTTTTCCATGTTAAATCTCTTTATTCAAGATACTGATAAAATAGTACAGTCAATAGAACTCTGGGTTCTATATGAAAAACTACCACACACCTTTACAGCGAGCTCACATCATCGAGAGTCCTCTCCAACCTCCTTCTCTCCACATCAGGAGAGCAACTCTCCTTCGGGCCCCTCCCAGATCAAAGTTATTGGTTCAGCTGGGATACGCCTTGGCGACAGATTGTCATCGTCCGTCTGGGAATAATGAAACTATTTCCTCCGTCTCTTGGCTTTCTGGGAGGTCTGGCGATTAATCAATGGTGGCCGTAACTAATATGCTAATGTCACATGAAAAAGGCCGCGCTAGACTTACTGTCGACAGGAAGAAAAAGGACCTTAATCCTTTTAAGTGCTTGCACAATCACCAGACTTCGATGTACCAGTCCATTGTCTAGCTTTAATTAGCCAAATTAGATTCTTACAGCAGTTAAATCCTTACAACCATCCCCTCCTGTGGCAGAGATTTTTCACATGTGGAAAATCTTACGTCGAGGTACAGTTACTCTTAACTTAATTCACTACAGAGGTTAGCACCAATTAATTTTATTAATTTAACTTGTAAGATAAAACACACAATTTACTACAATACAACATTTTTATAAGCCAGATACACATTTTAATTAATAATATAATATAGAAATAATTTGAATGCAAGCTAATTAAGAATTTATATACAAATATTATCTACGGCACACATTCATTCTATTCTACTCAAACATTAATGTGTAACCTTCCCTTTACAACCTTTTTCCTGAAAGAGTGATGATAAGCTCGAATTATTTTCGAATTTCTTCGCGTAATTCGGCATCTCCCAGATCGGATTTTCGATCACCTCTTTCGATGTGAGGAAAGTTTCCTCCCTTTCTGGATTCCAATTATGTTTAGTTTTCCGATTTTTTCCCTCAAAATCGTGCGTCTCAGGTTTTATTACCGAAGCATAATTTTGGATAAGATCGGGCATCAATTTCGAACGACTAAATTTTGGCTTACGTTCCGGCGAGGAAAATTCCGTTTTATTTCGGGTTTTAACTCCCGTTGAGTTACGTCCTCTGTCACCTAGCCTTCGACTCAACTCATTAATCGTATGCAGTGCTGATTTTCCCTTGGTAACCTTAACTTTCAAATTTTCTTTATGCCTCTGCGATTTCCGACACGGGCGGAGCCTCACCACTTTGTTATCATTTGATCCTCTTTTTTCCGAGTCAACTTCTTTCGGGATACGGATTAAAGATCTAGTAGCGAAATCATCCCTCGTTACATCAGATTCCGATGCCTTTTTACCCAAGAAGTCAACTTCCGACTCTCTTGGAACACGCATTTTAAGAAAATTTTCCTTATTGTTTTGGGAAAGCGCTCTGCGGTGCAACTGACTAGTGACAGCGTCCGTCTCGGTTAATTTTTCTTCCACCGTACCTACATCATTTTGCTCCGTCTTATTCTCAGACGCCTTTGTCATCATTTCCTTTATTAATACCTGATGACCTTTCATGAGGTTCATCAAATCAAAGGCACATTCAATTACCATATTTTCGGAAATCTCACCATTCTTCCATCGTTCATGTAATTCTTTCAGCTCTTTTTCGGCATTTGGCCAAAAATAATTATCCCCTATTTTGCACTCAATTTCTTTCATAATTTCCGGTTTTTCTACACAATCACGGTTGTCTAATCCGATATTTTTCTCAATATCCATCCGGCTGTGATTAGTTTTTCCTTTTCGCTGATCTGTTAAAACGCGGCATTCCCCTAATTCTCCTTTTTCTCCAACGAGCGATATTTTCTCGTCCGGTTCAAGGTTAGTACATTTTACTTTCGCTTCCGGTTTAAAAACACTAACGGCGCTTCGATTGCCCGAGGCTATCATTCCTCCTAGATCCTCTCTTTCGCTCTGCGAGAAAATTCCCTCCTTCGGACTGACTATCTTGGCGTGCTGGTATATCGCTCCTCTCGACACAGGGGGGTCGAAACGGGGGGACGCTCTTTCTCCCTCGGCGCTGACAATTCCCTCTTTCGCAGAGAACTGGAAACCGGTTCGCTCGTCCAACGATCGAGGTTTTCTCTTCTCGCACTCGTTCCTAGTTTCGGAATTCGAAAATACGCATGGTTTCGGAATGATATGTCCTTCTAATTTCGCGCTTGCCCTCTGTTTATCAATTAACGCTTGGGTTTTGTTTCCTAATAAATAATGGATCATATCCGTTTCTTTATCAACCGCAGCCGCTTTAGTGCGTATGAAGCTGCCGTCACTTAGCCTAATCTCAACATTTACCACTGGTAAACAACGAAGTTTGTTGTCTAAGGCTTGTTTTAGCCAAACCCTTTCTTTAGTAAATTGGTCCTTATTTACATCGTGAGCAGAAATTAGGTCAAACGTAGATCCTGTATCGCGTAAAATTTTCATCTCTTTCCCATTAATTTTCCCTCGACTGACATAGGGAGTAAAATCTTCTTCCAAATTTCGTAGACCCGCGATATGATAAACTGTTTCAGTATTTTCAGTTTTTAATTCCGGACAATTAATTTTATAGTGACCTAATTTATTATAATTAAAGCAAGTAATTTCTTTTCTCTTATCGAATATCTCATTTCGATTTTTAGAGTTTTCTTTATCCCTCCAATTTATTTTGGTCTCATCCGTTCTAGTTTCGCTTTTAGACTTACGCTCAAAAGGTTTAGCGGTGCTATGAATTTTAGGGGATCCTTCCCGCCTAATATTTTTCCTCGCCACCTCGTACGCGTCTAACTTTTTAGCTAACTCAAATGGTGTAATTATCGCGGTCCAAACATCAATAAAATGTTGCTTCGCTTCCGGGTTAATTTTCCGTTTCAGTTGGTCAGTGATTATCAAATCTCTGAGTTGTTCGAACGTCGTTATTTCTAAACCACTTAACCATTGGTCAAAGAAATTGGAAGCTTCGTACACGAAATCTTTCCATGTTTTGTTCTCGGGCTTTTTAGAATTTACGAATTTTAGCCGAAAGTCTTCTGCTGAAAGTTGAAATCTTTCGAGAAGCATTTTTTTAATGTGGTCGAAATCATCTGAATCAGAGTGAGATTCGCGCAGTATCAATTCTCCTAAATCGGTAGGCAATAGTCCTAACAAATGAGTAACCCACTGATTCTTATCGATTTGAGCTTTACGTGCTTGTCTTTCAAACAAATTCAAATAAATGGAAATCTCGGAGTTCTCTGAATCAAATTTAGGTAGAACAGACTTTAAAGATATTTTTGGTTCTCTCTCGCTCTGGTTAGAGGCCAAACTAATTCTATCCGTCTCCCGTTCTAACCTTAGTTTCGCTAATTCATGCTCCCTTTCCAACACTTTAGTCTTTTGTTCCCTCTCATAAGCCTTCAGTATTTCTCTCTCTGCCCTTTCTTCATTTTCTCTGTCTAGCCTATCCTTTTCAATAATTTTTAGCTGGGCTAATGCCAAAGTCTCATCATAATCGGGTGCTTCAATTAGTTTTTTTATGATTTTAGGAATATTATCCGAATCCTCTACATTTGCGCCAAATTCAACAGCTAATTCCTTTAAATCACACTTTCTCTTTCCTGACCACGTCATTCTGAACGGTGCGTAATTATGAAAAAAAAATCTATACTAGGTTATCTACGTAAATGGATGCCTCTCAATTATTTCCCGTAATGTAAATATTCACAATCATAATACGCGACATGTCAATCACAATACAAAATACGCTATGAAAATACTCACAATACAAATACTCAACAATATGCTAAATAGCTCTTATCATTACTCAAACAGGAAAATATTTCTAAAGCATTTTACCGAACCCAATGTTAAACAATCAACTGATTCTTAAAAAATATTAATTTTGATTAATATGCAAATAAGCGATAGAAATTTCTTTAGTTAATCGCAAAACTCTAGTATAATATTTAAACTTTTACTACACATAAAGATTTAAATCCTAAATCACAGAATTATATTTATTCAAAAGAATTAAAATGCATTTCCAATAAATAATTAGTTATTCAAATTACTGCATGCCAATTTGTACCCTACTTAAAACTTTTTTTAATTTTAAACTTTGCAAATTTAATTTAATTCAATTTTGAATAATCATAGATAACTGCCGATGATTTTTTTTGAACGAACACACAACCTACAGTGAAAACCTCTGCAATGAACAATTAAAGAGCACTGACCTGTATTCCTTTTTCGGATGTCTACAGCTTCCACACTTAGGATAATCCACAGTCCACTTTCCCCGGGCGTCCTTTTCTGGATTATCTCGGGCTCCGGGCTACGTCTTTACCGCGTCAGGGAAATCACCTCCTTTCGGCTCAAGTCCCAGTCAGTTGATTCCTTTCAACTCAGACCTCCGTCAGTTCCCTCTTTTTCGGCTCAGGTCTCAGTCAGTTGATTCCTTTTCGTCTCAGGTCTCCGGCTGCACGTCCGACCTCTCCTCGGCTCTGAGTCACGTCGCTTGCGTCTGGGCTAATTCCTTCAAGTCCCCGCTGCACGTCTGGAGTCCTAGGCTCTGAGTCACGTCACTTGCGTCTGGGCTCTTTCGTTCAGGTCCCCGCTGTACGTCTGACTCTCCTAACTCTGAGTCACGTCGCCTGCGTCCGGGTTCCACAAGCGATTTTCATCATCGTCCGCTGCGTCTGGGCTTAAGTAGCTATTTTTCATAATCTTCCGCTGCCACCACTGTGAGGAATTTGCTTCACTAATGGTTTAGTATTTTTTGGTAGCATATTCAGTGATGCAAATCATTTTCCATGTTAAATCTCTTTATTCAAGATACTGATAAAATAGTACAGTCAATAGAACTCTGGGTTCTATATGAAAAACTACCACACACCTTTACAGCGAGCTCACATCATCGAGAGTCCTCTCCAACCTCCTTCTCTCCCCATCAGGAGAGCAACTCTCCTTCGGGCACCTCCCAGATCAAAGTTATTGGTTCAGCTGGGATACGCCTTGGCGACAGATTGCCATCGTCCTTCTGGGAATAATGAAACTATTTCCTCCGTCTCTTGGCTTTCTGGGAGGTCTGGCGATTAATCAATGGTGGCCGTAGCTAATATGCTAATGTCACATGAAAAAGGCCGCGCTAGACTTACTGCCGACAGGAAGAAAAATGACCTTAATCCTTTTAAGTGCTTACACAATCACCAGACTTCGATGTACCAGTCCATTGTCTAGCTTTAATTAGCCAAATTAGATTCTTACAGCAGTTAAATCCTTACAAGTTCATATATGAAAGCAGAATGAATCAAAATATAAATCTCATATAAAAAATACTGGGAATCCAAGAGTGAAGACGAAATTTAAAAATGAATAATTCGAAAACGAATCAAGATATAATGATACGGTTTGCACCAAACGCATGGAAAGGAAACTGATGCTTGTGTGGTAATGAAAAATATAGTTCTGTTGGCGACCAACCGCATCACTAGCAGCTGAAAGATGCCATCCGCCAAAATGTGTATTCCAGAACACAAGAAATGCTACTAAATGCTGTGAATAGTGTGGTGCGTAGTCTCACAGCTGCACTTCTGATTGATGAACAGCACATTGGACATTTAATTTAGACCTAATTAACTGTAATTAAGCTGAATTCTAAGTTGTCAACATTTTTTCATTTGTAAATCATCTTTTGGTGCAATAAAACACTATAGCGCCATTTGTTGGTCGCCAACAAAACTATTTTTTTTCGTTGTTACACAAACCCGGTTCTTTTACATCCGTTTGGTGCAAACCGTATTTTTGTGTCTTAATTCGTTTTTGAATTGTTCATTTTTAAAGTTCGTCCTGACTTTTGGATCACCCGGTATATATTGCTAAGTTATATATTGTTCAAATATAAACCTTAATTTTTAATCACAAATAATTTTCTGTATGAATCTGTCTTTTAACCTTTAATGCTTGAATAGATAAATTTGAAATTTACTGAGTAATGCGATATTAGCTGTTTTAAGTTTCGACACGAAGGGGATATTCTGTGATGAAGTATATAGCATAGAAAGTGCAGAGTTATCTCACTTAATAAATAGGTTATTCCTTGCTATCTCAATGAACAATCTGTTAACTTTATACATTATATGTACATATTTCAGATAATAATGATATTACAGCGTTCAATTATGAAACCAGAAAACAATCTTAACCTTTAATCCAAAGAATATTTCTGTAACAATTTCTGTGTCTTTTAATCCTTAATGCTGGAACAGATAAATTTAACAAATTCAGAGTAATGAGATATTAGTCGTTTCAAATCTCAATATGAAGGGAATATTTCGCAACGAAATATTTTGCGTAGAATGTGCAAAGCTATTTGATACGAGGAACAGCTTATACATTTCTATGAAAACTAAATGTTGACTTAAATGAAGATAATTGCATGTGCGATCGTGGGGACGAGCGACCAGTATAAGTGTCACTTGTAAGGCTAAGAAGCATTGATATTTCACATCCGTAAATTTTTATTGTAAAATTTGTTTTTTTTTTTTAGCCTTTTAGCGATTCAGTTAAAGAAGCTTGTCTCGAAAGGATTAACAGCTAACGGCTTTGTGACTTCTCCCTTTTTACCTACTTCATTTTTTGCAAAAAGAATGTATTATGTTCATGAAAATTTTTGAACTGCCGATTTTGACGGATTTATATTTTTTAGAGTTCATAAATCTGCAAAAATATGTTTATCATCAAATGTTTGTCTATAAGTTTGTCTATTTGTATGATTGTAGGTCTCAAAAAATTGTGGTCCCTGTATCTCAAGAACAACAGCAATTTAACAAAACTTTTGATTCAGTTGGTCCCAAGCATAAAATTTGATTGATTATTTTTTGGTGTAAATCGCCTAACAGCTTGCATTTATATACGGAATTGTTTACGATTTATACGATTTTAATGATAGTCATATTTCAAGAGCTGGTGTATGGAGTTTTATATCTTTATAATCATCGTGCTTGATTATAGGGGTGAATAATAATAATAATAACAGTAATAAAAATACGGAATTTGCAGTCCGCAGAAAATCATCCAGAGAAAAAAAATCATCCAGATATCAGGACATACGTCATTTTTGGGAATGAAGAAATTAGCATGTGACGAACTGAATACGTCATAGAAATCGTTCAGTATATATATTCAGTAAAATATTACCAGATTTTGATACGTTATTATTTACAATTTAAATTAATTAAGTATAAATTAATTATGCAGAAATTAATTATATCTTTTTAGCACTTTTCAACATAGTTGAAAATTGTTTATGGTTTCGGATTCTCTCACCGTGTTCTAACATGCGTATATATATTCAGATTTTCATGAAATTGATTTACCTCTTTGCTATTTGTTATTGTTTTTTTTTTTTTTTTTTTTTTTTTTTTTTTTTTTGTATTTAAAAAAAGTACGTAACTTTCATAGTTTATGTGTAGATGAACTGAAAAATTTACTTTTACATTACGCTGTTTGGGGTAAAATAGCTTGCTATATATTTTAACAGTGCCACACAATTTTACCTATAATGTTCATTGCAAAAATGCACTAAAAGATGGTTACTATCAACTGTGTTATGTTTAATCTTTAAATATGCGTTAAGAGAGATCCAAAATTATTCCGTTATATCATGATCAATTTAAAAAAAAGGATTTGTGGTTCATTTTACTGGTGTTACCCGGTTGAAAATATACTAAAATATATGAGATGTTTTCCTTTTACGTATAAGTTTTAAATTTAATTAATCTTTTGTATACTACGGGGTGTGTCTAAATTCAAAATATAGGGAAGAGAAGCTATAGAAAAGAATTTTTATCCATATGTTTTGGTGTATTTCAATTCTATTACACTTTTTTTAATTAATTTAAATTCATGCATAAAGCTCATATTTCCTACAAAGCGATTAATATTAATATTAATTAATATCCATAGTAATATAAGATGATTTGCAAATAACATTTCATTTATTTAGAGGGACACAAAAAATATATTGGGGACAGTACTCAATATAAAAAAAAACGCTGGAGGTGCAAATTTAAGTTTTGATTGTTTTAAAATTTAACTATATAGTGTGTAGCATCTCATCTGTATAAATTCTTCAAATCACGTACATGCACCACAACAGATTGCAAGTATACTTCCATATTTTAACATAAATGGCTAAGTAGAACTTTTTAAACATGTTATGTGTTCAATTACACTAAATTTTAACATACTTCAGAGTATACATACAAATCTATAGGTCATATATAAGGCTGCACAAAAATTATGGAAATTTTCCGACTATTCCAACTACTGATTGTAATTGAAGTGATTGATTCAATTGTTTTACATATTTTTTAAAATTGCTTATTTATATTTCATTCTCATTAATAAACTGTAAACTTTTGTTACAGTATTCTGAATGTGTTATTTAATCTATGCTGGAGGCATTATTGTTTCTTTAATTTATCATCTGTTTACAGGAAAATACAAAAATATCTGGTTAAAGTATTGCTTATGAAGAATAATTGCTGGAAGTTCGTTTTCAGTTATGCTACGCATTTATAACTTAAATATATATATGTAATTGTTTACATGTAATTTGGTATGTATAAACTCTGTAGATCATATGCAGGGCTATGAAAAAAATCTCAAGTATTTTTCCATTTACTGATGGAAACTGAAGCAACATTTAAAATACCATCTAGTATCAATACAATTCTATTGCTCGTGTATGAAAGCTCCACACACGCACAAAAAATAAAATAAATACATAAATAAATTGAAAAATAAATAGATAAATAAAATAATACATTCAAAAAGTAATAGGGTGTGGCAATCCCAAAATTGTCTTCTCTTTTAACTCATATGTCTTAAAACTTTCAGAAAACAAAGCATAGAGCTTCGCCGCTTAGGTTATATACGCCAAAATGTAATCTGCAAAAATTTATGTCAAGTTTTAACTCAATTTTAAGTTTCTTGAAAATATTTCTTTGGTATTTGAATTAGAATCATTGCATAAATCGTAAAAAAATCTGAATACGTTGAGTGATTTACTCCAAAAATTAAAGAATACTAATTTATGTCAGGCACGAACAGAATCTAAAATTTGATGAAAATTTGTGCATTAGTTCCTGAGATAGAGCTAGTGCGATAATCATGAATAATGCCGCATAGTAGTGCCGCCCATCGGACAATTTATAGTAAAAAGTAATCAGCACCATATTGTATCAACAAGCAACAGAATCTGTAATTCTATGAAAATCCGTCAATTTCTTCTTGAGACTGCGGAACTAGTGAAGGACAGCATGGCAGCGCCACCTATTTTGAGATATCCATCAAAGTCTTCTCAGATCTTGTTTATATCAAGATCTAACTAAATTTGTAAATTTCTGTGCATTAGTTCTTACGATAAAACGCCCACAAAATTTTTGTCACATACGCAATTACAGAAAGATAGACACACTCACATACAAGAATTTTGTAAAAACGTGTTTCTTTTTGTGCGTTCTAAATTTGTAAAGATTGATTAAAGCATAAATATCGGGTAAATTTCCAACTATTGTTGAGGATTTCACGAAAGTTTTCAAATGCACTATGCATTTTATAAATTGTGTATTTTGAGATCTTGTACAATAACAATTGTTTTAGTATTCTGGATGTGTTGGAAAGCGTTACACAAAATAAGTTAAAAGTGTGATTTTTCTTTCTAGTTTTTCTTTTTTTCTTTTCTCATTCACTGTCATCATATGTATTCATAGCATATAAAAACTTGCTTTAATTCCTTTGATATACATTTAAAAAAAAATACAAATTATAAAATAAAACATGAAATAAAGAAAAAAATAATAATTTTTTTATCCATTTTGAGAAGGTAGATGGAGGATTCAACGCTTCTCACTCAGCCTTTCAAAACTAATGTATGAGACCTTCTCAATCTGTCACATGTATAAAAGTTTATATAAAAAGTGCATTTCATTCAATAGATATTTTTATCCTATTTTATTTGAACCTGTCAATGACTTGAAGTTCTCTAACAACATTTTTTTTTCAATCTAAAAGGAACTGCATAGATTCTATTCTAAAAAAAACTTAAAGATATACATATATATATATATAAGTATTTACAAAAAATATTTTTTTATTCCTGTCTACATTTTAGTTAAATATTAAAAAAATATATCGTGTTCATTACAAAAGTTAAAGCAAAAAAATTATAACAAATCCTTATACAATATATTAGGTATGCATAGCTGCTAACTATCAACTAATCTTCCGTAATACCTGGTTTAGTTTGATCCAGGTTAATGTCATTTCAAACAAGAAAATATATTTCATGAATCTTTCTTTATTTAATTTCAGGATTGTTAATGGAACATACTTAATTTCATTTCTTTGAAAAAATTCTGGTTCGAAACTCATTAAACCAGGGTCAAATTAACACACGTATTACGGATAATCGATTTCAGGTTGGCACCTATGGGTATGTTAATAAAATTTAAATATAATACCAAATTAATGTTCTAAAATAATACTTAAATTGTTTAAAATATTAAGGAATGTTTATTAAAAAATTGCCTGGTTAAAGAAAGTGAGAGTTTGTTTAGTTTTGTTTAGATTTATGTTTTAGTTACAACTGTGTATTCGGTAGGTTACACAGAAAAATATTTGTTTTTAATTTAAATAAAACAATCAATGAAAAGCTATATTTAGATTATCAGTTCTAAGCTACTTAAACCGCTATAGTTTAAATATCTGTACATTCAAAAGTCATTGGTGAATTTTTATAAAAAAAATATTTAAAGTGGAACATGTTTGTTCTTTATTAATTGGAACATATTGTTCTTTTAATTGATTGTACAACTAGATTTAATATTTATTTTTTGATAAATTATAAAAATATTGATTCCCATTCCTTTGAAAAAATATTTATATGTCATTTTATAGCATGTTCACACATGGTAACTATTTAAAACATGGCAGTAATAATAATAATAATTCTAATTGCTTAAAAGGTGCAAAATTAAAAACAGCTAATCTTACTTTTTTAGTAATTAGAAATAGAGTACGGTTAATGTTACCTTAACAATATTTTCTGTGTTCTCAAAATAAAACCCTTTTGTCTTCACCTGATCTACATACATAACACAATTAGTGTTGCAAAACAAATTTAAATGATCATTAATATGACACAGATCGCTAAAATTTTATATGATTCTGAGTTTCAGATTAGCATGCTAAATAGATGTAAGAATAAAAACGTTTAATCATACTGTTTTTACTTTCTTCTATCTTTACAAGAAGAAAGTATTGGATTCATGAAAATTTTCGACTTCCGGTTTTCGACGGATTTATACGTTTTAGAAGGTCCTGAACCGTTTTGACTATTTTTAGAAAATGTCTGTCTGTGAGACTGTCTGTCTGACTGTCTGTCTGTCTGTATGTCTGTCTGTATGTGACAAAAAAATTGTGGGCGCTCTATCTCAAGAATTAATGCTCGAAATTTAATAAAATTTTATATTCAGTTAGACCTTGCTATGAATTAGTGCCTATTTGTTTTTGGTGAAAATTGGCCTGCAGGTGGCGCTGCTATACTACGTTTTTCATGATTCTCAAGATTGCTATATCTCAAGAACTAATGAACAGAATTTCACCAAACTTCAGATTCTGTGACCCCTTGATATACATAGACGCTGATTAAATTTTGGTGTAAATTGGCCAGCAGGTGGCGCTGCTATGTCCCGTTTTTCATGATTTTCATGATAGCTATACCTCAAGAACTAATGCACAGAATTTCACCAAACTTCAGATTCCGCGATACCTTGAGATACATAGCCGCTGATAAGGTTTTGGTGTGAACTGCCCTACAGGTGGCGCTGCTATGCTACATTTTGCACGATTTTTTCGATAGCTATATCTCAAGAACTAATGCAGAGAACTTCATCAAATTTTAGATTCTGTTACACTAGAATATATAACATAATTAGACACTGATTACATTTTGGTATTAACCTTGCAACAGGTGGTGCAGTTATGCTGCATTTTGCACGATTTTTCCGATAGCTATATCTCAACAACCAACGCACAGAATTTCATCAAACTTCAGATTTTGTTACAAAATGACCTATAACATAATTACACGATAATTACGTTTTGTTATAAATCCTTCAACTGATAGTGCTGCTGTGCTATATTTTACACGTTTTTTTTAAAACTAGCTATATCTCAAGAACTAATCCACAGAATTTCATCAAACTTCAGATTCTTTTACACCATAGCATAATTAGACGCTTTTTTACGTTTTGGCATAAATTGTCCAAGATATGGTGTTGCTGTGCTATGTTTTGCAATTTTTTTGTTATAACTATATCTCAAGAACTAAAGGACGAAATTCCATCAAATTTCAGATTCTGTTGGTCTTGACATGAATAGATGGTTATTAGGTTTTAGTATAAATTACCCAACATGAGGCACTACTAAGGTCATTTTCTCAGAATATTAATTAAATTTTGCGTTTTAGGCTTTTCGGATACCAGAATCTCATTAGGCTAGGTAAAATGTTCGAAGAAATTCGATAGTGGGTAACTTTGGGGTCACCACTTTTTTTTTTTTTTTTTTTTTTTTTTTTTTTTTTTTTTTTATTATTATTATTAAAAAGGTACTTATGAGATAGAAGAAAGTTTCGGGATTGACACATCCAACTAGTTAGTAATTGGAAATAAAATATTGTTATATTATTATTTTAGCACAATCAAATTGATTGGTAAATTTAACATACGAAATGAATATTTCCAACTGAGCGAAAAATTGTCCATGCCGGGAATCGAATCCAGATTTTTGGCTTACAAGGCCGATGCTTTACCATTTAAGCTAACTGGGCGATAGCCGGCTGGGATGATTCGTTCATATAACCTTATTGGTCATAACATCTGGTCTGTCATTTAGACAGCTCGGCAGAATAAACCATATAACCATGGATACGCATATATATTATTATTTTAGCACAATCAAACTGATTAGTAAATCTATCATACGAAATGAATATTTCAAACTGAGCAAAAAATTGCCCGGGCCGGGAATCGATCCCAGATTCTTTGCTTACAAGGCCAATGCTTTACCAGTTAAGCTAACTGGGCTTAAATTGCCTTACTGAGGTTTTTGGCTTACCAGTTAAGCCGTCTATCGCCCACAGTCGTAAATATACTCGGATTGCCATAAAATTTTTGGACGTTATTAACGTTTAACTTAGCTCGGATATCTATTGAAAACGAAGTTTCTACTATGATCAGTTTATATACAGGGGTAGTCAAAAATTTCCCTTACATTACAGCATTATGGGGACATATCGTTTTAAATTGAATTTTAACGATGTTACTCTGAAACATATTCAATTTTATACGCGTCTACAAAGTGCACCAAAATATGCATTTTATAAATTATGCAGTTAGAAGAACATTTTTTTCATTTACAGGGTCACACAGAAGAATTCCATTGCATAATAATAAAGAGAGGAACAGTTTGCGACATATTTTAATAATAGTAAATGATTTCATGTATAATTAAATTGATATACGTTGCTGAGGCTTAATATGGGTTATTTTATGCATAAGAAGGAGTGCATAGCATTTACAAGGACACACAAAATATTTCAAATAGTATATATTCTATACGAAGTACTGTTTATGATGGATGATAACTGATGCATGGATTAAATGCATTTATGATATGTGCTTTTAAGTTTCACTAAAAGTATGCATATAAAATAGTGTGTTAAATACTAATAGTTACACAATTAAGTTATACAGGGTTACACAACAGACCTGGGAAAGGTTACTGAATAAATGACTGTAAGGAGGTGGGCTAATAAGGGCTATTTTTCGCCCATCATATACCCGAAAAAAAAGTTTCGAATTCCGATAATTGTTCAGCGGCTTTGCATAATTAAAGATATGTATTTTTATTTAGTATAAGCTTTACATGATAAACAAAATGGTAAGTCATGGAAATTACAGTCCGGAAATAAAGGGTTTTGTCGTTTTTCGGCGTTTTTGTCGTTTTTTGCTTTTTCGAGTTGATTTTTTTTTATGAAGCGCTCTATGAACCGAATTCATTTTGACATTCAATGACACTAGTCCTTATATGCTATCATAGGAGTATTATTTTATTTGGGTTCAGTGTGCTCTTCTACCTTTTAAAGAAAGAAATGTATCATCCGGGAGAATCAAATTCACTGTTGACGGAGCACGTTCAGATTTGTTTTTTCGTACTCAAAAAATATTTACGTTGTTGAGAGGTCAATGTTCTTTTCTGAAACTATTTTTGTAAATTTATTAAAACAAAATTACTAATAAATAATGCTTGGGTGTCTGTGTCATTGAGTTGTAAAGCCTGGCGGAAATATCGATACTTGGATATTCGAAACTGCGATCTACAGAGTGATTCTATGTACTGATCTAAATGTATATTGTATGTATATCGTGATCTTCAGGCTCGAAATACTTCTATGTTTTCTTGTGATGTAAAAATAAGAGATTATGCGTCAAAATTACTGCCGACGAGACCACAAATAAGAAACCTATTATACATTTATGAATATCTCATTGCAAGTACTGTAACACTTGTAGTATAATATTTAAAGGTAAGAACTGCCTCGTTACTACAGCAAAAGATGTTGAAATTCAAGCCTTTATAGAAACTAGAATCTATATTTCTTTGGGAAAAGGATGCTGTAAAATTAATATTTCTTGATCGGTCTTCAGTAAATTGGCTCTACTAGAATTACTCTCTGTATGTGAGAATAAATCGATGTATGAAATATATATTAAAAGTATTTAAAACAATATCAGAAATGTACAAAGCAGAAGACCTCGATTTTGACACACTGGACACTTTGCTGAAATTTATTATTATACTCTCATGGGTATATCTATGTACCATTTTAGCTATACCTTTAAACTACTAAAGTTCAAAATACGTTCCTCAAAAAAGATATCATTTTGTTCTTGCTTTGCAGTGTTACTTGTAAAACTTAGAACTGGTCTCTCTAATGGTGTTCTGTCCACATTATTCAATATAAGAAAAATAACAATATCTTCTTTAAATGTGCAAAACAGACATTGATTAAGAACTTTGTCCCACAACACCTTGGAATGGAACACATCACCAGAACACAGGTTATTGAAAAATATATGAGGCCTTTATCAGGAAGATTATTTCTTTTGGATGACAACAATACTGTAATGATTATTTTTGATAGCAAGTACGTTTATATTCAGAAAAGTGCGAACTAATCCTTTCAGAGAAATTCATTCTGGCTATACAAAGGAAGATCTTTCGTTAAGCGTACGCTATTATTCACTACTTCAAATTATATTGTGGATGTCTTCAGTCCTCACTTTGCGGATTCAAAGAACAACTACGCTAACATACTTACACATATATTAAAAAAAGATTCACATAATTTGAATGAGTTGCTGAAGCTAAACGATGTTGAGAGAAATGATAGGTTTTTATGGGATTGCTTGGAACTTCTGCAAGAAAGGAATATCGAACATGACATGCCAATATTCCTATATAATCAACAATAGTTTTCAACAGAGGATGCTAAGGGACACTTCTCGTGACCAAAGTTTGATTTTTCGACACAAAAGTGTATCTATAACTAACTGTAAAACTGTATCAAAATACTTGTATATAAAAACAACAACAATGAAGCAGCATCACACAGTGGCACTGTCAATGTAAAGTAGGCGCAAGTGTCTAAGAGTACTAGACGCATGATGCTTCCGTACTATGGTTTCTGGTTTACTTGTGCCATAACTCAACCAAAACTTAAAAAAACAAGTATTGAATATGCTCATATACTACAAGAAGCGGCCAATGGATGGTCCAGTAGTGATTCTGGTGAAGCAACCAAGGAGGAAAATAATCTGCAACATATTGCGAAAAGTGTCTGAAACTGTATGATTATATTTTCTGTTATTGATTATTTCCGATATTTCATATATTGAAATAAAAATCTTAATAAGCTCCATTCATCGTCATTTTGCATTTAGTTTTGTATTTGCTATAGATTTCTTGGATTAAAACTAATGGCAATAGTGTTTATGATCTTTAACATACATCATATTTACTTAGATACAAATTTTATTTTTCCATCAATTATTAGACTTTCATTCAATATATTGTTATTTTCTTATTTGTTATGGGGTACACTAATGAAAAAAAATGTGTGTTACATCTAGGTGCTGATGGCAAAAAATGGTCCTTATTAGCCCACTTCCTTTACTTAAGTTCGTTTTTAAATAAAATAAAGATTTTTAATTTAAACTGCATTCAGTAAACTAAGAAATGTTTGTAGTATATAGTTAAAATGATATACAGAGTCACGCAAAGAACTGGGTACATGGTTATTTTCGGATGACAATTTCTGAAAATGTAATTTATGTAATAATAAGGAATATTATACGAAATTTTAGGAAAATACTTTCGTTTATTAAAGGTACTTGGTAAACTACAGGGATGAACAAAAGTATTCAAGAATGTTTCTATCTATTACTATAAATCACTCAAAGGAAAATTTCAACCGGCAAAAAAATCGACAGATAGGGATCATCAAAAATTTTTTACGGTAAATCGAAATAAAAAGTTAATTACAGATGATTTTAAATCCACGATTTATTTTGTTTGATTGATCAATTAATTCTTCTTTAAATATTATGTGAACGAAGTCACGGATAACAGCTAGTTGCAATATAAATCAAAGTGAGTGACATAATTACATGGACTTTATAATATCGCTTAGTTGTTGCAAATATAAGATATAGGGTAAATAAATGTGTGAAAATAGCTGCTAATATCAATTTAATCAAAGTTTGGAGATCCGTTTATACATTCAACTTGAACATGGGCTATTCATTTAAGAACATGGATAGAACAATGTATACTAGCAAGAGCATTTGAAAAAAAAATTGCTCTGGAGTTAATGTTTTTATTTATTATTATTATTATCATCGAAAAAGGAGACAGATGGACTTAGTTATTTCCAGTGGTTGTTTGAGGAGGTGCTGTGCAGATACACATAAAAGGGATTGAAATGGCAATACGTATGAAAAAGCGGTCTTGCTTATGACACACTGACAAGATTACAGAGGGCCATACAACCCAAACGTTCTGGCGATTTTTGGGATGTTATTTACCTCAAGCATGACATAACTAACTAAAAAATTCAATAATTACTGCAAAATTATTTTTTTTTAGGAACACAATCTCCCATTTCCCTAATTCCCTTATCCCTCCCCCATTAAAGAAAAAAAAAAGACTTTGATGCTTTGTAAAGTATTTTCGCATTCTGGATGTCGTTTCATAAAAAACTTACCTGGAAAAAGTATTACTTTCAATTCAGTGATGTAAAAATATCTGCTGAAATTTTACTCAATGGGCAGGGACATTAATGTACTTTACGGCCATTAATCATCGGGCAATTGCAATTTTAAACATTTTGTTATATATTTAGAAAAATACCCGAGGAATTATTATGAAATTTTAAATGTGTAAACAAAAAAGTACAGGTCATAACTTTTTCGCGACAATTTTCCACAACACCCTATAAGGGCTCATCAACAAATCGAAAAATTAAACGAAGATCTTTTGTATAACCCTGTCTAAACAAATACCGGAAAAACGTCGAACTTTTAGATCTTGATTAACTGTCTTATTGCAATAAAATATTATGTTCATTATTAAGAGGATACCATGTACACTCGTAGAGAAATCAAGGGTTCCATAGAAACAGTCCCAAAATTTGATGCTCTGGAAAATATTTTCTCATTCAGAAATTGGTTTCATAAAACACTTATATGGAAAAGGTGTTACTTTCCAATCAGTGATGTAAAAATATCCGGTGAGAATTTACACATTGGACAGGGATTTTATTTAGACTATGCTAGGTTATCGAAATTGATTCTGCGTTCCGATAAATGCGTAAATATCTTTGGTCGTTATGTGGAAAAGTGATCCGAATGTACTATAGGGCCATTCGTCATCAATCACTTGCATTTTTATACGTTTTGTTATATATCTAGAAAAATACACGAGGTATTATTCGGAAATTTGAGGTGTGTAAACAAAAAAATACAGGTTATAAATTTTCGCGAAGACTTTTCCCCAACATCCCATAAAGTCCCCGTGAACAAAAAAAAAAAAAAAAAAAAAAAAAAAAAAAAAAAAAAAAAAAAAAAAAACGAAGATTTAGATTTTTTTTTATAATTTTGTCAAATCAAGTCCTGTAAAAGCGTTAAAATTGCATTCTTTGATTAACTTAATGCAATAAAGTATGTTCATTTAAATGTGAATATCATGTAGGGGAGACCGGGACACGTTGGCCCAGTTTTTTTATGTTATTTTTTTTTAATACCTAAATTTTGTTTATTTACAGATGTAGTATTTTTTTCAATACCTAATACATTTAACTAATGAGTAAACGTTTACTTTTAGTTAAAATGAAATTTTAAGAACCTTAATAATTTAGTTATGGTGTGATGTCATGTGGGTCAACCTGCCCCGTGCTCGGGGTAGGTTGGCCCATTCAGTGGGGCATATTGGCCTCCAGTGCTATTTTTTATGTTTATTTAGAAGTTAAATAAAATTCATAGCATGGGAAAGGAAATTTAATGCATGTATATAAAAAAATATTTACAAATTAATTTTACAAATCAGATAGATCATTGCAGTGAATGCATTCAAAATATAATCCATGAACCTCTTTTTGAACATATTTCACATGAGCCCAATGTTGAAACTCACTCACTAGACCCATTCTTCCCCAGGAATACTTTGATTAAACTCCTTCAGACAACGTAGGCAGATATTGTCTTTGTCTTCCTCATCGTCACTTTCTTCGATAGATTTCTTATTCCTTTTTTGACGGTTCAGACCACTACGTCCAGTCTGTGAGGGATCAAAAAGAAACAAAATCTTTTTCCCATATTGCTTTCTTTTGCGTATTTTGGTCCGATTTCTTCTTTTAATATCATTTTTGATTTTGGCACAATTTCTTTCTTCTGGTGTCTTATGTTGTTGTTCAAGAACTAATTTGACAGGGGTGTCTGTGGAGACTGCAGAAGTTCTCTTTATTCAATTCGAAGCATTTTTCTTCTTTGACTCTGTCTTTTTGAATGATGCAATGTACTCAGGTAATTGAGTTGTCTTGCATGGAGCAGGAGAAGATGCGGTAGGCACAACTATAGAAATAGACCTACCCATAATTACCTATGTTTTATTAGAAACTTCATTAATTGCTTTGTCATGCGGGATTGAAGGCTCTGCTCTATCACTGACATATGAAAGCATGAAATCAGAGTGAGTAAAAATATTCCTATTGAAAGGGCATATTCCAGTTATCTGAAAATCTGATGTTACATTAACTGGATTAATTTGCATTTGGACGGGCAGATTTCACAATTCCCGGAATATCGTTGATGGTCATGGGGTGTCTATTAGTTGTCACCCAACCATAACAGGCTGAATTGACATATTTTTTGAATGTCCATAAACTGTGCGGTCAAATGGCTGTAGCTTATGGCTACGATGGGCCGGGAAAGACCGGACCAACGTGCCTCAACGTTTTTGTCCAACTTGCCCTCACGCCATCTTTGAAATATTTTTGCTATTCTATACATATCTTAACAACATTTAACATTCATTGTTAAATCAAAAGAATCGTTATAAATTGAACTTTTGAAATATTACTCACTTTTGTTCTTGTGAAGTATCTCTTGAGAGCATTAACACTTTCTGCACACTAACGAAGATTTGTTTCGAGATCGACGAAATAGAAAAATCAACGTTTTTCTTAGTTTGCTTTTGTTAAGTGAACTCAAACTCCGAGTAAGGGTAGGAAAACAGATTTTCTAACATGTTTCTGGATTTGTGGCGACATCTGGTGACAAGTTTGAAAATTAAAGGAAATCGGCCAACCTACCCCTATGGCCAACATGCCCCGGGCTCCCCTATACTCGTAGAGAAATTAAGGTTTTTAAGAAACAGTCCCAAATTTAACCAAATTTTTGTTTATAATTTGCGGAGTTCATTATATAAATAATGTGTTATTATCTGAAAGTAAGTCAAGCAACACTGTATGTAGTATCCTGTAATGCAAAATAAAAAATAATAAAAATTTTATTAAAAATGAGCAATTTTACTAAATTATGTTTCACTATACATGCGTGAATGCAGTCAATATATAATTTGCATAATATATAAGCTAAATATATAGAGCAACTTTTGTAAAACACTCAAAAACATAGCTTGGAAATTATGAAAGTAATCGTTTATAGAACAAGCTCAAAATCTGTTATTCGAAAAAGGAATAAAAAGTTGAGAGACATTATCCATATATCCATTGATAATTGTCAATACAGCATTCGTAAAATTGTACATACTACTAAATTTCTGTACAACTCTAAAGAAAACGAATACGACCAGGACATTGCTAAGGAAGTGGGGAGCATCAGCCCAAACCTTTGAAATTTCTGTTACAGTAGGAAAAAAAAAACACTTAGTTAATTGGAAATATTTTGATCAAAAATTTCATAATAAATAATACACTTTCTATTTCTGATAGATTTGACAAAAAATTCCAATATTATTAGGAATAATATTAAGCTTTTACAAATAAAACTATATTACATTTTCTAATTGTGATAAATTAAATAAATTATAAAACTAGTTGGCAAACGACATGAACTATTTATGTTTGATTTTCACTGAGTTGGCAAACACTAAATTCTGACTTAGCAATTAAAGGCTTTCTCTCCCCCCCCGCCCCCCCCCAATAAAAATTCTTCGCGAGGCCCCTGGATGCGATTCCTCCACAAAATTAATATTGTATTTATTCATGACTATTTTTTAGCTAACAAAATATACTGGTATTCATATAATGTGTATATATGTTTTACTGTTAAATAAAATAAATATTATAATGCTGAGCACGCTATTCCTGTTTTAGTGAAAAAAAAGAAATATAATATCAAAATTTACTTTTTCATAATCAAAAACTGGTTTTGCTTTTCCCATCCAGAATTCTACAATTGCTGATTCTAGTTTTAAGGATTATTATGTCAGAAGAAATATAGCAATAGATTGAGCCATATTTGAAACTTTGTACATTTTAAATGTTTCTGAAGTTTTATTCATTCATTATCAAACACTAATACCTTTTAAAGCAAAATCTTTTGGCAAGAATTCCAAAGACATAATAAATCCAATTCATAAAACATTTCCACAATATGTCGGAATATGTCAAAAATCTAAATTTGAGATGACATTGCAAATTTTACGAATAGATCTAATTTTTTATAAATTTAACACAGAATGTTGCCAGTCAAGTATGTCTATGAGCAAGTATGTCTATGCTACGAAAAATATACAAAAAATTCAAAAACACTACTCCATTTCTGGAGATTTAATAGTGTAAACTTAAATTTTGTAGTCCAACTACAATAACAATGATATTTTAAACCTGTTAGCAATTTTTTTGGATGCTAAACATTGAAATTAAAATCGTTAGAAAATACTCAAGAAAGAGATGTATTGAATTTTCGATTTAAAGTTGATAGTGAATTATAAGAATATTATATAAAGTGTCTTATGATGTACAAAAAATTACTTTACTTACAAATTTTTAAACAAATGATTACTTAGTTTCAAATGAGAGCAAAAGTTTTAAAATTAAAAAATTATTTTGAACAGAAATTTATTTTGATGAAAATATTTATAACCCGTTCATTTCCATATTTCAGAAATAATTCTCTTGTTAATAATTTTCGTATGCACCATTTCTTTTCAATAACGAATAATAATTTTTTGTCCTCTTAATTTATTACTGACTGCAATTTCCCATGCCAAGGTGTCTGTCACCATTATCTTTCTGAATGGTTTAACTTTACAAAAGCTAAAAAATTACTACGTAAGTAATTGTTTCTTCTTTAATCACTTATCATAAATAGTCTGAAACTGGAATCGATCTTTTAATCTGCATTACGGTTTAATGGTACACTAAACAAAGTTTTCATATTCTTTTGACTAACAAATATTAAGTGAATTTCATACATAAGATAAAATTTTATGCACATAAACTTTATGCTATATTAATTCGTGGATTGATTTATCTTTTTTCATTTGTCATTATATTTGTGCATTTATTAAAAAGTTATTCATTCTGAAATATATACGTTTCTTTATTTTTTTTTCATAATTCACGTTTTATTTCATTTTTAGAATATCCAGAAACCAGTTATATGAGATGCAATGCGATTTAATGCTACGTAAAATAAGCCATCATTCTTTTTTTTTTCGTGTGATCCTTGAAGTTATATTATTTACAACCGTAAAGTATTTTTTTTTTAAACTTTGGCGTGCCTTTGTTTTGTGTTGTTTTTAGAAAATAAGTTTTAAAATATATATTTATTTCATTAATCAATTCATTTATTCTTCACAGGACATTGGTTTATGAAATAGATTATTAATTTTAAAAAATGCGTTATCTTTTCTGTGCAATTTTATAAATTATTTTAAAGAAAATATAGTTTAACATGAAATTTTCTCTGGATTTGGCCAGTGTATGTTTACGTAAATTCTATTTTAAATTAAGAGCATTTCTTGGATAATATAAATACGTTATATTAATAATATTTATAATTTTTATAAGAATATTTATACATTTCATTTCTTTTTCTGAAATCAATAATTTATTTTCTTCATTCAATCAAATTAACAACTTACGGTTGTTTCTGTTAAAATTCCGTGCATGGTTGTCCATTTAAGAAAAATCATGCGTTAAGCATAGACTATGAAGCACTTTCCAACAGTTCATGAAATATTTAACAAAACTTCGTTAATTAGGGTTATAAGGGAATATAGCCAAATACGTATTCCAATAGTTTTAAACAGCACTAGTATTTGATTTGTCAGTTCTTATAATTCATCAGTTCATATCTATTCATCTTATAAAATTGGAAAACTTAGTTTAGCAAGAAAAAAGTTTTCTTTTTGAGCAAAAAATTGAAAATTTTCTTTTTGAGCAATTTGTACCAATAAATGGGAAACATACTTGAAACCTTTTCTTCAGTCTTGTAGTTTACCTTGTACCTAAAACACTCTTAAAACAACTGAAATCACATTAATGCACACAATCCTTTGTGTGGCCCTGTATATCATTTTATCTATATTCTGCAAACATGTCTTTGTAAATTGAACGCAGTTCAGCGTAAAAATGTATACCTTATTTAAGAACCACCTTTTATTAATTTACGCTCATACTCAGTAACGTTGGAGCGCTCTTTTGGATAGCCTTGTATATCAACTATAACATTTATACACGCCCTTATAATGTGCAAAGATTTAGTGAAGCTTAAATGCGTATATCATAATTAAAATGTATTACATTCATTCATCAGCCATCATCGAAAACATATACAGTCCGTCGGAAGGAATAAACTATTTGAAATCTTTTCTGTGTCCCTGTAAATCTAATGTACTTCATATTATGCAAGACAGTATCGTATAATTTACATTAAACTTCAGTGACATATAACAATTTTGTTATACATGAAACAGTCTAATATATTTTTAAAATGTCGAATACTATTCTCCCCCTTTACAATTATTCAATGGAATTCTTTCGTGTGGCTCTGTAAAGGAATAATAGCTATATTTTCGCCGCATATTGTATAGAATGTATATTTTAGTTCACCTCTTGAAGGCAATTAAATTTTAATATGTTTGACAGGGTGTAACATCTTTAAAACGCCTTTGAAACGATTTTTCCCCCATTGACCATAATGTAATGGAAAACATTTGACTCTTCCTGTAAATAACTAATCATGGTAGAAACTTCATTTTCAATAGGGTTCGTGCTAGGATCAATAACATACAAAAGTTTCAGGGCAATTCGAGTATATATACAGGTGTTAGAGTGGAGACAGACGGGCAGACAGATAGACAGAGAAACGGACGGACGGACAGACAAACCGAATGCATAAGCACTTTTCAAACAATGCAAAAGCCCTTTTCAAACTTTTGGAAAGTGTTATAAACGTTAAAATTCATTTGAACCATTTTTCCCCCCATAGGCCGTAATGTCATGACAAACTTTTAACTGTCCCTGTAAATAAATTAATCATGGTAGAAACTTCATTTTCAATAGGGTTCGTGCTAAAGTAAACCTAAATAACATCCAAAAATGTCATGGCAAGCCGAGTATATTTACGAAAGTTAGAGCGCGGCCAGACAGCGAGACGGGCAGACAAACCGAATGCATAAGCACTTTTCAACTTTGTTGGAAAGTGCTAATAAAAAATAAGCGTCGCACAACTGTGATTTTTTTAGACTATAAGAAACTCTGAAATCATTCTAATTCTTGAAGCTCTGGTAAAATCCTTATTCACGACATTGGGGTAAGATTATACAATCAAGTTACAAATTATGCAGCATTAAAAAAAATGTTTATTCCAGATTAAAATGCCTACTGTATATTTTAAATTGTAAGGTTGTGAAATTATTTACAATTGTTTGTTGCTTTTAGCGAACCATTTTCATAAAAAAGGATTTGCACATATTGAGAAACCTTCCTGTGTAACCACCTTCAATAAGCGACCATTTCCCTGAACGACCATTTTTTCGTGGAACGAAATTTATTATCATAGGCTCAGTATTTTAGAGGTAATCACAGTTGAACATGATGAACAACCAATTTCTTTGAAGAAAATGAAACAGATTTCGTTTTTTGCTTGTCACTTGAAGAATGTTTTATCAAAATAATAATAATGATAATAATAATAATAATAATAACAATAATAATAATAATTCTGGGAAGCACATTATTCATCAAATTTCTAAACTAAGTTACGATTTTATTTTTATTCAGGTAATTTTTAAGTACTTAAACTCTTTGAGCTTTTTTAGGCAGTGAATTTAACTATGATAACTAATTAAGAATAATGGTCAATAGACTCTCATGCTCTATTCTGTCCGGAAAATCGTAAAGAAATAGATAAAGTAATGAAATCGTCATTACTTGATCCCGTGAAAAAATGCATTTATTTACTGAACTTAGATAGGATTGGAAATAAAACCGTAAAACCAAAGCAAACATCAATGTAATTTTTAGACACCGCAGTAATTAATTAATGTAATTAAATTTTAATTTGATACTTAAATGTTGTTATTTTTTTCAAATGTGAAAATATATTTTAACAACACTGGTTGTTACCTATTTTCAACAATTGAAAACGAGAAATAAACATGGCCACCATTAACCCCTTCGCGATGGGAGCCTTGTAGGACATTTTTAATGTTTTGTCATCGGTTCGTAAAATCAGAAATCTGTGCCTTACTGAAACGAGAAAATGCTCCGATTAAATAAGGTAAATTTTACAATAAAATTTTACTGGTTTGGATGAACAAGCATTCTTAAGCCGTTTTGTGGCACGTATAAATGTCGCTAGTCCACAAGGGGTTAAGAGATCATCTCTTGGAGCAATCAACTTTTATTGGAACAGAACATGGTCACTTTAAAGAGGAATTACTGTATTATAAAATTTAGTCATTTTATTTATTAACACCTTATATAAGTACGATACATGTATGTACTATTTGGTACATTAAGATTTTCATATGATACAATACTGTCATTATCGTACAGTTGTACATCTATATTATAAAAGCCAAACGTATCTGTGTGTAGCGCATACGTCATTTTGTGAATGGCAACACATTCGCATGCAATTCACTTTTGCAATTTTCTGTACTACAAATTTTATACTTCTAAATATCGCACATTTTCAATTTTTATACCGTCGTATTGAGAAAAAAAATGTACTTTTAAATGCAATTTGTTTGAAAGTTCTATCTCAATTTGTTAATGAGTTATTAATTTTTTTATAGTTTTAAGTACGAATTTTGTAATTGTGGCAACATAAATACGCCATTTTCTCTTAAAATTGATAAAAACTGAAATAAAAAATCATGTCAAAAGATATCGTCTGACATAAAATCCGATGAAATTTGTTTTTATTGTATTTTTATTCATCAATTAAATGGTTTTTTAGTTTACTGAAAACCTTATTTACAAAGGATACAGCAATTTCTCTGCACAAAAATGTATTTTAAATAACATTCGAGGGACTTCACCGCATTTACTTAGTTCGTATCAGAAAGCTAAATAAGTGCAATTTTATTTATCCGCATGTATGCAATATTTTCCAAATTTGAAAAAATATGCAAATGAATGATTTCTGATAAAACATGGAGCCATTATAAATAAAGAAGTGAAGATTTGTGAATCATCACATTTCCGATTTGTTTTGCCGAGTGCCTTGAATATTGTTTTTGCTGCGTTTGTGTAATATTCCGTCGTAATGACGTCATATGCAAACTTTTCTATAGATGTTGTTTAAGACTGGATCCGTAAAAATGGAATGCTTTTAGCGGATGCAAATAACGTCTTTTTATATAAAAAAGCAAATGATTTTAAAAGGATCAAATTAAAATACTATGAAAAGTGCGTACGGAAATTTTGACAGTATGAAAATTATGACGGCTTTAGATTTCACATGGGAATTCTATGATGGAATCCATGTCAATTAGGAATATTTTTATTTTAATTTGCTTTATACCTAACATAAGATCCTCAATTGATTATTTCATCATAATAACTTATCTTTGTTATACTTTCCTGATTACATATGCGATTTAAGTTTAATTTTAATAATTTGGAGAACTAAGTTTTATAGAAATAGTTTTTTTCTCTTTTTAGCTTAAAATAATATTTGTTTGAGAGTTAGTCTGACCAATCTAAGATGCATTTTTTACTGTAGCTAATTTTGTGGGCTTATTATAAATAAATGAAACAGTTCCTTCCTAAACATTTTCTTTCGTCGAAATTCGACCGGTTCCACCTCGTATAAATAAATGTAGTTTAATATGAAACTTACTTATTTATAATGTTCCTTGTATTTGTTTTAGATATGTTTACCGCCAAACCAACTAAAATGTCCATAAAAATACGTTGGAAGCTTTGTTGTTCTTGTTTGCATATTACATGTTTATTAATGTAAAACACGCATAAGTATTTTTTATGATCTTAAAATAATCAGCATCTATATAAAGCAGTTCTTTTTTTTTAATATAAGTTAAGGAAGAAATAATTGTTGTGTTGTATCTTATAAAAGATAAATTAAAATTTTTAAACTTCAAGGAAACTATTCATACGTGTTTAACTCCTTAATTGGTTAATTCTTTTCCGTTCAATAAATTGAAAACAGGGTCATTCCATGTCAATTCAACCAGACCTTGTAACCCGACCCCCAGGGATTTTGATGAAACTTTGTGTACACACTAATTCTATCATGAAATGATTCCATCAGAAATTTTTCCTTCCTAGACCTCATAGTTTGTGAGATATGGGGAGTCCAATTCTTGGGGTTTTCTCAAATCGCACATTTCTGAGTCTGTATTTTGAGATTGCAGTTCCATCTTCAAAAAATTGTTTCTCTGGATCTAAAATACGAATCATCTTAAAAATTTCACTGTAAAAATATAAATAGATGCAGATTTTAATAAAAAAATATTAAAAAAATTTACTTGTAATATTTAGGATAAAAAAAATTAGCCAAAGTTGAGAGTTATGGTTATTTTTCCAAATTTTTGTGGCTTGACAAAAAAGGTTGTACACAAAAAGGCAAATTAAATTTCCAATTTCTTTTTGTTTTAAATAAAAGTTTAGACTTTGGGCTTTCTGTCTATGAAATAAAAATGATGTGTTTCGCATGGCTTATGCAAAAATTTTGGGTACTTTCCAATTACCCGGATGAGTGCTTTATTTTTATATATTACATATGCACACAAAAAAGCAAATGAAATTTCCCATTTCTTTTTGTTTTAAATAAAAGTTTACACTTTGGGCTTTCTATCTATGAAATAAAAATGATGTCTTTCGCATGGCTTATACAAAAATTTTGGGTACTTTCCAATTAGCCGGATGCGTGTTTTATTTTTACATATGTACACATGTATAGATCTATATAAATGCAGATGTATTATACATGTACATATATATGTATATATACAGTATATTGTTATATATATGTATAAAACTGGTGCCCGTCTAACCGAAAAGTACCAAATTTTGCCTTGTTTTGAGAATCTGCACCAATTAAGAGGAAAAAAATCTGACTAAGTTTAGCTGTGGTACTTAAATAATTACTGGAATTTCTATGAGTTATTGAATTTAATGTTATTTGATGCATGTTTTTTTTTTAATTCTCAAAGTAAAGTTTAGGCTTTGTTTTTTCTGATTAAAAAAAATCTGACTGTAATATGTTTCCCCATTAAATTTGGTGAATGGTCCATATATTTCATTTAGTTATTTAATAATGGGCATTTTTTGACAATCTAAAGAATCTCTTACTTTTATTTTCAATAATTAAACTCAAAACAGATTTTTTTTGTACAGTATAAAATAGAATTTTTTTTCTCTTCACATTTCCATTCTTTCTTTCGAATGCTTATATATTAATTATTTGTGTTTAAAAAATGTTCATAACCTTGTATTTCCTTTCCTTCGTTAATTTTAATCAGTTTAAATATTTATATTGGCAAGTTTAAATACACAAATGTTTAACAGAACTTAAATTTGTTTCTATAGTCTGACAGATTTAATTGCACCTGCCTTGTATAAACACCTTCTGATAAAGGCAGGGTAATGTTCGTTAGTATGAAAGCAGATGTTTTGAAATCAAGTTAATCAAATTATTGTCATTCTGTTGTTTCTTATCATAGAAGAATGATTTAACTTTTACTGTGCTACAAAAAAATACATTCTGATTGTTACATATTTTATAGTTTATGATATGTATAAATATTTTTTTTGCTTTATTGTTTTAATATGAAGCCTGATATTAAACCTTCTACTAGTCTTCAGGCTTGCAGTATTGTAATATTAACTGGTTTAGAATGTCACAAAACTAGCTATACAAATAACAGAGAAATAGACTACATTGATAATCTCTGTGATTCAGAAAAAGAACTTTTATTAGTTAGGACTATTGCATTTATAAAACAAAAATTAAGTGAAAACCGTTTGATTAATATATGTGAGCATCACAGAATTTCACTCTTAATGAAATATGCATTATATAAATGTGGAGATCCATTTAAGCGGCATAAAAAGCAAGTGAAAAAAGCAATTAGGGCAATTAATAGAGATTTATATACGGACGAAAAAGAAAACCAAAGTTGAAAGTCACGATTATTTTTCCGAAATTTTGTGACTTTATGAAAAAGTCTCTACATGAAAAGGAAAATGAAATTTCCAATTTGTTTTTGCATCAAATAACATTAAATTCAATAACTTATAGAAACTCCAGTAATTATTTAAGTACCACAGCTAAACTTAGTCAGATTTTCCCCCCCTTAATTGGTGCAGATTTTCAAAACGAGGCAAAATTTGGTGCTTTTCGGTTAGACGGGCACCAGTGTTATATATATCAATATACTGTCTATATACATACATATGTACATGTATAATACATCTGTATTTATATAGATGTATACATATGTACATATGTAAAAATAAACACGCATCCGGCTAATTGGAAAGTACCCAAAATTTTTGTATAAGCCATGTGAAAGACATAATTTTTATTGCACAGATAGAAAGCCCAAAGTGCAAACTTTTATTTTAAACAAAAAGAAATTGGAAATTTCATTTGCTTTTTTGTGTGCATATGTAAAATGTAAAAATAAAGCACTTATCCGGCTAATTGGAAAGTACCCAAAATTTTTGCATAAGCCATGCGAAAGACATAATTTTTATTTCATAGATAGAAAGCCCAAAGTGTAAACTTTTATTTAAAACAAAAAGAAATGGGAAATTTCATTTGCTTTTTTGTGTGCATATGTAATATATAAAAATAAAGCACTCATCCGGGTAATTGGAAAGTACCCAAAATTTTTGCATAAGCCATGCGAAACACATCATTTTTATTTCATAGATAGAAAGCCCAAAGTGTAAACTTTTATTTAAAACAAAAAGAAATTGGAAATTTAATTTGCCTTTTTGTGTACAGCCTTTTTCGTGAAGTCACAAAAATTTGGAAAAATAACCATAATTCTCAACTTTGGCTGACTTTTTTTATCCTAAATATTAAAAGTAAATTTTTTAAATATTTTTTATTAAAATCTGTATCTTTTTATCTTTTTATAGTGATATTTTTAGGATGATTCATGTTTTAGATCCAGAGAAACAATTTTTTGAAGATGGAACTGCAATCTCAGAATACACACTCATAAATGTGCGATTTGAGAAAAACCTAAGAATTGGACCCCCCATATCTCTCAAACTATGAGGTCTGGGAAGGAAAAATTTCTGATGGAATCATTTCATGATAGAATTAATGCGCACACAAAGTTTCATCCAAATCCCTGGGGGTCGGGTTACAAATGGGGGAAAAATTGGTTGAATTGACATGGAATGACCCAACAGCGAATTCACGTCACTATTATTTAAATAAAATATTCGTAAAATTTAGTCTAAACATTTCAGCCTTTCAATTGTATGAATATTTTCTTAAAAATAATAGTGGTGTCAAAAAGCTTTAAATGATGCAATAAGCCAATTCTTCTTGCCCGAACGGCGTTCGGGCAAACCAGTAAAGGGGTTAATTAATATCCAGTGTTACATTACCTGATAATGTACCAGTTTATTCTAAATAAACATTTAACAATACCGAAACATTTTTTTTTTAAATGGAGAAAAATTAATGTATGCATTTTTATAATATGGCGTCATCTAATAAAATTTTAATTCATGATAATTATTTAAACTGAATAATTAATCAAGTATGAACTTTAGAGCAATATCGGTCAAAAAATAACTCATCTCAGTCGCTGGAAATGTCAAAACTATTCTTTAATTATGGAAGAATATTCATTCATTAATATTTAATCCCGCTAACTTTTTATTCCCCGGAAAAATGTTTGCAATAATCAATAAAGGTGTGGTTTTATTATTTCTTATCACGATTTATTAGATTATTCTGAATTGGGTGTGTCTTATTTATAATTATCACATTTTTGCTTACTTTTGAGGGAATTTTCTTGTAGCTTGTCTCTTCCTAAAATAATATCTAAGAATCGATTTTAAATATAAAATAACATATGAGATAGTAAACATTGCAGATATCAGTATATCTGCAAGATTTGCATCCACATATATATTTATTTAAAACGTATGCATAGGAGATATGTATATTTGCTTATAATTTACTGTTTTTATTTGTTTTTTAGCAATTTTCAATTTATTTATACCTTTATTTATTTTGTATTTCATGAATAGGCATTTTCAGTCTATTTTATAATGAGCACATAAGATATGATAAAGAAAAATTTATTAGAAATATTATAAAATTATTAAGAGAGTTTAATTACATATTTACATGCAGCAAAAACTAAATTGGACTTTTGTGTGATAACAAAGTGCGTAATAATTCATGTTTGTCTTGCAATTTCCTAAAGTTTTGGTTACTAAATATACATTTGTATCATTATTCTATTTCTGTTTACTCGTTTAAGTCTGGTTCAAAATGCTTACTGTGAATGTTTAATCTTACGAGTTACTGCTAAATTTTGATAAGCTATTGTTGTTGGAATACAGATGTTATTATATTCTAATAGAACATACAAAAAAAAAAAAAAAAAAAAAAAAAAAAAAAAAAAAAAAAAAAAAGAATTATTCGGAATTTTACATTGCACAAATCTGTAAGCTAAACTGGTTTTTAAAAGATTATTTGAAAAAAGTATATGTCCATACGTATTTTCGTATTTATGTATTTATTATATATTTATTATAATATTATAATATTATATAAATGTATATACAGGGTGACCAGAAAATAACACCCTGATTTTAAAATTAAATTTCTCAAAAACAAAGATCGCCAGAACTATGCGGTAAACGGTTTATTTATTAGGTAAGCTGTAAAAATCTTATACAGAAGTTTCGAAAGGTGAATATTTTGAAAAGATGGTGTTCTGATTTCAAAGAATGCTTTTTTTTTTACATTTTTCTTCTTTTAGATTGCTTGCAGAGACAGAGTTTTTCGGCTTACAGTGCTATAGTTTAACGATTTTTCGAACTAAATTTTTTGAATTTCGAAATTTTAAAAACTTAATTCCAAAAATCTTTAAACTATGGCAATTTAAGCCGAAAAACGCATTCTCCGCAAACAATCTAAAACAAGAAAAATGTCAAATCAAAGCATTTTTTCAATCAGAACACAATCTTTTCCAAAGATTCACCGTTCGAAACTTCTATAGAAGATTTTTACAGCTTACCTAATAAACACCGTTTACCGCATAGTTCTGTCGATCTTTGTTTTTGAGAAATTTAATTTTAAAATAATCCGTTATTTGCTGGACAACCTATATATATATATATATATATATACACTATAACGGATGTCCCAAAATGACCGATGTAATTAAAATTCGATTACTTTCAACGGTGACATATATTAAAACAATTCTTGTAAGAGGGTTATGTATGATATCAGGTGCTTTTATGTTGTGACTTCAAGTTTTAGTTAGAAATAGGAGCGATAGATTATGCTTAACCCTTTCCGGCACACTGTGCGCGGTCTGGCATACTTAATTTTAATTGCAAACTTGCAAACGGCACCAATAATATTTTAGTAAAATTTTGTTTTTATCATAAAAACTTAAGTTAATATATACGTATTAACTTAATACGCATATATTAACTATACACTATACACTTAAACACTATATATACTTATATATAATTACGTATGTATAGTGTGTCAAAATATCTAAAAAATTCGTTTGTGAATTCCTGTGTCAGTCGATAATTCATCATTTTACTAATAGATTTAGCCCGTGCCGGAAAGGGTTAAAGCAATAACCGCTAAATACAAACTCTTTTCTACGTCTTCTTTCTTCTCCCATGCTAAAAAATGAGAATAAAATGAATTGAATAGGTAGCGATATACCAAAAATATAGTCTGTCAGCATTATCTATTGTCTGGAATTTTAACTAAGATCAAGAATCACAGTACAAAACTCCTGACATCATGCATAACCCTCCTGGAAGGGTTTTTTTTAAATGTCTATTTTAGTTTGAAAGTTATTGCATTTTAAAAAATCTAAAATTTTTAGGATCCTCGGTACGCATACATATATATATGTGGGCATATATGTGGGAGATGGAAGGCGAGCTGTGATTTAATAAATACAAGTGGTATTTTTTTACAGAAAAAATACTTATTTTATTAAACATGTAAAAAGATTAAATTGTAAATATAAATAGATTAACATATTATAATAAAAATTATGAAATATGAAACTTAACAGCTGACCAGCAGCTGTTCCGAACGCGACACACCATTGATGAGCGTAAAAACAAAGGTTCGAAAAACAGTTTCAATGAGTCCTCCAGTAAGCTATGTTCTCTCCAAAAACATGCCACACATTCGACAAATAGGAGGATGATTATGTCCCGTTCCTCTGTCCGGTTACACTCGCTTTCCGCTACAACATTGGAATGAATTATGCATCAGTTTCCATTTTTTAGATCAGGCGAATTAACGTCGTTACACACACACATATATATATATATATACAGGGTGAGTCATAAATATCGAAACAATAGGCTATCTCCTTAAATATTGCCCCTAGACCCATACTTCCAATTGCAAAGTTTCATAAAAAAGGTGAATTTTTTGATAAGATGAGTTGCAACTCCATGGGGGGTCCATTTTAGAAATTACGAAAATTAAATTTTTATACGGCCCCCAGAGGATAAAACTTCCAATTAGAAAAATTTTCCTTATCCATTCCTGAATTGAACAAAAAAAAATCATCTCAATATCTTCAAAAATCAGAGAGTTATGACAATTTTAATAAATCGCGAGATTTCAAAGGATCAGACACAAATTGAAATACGTGTAATCAGTGTTGCTGTAATGTGTCCGGGAAACATTTATTTTATTTATTTATTTATAAAATAAGAATTTTGTATGTTTTGTGATGGTTAACCATATAATTTGTAAGCATTATACCATCATAAACCTTCTTAATACTTTTTTTTCAAAAAATTTAGAGTAAATTAAAATTGTTATAACTCAAAATATTATTTGTCGCGTTGAATTTTTCTCTTTTGATTAAATGAAAATGTACAAATTTTCAATTTTGATTCAGCATTTTAAATAATATTTATTTATTTTTTCAAATAAAAGTATTTAAAATAGCAATATAAAAAAGATGCAATTTTTAGTATACAAATCATATTTTTAAAGTTAATTTTCTGAGGAGAAATCTTCTTTCGTCGCGGTGGGCTTCTTTTTTTTTTCTTTTTTGAAATGTTGAAAAATTATTGAACTCGCTGGACTGTTACTGTAACCAACAGTTATTTACTTATGTCAGTTTAAAAAGGAGAAATACTGAAATAAAAACATTTGATGCAGAAAAGTGCATTTAGTTTTAAACAAAGATTATCTCCCAACGTTTAAATGCTTTTTAAAAGTTTCTAGGTGATTAACTCCGTCCTGTGTAGTTTCGATTTCAGATTTTGTTTAAGTTTTGCCATTCGCACCTGTTACTAATTACTGTTTAAATGCGTCAGTTGATTTAAACCTCATTCTTTTATCACGTCGATTTGAATTTTTTTTTATTGTTTTGGATCTGTCAACGTCATATTTTTCTTGTTAAAATCGCTATTTCACGATGCGTAAAAGGTGCCTCTAATTACGGGCGACACTAGGCGTATAATTCTAGATATACAGCTCTTGCGGGGAATCGCACAAAAGCCTGTACAGTAGGGCCATCTGTTTAGCGATTTACACCAAAAGCTAATCAGCATCAATTGATATCAAGGACTAAGTAAATATAATTTCTTATTAAATTTTGTGGATTAGTTCTTAAAATAGAGCGCTCATAAAATTTATGTCATATACAGAGATACAGGAGCAGTTACTCACAGACAGACATTTTGTAACAGCATATTTTTCGGTATCTCTGAGCCTTTAAACGTGTGAATCCGTCAAAAACCGGAATTCAAATTTTTTCATGAAATTTTTCATGAATCCAATACTTTCTTCTTGTAAAGATAGAATAAAGTAAAAATGGGTTTAAAACCATCATAAATTTTGAAGCTGAATAGTAAAAAGTAGATTTTTGAAAATATTTCTGTGTAATTTATTAAAATATATTTCCAATGATTCTGTTAATAAAAGTATCATTATCACTATTACTATTTTTACTAAATTTATTGCCTGCGGCAATAAGTTTTTAAGAGACTTTTAATGAAAGTTTAATTAATATCAATAATTTCAATAATTTAATAACAATTTTAATAACTGTTTAATAAGACGGTCCGGCCAATGGGTCGTGCTAGTAACGAGGCTGGCGTCAAGCTCGAGATATTGCAGACATCTAGCATATTTGAAGGAAGTTTAAAGCAAAAACCTATACGCTTTTATTTTATATCTAAAAGTTAAAGTATTGTCTCTGACCGACACTTAATAATGCGTAAATTTATGGTCGATACCTAAATTGCATTTCAAATGAGCTGATATCGCTGCGCTCAGAGGTATGCTAAAGTGGTGTAAGTCAGGAATTTTGGAAAATTTTGGATTTTAATATCTTTTGGGTATTTGCAGATATCGAGATGATTTTTTCTTGTTCAATTCTGGAACGGATAAGGAAAAATTTTCTAATTGGAAGTTTTATTCTCTGGGGGCCGTATAAAAATTTAATTTTCATAATTTTTAAAATAGACCCCCCATGGCGTTGCAATTTATCTTATAAAAAAATTCACCTTTTTTTATGAATTTTTGCAATTGGAAGTATGGGTCTAGGGTCAATATTTAAGGAGATAGCCTATTGTTTCGATATTTATGACTCACCCTGTATACATACATAAAACCATTAATTGTAATACCATATATGAACCATTGTATTTAATAGAAAATTACCACAATGAAATTTGGGGGGAAATTAAATAAATAAATAAAATGAATACAATTGGAATTTGCAGAACCAAAATATACATATTGCGCATGTAACATTTGAAATCTATTATTATAATTTTTAAAAGGAACATTTAATATACTTTTCCTGAAAATAATTGGTAAGTTACCTCTAATTTAAATATTTTCTATGAAGTTTAATAAATATAAGGTTAAATTTAAAAAGTCCAGAATATCCGTATTCACCTTCTTTGCATTTATAATTATTTAACGCACTAAAAGCAATCCATTATTACGAGTAAGGAGTGGTCGTTTTATCTTCTTAAATGTCATAAGTTACTAAAAGTGTAATAGGCGCGGCTAGAAATAGTTTTTCAGTTGCTTCATTTTATTTAACACCCTCTAATAAAATAAGAAATTCACTGAAACATGCCGATTTTTTTAGTTTTTAATAAATGTATTCTGTATGTGTAAACCACATATTTTTATATAATTCCATTCTTACTATCTTCTATCTTTATAAAAATAAAGTATCGGAATTATGAACATTTTCTAAATCCGGTTTTCAGTGCATTTACACGTTTTAAGGGTCAGAGAATCAGAAAAAAATATGTTTTTTCTGCTATAAGACTGTCAGACTGTCGACCTGTATGGGACAAATATATTGTGGGCGATCTATCTCAAAAACTTATCCACGGAATTTCACAAAACTTTATATTATGTAGGACGTTGATATAAATTCGATCTGATTAGTTTTTGGCGCATATTTATTAACAGATGATACTGCAATACTGCATTATTCACAAATTCTAAACTAGACCTAACTTAATAACGAGTGCATGTATTTTCATAAAACTTAACATTTTGTTATTATTTGATATAACATGCTGGTAATTACGTTTTGGTGCGAATCACTCAACAAGTGGCATTGCCATGGTTCATTAATTGTGATTATAGAAATAGCTCTACCTGAAGAACTCATGCATGGATTTTCGCAAAACTTTGTTTCTGTGAGACATTTATATAAACTAGATCTAAATAGTTTTTAGAGTATACCGCTCATTATGTAGCGCTGCTATGCTGCATTAAATTATAATTTCCCCAATAGTCATACCCAGTGTTCTCGCTGACATTTGACCAACGTTAGTAATTTGGCTAATTAAAAATAAAAAACATTCGCCAAATGAAAAAAGTATTAGCCAAATAGATTCGCCATCTAGCACAAAAAAATATCTTTAATCCTTTAATGTAACCCTTTTTTTCTGTATATTCTAAAATAACCTGAGTTTTTATAGCTGTGACAGGGATTGTTGTTAATCTAATTTCAACTATCCGCTACAAATAAAAAAATATGCATATATTAAATGTATATAAATATATATGCATATGTATTAAAAACAAAAAAGAAAAAGCAAAAATTGAGCACTAGCAATTTGGCGAATCTAATCGCTTGTTTATTTGCCAAATGAAGAATTTAGTCGCAATTTGTCGCATTGGCGAGCGACAGCGAGAACACTGGTCATATCTCAACAACAATCGCATACATTTTCAAAAAACTTTACAATTAGTTAGTATTTAATTTAACATGATACTGATTACGTTTTGGTGCAAATCGGTCGACAGGTGGCGCTGCCATTTTGCATTATTCGTTATTTTCATAATAGCTCTATCTCATGGATTGATGCACGAAATTGTCTAAAACTTCAGGTTCAGTTAGTCCCTGATATAGATTAGTGTTGTATAGATGTTGATGTAAATCAGCCTATAGGGGGATATGCTGCATTTTATACGATTCCGAAATAAATGTATCTCCAGAACTAATGCATGGATTTTCATCAAACTTTAGATTCAGTTAGTACCTGATAAAAAATTCTCAAGATTAGTTTCTAGTGTATATCTCTCAAAATGTGTCGCTATTATGCAGAATTTCTTTTTTTTAATTTTGAAATACCTCTATACCATACACTAATGCACGGATTTTAATCAAGCTTCAGATTCAGTTATAAATTGATATAATTGGTTGCTGACTAGATTTAGGTTTAAACCACTTAACCGGTGGCGCTGCTTTGCAGCATAAGACAGAAGAAAATTTTTGTATTGCTATATTTGTCCAGATTTTATGTATAAAAAATCTATAGTAAAAAATTTAAAGGAATATTTCTTTAAAAAATAAATGTAATTAAATGTTAACAATGCGTATAGAAACTTTTTAAAAAGTTATAAAATCAGTTATTTTAAATTATAGAAGCAATTGTTTTTCTTTAATATGTTGTTATTTGTGGAAGTTAAAATAGGATATAATAAACATTTTTATTGTAATGATAACAACTTCATAAAGTAACTTATAAAATATTTTGAGTAACATTGAGTTTTAATCTAGAAAAAAGGTGCCACACGGTGGGCATAAAAAATAGCGGGATGTCTAAAAAATGGTAAGGTGGGGATTAAAATAGAGAGGTGACGGTGGGAAAATGTACCAGCGCGAAAAAAAGGAGCATGAAGAAAAAGCAAAAAAAGTATCATGATGCATAAAAAATTACATTAAGCAAAGAAAAAACTTTAAAATAATAATATTTAAACAAAGAAATTTGAAGAATATTACAAGATCTTTTACAATATTTCAAAACGAACTTAATTCAACATTCAACCCATTAACAAAAGAAGATGGATTGTTTAAAAAGACCCTTTGTAAAATCTAAACTTTTGGTGAAATCTTATTGCACGCTAAGTTTCAGAACATTATTTATTTAGATAAAGGGTAATAACATACATTAATTAATATTTTCATAAACATTTACATAAAGAAAATTAAGAAAAAAAAAATCTGATTTTGAGGGACTTCGGCTTATTTGATCCGAAGAGATTCGTTTTACGAAACTTACAATTTTTTTGATTTCGAGAAAACTTCATGGAATTCACAATATTCTCAAACATCATGTGAATACATTTACGATTTGATGCTTTTTATGTATATACATATATATTGCCCTAATAGCATGCATGGTCACAGTGACGTCACAGTGACGTCACTGTGAGTCACTTTGGTCACATCACATCTATGACCAAAATGCCACCACTCAGTGACGTCACATTCTGACTAAGATGTGATTTTCTTAAAAATCTTTAGAAATTTATAAATCCTTCAAAACATGTTATTTACTTTAAAAAATATGTTTCTGGCAGTTTAAATGTCGTCGCTTTTGTCACAGTTTCGTCACAATGTTAATGTCAAATTAGTCACAAATGACACATTTTTCACAAATTTGTGACATTGTGACCACATTGTGAAACGTCACAAAATAGCTCTAAAACGGCGATAATTACTTCACATTTTAGTCACTTTGATTTCACATCGACGTCACGTGACGTCACATCGACAACCGATGGTCACAAAGTCACAATGTGACTTCACAACGACGTTGCAGTGACGTCACCATGCTTTACGGGTGGTTACGTTTAGTTTGATTAATCAATTATTATTAATAATGGCCGGTTATTAATAATAATTACTTAATATTAACCAAACAACCGGTTAATATGATTAATTTATGAAAAATTATTAAAAGTAACCGGTTATTAATAATAATTACTTAATATTACCCAAACAGCCGATTAACATGATAAATTTATGCGAACTTATTAAAACTAACTGGTTATAACTAAACCTAATGCTTTATTAATAATAAATACCAATCACGTTCGCTCAAACTAATAAATTTCAAGTGATTTAGCTTGTGAATATTATTCAGAATGCGTTTATTTATTCTATGCATCTCTATTCCAATTAGCGTTTTATTATTATTATATTGTTGATTTAAAATGTATCAAGTGTTTCTTTTTTCTTTGGTCGACTGTATAGTAAATAATTGTTATGGGTCGATAATAGTATTGAAAATAGTTATAAGTTTTACTAGAAACATAATAATGCTGGTAAAAATGAAATTTCCAGGAACTGATGCAGTTTTCACAGGCCATTACATTGTATTGTCTACTGTAAATGAGTCGCAATGTAAGTATCGTAAACAAAACAGAAAAGATCTTTTCTGTCCTATAAGTTGTTTTTCTTCCGTCTACTTTATATACTTATCACGTTCAGAACAAATAGTGGATGTTTTGATGATTTATGACAGTCGAACATTACCAGAATTGTACAGATATGTCGTACTCGTATATATTATGGTTTTTTATTATTGTTGTATTTTGATGCTATCTTTAAAATAAATACTTTTTTAGATTATACATTAAAATTATATTAATTAAAAATTTTTATCTAATAATGCAGATTTGCGTGATGTAATATGCTTTTAGATGTATATATATATATCATATTAGGTATTATATAAAATAAATAACATGAAATATTAAACTACATATTATTTATAATAAATTACTGCATTTTAAATAAATGCATGAATATAAAATTTCTCAATTAAATTTCATAAAGTTTCATATTTTAAACATTGTTGAAAAATATTTTAAACAAACTAAAATGTGTGTATTTTTCGTACAATTTCCTTTTATACCTCTTGTATCAGATCAAACAATATTTTTAGATGCATTATTTCTGCAATAATCCGTGTTAGCTTACATAAATGTAATACAGCCTTTTATTTTCATTATTTTAAAACTGTCTTTCTAAACTATATCGCATATTAATTTTTAATTTTAATTTAATTGAATAATGTTAAATATCTAGCAATATACAGGGTGATTCATAAATATCGAAAACAATAGTGATTTTCCTTAAATATTACCCTTGAACCCATACTTCCAATTGCAAAGTTTTATAAACAAGCGGCAAAATATTTTGACATAAGTTGCAAATCCATGGGGGATTATTTGAAAAAAAAATTGCCCCCGTAGGGTAAAAATTCGAACTAGGAAAAATTTCCTTATCCAGTCCTGAATTAAACACGAAAAAAATATTTTTATATCTCCAAAACTCACAGAATTATAGCCTTTAAAATTTCATCTGATTTTAAGGGGTTAGACACAAAATGAAATGCGCGAAATTCAAGAAAGAATGTCTCTTTAATATTTCTAAGAAACACGTGAAAAATATATCTATTGAGTTAAAATTTTATTTTTTTTCTACTTTTTTGTGCTTGTTAACTATATAATTTACATACAAAATTGCATCCTAAATTCCCTTGTGAAATTTATAAAAATTTCAAATGATTAGTATTTTTCATGATTAGCATATTTTAAAGTGGGATAATATAAGATCTTCATAAATCAAAACATTATGTTGAAAACATTTTCAATTTAACCTGTATACAGTATAAATTATGTAAGGTTTACCTAAAATTAATAAATTTTTAATATAATTTTAACGTATCAAATATGATGGGGATATAGTAAAATGTACTTATAAACATTTCTACATCATATTTATCCTGAAGACGACCACAGAAATGGTTCAAAACATCCATAACACTTTATCATAAATTTTATTTGAATAATTTCATGTAAAATTTATTGTTTATTGAGCAAATTCATGTATTTTAAATTACGTAACTTATTTATTCTTTGATGAAAATGAGCAATCTCGCAAAAAAACTTAAAATACAGCTTATCAGCGCGATGTGTTAGGTAATATATACCCAAACCTAATTTGTATCAGTCTATGCAGATATCTAGAAAATGGAAAGTTTAATATATTTTGTATATTAACTGTTGTGATGGTGAAGAAATAAACAATATGCCACGCACACATAGGGTGACACCGCAAGTGGTTGAGCAAATAAAATAAATAATACTCGGTTTTTATTATTTTTTCTTCCTTTTAAGATTTAGAAGTAAACTAACATGATTGCTGTCCTCCTTCATGAATATCCTATAATGAACAAGAATGAAAGTCTCTGAAATTGAATAGCAACAAAATTATAAATAAATAGTTTTTAATTGTCATAATTACAGTGCAGTAATCAGGCAAAAGCTGTCAATCGAAAATCTAAAAAATAATGTGTAAAATATCATCTTTGGGCAGAGATTATTAGCAGTTCTTATAAAACCATTTCCTAAATTCGACTTGTAATAGCGGAAATTAGCTAGATGGAAGTGGATTATTGTGAATTTTTGTGCGTACTGAAATAACGCAATAATACAGAAATATGATCAACTACTGGAAGGGTATTAACAAGTGCTAGACTCATCCTTGATAAACATTTTCCAATAACAACCACACCATTATGAATACATCTATCACTTCAAACCCAATTCTGTTCTTTATATTACAGGTTAAACATAAGTATCTTGAATAAATTCAAACAAATAAGCATTTTCTCGTAAAAAAAGGTCAGGTAAACAAGGCAAAAAATATTCAAAATGAAAAATATAACAATTTATTTTAAAATGAGAATGTAACAATTTATTACTGCTATATCAGAGAAACCTTATAATTTTCAAATGAGGCCACACAGTTCATAAATAGATTATCAGTTTACTAGTAATATGACATGTTATTCATTGAAAGCAATAAAAACAATTATTTAAATATTAAGAGATATGCGCATTCAAATTTATCAGCCTATATGAGCTCACAAATCTGAAATTGTTTTACTGTACTATTTAATGTGCTTTCACATTCTTTAACATTAATAATTAGATTAATAAAATCCATTTTTTTATTTATTCCTTATTTAATACAAGATGTATGTATGTGTATCAGTAATACTGTTATTATAAGCATCATAATACTGAAACATAAAACAGAAAGTTTGTTCCGAAACTTAAATGTTTATAAAACGTGTAAAGAGGTTATACTCATGAATATAATATACACTACTGACCATTAAAATTGCTGCACCAGGAAGAAATTCTGACAACAAAGTGATATTTATTGGACAAATATATTATGATAGAAATAGCAAGTGATGAAATTTTCAAGAACTTTGGTTGCATAGATTTTGAGAAATCAGTATCCAGAACAACCTTCTAAGGCAGTAATAAGAGCACTTGCACGCTTCGGAATGAGTCAAACAGAGACTGGATGGCATTTACAGGTACAGTTGCACATGCAGCTGGAACACGATGCCGCAGTTCATCAACCGAAGTGACTGACATATGGTTAAGAGCCAATCGCTCGGCAAACATTGACCAGACGTTTCTATTGGTGAGAGATCTCGGAAACGTGCTGGTAAGGGCAACAGCCGAATATTTTCTGTATCAAAAAAGGTCCTTACAGTTCCTGAAACATGCGGCCGGGCATTATCCTGTTGAAACGTAGGGTTTTACAGGTCTCGAATAAAGGGTAGAGCCACAGGTCGTAAAATATCAGAAATGTAACGTGAGCTGTTCAAGGTTCCATCAATGCGAACAGGAGATGACCGAGACATGTATCCAATGGCATCCCATATCATCAAGCCTGGTGATGGGTCGGTATGACGATGACTAATGCAGTCTGTCAATGTGCGTTCATCACGATGCCAACAAACATGGATGCGACCATCTTGATATTGTAAACAGAACCTGGATTCATCTGAAAAATGACCGCTCGCCATTCGTGTGCCTAGGGTCGTCCTTAACCACTCTATTAAAGGCGCTCCTGTCTATGACGCAGAGTCAAGAGAAGTCGCAGCCATGATCTCCGAGCTGATAGTCCATGGTGTTGCAAACGTCGTCGAACTGTTCATACAAACACGTTTTGTCTTTCAAATGACCCTATTTTTTTACTAAGGGCTCGTGACGTGGTTGAACGATCCATTATGGCCATACGGAGAACATGCCTGTCTTCTCGGAGGCTACTGAAAGTGGGCCGTTGATATCTTCTACGGAGTTCCGTATCACCGTCCTGAATCCATCGATTCCGTATTCTGCGAACAAACATTGCATCTCGACCAACACGAGCAGCAGTACTGCGATACAATAAACCGCAATCCCGGTAAGCTACAATTCGAACTTTTTCAAAGTCACAATCATGCTGGTATATATTTCTCCTTCTTACACTAGGCATCACAACAATTTTTTCCCAGACAAAAACGCTCAAGAGCAATTTCTGTGTGAGAAACCGGTTAAACAATTAACTCATTTAAACATATTGTAGGTGTCGCTACCGGCACCTACATTGTCAGAATGCGTTGAAAAGCTAATCATTTGCATATCACAACACCTCCTTCCTGTCGTTTAAATTTCACGTCTGTAGCACGTCACCTTCATGGTGCAGCAAGTACTGTATATTGAAGAAGATTTAATTCATAAATTATAATATTATTTTCTGAACAATGAAAACAAAATATTTAGGAAAAAGACAAAGCAATAGATTGTAACATTTATTTATTTATAGATTACTTTTTCCTTGTTGTTTGTGTTGCTACTTTTTGGAAAAAATGTGGTTTCCTAATCTTTTGATTCACATCAAATCGAAAATATTGATCGCATTTTCAACTCGTGTGTTAGTTAAAATTAATCAAATAGGTAATCAAATGATAAAATGAAATTAAATACTTATTGTTTGACGAAATAAATTCTGTTACAGATATCAGTGACCCGTTGTACATTTAAAAATAGTGTATAGAAATATAATAATTATAAAAATGAAAAGATTACGGATTTTAGAAAATAATTGATGTAGCTATTTCATACAGATAACCTTAATTTCTAAATTAATTTGAATACTTGTAAAGTTTTCACTGCAAATGTATATGCAATAAGTTAAAAAAAATCACGCATCAATATTTTTCTAACACACTGTCTATATATAAACCCCGAAATCTCATAAAAATTATGTCTACATCCCCAGTAGATTTAACGCTCTCCCATTGCTTTAAATCTATTTTTTTTTTTTTTTTTTTTTACTATATGCACAAAACTATGCCAATTTTATTGTGCTATGAAAAAAGAGATACCCTGAAAAAATATAATGGGTAATCAAGTCATAAATGTTTTGTACTATTTCTAAACATGTTTCTTTATATGCATGTTTAAGTTTATCTTTTTACAAAGTAATGGTACAAAACGCATTTCTGGTATTTACGAATATATGAGAAATATATTTTTTGCTGAAACAAGAAATGCTATCATAACTCTTACTCTTAATTAATTAGCGCTTTATTCAGTACTTTCTTCTGAATGGGAAATTCTTGGAATGATCATGATCTAATCACGACTGCATCTATTATGCAAAAGAAGTATTTTCTCTAGACAGGATCAATCAAACAAGCTGATATTCTAAGGCTAATATCATGATGAATATTATTATATTGACTATTTTTGTAAAAAAAGAAACCTAACATATTTATTGTAAATATTTTTCTTTTTTATGTAACCAGTACGGTACGAAATATTTTCATTCAAGGGTATTAATAGTAAATGATATACGAAAAATATTTGTAAGTTTTTAGTTTAAATATGTATGCATACACACACACACAGTCACAGACACACACACACACACACATATATATATATATATATATATATATATATACATATATACATATATATATACATATATATATACATATATATATATATATATATATATATATATATATATATATATATATATATATATATATATATATACTAGCAGTCTTCGCCCACAATCCTAATAGGTTTCTCTAGACGAATCGTGATATATCTAGTAAAGTTTATTAAAAAATCTAGTAAAGTCTATTAAAGTTTATTAAAATTATCCCATATGTTTTTTTGTTCGTATAATCTTACATTATCATGTTCAAACTCAATGTTCACAACATTATATACCAAATAGCTCTAAAATGGTTAAAGTTGCTATGTTTAACTATTTTTTTAGTAGATGTCTTATCTTGAATTACCTGCTTCTATCTAAATATGCTGTTGTGATATTCTAAATCCGAAAAATTCTAAACGTGCGACCCTTCTATTAAACCTACTTACGAGGAAATTTCTAAAATAGATAAAGTGCATGTTTAAGTTTATTTTAGTTCATTAGGTAAACTTAAATTGTTTCTTTATCTAAAATTTTTGACGAGGTATAGCGAAAACACCTATATTTTTGTACTTAATACATTTGGAAGGGGAGCATTTCTAAAATCCCTGGAATAAATGCTTAGTAATTTTTAAATATTAATTCTGTTTGTTAGCTTGAAATTCACGCTTCTGTCTAAAATTACTACTACATAATCGCTAATGAATGGGCGATTCTCGAATATTAACCAATCGCAAAAAAATCATCCTAAGAAAACATAATCGATACAGTCATCGATTGTTTCCGAGAATCTACAATCGATCATTAAAATAATTAGTTAGAAAAGAACAAACTGAACATAGGCTAAAAGGGAGTCATAATAGACGAAACATCATGTGACGGTATCCCTTGCCTGCAAAAAGTCAAATAGGCGCTAGTAAGTATAAAAAAGATAAGGAAGTATAAAAAATTATAATTTTTCAACAATTAAAAACAAAATTCCCTCCACCCCCCCTCCCCCCCTAAAAAAGACAAACCTAATCGCAAAAACAGGAAGTAAATAAATCAGCATTTTTTTCCTACGCCATTATGATCAGTTCGATAATTTTCGCATTATTAGAAAATCTCCTGATGAAATAAGAAAACCGTGTCGCCTAAAAGGGCAAATTGGAACAAGGGAAGGAAAGTGCACAAAACGAACAAGTATTCAAATAGATTTTCCAACGATATATCACATAAAGAGTGTCTTCTAAATTTACAAAAGTGCCCTCTAATTGGAGCAGATTGGGTAGAGAAATGCAGCAGCTGTATAATTTGAAACAGGGGTCAGAGAGCATTCAAATGATATAACACATGGGGGGTAGAGGGTAAATTTAGAAAATTGCAGTTCCTTAGCTCTACATATCACGCCTCACCAGTATAAGTGTTTCCCCTCTCTTTGAAATTTCCATAAGTTATAAATAATATTTATCCGAGAACCCCGTAGTAATATCCGATCTGTAAAAATAAAACGATATAATTTCAAAAAATTCGGAAACTGAACCCCGGTAGTGGGGCCCGCGTGCTTTCCGATGATAAGTCACACGATGCGTCCAAGAAAGTTTTGGTATGCTTCGACCCCTTTTAATGCCTCGAGGTGGAAATATTAAAATCACTGCAACATGTCTTTAAATATTTTTATTTGATTTATTTTCTTCTATTTCACGCTCCTAATTAAAACGAGCACTGAGGTGTGCTTATTGATCTTAATTGTTCGACCCCCATTTAAACAATCTCATGGGGAAATTTTCTAAAATTGCTGAAATATGTGTTAAATTTTATTTTAATAGAATTTTTTCTGGAATTTTACGCTGTTACCTTAAATAATTGCTGAGATATACGAAGATCTTCCAGAATTTTTGATTCCGCGTTTGCGTCTCTTTGGGGAAATATTTTCAAAAATCCTATCTTAGTGCACACTTACATCACAAGCAGTATATTTTACCCAATTTTTATTCTTCAGCGTTCTGTAGTTTGGGTTGTGCGCTGAACACTAGTCAGTCAAGACAAAATATTTTAGTGTGTATGTGTGTGTATGATTGTGCACGTACTCCCAAGCATAAATTATTTTGAGAGCTTGTACTTGCAATTTTTTTTTATTACTACTGATGCTGTTAAAAAAATGCTGTTTTTTTATTTTATGCCCTGTTTTAATATTAATTGGATAAAAAGCACTACATTTGTTTCTTTGCCTTTTTCTTATCTATGTTTTAAGTTTTAGATTTTATCTATCGAAAATTTACAAATTGTCAAAAAAAAACTGAATATAACATTAAACCCTTCGGGACGAGCGGCCAGTATTCGTGCCGGCACCGTTGGCACTCACAACCTGCGCGACCAGCATACGCGACAGCGTTGTTGGCACTCAGATCCCGTGCGACTAGCATTCGTGCCGACCGTTTGGAACGTTTTATTGAAAAGAATATAACGCATAAAATATTTATCATAATCGTATTTGACTTTATATTTGGGAAGAATACATTTCCTTCTAACATAAAAAGCAAATAAAATTAGTGAATGGCTTTTTTTTAAATTTAAGTTATTTAAAATATTATTGTAGTAAAAAGGAAACATGATTAGTTCATCTATTTGTTTCCTAAACTTTCTGAAACGCAACATCTTTTCGATCATAAATCTTTTACATGTGTGGTAAAGCTTTATTTCTTTCGCTCACAGGCTAACATAGCCTGAGAGCTTATGTGTCCGTCCGTTCTGTATGTATGTGCGTTCGTGCGTAACGCGATAACTCATGATAAAAATGTCGGATCCACTTGAAATTTTGTATATAGGTATATCCTGATAAGGCGCTTCCCTGATTAGTTTTTGGAGTTCATTCGATATGTATAAGAGGGGGAACGGGGGCTCATGCCCCTCCCCTTAATAGATATAAATGGGTTTTTCATGCAGAATTAACAGTTTTTGTCCAAAATTTAGATATAGGATCATTCTGATGAGGCGATTCCGTGACTGTTATTATGTGTTCATTGAATAAGTATAAACAGGGGGAACGAGGTTCTCATGCCCCTCTCCTTAATTGATATAAACGGGATTTTCATGCAGAATTAAAAGTTTTCGTTCAAAATTTAGATATAGGATCATTCTGATGAGGCGTGTCCGTGGCTGTTATTAGGTGTTCATTGAATAAGTATAAACAGGGGGAACGGGGGTTCTAATGCCCCTCCCCTTAACTTGCATAAATGGATTTTTCAATCAGAATTGTCAGATTTCGTTCAAATCTCTGAATAGTTTTGGAAGTTTAATGGTTAAGTATAAAAGAGGGGAATAACTCCTCTTATATTATATAAATGCTAAATGGGTTTTTATTAAGAATTATCCGATTTGCTCTGAATTTTGGATATAGATTTTTTAATATGATAAAGCATGTACTTGATAGTTTAGGAAGTTCAATGATTAAGTATAAAAAACGAGAAAGGAAAGAGCTTTTTCCCCTTCTTATTTTTTTTTTTCGAATGGAATTAACGAAAATACAAGGCTGTAATGCACAATTAGTATGCGTAGCCTGTGAGCTCAATGCCATCAGTTTAACTGGGCAATATTCTTTTTTTTTCTCCTGATGATGCACGCCTAGAATTTATTTATTTATTTATTTATCGTAAAGTTTTGTACAATATTTGAAAAGGGGGAAAAGTGAATGAGCTGATTCAGTATAAACATGATGCCTTGTGATCTATGCTTACGTCTGAGACGCTAAAGATTTCTAGTTAATGCGGTTTCTATTTCTTTTTCTTTCTTTTTTTTTCCTACTGTTATCTGGATGATTTAAAATGGTTGAATTTTAGGTCAACGGGTGAATATTTTCTTAATTTTATTTTGTTGTTGTTTGTTTATTTGTGTGTAAATCATTGTGATTACAGCGATTTGAGGCCTGATGTTTCAAAATGAAAAGATTAATCCAACTAATACTTCTATTTTGTTGTTGCAAATTAATTTGCTCTGGAAGAAAAAAAGAAAACAACAAAAAAAAAAGAAAGAAAGAAAGAAAAGAAAAAAAGAAGTTTATAAAACATTATTGTGCGGTTTCTATTTCTTTTTCTTTCTTTTTTTTCCTACTGTTATCTGGATGATTTAAAATGGTTGAATTTTAGGTCAACGGGTGAATATTTTCTTAATTTTATTTTGTTGTTGTTTGTTTATTTGTGTGTAAATCATTGTGATTACAGCGATTTGAGGCCTGATGTTTCAAAATGAAAAGATTAATCCAACTAATACTTCTATTTTGTTGTTGCAAATTAATTTGCTCTGGAAGAAAAAAGAAAACAACAAAAAAAAAAGAAAGAAAGAAAGAAAGAAAGAAAAGAAATAAAGAAGTTTATAAAACATTATTGTGTTTTACTTTAGTTTTAATTTTTGATTTTTATCTTCAGTTATTTTCTTTATTGTTTAACAATTAAGTTATTTTCAATTAAGTTATCTATATTTATATATCATATTATCCAAACTTAGTAAAATATCAGAAAACATAAATGTTTTACAAAGAATGAAATAGCAGAGATTTTGAAAAATACTTAGTCTTCTTAAAGTAGCATTTTTGAGAGTTGGTGATTATAACATAATAATTTAACTCTTGCAATTTTGATAAGTAATTGTATATTACACATTACTAGTCAGTTTTTTCCCAAAATAACTGAATACATTTATTCGATATATTTAATTATCTCTATATTTATCTGTTTATTTCATTTTTTTAAATACTTGTAAAATCAATGGTATTTGTGATCAGGTTATTTGAATTGATTATTCAGTTTCATTAATTATTATTCAATACATTTAATTCTATAAATTAATCTTCTTTTAAGTATGTTCATATGTAAGATATAAATAAAGAAATTTTATCATCAATATTTCTTTGATGAATGTATTTTAAATTATTGCAGTTTACTCATCATTATCAAGTCCCTTTATTTGATATTTGTTTTATTATCCATTACTACATTTTTTTCTTTTATTTTCAAAAATATTTTTAACATTTAATAACATTTTAGAAATGTATATTTTAAAGTATAATTCGATTTTACTTTGCATTATTAGACACTTTTTTATTTAAATTGTATTTTATGATTGATTTTATATTTAAATAAAATTTTTGAATTTTCAAAAATATTTAAAATTAAATTGAAAATTTCAAACGATTTTTTACAGCTTTATAAAAATACTTATTTTGTTTAAAGAGTGTGTTAAAAATTATTTAGAAACAAATTTATTTCTTTCAACAAAATTATTATTTATTTGAGTAAAATGCTTCATATGTTGCTATAGTAGAGGCAAGTAAGTCTTCTGTAATCGTATCACATTGTTTTTTAACATGAAAACGTGGTTAAAATATGCATTGTATATATTTAAAACGTCATTTTTATACTAAAAGTTTGGAGAAAAACCTTAAATTTTTATGTGAATACATATAATAATGGCTTCTTTCATGTATGTGCATTTCAAACGGTTCCATCAAAAAACGAATTTTATATAATTTTTTAAAGAACACTCTACAAGAGTTAGGCTTAGCTGCGCAAAATTCTTTCGCCCTGAACAGGAAATCAAATTTTCCCGCTCCGTCCTCAGATGCACACTTCTGAAAGCGCGCGCCGTCGCGAACGGGTTAATAAACAAAATACTAAGTTACGTCTTTCAAACAGCTGTCGCATTATGTACATTACATTATTATTTTAATTTTTACATACACCTATAAAATATCTACACAATTTCGCAATTTGACATAGAATAAGAAAGTACTATTGACAAAAACGTATTTAAAATAAATGCAATCTAGAACGTTCGATATTTCTGGATTACCTGGGCGGGAGTGTTATATATACATATATATATATTTGTATATAAGTATATATTTGTGTGCTTGTGTGAATATATATATGTATATTCGTGTATATCTGTAATATAAATTCTAAATGGAGTATCACTTGCTACATTTTGTGCTGTCTAACCTTAAAATCTCTTGGTCATACCTTTTAATTATTTTCTTTAATCGCCAAGAACGAGAAATAATAATAATTTTAATGATAGGAACTTTTGATACTCCTTAACATTATTATTTTGTTGAATTTGAGGAAATCCGACAATTAGTTAGTATTCGTGTCAAGGAAGCTATTTTCAGTTTATTAATTCTTTCTATTCTTATTCTGATAGTTTTGCCATTTTCTCCTCTTTCTTGTGATATTTATGCGCTTTTTCTTAATGAAAGCATCTTCAGTTTATATAATTTTTTTTCTACAGTGTAGATATTGATGATACTTCCTAATTTCCTCTGATCTGGATATCTCTTATCAACTTTCGCCTGTAAATTCCATTGATTCTTGTATTCAATTTACTCTTGAATCGTAGAGATGTCATCCCTTCCTTTTCTTGACGTTCTGGTTTCTAAATACTCTGATATTTTCTCTACCTCACTGTATAAAAAACCTTTCGCTGGCCTATTCCTCCTGATACTCTTTCAAATCATCTTCCTCAACATAAAGTTGCGTCCTTTTATATATTTTATTTTTAGGGGGCTTCGCATTTGTTTTGACTCTTCTGCTCTGAATAATGACATTATTATGCCCAATTTCTTATCAAAATTTTTATCTTACCTTTGCTTGAGGTTATAATCATTTCTTGGTTAACGAATACTTTATGAATTTAATAAGCCTAACTGTCCTCTTTCTGATTCAGATAATTATTCTAATGGCAACTGTATTGTTCTGACATTTAATTTTATTTTCGATTTTCAAATTACTAAAATCCTTTTTCTTTTCAATTTTAAACTTATCTTCAAAACTATGAATAAAATAAAATTCTTTTTTCTGTACATTATTTCATTCCTGGTAGGAGCCATTGATGTGTGTATTTTATTTCATGCTATTGCAATTTAGGTTATATTGGTCAAAATAAGAGATCTTCCCAATTCAGAATAGACAAGCATCAGAAGTATATTCAAAATGAAAAAAATTCGAAATATTCGATTTCTTCTTACTGCTGAGCTTTCAGGCATTCTGCTTTTCTCTATGGCCAGAATTATTTCTCACCCTGCCTCATCTTCTCACTTAAATATTTATGAATCTTAGTTTAATTGCAGAAATTCTGGAAATCTTGTCATTGATCTCTTACTATCTTTCTCACTCTCTCCAGCGTGCAAATTCCCTTTTTAGCTCACAGGCTATTTGAGCATGATAGATGATGTGCCCGCCCGTTCTGCATGTATGTACGTGCTTGTTTACGTGCGTAACCTGATAAGTCATGATAAAAATACCCAATTCATTTCAAAATTTGATGTAGGTATATTCTGATAAGGCACTTCACTGATTAATTTTTGGAGTTCATTCAATATAAATAAGAGGAAGGCCGGGAGCTAATGGCCTTCCCCTTAATTTATATAAATGAGTTTTTCATGCAAAATTATCAGTTTTCGATCAAAATTTACGTATAGGATCATTCAGATGGGGCACCTTCAGAATTAGTATTAGGTGTTCATTGGATAAGTATATAGAGGGGTAAAGGGGGATTAATGTCCCTCCCCTTAATTTCTATAAATGGATTTTTCTTGCAGAATTACCAGTTTTCGTTCAAATTTTAGGTATATAATCTTTCTGATGAGACTCCTCCGTAAATAGTATAAAGCTTTTATTAGATAAGTATAAATAGGGGAAACGGGAGGCTAATGCCCCTCCCCTTAAATTATAAATATGCAGTTTTCATGCAGAATTACCAGTTTTCCTCCAATATATAGATATAAGATTATTCTAATGAAGTATCTCTGCGTTTGGTATTAGGTTTTCATTGGATAAGTGTAAAGAAGGGGAACAGCGGCTAATGCCCCTCCCCGTAGTTTTTATTAATGGGTGTTTATTGTAAATTAATCAGTTTTCGTTCAAATTTCAGATATAGGATCATTTTGATGAGGCACCTCTGTGGTTAGTATTAGATGCCATTGGATTAATAAAAAGAGGGGGAACAGGGGCAAATGCCCCTTTTTTTGATTTATATAAAAACGCTTTCCATTCAGAATGTATTAGATTTCATTCAAATTTTACACATGGAATCATTCTGATGAGGGCAGCGCTATGATTTGTTTTGCAAGTTCATTGGATAAGTCTAAAAGGAGAGAAAAGGGAGGTAGCCCCCATTAATTTATGTTAATGAGTTTTTTTCACGCAGAATTTACAAACTTTCTTCAAATTTTGTATATAGGTTCACTCTAATAAGGCTCTTCCCTGATTGAACTCGAAAACTGATGCATTGTTTTTATTTTACGATTATTTTTTTAATTATTCTTATTTTAATTCTAATTTATTGCCTGTTTTTTAGGTGTTTTTTCAAAAACTGTGTTATTAATTTAATGACCAATGTTTTATCTGCAAAGATACATATATTGCAAATTAATTTGTTGTAAAATTTATTTTCGATAATTATGTATTTTTCCAAAATTATTTCAATATTAATTCATTAATAAAGAATCTAATTTGAATTGCTTACTACATGTATTCACTCCTAGCACTGGAACATATAGTGAAAATTGCGATCTTTACTAAGTGCAAACTCAAATTTTATGGTGGGAAAGATTGTATAGCCTTTATTCAAACATGAGCACTTTCAAAATGAGTTGTTGGTGTTCACATCCTTAGTTTAAGTTAGAAAATCGTTTAAGTTCAAAATATTTTGCACTGCTGACATTCCATTAAAGATAAATATGATAATTGTAATAATTCACGCACTTACTTTAGAAAAAGTAAACAAAATAGCAATGCACTATCCAATCGGCTTGGAACAATCAATATGCACATTCATGTAGACACGGCAATAATGTTTCTGTATAATTACCTCGAGTTGCTGTGCATAATTCTTCAAGTCAAATCCTTTTGTGTCCGATCTCTCTAGACTACCTTATGTATTTTAGTGTTGGAATTTTCTTTTTTGTTATTTTTATATAAAATTTATGGTTATTAAAAGTTGTTAGAGTTTTTTATTGTTTTTATTTCGTACTTATATACTGAGAAAAATTATTTTTTCTTTCTTACTCCTTTAGATGTTTCTTAAATAAAAAAAATCGGTGTGATGCACTGTATGCCTAAGATTTATAATTACCTGCAACATGATTCTTAGTATTAATAATCCGCAGTGTATTATTTTTTATTAACTAATATTTCTGATTCAAACAAGTTTATTTAAGCGTGTCTTTCCTTTAACAATAAGGATCTTTTTAAAATAATATCTCATTCTGGACTCTGGGTCTCATTTTAGAAATACGTTCTTTGTTAAGCATAAATTTATTAAATATTTCTTATTACAAGCTTTTTAAATATATTATCTTAAAACACTCTATGAAGAATTTTGTTAAAAAAATATGTTTTCCTCTTTGAGAAAAAGAAATGTATGAATATTTAAAAAACTCTTTAGAAAAAGTAATTTCACCTAAAGCGACATTTAAGTTATATATCGAAATTCCACTATTATTTTTCTTTTTGAAATTCGATAGCGATATTTTCTTAAATGGAAGACATAAATATTTATCAGCATGAATAAAAATTTTCTGTATTGAATTGACATTTTCTTGGAAATGATCCAGTTTTTTAACTATTTCTCCAAAGTACATTTTTTCCCAAAAATATACATATCCTTTGCTAAATCAGAGGATAATTCTTTCAATTTTGTTTATAAAAATAAGTTGTTTTGGAAACAGCATGAAATGACTTTTAAGTTCGTTAATGGTTTAGTTCCTTCGATTTATACTTTAAGATCAAATAGTTTTAATTTAACATTTATTATTCATTTTAAAAGATATGCTCATATTAAGGTGTTTATTAGCTAATGGAAAATAAAAAGAAGATTTTGAAGCTAAAAACTTCATTTTAAAGTTACAGTTATATCCTTCAGGTAATGACCAATATAACCAATTACAACTGATTTTATTTAATGGTGCATCTTTAATTAACTGAATACAATGTGTGAAAAACCCGTGTTAGAAATGAAGACACCGTTTTTTTTCAATTTTTTTTATTTTTCAACATAGTCCCCTTTTAGAAAGATACACTTTTCTCAACGTTCCGGCCATTTTTCTAACCTCTCCAAAAAATAGGATTTGTCGAACTCTGCAAAATACGCCTCTGACTTCCTCGTTTGAGCTAAATTTTTTTCCCGCGAGCCATTTCTTCATGTTAGGGAACAAGAAAAATTTGCAGGGAGCCAGATCGGGTGAATAAGGGGGGTACGGCAGCAATTCATAACGTAATTCATGCAGTTTGGCGGCGACAACTCCAGATGAATGTGCTGGTGCGTTATCGTGATTGCGGCACCCATCGGGCCGAAATTTTTTTCATCCCCAACTTGTCATGTAAAATATGAATTGCCGTTCCGGTCGACACGCCTACGGCCTCTGCTACTTCGCGCACCTTCGTTTGTCGATCAGCAAAAATCATGTCGTGGACTTTTTCAATGATTTCCTCGGTAACCACATCTGGTCGCTCCTCATCGAAAACGGAAGTTCGCCCACGTTTAAATTTGTTGAAAAAATATCTAACTGTGGTCATAGATGGCGAAGTGTCCCCATAAACAGCATCCAACTTTGCTTTTATCTCCTTGCATTTTTTCCCATCCAAAAACAAAAAGCGGATTACCGATCGATATCCATCTTAGCGAAAATCACGAAACACGTCTTACTCGAATGGCTGCCAAATCCAAACTAACCTATCAATCAGTCTGAAATTTTTATAGATGTCGTTTTATAGATGGCAGCAAACGATGATAACAGCTACTTCCCTGAGAAACGTCCTTTGTCTTCAAGCATGGGTACTTATTGAACCGCCCTCGTATGTAATTTTCGAAACAGCCTATACAAAATGATTTTGATATTGCATCTAAAAGAAAATTTTGTTTCTGGATTTAAAAAAAGTCTATCAAAAAGTGAAATTTTTTTCTTTAATCATTTTACATAAACTGATTTTTAAATGATCAATAAATTCTAATAATACGTTAGTTAGTATGAAATCACTAGTTCGTTGTCGCGACAGTAGTGGAAATAACTTTGGCCAATGAAAAATCCTTCAGTAAAAGAAAGAGCCATGCATCAATCCGATTACGAAGAGTTTTCCTAGTGGTAAACATTATACATACAGGGTGAGTCATAAATATGGAAACAATAGGTTATCTCCTCAAATATTGCCCTCAAATATAGACCCATACTTCCAATTGCCAAAATTCATAAAAAAGGCGAAATTTCTGATAAGATAAGTTGCAACTCCATGGGGGGTCTATTTGAAAAAAAAACGAAAATTAAATTTTTATACGGCCCCCGTAGGGTAAAATTCCCAATTAAGAATTTATTCCTTATCCATTCCTAAATTGAACAAAACAAATTTCATCTCCGTATCTAAAAATCCCACAGAGATATTAAATCCCAAAATCTTCAAAAATTCCTGACTTGCACCACTTTTCCCTGCCTCTAAACTGTGATTTCTTAACTCAATTTCAACGCTTGTTAGGGAACATTCACAAATTGCAATTTAATAAAAATCGGTTTAAGATAGCGCTTTTTTCTTTGGACATAAAATAGCAGCGTATAGCTTTTACGCTAATTTGGTATACCAGACGTCTGCCCGGGTCAAAATATCTAGGTCAGGTCCCAAACCGACCCAGGGGAAAAAGTTCGGCGTGGCCTGAAAAAATGTCAACATCATAACCTGGACCGGTCTGGAAAATAGTTTAAATCATAGCCCGGTTAAGTCGCAAATTTCTACATAGTCTTTTAATTCGGCGTGGGAAAAAAAAAAAAAAAAATGTTTCATATGGAGGAGTTCTGACCAAAAAATTTTTTTATAGCTTTTCGTTTTTTATATTTATACTTTTTATTATTAAATAAGCGCCAAAGGCTGTAATATATTTATTTTATCAATGAATCTCTATTTATATGTAAATGTTACACTTATTTTTTAATATCGTTAATCCATATCCCATGCGTTGGAAACTCTGAAAAATGTTATACACTAAACCTTTTTAAGACGGAATCACATAGGAAAGACAAAATACGTTATAGACAGATGCTCTCCCTAGAAGATGTAATTGGAGCTCATTTTCTTTTCAGGTACTATTGCATTTAATTTGCATGGATCAACTTATTTTCCGTTTAAAACAGAATTCCGTCATAGGCAGATTTTTTTCACTGGTTTTATTGTATTTAATGCCTTTAAATAATCTATTTTTTAAAAAATGAATTTATTTATTTATTTATTTATTTATTTATTTATTTTATTTTATTTTATTTTATTTATTTATTTTTTTTTTTTTTTTTTTTTTTGTAAAAGAAAGATTTTAAAATCTATATGTTTTTCGTAAAAAATTCGGTTGAATCGAATTTTATTTATTTTATGCACGTATTATGTCAGTCAGAGACAGTGACTTTAATACGGGTTTTGTCGAGACCGGGTTTGAAAATTTCATCCAGAGTGCACCTAAGTTGAAGGAAGTAGTCCCCTCTTTTATGAAAAGTACGCTTGGCGGGTCTTCAGAAAAAAGGAACATCTCGGTCCTGGCCCTACCTGGGCCCAAAATACAGATTTTATAACATCCTCTGGAGAACGATAAAAAGCTTGAAATAGTCAGAGGTAAATTAAAAAAAAAAAAAAAAAAAAAAAAAAAAAAGATTTAATCTGCATCTTAGAAAAAGCATTTTTTAAAATAACTGACGGACATTTAAACAATACACTTCGTTTTTCTGCATAATGAATTTTTTATCCTCTATTTCTTCTCTTTAAATAATTAAATGTTAAGAATTTTTAAAAGAAAAAGAACTTGAAACACGTCATTTTTATATTTGTGCATTAGTTTTGTTTTGGCAAATTTGAAAAAATGTTTACTTTTGAAAAAATGTTTGCTTTTGAAAATATGATTTTTTAAAAGTTACATTATTTTTTCAATAATTATTTTTAATAGTTTTAAAATTACTATAAAAAACCTTGGAACAAAACTAAAATCAGATTTTCATCTTTAATTAAATGGAAAGAAATTGAAATCCGATAAATAATGTTACGAGTTATAACGATTTTTGAATGTCCCATTTAAACAAGTACTAACCACATGAGACTTTTATAAATTGTATGAGAAATTTTAGAATGTGATTTTCTTAGAAAATTATATGGCTAACCATCACAAAAAAGAAAAAAACAAAAATTCTAACTCAAGAAATAGATTTTTTACGCATTTTTTAGAACTGTTAAAGTAACGTTGTTTTTTGGATTGCGCGCATTTCAATTTGTGTCTAATCTCTTAAAACCTGATGAATTTTTTAGACGGCTATAACTTTGCGAATTTTGGAGATATGAAGATGCAACTTTTTGTGTCTAATACAGGACTGAATAAGGAAAGTTTTCCTAATTGGAATTTTTGTTCTACGGGGGCCGTATAAAAATTTAATTTTCGTAACTTTTCAACTAGATCCCCCATGGAGTCGCAATTTACCTTATCAAAAATTTCCCATTTTTTTATAAATTTTTGCAATTGGAAGTATGAGTCTAAGGGCAATATTTAAGGAGATAGCCTATTTTTAGGATGTTTATGACTCACCCTTTATATACTAGAAAGATAGCCCGTGAAAAAGTATAAAGAGTTAAATATAAAGATTAAAGATACACTCAACATATGTGCAACTTGATATGATTTTTTTGCTTTTTCGTAATGACAGAGGGAAATAATATATTTTAAATGAAGAATATTTTTGAAAATCTGTTAAATATAAAGATTAAAGATACACTCAACATATGTGCAACTTGATATGATTTTTTTGCTTTTTCGTAATGACAGAGGGAAATAATATATTTTAAATGAAGAATATTTTTGAAAATCTATCTACAACAGAAGACCACTAGTACCCACAACTTGGTTCAAAATCTTGTACAAATTTGAAAATTTTTTTCCGAAATACAAGCCATGATTGTCCAATCTTTATTTGAATTCTTTATTATTATTATTCTTATTTTGGGCAATTTAGATTGTTAATTTTTTTAAATAACAAAATAAAATAGTATTTTTTTTCATTTTTAACCATGGCATCAATGGTTTATTTTGAGAAATTTTCGTTTTTCTTGTTGAAGTTTATTTTATATTCTACAAATAGTCATAAGATCCTGCTAAGCTACAAAACTTTGTTGCTCTAAAAATATTAAATATTTTTGGTCTAATATCAAACTTTCATCAAAGTTATTTTTTCGTGTTAGGCTCAGTGGTGTAATGATTTTTTATGGGATTTAGAAACTCAGTGATTTCTTTATCAGTAGATAATGTGTATCTCCATGTATTATTATAAAAGCATACTTAGTATTTTATTTTTATTTCAGAGTGTTATAAAAACAATCCTAAAATTGCTCTTAATAAAAAAAAATTAAATGTTAACAAATTTATAGTCACAATTTAATATTTATTATCATTACCTATTAATTTAATATTTATTTATTATCTCGGGAATTAAAATAATTACTAAGATATTAGATGAAAGAATCTGATAAGTTTTATTAATAAAAGAATCAAGAAATTTTGGAAATGTAGAATGCATCTCAGAAATAAGAAAATAATAATAATGATAATAAATAGACGTAAATTATCAGGTATATAAAAGAAGACTATGCAAAGAAAGACATCGTACGCGATATTGTCTTATATATATATTAAAAAAAGAGAGTATGATTATTGAGCAGTGAGCACACCGATTATGAAATGTGCTACGTTCACGAAAAAGGAAAAAAAAATCAATGTTAAACCGATTAATTGTAAAATAATAATAATAATAATAATAATATATATATATATATATATACATATATATATATATATATATATATATACATATATATATATATATATATATATATATATATATATATATATATATATACACTATATTGCCATTGATTATGGGACACTTGCGATTTTAGACATTTTACTAAATATCTAGAAAAATACATGAGGAATCATCTCGAAACTCTTAGTGTATAAATATAATAGTATACGTCATACACCACCGTGAAGATTTTTTACCGAAATGCCATAGGGGACCGTCAACAAATTAAAAAAGAATGAATATCTTTTGAATAACCCTGTCAAAACTAATGTAGCAAACGCGCTCAAACTCTAGGTTATGATTGAATGCCTTGTTGTAATACACTGTGTTCATTTTTATACAAATAGCATGCACACTCGCAGAGTAATTAAGGTTTTTATAAAAATGGTCCCAAATTTTTCCAAGTTTTTTCATTATAATTTTCAGAGTTCTTAATATAAAATAATATTTTTTTTCAGAAAATATGACAAACAACATTGCACACAGTACCCTGTAATCAGAATTAAAAAATAATAAAAATTGTATGAAAAATGAGTAGGTTTACTATATAATTTTTTACTGCGCATGCGTCAAAGATATCAAAATTTCATTTGCATATTATGTTAGCTAAATGTATAGAGCAACTTTTGTAAAAGTCTCAAAATCATAGCTTGAAAATTCTGAAAGCAATCGTCTATAGAAAAAGGACAAAATCCGTTGTTTCCAAAATGAACCAAAAAAAATGAGGGATTTTATCCAAATGAAGTAGTACATCCCATATTGTGTATTCTATATTGACACTAATCAATGAATATATGGATACAGCCCCTCTTGTTTTTGCTTCATTTTGAGAATAACGGATTTTCGACTTATTCAATTGACGATTATTGTCAGAATTTTCAAGTTATGATTTTGTGACTTTCACAAAAGTTGCTCTATACATTTAGCTAATATAATATGCAAATGAAATTTTGATATCGTTGACGCATGCGCAGTAAAAAATTATTTAGTAAACCCACTCATTTTTTATACAATTTTCATTATTTTTTAATTCTGATTACAGGGTACTGTGTGCAATGTTGTTTGTCATATTTTCTGAAAAAAAATATTATTTTATATTAAGAACTCTGAAAATTATAATGAAAAAACTTGGAAAAATTTGGGACCATTTTTATAAAAACCTTAATTACTCTGCGGGTATGCATGCTATTTGCAAAAAAAATGAACAAGGCATTTTACAATAAGGCATTCAATCACAATCTAGAGTTTGAGTGCTTTTGCTACATTAGTTTTGACAGGGTTATTCAAAAGATATTCATTCTTTTTTAATTTGTTGACGGTCCCCTTTGGAATTTCAGGAAAAAATCTTCACGGAGATGTATGACGTATACTATTATATTTATACACTAAGAGTTTCGAGATGATTCCTCATGTATTTTGCTAGATATTTAGTAAAATGTCTAAATTCGCAAGTGTCCCATAATCAATGGCAATATAGTATATATATATATATATATATATATATATATATATATATATATATATATATATATATATATATATATATATATATGTAGAATATATTTATAAGTCTTAAATGTCAGCCTTTTATTTTCCAAAAGGTTGTTGTACAATTTTAAGATACATTATTTATTTATTGTTAATGAAACATATGGTCTTAAGTATGCTGAATTTATGCGATAACTCGAGCGGCTCTGGATTATGGACTGCTGAAATGCGAATATTCAAAATTGTCATTTCGCATGGGACTTCAATGGTAAGATTTCTCTTGAAAAAAAAAAAAAAAAAAAAAAAAAAAAAAAAAAAAAATTCACTGCTACATATAATTGCTAAATCATAATTAAAATTTTGAGGATTTTGAAAATTTTTCAATATTAAGTATTATTTCATTGCTCTTGTTACAGTATTACTAAACTTTTGCATTTTTCACATATGTTATCTTTGAAGATAAAAAAAAAACTTCTTTAAACACCATAAATAAATTAAATTGCTCAAGGCCTTTCAAAAGAACTTAGTCTTTCTTCATCAGGCGCAAGTTTTTTTTAATCAGTTGTATAACACCAGTTTTCAATTTATTCCTGGATATGTTACATTGATTATATTCTTAAGGTAATCTTGAGTTATACTTTCCTTACATGCACCATTATTTTATGACATTTCTTAGGTAAAAAAAATATATGACATACGGAATAAAAGATACTGATGTATCGAAAAATTGTACGTCTTTTTATATAGACTTTAAAACTTAAGTCGATTGCTAACCAGTAAAAAAATAAGTAATTTTCAGGACAATTTTTGAATTAGTACATTTTTATTTAATTGGAACGCTATTTTGAAATTTTATAAACATTTTGATAAATTTAATTTATTTCTTTTTCATAAAAATTTATTTCATTGTTTAAGCAAATCTGTATCTATGATTTTCTTTTTGTAGTAAGGTATAGCTAGAAGATATAACGCAAAAGGAGTTTCAATGGGAAGGAGTAGAGCGCGCATTCAGTGATTCCATGTAATTAAACAGAAGCATTAGTACAGTATTTACCCTGGGTTTCAAAATGATATGAACACCCGATTTTTTAAGCATAAAAAGCAAGAAAATTTACCAAAAGAATCTGCAATCTAATCAATATTAGAAATAGAAAAAATTGTTTTACTTTCTCTTAGCAAAAAAGGGCATAGAATTACCATAAATAAACCCATAAGTGCAATCATATGGATTTTTGCCTATGGTAAAAGTGATTCTATGGAAAACCATATAAACGTTAAGTGTATGGTAATTCTTATGAAAAACCATATAAACGTTAAGTTTATGGTAATTCTTTATGGTACTATATATTAAAAAATAATAACGACATCAACTTTGGTGGCGTCATCTTTTAAGAATACGGGGAACCAAGCTTACTAATGCAGTTCATCGTCGGGAAGAACTGGGATTGGATCTGGGGAAGGCAGGAGTGGGAGACGATTATCTTAACCGTTCGGCCATACGGGGATGATTAGCTGCGGTTATAAAACGTGATATGAATAAAGCGTTTCGTTAAATCATCATTATTTGCCGTTTTAAGTTAATGGTTGATAAAAGAAAGGAGTGTTGAAGGGGTGTTTTAATAAATCGTTTGATAGACATGTATTTATAAGTTAATTTATTATTTTAATGAATGGAATAATAATCTTAACAAATATTATTTAGTTATAACATCCAAATAATTAAAGAAAAAACTATTTTCTATTTATTAAAATTAATTTTTAAAAAATAGAAAGTCGATAAGAAATATTTAATTACAATAAGAAATCATTTGATAACTTAGTACATAATGTATTTTTAACGATTATATTAATGTATTATATTAATTCCTTACTTAAGAGCATTTTTTTTTTAATTTTGAAGTAATATATATATATATGTATTTATATAAAATTTTGAATCTTTCTTTTAAATTTTAATACTGAAAAGATTTATAGATTTTTTAATATTTTTATACATTGTAAAATGATTTTTAATGTTTTCAATAATTATTAACGTTTATAGATCGTAAAATAATTTTTAATCTTTTTAATAATTATTAACTTTTAAATAAAACAAAAATTCTTGTTGTTGCATATAAAATGAAAATAAAATTATAAAATAACGTGAATTAATTTATGAACCGTTTTCTTTGTACTATTAAGTTCATAATGTTAATATTTAATTGATATGTTATAATATTATAAATAATATATTATATTGTATTTTTAATGATTATATTAATGTATTATATCAATTCATTATTTACGTGCATTTTTTTAATTTTGAAATTATATATATATATATATATATATTACTATTTTTTTAGATAATTTTTACGGAAATTTTAAATCTTTCTTTTAAATTTTAATACTGAAAAGATTTATAGATTTTTTAATATTTTTATGCATTGTAAAATGATTTTTAATCTTTTCAATAATTATTCACGTTTATAGATCGTAAAATAATTTTCAATCTTTTTAATAATTATGAACTTTTATAAATAAAATAAAAATTCTTGTTGTTGCATATAAAATGAAAATAAAATTATAAAATAACGTGAATTAATTTATGAACAGTTTTTTTTTGTACTATTAAGTTTATAATGTTAATATTTAATTAATATATTATAATATATTATATAATATATATTATATTAATGTAATTATATTAATATTTTGTTGTTAATATTTTTAAAAACTATTTAAAAAATTCATTTGATGATTTAAATATTTGTAGGTCCTTTTTAAAATAAGTTCAAAAAGATTTTCTTTAAATAAATATAGTCTATTTTTGACAATTTGTTTAATTTGAGGGGGTCCGGGACACATAAAAAAACTCTTTTATTGAATTAAAATTTTGAAATTTTTTGGTGATGATTAAACATAAATTTTTTAAACAAAATCACATGATAAATCTTCTCTACTTTTAAATTTAAAATTTATTTTAAAAAAAGTGGCGGGTAATAAAAAATTATTGTAACTCAATGTAATAATTGTAGAATTTTAGTTTTTCAGCAATTAAATAAACAGAAATACCTAAGTTTTAATTTTGGTTCAGCATTTTTAAAAATGTTAATAAAAAAATTAAAAGAATATTTAAAGTAAAAGTTTGAAAAAAATAATATTTTGAAAAGTAAATATTTTTTTTAGTTTTCTGAATCAAAATTAAAGTAAAGCAATTAAAAAAAAGGCATGTTCTATTTTTAAAGCATTTACGTTTAACCGTTCTTGAGTTATAACAATTTAAATGTGAGAAATTGTGAAAAGCCATCATGAAATAAAACGCATACAAGAAGTCTTATCCAAGACAATCAATGCTTGAAAGCTAGATGTTTAAAACGAAGCAACAAACATATTTTCTTTTCTAATTATGATAAAGAGATGATTTAAATGTCATTATATAAGCATAAAAAACAGAGAAATTTTTAATGAAGTATTTTTTTATATGTGTCTCGGACCCCTTATTCGTTGTTTCAATTTTATAGGAAATATGTCAAATATACATTTTTACTGAATCATTTTATTTCTCACAAGATATTTTTTTAACGCATTTACAAACTCATATCTATGAATTGTATAAGAATAAAATAATAATCTGTTATTTTATGTTACATTAATTTGAGATCAAGGGATTTTCATCAGACTGGTTATAAGTTAACATAAGTTGTTGCTAAATAGATTTTGGTTTAAACCATCTATCCAGTGGCGCTGCTATGATTCTATTTTTTAGAAGTGCATAAGACATGCATAAAGATAGGAGAAAGGTTTGAGATTACCACAACTAAGTAGTTTTATATTATAGTTACACAAAATTTAATATATTTTAAACTTTCAACGGGTATTAAGGTTTTACCATATAGCATTCTTTGAAATACCATACAATTTATAGTACGAACAAATATGTATGATTTTACGATACATCATGCTATGGAACACCATTGAATGTTAGGTGAATTTCATTTCCCTATAGTTATACCATACACCTTGCTATGGAATACCATATCATGTATGGTGTATATCATTATCCTATAACTTTACCATACACATTGCTCTGCAATACCACAGAGCGATGAATGTTTACCATATGAATACAATATGTTTACATATAATGACATAAATGTTTTATGATTTTCCATATAAAACCATGTTTTTCCATAAAAAATCTTATGCCATTTTTTGCTTGTAACAAAATATAATTTAAACAACTATTCATACTTAAAATAAACAGATTTTTTTTCCATTTTGAGATGTTTCATAAAGATATGAACATTGGCCAAATAAAGAGATTAATAACCTGTGTGTACATCAGATCTTTTAATTAACGTAAAAATGTGATGAGGCATGGAGTGGACCTAGATTTTTCGTGATTTCTGTAGAAAATGACAGCAAATGTTCTTAAAGTAAACCTTGGGAGGTTAATGCACTCATTCTGCTAGAGAGAAACGGAACATTGATCTTAACATGAAATCCTAACACAGCCCAAACTATGAGTGAACCTCTACCCTGATGCCATTTTTGAAGCGTTTCTAGTTTCTTGCGCAGATATTCCCAATGACAAAAAAACCGTCCGGATCATACAAATTGATTTTTTTTTCATCGGAAAATATTGTTCGTTCATGTTTTAACTTACATCTTACTTAGGACATGATCTTTTGCACAATGCAGGCGATCCTATTGATGCATTTCAGTCATACGTGGTTGGGACTTTATTTTCTTGTATCTTTTCTCATCATCTTAAAGCTCTTAATTACTCTAGACAAGGTACTTTTTGACATTGCTAATCAATGGATCACTTGAAAGTTCCCCTAAAGTTGTTTTACCATTGCTCATTATTTTTATAACGGCGCTTCCACCTCCTCTTGCATTTTGAAGAGCGTTTGTGGACGTCCTGAAGACTTTTTTGCTCAATAATCCCATTTTAATTGAAGAAAATTTAATATAATACCAAGAGAGCTTTTCAGTTTTTTTTTTCGAGAGCTATGGCTGAAAGTCCTTGATCCTTAAAATCCACAATTTTCGCTTTCTCAAAATCATTTAAAGCGCCTTTACGACATAAACTTCTAAAACTAACTTTGCGATTAATTTTTCTAAATTTCCCAATCTGTGAAGTATTTTTATGTGCTAAATTAATTTGTACACTTCGAATTCTTCTTCTCGGGGAAGCATTCAATAATCCTCTACAGTTTCCAAGCTCGTTTAGTGATAATTTCGATCAATGTTCATCTAATTTTGAAACACCATTTTTTTTAGAAAATTCGTATTTTCAATTAATTTAAAGTTTTATCTTTCTTTTACACCTATGTAGTACATAAAATTACTGTATTTGTCTCAAAAATGGCATTTTCTGGTAATTGTTTATGAATTTTTGCCACTATGTCACAAAAATACTAGGTGTTCACATCATTAATAAAAACCAGTGTATGTGAATGTGCACATAGATTATTTCAACCATTTTCAATGAAGCACTGTAACTAATTATAATCTACTTTGCTTGAATTCAGTAAATGCTTGAATTTTCACAACTATTCCTCATCATTTCTATAGAATGTCAATAATATAAAATGTTCTTATAATCTACTAAATTAAACTAAGTAAGCGAACAACAACAATTCATTTGAAATGTGGCCATTTTTAAATTCAGTACCATTCAATCTCTCCAATCAAAATAGAAGAGTTTGCGCACCTGCTACTTGGGAAAGATGACATATTTCCCCATGCGTTTCAGCGGTAGGAGAGATTATGCAGAATATTTGTGAATTTACATGAATTGCAAATTACGTACAAATCATTAAAACGAATCAATTTTGAAAGAATTTTAGTAAAATCATAATTATCGAAACTAAATTTGACAACAAACTAATTTGCGAACATTACATTTTGAGATAAAAAAATTTGATAAATTAATAATACAGTTTTTATTACATTAATTTTATATAATTATTTTTATTTATAAATGAATATCATATATTTTTAATAAATCAATTAAAAATTCTATATATATATGTATATTATTAATAAACAATTTATTTACAAATATATTTTTTTTTGTTAAATAAAATATTTTTTGTTAATAATTAACACATGTTTTAATTTTTAATACATTTTTCGTAATGAAATGGATTTTTCGTAATCTAATGCCAAATATTTACAGCAAAAAATCTAAAGTTAACTGTAGAGGCAATACAAAATAGCGCATTTAAAATTCGTGGAGCACACCGAAAATTCAGTATTTCGGAATCCTTCAGAGGTGGACTAAATACAATATGACTTTAAGAAGGGAAGAATGGACTGAGAATCGTAACTAGCTGTCGAAATAAGGAAAAAATCGACTGTACATGTACATAAATTGGATTTGGCAGGTGAATATACGAAACAAACACGATTTACAACAATACGTACATCAATTGGGAACAAAACCAACTTTTATAAAAAAAAAAAAAAAAAAAAAAAAAAAAAAAAAAAAAGTATAAAAGAAAATGTTGTAATTTTCAAATGAAAAAAATTTATTTTGTAGATTAGTATTATTTTGTAATCTTTGCAGAGCTTGCTTTTTCTCATATATTATCTTCTTCTTAAAGTAAAATTCTTTAACTGTTGTTAAAATTTTTATTTTATATTTTTTAAACTTTAGGTTTAAATATTCACTTCTAATACATTCACAAAAACCTTACAGCAAAGTCATTTTAGTTGAGTTATTATAGTTAACAATTTAAGTTTAGTTGGCTATTAATACTGTATGTGTATAATTAAGATAGAAGAAAAATCTTGCTTTCTTTTTCAGATTTTTTATATCAAACAACACACACATTTATTAATCACAATAAAAATTAACACAAATAAATAAGAGCTTACTTTTGAGTAATAACTCTCTGTTAATTAACTGATGTGGCCAACAATTGGGCGTGAGAGACAGGAGAATAAACAAGAGAATAAGTGAGGATAAGACCGGCTATTAGAGTAATGCTAACACAAAAGCTAACAGAAGTTATTATTAATAACAATCATTTCTACCCATGTGCGCAATCTCCACTACACATTAAATTACAGTTTTACTACAAAGCAACAAAGAAAATGCATAAAAACTACTGAAGTGCATAAAAACTACTGAAGTTAGGATTATTCATTCTCAAACTATTTTGCAAAATAACAATTTTCAGACTTTTTATTCTTATTCTTTTGAAATGTGTCTTGCCTCTCGTATTTTCACTTAACATTTTTCTAAAAAAAAAAAAAAAAAAAAAAAAAAAAAAAAAAAACTGTGCATGCTTAAAAACTAAATAATTACAATTTTCAATATAAAAATATTTATATTACTAGTATAAAATATCAAACGATTTTTTTAAATATTCTATAACTTTCTACTATTATTTACTATAAATATATTCTTTACAAAACTTTCTTCAGTATATTGTTTAAAATAGACTCGATGTCCTTTATATAGAAACAAGAGCTGAATGGTTTCGAGAAAGACTACTATTGATTGTTAAGGTAAAAACATTCAGGAAGTTTCAGCTATCGTCACAAATAATAGATAAAAGAACTGGTTTTGTATAAAAGAGAAATACTATTGACACGCCTTATCTTGATGTGTTTTGCTAACTGGTTTATTCATTTGTTAACCAGTACTCACTCGATTTTATTTATTATTGGATTTGTTGTCCTGGCGATAACTGTTTTGGTAAATAAAAGTTTTGTGTCATAGTATATCATAGTAACAAATGCCCCCCCCCCTTCAAAATAATCAAAGGATGTTAAACATATTATAAAAATAAAAATATTTCTCCATTATCAATAAAATAGAAGACTGTTGCCTAAATATTAAAGCTAAGACATTTAAAACAAAAAATTTAAACATATTTTTAAATATTAAATGCATGCATTACTAAATATTTCTAAAAAATATATTATCCGTGTTTCAATAGGAATATATTTTACATTACATATATTATTTTTATTTGGATCTATTATTTTTATAGATTATAAAGAAAAATACAAATATTTATTACTTTTTGAATTCTAAAATAGATAACAGAATAATACTTTGTCTTGAAAAATTGAATGTGAAATTATTTGAATGTTACTTTAAATTGTTGCATAATTTTGTGATATTTAAAAAATAAATAAGAATACATTTCTATAATGAGAATAAATTGTAATATCAGCTTTATGTACCGGGTGGATTAAAAGGCTGCAAAACATCTTAATTGAAACAGAAGATAGTAGAATATTTCTCCTAAAAGAGTTGCTAAAGTGTTGGTAATGATTTTGAAAAATAATATTAATAAAAAAATCAAACTTTTTTAAACGTAAATGTTAAAATTTTTTAAAGGAAATTTGATTAACATTGTCCAAATTAATAAAATTTATTACTTACTTAAGAAAATATTGACTTTATGAAGAAATACTACTTAAAATTTATGAAAATATTATTTTTTTTGTTCGGTAAGATTTCAGGAATAAATAAATAAATATATATATATATATATAAATCTTAAATCATAAGTTAATATACAAAACGCAAATAAGTATTTATTACGATTAAAAATTTGGTAGTAAGAATTATAAGAATTTTTTAAAAAATACAAAATATATTTTGCTTTATAAGATGAGACTATTGAATTACTTTTAGTACAAATGGATATTTGGAATCTTTAGTACGTTTTTACAAATTAAATTTCGATATTTTTTATTGTTTTAAATGCTTCAGAGCTGAATATTTAAGTTGATTTTTTGCTACTTTCATTTCTTATGAATATTTTAACAAATGGTGGTTTCTTCTTTTGTGTATAAGATTCCTATTGGAGTCGGCTGAAATGCAGTATATAGGTAGTTATTAAAATTTCTAAATAAAAATATTTTCATGGGACCAAAGTATCATAAAGATCGAGAGAGCAATGGCAAATTATGAAACAGCTATGATAAATAAATTTATTTTGAAAAAGGTACTTTCTGATCTTGATACAGAAATAAATGACATATTTTCATTTCTCTATATATGTACTGAAAGAGGTCAATGAGGATTGTATTTATATGATAAAATATCTAATGTCTTGTGTTTAACACATTACTAACGGAACAGCGTAATCAAAATTTTATTTCTTGTTTGAAATCACCATTCTTTTGCATAATTCAAGCTTTTGGCAAAGAATGTTTTTGCTAGATTACGAAACATTAAACATAATGTCATTGAAGATAATGTCTTATCTAAACGTGTTTAAATGATCTTCATCTCTGGTTTCACAAGGACATGACTCTGACTTTTACTCTAAATTATATACCGGACATTAGATACCAGTGTTATATTTAAACGGTGGCGTGCAGCTACGACCAGTATATAAAAATAAGCGAAAAATGTTTTTGTTTCATTGCTTTAAACTTTTGAAAGTTTCAATTTCAGATTAATTTTTCACAATTTGCATTTAATCAATTCTATCAGAAGGACTAATTTACTGCTATATACATCCGACTCGAATTTAATTTTGATAAAATTATACTATACATGTATCTAACAATATTTCTCTCGTAGCAGAGTTGTATCACTCTGAATAAAAGAAATATTGAATGGAATAGTATATGTCGACATTCAGAGAGTCTGTGACAAGCAAAACATCTATTTAAGAGGAGAGGTATTTTTCGGGAAATCCACAATTACTAATACCTAAATCATTCCTGCACTTTACACCAAATAGTTTCAGTCTCTTGATATATCTCAAAATAGATCTATTAATATTCAGATGACGTTTATAAGATAACTCTACCATCCATCTTCTGTCCAAGAATTTTAAGCAAAGGTATTTTCCACAGCAAAACATAACCAAAAAACTATTTTTTCTAGGGAATCGCCTTCCTCCTAGGAGGAGCTCTCATAAGAATGATCCTATATCAAAATTTTGAACGAAAACTGATAATTCTGCATGAGAAACCCATAAATTAAGGGGAGGGGCATTAGCCCCCATTTCCGCTCTTTATAATTATCTAGTGAACATTATTAACCCGTTAACGCGCAGTGTTGCCGGGTCGGCAACACCTAAAGTCCCCACTGTTTAGAGACACAAAAACTCCGTGAATATTTCAAAAACTACTCTAATGGCTACTTTAAATCTTTCTTATGAGTTCTAGATGGCAGCATCACACAGATCAAACTCTACTGTTTTTAAATAATAGGTAAAATGTTTTACTGTAATACGCCTTCACAGCAATGCTCTTCTCACTGCGCTTATCAATGCTTTACTTATGGGAGGTTACCACTTCGTCAAAAGCTGTATAATTAAAATGGTTAGTGCAATCTTTACAAAACAATACCTGTATACTCCTCTAGGCCTAAATAGATTGCCTGATTTTTGTTTTCTTTAAATTCCAACTTTAAAGAGTAGTACGCCGGAAAGGGTTAATCACGAAGGCGCCACATCAGATTAATTTTGTGGTTAAATTTTGAACGAAAATTGATAACTCCTCATGAAAAACCCATTTATATGAATTAAGAGGTAGGGCAATAGCCCTCGTTTCCCTTCTTCATACTCATCCAATGGATACCTAAATCTAATCACGAGTGCGCCACATCAGAATGATCATATGGCTAAATTTTGAACAAAAACTGATAATTCTGCGTGAAAAACACATTTATATAAAATAAGGGGGAGGGGCATTAGCCCCTTCACCCTCTATTATTTATCGAATAACTCTCAAAACTAATCAGGGTCGCGTCTTATCAGATTATATCTACATCCAAAATTTCAAGTGAATCGGACATTTTTATCGTGAGTACGTACGTACATATATACATAACGGGTGGGCACATAAGCTTTTAGGTTTGATAGCCTGTGACCTAAAAAGGTTTTATACGAAACTTCCACAGCGCTTGATATTAAAATTTTATCTGAAGATTCATGCACTTAGCTTCAATCTCCAGATATTAAAATTAAGATCTTGTTTATAAGATAACTGTATCATTCGCCTCCTCCCCAACAATATAGATGAAGCTATTGTCGATAGCAACAACATAATCACAGTGCCATTTTTTAACCCGTAAACACACGCTTATTTTTGACCAGACGGTCCCTATAATGCTCAGGATTTTAAGGAATTTCTTATGTTTTGTATCTGCCACTTAAGTTTTGCACTTGACTTACTGGGTGGTCTAGCAAGAGGGGATCCTGAGAACAGAGGCTTGAAACACAAGATTTTCTATGGTGTCTAGTGTGAATGGGTCAATTTTACCCAACATACAAAATATACAAAATAACAAATTATACAATTTTTTATACAAAATATTGCTTGGAATGCTATTTAAACATCTTTTTTCAAGAAAAATGTCGTTAGAAATGTACTAAATGTGTAAATGTTTCAAAACGATAGAAAACGAATGAATGCGAAAAAAGATACAAAATTAAAGGTAAGATTTTTGGATTTTCTTTGCTTTGAAATTTGATTTTTAAAACAAATAATACATCTTTCTAGTTCATAAACGATTCAAATAATATTTTGACTTTATTTACTTTATTTATAATGTCCATATTTTACAGAGAAGTTCACGAAATTTTAGGGTCATATTGACTTAGTGCGTGTGGTTACGTCATAAGAATGGGTGCGTGTGCTGAAGGGTTAAAGTTAAATCAAATACTTTCTAAATGATTCAAGTCTATGCAAAATCACGGCAACAAATGCATGTATCAAATTTGAATTGAACTTATCTGAAACTATAATTTCTAGATTATAACAATATAAATATACACTATAATACATGTAATATAATGATACAGCTAGATACTAAATATTCCCAGTGAAAAAGTGCATCTCTCCTCATAGGGAAAACCTTTTTTTTATGTTTTACAACATATAAATATCTATTTTAAGTTATACACAGCTTACATTAGAATTTTAGTTATTTAATCTTATTTCTTTAAAATTTGCAATTTTCAAATATTATATTCTGATGGATATTATAATATTTTCAGTAATATTGATTTATAATATTTTAAAAAGTATAAATAAATAATATCTATTTTTTATTAAAAAATAGATATTATTATAAAAATAAATAATATCTATTTTTTTCTTTTTATTGATAATGTGAATAAAAACTTGATGTTGCTTTATCAACACCATAATCAGCTCTACCATAATTCATCACCTCAATATAATCTCTATAAACTATACGGGGTGTTGTCTTTATCCTCCAATCCTATTGGGTTTTGTTCAAATTTAAATGACAATTCAAAAATAAAATCCACTTGAAGAATTTTGCTGATGTACATTTTCAAACTGAAGAAATATTTGCTTCTCTATCATAAAATTTAAATCGACAGTACTTAATCGGAGTTAATTTGGACATTAAAAATAATTAAGTCAATTTAAATTTAGTTTTTGAAGTGTCAAATATGATAATTAAATTTTGTTATAAATGCATATAAATATATTTGACAAAACCATATTTAAGACAAAGTAAAATAGATAAAACTAAAGTTAAGTCAACTAAAATTTTAAAAAATATTGTTCTTTAAATTAAACTCATTAAAACAAATTCAACATAGAGAAATATTATTTATAGGTTATTCGATAGGAATTTGGGATTAATATTTGAAATTTTATTTCACCACCAATCAGCGATAATTCTCTCCAAAATAGATTTTTTTTTCAAAGACATTCTTCAGACGTTCAGCAGAATTTTTCTAAAAAATATATATATCCACACGAAAAGAATTTTTTGCAACTTGTTTCAGACTTTTTTACTTATGTCCGAATGGTTACCTTTACTGTAACAGTTTCTTTCCAAATAATCCACCACATATGACACTGAAATCATCATTTATGTTTAGACTACCTCGCTTTGAAATCTAAATATGTACACAAGTAAGCAAAACTTAAGGACGAGTCCCAAAATGCCAATTTTCAAGGGTTTTTCAAGCGATTATTTTCCCGCGAATATTCAAAAGGAAGTAATATAATTCGAATAATTACTATCCCTGCATAACAGCTAGTCCATATAACATATTATTCTGGTCACACATGGTCACAAGAGTCACATTCACTCTGCGGAACAAAAATTAGGAAATTCTATACGTCTCTTCTATGAGTCTCAAATGACTACTATATGCGACTCCACTGATAGGTCACTGCTACCGTTACTTTGTGTCGAGTCACTAGGTGACTTTACGGTGTCGTTTTATTGAGACTCTCATGTGACTGTCATTCGGAGACTCAATTTCAAAGTCATTGTGAATGCTGCATTATGTTAAATCCCCAAATAATGTCATATGATCATAAAGTCATATGGTGCCTTTCTGTCAGAAGACTTTGTCAAATGGTGACAGAGACCCTGCTGTGAGGAACCACTGTGAAAATTGGTGAAAAGTCACCATATGACTTTAATGGGGCATTATTTTGTAATTTATCATAATGTAACGTTCACAGCAACGTTGAAACTGAAACTCCAGATGAAAGATCAGACGTGAGTCTCAATGAAATGGCATTCTAAAGTCACCTGTTGTCTCGTCACAAGCAGCGGTCACTATGAGCTGTCAGTGGAGTCACATATAGTAGTCATTTGAGACTCATAAAAAAGACGTATGGAATTTCCTAATTTTTGTTTCGCCGTTGTGAATGTGACTCTTGTTACCATGTGTGACCTGATTGAGATGTTATAAGAACCAGCTATTATACAGGGATAGTAATTATTTGAACTATATTTCATTCTTTTGAATATTCGCGTGAAAATTATCGATTGAAAATCCCTTGAAAATTGGCATTTTGTGACTCGTCCTTAAATTTTGCACACCAGTGTATATTGAAATTAGTTCATAACGATTATGGTTATCAAAAAACTCAGACATATATATCGTGTTTAACTTGCAGTCAAAGACCCTATTCAACATTTTAATCAAAATGAAATCTCTAGTTTCAAACCTCTTTTCTCTGAATGAATCAAGAAAATAGTCTTATTTTCCTATAAGTATTCTATAACTTTGGCGTAACACAGATAGCTCATTGGCAAAGCATTGGCGTATATATATTCAATGACCTATGCTAGATTCAAGGCTTTATTCACTCAGATGACTCTACGTCGTTTAAGTAAGGGAAACTTTAAAAGGAATCAACTTAATTTTCATTTTATTGTTTTTGTTGCAAAATCATCTTAAAAAAAGTTTAAGACTTTGTTTTAATAATATAACAGCAAGTTAAAACAAAAAAAGATAAATTATTCAAATTCGAAATTCACGGAGATGCAACGTCATTACAGCCCTCATTGCATATTCAGCATCCATGATGTTATATTCGTGTAAGAAATTAAATTCCATTAACTGCCATCCATTGATTTTCCATCTAAAATGCTATAAAGAGTTATGTTTATGATAATTATGAGGAATTTCGATAAAATATTGAATCTGTTTACGTCTTGTTGTGAGAAATACAATTCATTAATTTACTCACATCTTGTTATTTATTTATTACTTACCCATCATACGTAATATAGGGTAAGTCTTGCAATCATTTTGAAAATCGAAAAAAAAATTTTGACTGATTTACACGTTTTAGATAGTAGTGATTCCGAAAAACATATTTTTAGAAAAAAAATTTTGCCGTCCGTCTGTCTGTCTGTCTGTCTGTCAGTCTGTCTGTCTGTAAACGCTCTATCTCCCGAACAAATTGAGATAGAGACTTGAAATTTTGTATGTATTTAGTATGTAAGAATGGAACGAACCCTATTTAATATCAGCAACCTCGATTATCCGGAACTATTTTTTTCGGACTCTCGAAAAATTCGTTCTGATGAAAGGTATATAAAAATTTTCGAATTTTTTTGTTCTAAGGAATGTACGTAAAAGGCAATAAAATAACACACATTTTGCATATAGAATGAAGTCGATCGGATTATTAGTTGCCGAGATATTTGTAATCTTGTTTTCCACATTCTTCGATTTTTCATGACCCTGTATTTCATTCAAATTTCAATTCAGAAGTATATTTCAATTGGAAATGAGACGCTTAATCCGACGCAGTTAATTGTTAGTTAATAGAATTATTATTTTTGGAGTTATAAGGATGTTTCTTTTACGCAGGTTCGGTACTACTTGAGTAGTTTGGCGTTTTATATAATTTGTCGAAATTGGTACATCAGCAGTTCTTTAATATAGCATTACTATGTACATTAACAATATTTAAGTTTTGTTTATGAATTGCAATGCATTGTATAAATAGTTTCACATGTTTTATTTTCATATACATATCCATGATGGGTAAGTATTACGGTGGCCCCCAACGACTAGTTTTTTCGAAAATTGAAAACGCGAAATTTAGTAATCATATATACATTTTTTTACTTATTTATTTATTTAATTATTCATTTACAGATTATAAATTATATTTCTAAAAGTTGCAATCTGTCTAAAGCACAAAGGAACAAATTATTTTTGCAGTGAGTTCACATAAATTGTAGCCTTTTAGCTAATGATACTGGATAAGAAAAGAACGAAGGAAAAGAAATTGTAGACTTAATGGCTGAAGTACTGAAATTCCTAGTTCTTTTTCTGAGTTTCTTTTAAGGTAAAAGAAAAGATGGCTTCTAAAAGTTTTTTTTTTTTTTCATAAAAAGACGCAAAATACATACATGGATATTTTGTATCCTTTTATGAGGAAGCATTTAATTTCCGTTTGATACTATTCTTTGCGAATCCGAATACATAAAAGTACATTCTATTTTATGCTTAAGAAAAACGTTAATATATAGCAATTGGATTTAGCTATCATCTTGTGACACATATGTAATTAAATTAAACATTTTATCTACCGCATTATGAATTCATGAAAATTTTACATTCTACAGCATTCTACGCAAATTGTTTAAATTAATTTAAAAGATTTGCATAATCTTTTAATAAATATTTGAAGGATTTCAGAAGGATTGAAGAATTTAGAAAGATTAATTAAATTTGAATTTATAGGGAATTTGTGCAATTTATATAGCCACCACTGAATTATTTTACTTTTAATTAATTTCTTAGTACTTTGTATAATTATAAAATGTTCAAGTATGATATTCTTACAATATAAATATAGAAAGATTTCTGCATTGAAAAACACCCATCCCCCTCCCTCAGCGCCAAGAAAGCTGAATATATATATATATATCAATATCAACCTTTTAAAAATATTTTTGTTTTGTGTAACCAAAAATGCTTTTGAAGCAAAAAAAAAAAAAAAAAAAAACAATGTAACTGCAATTCATTTTAAACAGTATTACAACTAACTGAAGTATAAAAATAATTGTATAATACGTTATTTTAATAGTACTTGTAAGTACCGTCGGTTGATAACGGGTTAAGAAGCAAATAAAAATCTCAAATATTGTGAATAAGTAAACTTTTATTTATGTTTTATCTTTTGATGTTTTTTACGCACAGATTAGTAATTAATGCTATTTTCATTAATGCTAAGTTCTGTAAAAAAATCATATATATATTTAATACAGGAAAATTTAATATAACCACAATCTAAAATGTTCAATATCCATTTGAATTAGACACAATTGATAGAATTATTTGTTATTCTTTCAAAACTCGGAAAAACGTAAAAAAATAAAGAATCGTTTCTTAACACAAAGTCTTTTTTTTAAATGCATTATTTTTAAAAAACGTTTCCGAGTAGCTGTTGTCATGTAGTAGCTAGTTTTCTCAATTTTAGAAAATAGGCTTCTTAGACGCTATTAATGCACAACTATCCGTGCATGGAAAATGTATCTCATAAAAAAGCATAATAAATTAAAAGCATTAACAAAAACATATTTTTATTATTGTGTTACTCTTGCATGTATACGCAACTGGAAATACTTTATATGGAATAACTGACATAACTGGAAATATCGGTTACTGTTTAGGTTACAATTAAAATCTGGGTTAAAACTAAAACCGCCTAATATATAAGAGTGTTCTTATATATTTATGAATCAGCGGGTTTGAATAAAATCATATGGCATGAAACAAAAAAACATAAACGTATTTTCTTGAGCTAAGTAAACATTGTAGAGTTATTTGTTTTCCACACATCTACTTTTAAATTCAAACAAATATGTTATTTGTTGAAAAAAGCGACATTTTGAGTGGTCTTTTCATATATATATATATATATATATATATATATATACAGGGTGTCCCTAAACAAATTGTATATACGCTAGGGGGTGATAGAACACATCAAGACAAGTAATAGTAAGTAGGAAACCAAGGCCCCAAACGTTTTCCAAAGGAGATATCCGCCTTTAAAGTTTGGGGTATAAAATTTCAAATACACATAAAAAACGGATAATTGGTCGATTGATTTGCGGTTTTCACTAAAACTATTCTTTATGTTGGTATTTGCTTGAAAAAAAATTATAAAGATAAATTTTTAAAAATGCCGATAGAGGGCACTTTAGACTTTGAAGTAATGAAAAACTATTTTTTACCGTGATTTTTTACATTTCATTAAATGGTTTCGTAAGCTTAGACTTAAACTTAAATTTTGAGCTCAAAATCTGAATAGTTGGGAGTTGTTAAGTAGCATAAACTTAACTGTGTTCAGAGGGTTTAAATTTCAAATGATTATAAAAAATGGAAAAATTGGTCGATTGATTTGCGGTCTCCACTAAAACTGTTCTTTATGTCGGTATTTTATTGAAAATGAATCATTAAGATAAATTTCAAAAAATGTCGATAGAGGGCGCTTTAGACTTTGGAGTAACGAACAACTATTTTTTACATTATTTTTTGCATCTGATTAAATGTTTTCGTAAACTTAGACCTAAACTTAAATTTTGAGCTCGAAATCTCATTAGTTGGGAGTCGTTGAGTAGCACAAACTGAACTGTGTTCAGAGGGTTCAAATTTCAAATGATTATGAAAAACGGAAAAATTGGTCGATTCGTTTGCGGTTTAAAATAAAACTATTCTTTAAGTCAGCATCGTCTTGAAAATAAAATTTAAAGATAAATTTCAAAAAATTCCTTTAGAGGGCGCCTTCAACTTCAGAGTAACAAACAACTAATTTTAACCGTTATTTTTTGTATCTAATTAACTGCTTTCGAAAACTTATTAAATGTTTTCGAAATCTTAGATTTAAACTTAAATTTTGAAAAATCTAAGCATTTGAAAGTATTTAATGAGATTTTAAAAAATAACAGTTAAAAATAGTTGTACGCTACTCCAATGTCTAAGGCGCCCTCTATCGGAATTTTGTGAAATTTATCTTTAAAATTTATTTTCAAGAAAACACTGATTTAAAGAGTAGTTTTAGCAAAAACCGCAAACGAATCGACTAGTTTTTCCGGGGTTTTTTTTATAATCGTTTGAAATTTAAACCCTCTGACGCAGTTCAGGTTGTGCTACTTAACCACTCCCAACTGTTCAGATTTTAAGTTCAAAATTTAAGTTTAAGTCTAAGTTTACGAAAACATTTAATCAGATGCAAAAAATAACGTAAAAAATTGTTATTCGTTACTACAAAGTCTCAAGCGCCTTCTATCGGCATTTTTTGAAATGTATCTTTATAATTCATTTTCAATAAAATGCTGACACAAAGAATAGTTTTAGTGAAAACCGCAAATCAATCGACCAATTTTTCCGTTTTTTATAATCATTTGAAATTTAAACCCTCTGAACACAGTTAAGTTTGTGCTACTTAACCACTCCCAACTATTCAGATTTTAAACTCAAAATTTAAGTTAAAGTCTAAGCTTACAAAACCATTTAAAAAGATGCAAAAAATCACGGCAAAAAATAGTTTTTCATTACTTCAAAGTCTAAAGCGCCCTCTATCGGCATTTTTCGAAATTTTTCTTTATAATTTATTTTCAAGAAAATACCAACATAATGAATAGTTTTAGTGAAAACCGCAAATCAATCGACCGACTTTTCATTTTTTCATGTGTATTTGAAATTTTGGACCCCAAACTTTAATGGCGATATCTCCTCTGGAAAACGTTTGGGACCCTTGGTTTTCTATTTACTAATACTTGTCTTGATGTGTTCTATCACCCCCTAGCGTATATACCATTTGTTTAGGGACACCCTGTTATACATATATATATATATATATATAATGTCATTTTCTAAAAATTGGGAAATACATGTACCAGAGGTTTTGAAGACAAACAAATAAGAAAAAAAAGTGATTAAAAGTGTACTTTTAACATTAATCGTTTATCCATATAAGTACTCATTTTTTGCTTATTGAAATTGAAATATAATAATTTAAATGTACATATTACTGCGAATACCATTCCCTCACTATGTCCCCTTTCACACAAATGGGAAAGAAAATGCTTTCTCAGCCATTACAGTATCTATTTTTTAAGTTATTTTTTAAGCCCATTAAACATACTTAAATATACATTTAGACATTTAATCATATTTGTATTTATATTTTATAAAATAAAACAATTAAGGTACTTTTTTATGATATCCCTCATATTTGCCATCATTCCTTCAAACAACTATGAATTTTCCCGTATTTATTTAGTCGATGGCAGCACTTGTATTATAAATATCCAGAATAGCTTGTACAAAAGTAAAGTTTAACATCCATCTCTTTGTTTGCTTAAAACGTTCGCATATGGCTTTCAAGTATATTCGATAAAAGAAAGTATTTTTATTACCCGCCATTCCCTTATCTATTACAAATTTAATAAAAACTAAATAAAAGAACCTTTTACTTTGTTATATTATTAGAAATGCGTTTCAAAAAATATTTAGTAACTGAAATTATACCTCGGATTAATCTTTGTTATATAACAAGGTTTTAAAAATATTTCGTCATTCCCTCATAATTTTAATATATGAAGGAATGGTTTAAATTGTGAGATAATGATCCAAAGCGAGAGGTAATTGCAGGTACTGTCAAGAATAGTTTGATTCATATTATTTTTTGATAAATATAGTATTAAGGTACTTCCATTCTAAATTTTGAGATTTTTGATGGAAATTTTTTGGAACTCATAAATAAATAAATAAATAAATAAATAAAATTAAATTAAATTAAATTAAATTAAAAAAACATTTCACACACACACACACATATATATATATATGTGTATGTATATATATTAATATCAAAATAGGTATTTTTAATTGATAAATTTTAATAGTTATTCAAAATGCATAAAAACAACGATAATCCAATTACCTAGATCAGAAAATATTTCAATATAAAAAGTGGGTCAGTTTGATCGCATATCGCATAAGAGTGTTTCTTTTAATATCTCCTGCAAAACACTTTATCGTTAAATTAACGTACGAAACGTTTTTTAGCACTATTTTGCGATTTCTTCGCCAACCATGCCAAATAGAACATAATATTGTATTATTCACCTAAATGCTGCCTTGATTGCATAGATTTTTTTATTTCTCTATCAGAATCTGCAGATTTAGTAAATATGCGCAAATAAATAATTTATGAATGAAAGTAAAATAATTCAAAGCTTAGCATAAATTTAAGGGAGACAAAACTGGTCTCAAGAGGCGGCCAGTAAATTAAATGAATAATAATTTAATAAGTAAAAAAAATCATTTCGCGTCTCAAAATAGATGATAAATATGATTTATTATGATGAAATAAAAACAAATGAGCACGTTGCTTACGTGATGCATTTAATCCATTAATTTATGCTACATACATATAATTTTATTTAAACTTGCGTGAAACAATTAGAAGGAATGACATTTCATTTTTGAAATTTACGCTACTGTAAATTTTTAAGCTTCTAAGTATCGCACATTTCCAAACTTTACACCATCGTAAAGGAAAAAAAAATGTGCTTTTATATGCATTTTGTTTAAATGCTGTATCTCAATTTATTTTTGAGATGTTATTATTTTTTTTTTTTTTGTAGTTTTTAATACCAATTTTGTAATTGTGGCAACAGAAGAACTATATTCTTTTAAGTAAAGGTAAAAAAAAGAAATAATTTTTATGTCTATTTATATTTGCGTGGCAATAACTAGAAGCGAAGTAACAACAAAATATCCGATTTACATGAAGTTTTGGATTAGGCTTATTATGATAAGACGCTTATCTTATTAGTTTTGAGAGTTCATTCGATAACTATTAGAGGGGGAACGGGGGCTATTGCCCCTCCCCTTAATTTATATCAATGTTTTTTTTTCCTGCAAAATTAGAAGATTTCGTTCAAATCTTAGATGTAAGATCCTTCTAATGAGGTGCCATCATGATTGGTATTGGGTGTTCGTTGGATAAGTTTAAAGAGAGGGAGTGGGGGGGTGACCCCCCGTCTTAATTTAGGTTTTTTACGCAAAATTTATCTGTTTGCTTTAAATTTTGTGTAAAGGTTTATTCTAAAATGGCGCTTCCCTGATTTCATTTTGAACTAACTGGATAAGTATAAAGGGAGGATAGAGGTTTTTATGCAGAATTATTCGACTTGCTTCGAATTTTGGATGCAGGTTTATTATATGATAAGGCGTATCCCTGATTATTTTTGGGACTTCAATGATAAGTATAAAGAAAGAAAATTGGGGGGGGGGGTACTTACTTATTTTTTTCGAAGGGCATTATTATATAAGGTTGTAACATACTATTAATCTGCATAGCCTGTGAGCTTTATGCCATCAGTTTAACTGGGCATAATTTTTTTTTTTATTATAGTATTGATCAACTTAAAAAATCCTTCAGAAGTTCTGTCATTAGATAATCTGAAAAATACCACTAAATTTTTCTGGATTTTACAGGCTTTATCTCTGCCACATTTTTTCTACCACTGAACAATAGTTAAAAATAATTTCGGTTTCTTTGAAATGTATGTAATAAAATAAAGCTGACTTATATTACAGACATTTCTCGTGTTTCATCGAAAATCTGAAAATCTCATCCAGCATTATCTCTTTGTGAATGCAATTATTGACTGTCAGGAACACTATAAACACCATTTAGATTTAAATTAAGAACTTCCAGTGGTGTCGAATACACGTTTAAAATATCGATAGGAAGATATAAGGATTTGTCGCTCGAAAAAAAAAAAATAATATCATGTTTTATTCATTTCAAATCAAGTATAAATGTCTGATATTTACGTTAAATATAGGTCAGTTTCCACCATTTGTAAGGATTTAGATTATTTGATGCTTTTAACTTTACAAAAAAAAATGACGAAAAATACCAAAAGTGTATGTATAATTCATAAACCTAAAATTAGATACTTCAAATATACTTTGGCCATGCAATATAAAGATCTGATAATTATAAATATGTAAAAAAGTATTTATTTTGCATACATTTCGTGCCTTGAAATTACATTTTCCCAGTTCCAGTTGTTTTCAAACACACCTGCATGATCAAAATGCTGAACTTTGAACACACACTGTTTTTGTTGACTAGTGATTTTTTTTTTAACTATTCATAAGTTACATTAAACAATAATTTGAAGGATTAAATTTTCAGTTATATAATTTGATTTTTTTAATTAAATTATGAAGTATATTGTCACTTCTAGCTTATTTTTAAACGAAATTTTACTTACTTTTTAGAAATCAATTTACAATTTCCAAATTTCTTTGTAACCATTGTAATAAAAAAAAGGCCAAAATTGTAAAAGAAGTAAAGTTTAAAATTTTTATGAAATTTTAAGTAAAATAAAATTTTATCAATTGAATCACATGCGTTATTAAAATTATTGTTTTCATAGATTTTTCACATTATTTAATGAGCGTTATATAAAAACTGAAGTTGAAAGTAGAAATCAGTGGCAGCATATAAACTTAAAGCGTTTAAGAAATATGTGGCGCATTTCCAAAAAGCATATCTGTCCAGACTATTAATAACTTGCAAGAGAGTACATTTACATTTAAAAATACATAGAAGGTGAGTCATAATTATCGAAACAATAGGCTATCTCCTTAAATTTTGCTCCTAGACCCAATGTTTCCAATTTCAAAAATTCTTGACAAAAGGCGCAAAATATGATGTATAATTTGCTACTCTAGGGGGAGGGGGTTATTTGAAAACAAAAATACGAAAATTAAATTTTTATACGGCACCTGTAGGGTATAAATTCCAATTAGAAAAACATTCCTTTTCCATTCCTGAATTAAACACGAAATATATCATCTTCATTTCTACAAAAATAACAGAGATATGACCATTTAAATAAATCGTCAGGTTTTAGAAACGCGATCTTTACATTTACATAGCTCTGACATAGTCCGTAGGATAATTTTAATTTATTTCAAAGCAATAAAAACTAATCATAAAATTAAAGTGCGATATATATATATATATATATATATATATATATATATATATATATATATATATATATATATATATATATATATATATATGGGATTTTAAGTGAATAACTTATCATTTAAGCAAAACTAATATTCTTCAAAATCTAAAGAAGATTTAATAGACAGAAAACATATACGTAACATACAAATATAACAGTAAATCCGAATATTAGATAGCATAATCAAGCTTCCCTGAGCTTTGCATTAAAAATTGACCAAACTCCTATGGCTCAAATCTATAGAACACCTCGCTCTTTCAACGCATCATCACACGAGTCTCGCTTAGGATATCACTCTCTTTAAATCCTTGAGTTTATTATATTTTATTGTTGAACATTTCATTCTTTATTCCCATATATATATATATATATATATATATATATATATATATATAGGTGGGGATGTTGCATCCATATTTGAAGCACATAGGCAGAGACCTGCAGGAGCTACCGGACAAGCTCCGATGGGATAGCCTACAAAGCCAATCTTTAACCGATGGGGTGCTATAGAAGTGGGAGTCTCGTCCCTCCAGCAACGTGAGCTTTCTTTACTTTCTCGTGAAATTTCTTATGGTGATACTTGTTTTTCAGAGGCATATATTGTTTTTCTCTCTCTCTTCTTCTAAAATGGCTCATGAACCACTTTTCACGACAAGTACCTACCACATCTAAATTATTGGTTTCCCTACTCCTCAGGCTAGATATGTATGTGTAGTGGGCAGGAGCAATATCAACAAAGTCTATTGGTTAAGCAATCGGTATCATCAAAACTACAAGCTCTACAATTTGGTAGGTCATGGGGAGAGGTGTCCACTGGATGGTTGCCATGCGGAGATGTGGAGGATAACAATCCCGATGCCAGACAAGTAACTCATTCTACTGGGAAAATATTGAGGCAAAGGATCTGGGCATCGGATTTTGCTTGTCGATGTCCAACATGTATAGTAGTGGCATTTGGTGCATATAAAATCCGTCGTGAGTGAAAATTCCTCCAAGTTGTCTATGAATTTTTACCTCTGAAGGTGCCTTGTCAGGTGACAGATTCGTCACATGATCAAGGTTCTTAATTATAAGACCAATTCGAATAGAAAAATGCAGGCACGAAACAACTAGGGCAAAATGTTAAGCAACAGGATTAACTAAAGTCACAACTAAGCTGTAGACAATGCGTTAAATTAAAGATCTACGTGATCGTCATATTTATTGCCGCAATGTGGCAATTAGGCGGTCAACTCCGTTTATGGTATCAAATTCGTTTAGCTGGTGAAACCCGGCAGATAGGGGATTGGTTATCGATTAAAAAGAAATAAAGTTATTAGACACAAATTGAAATGTGTACAATTCAAGAAACAATCTTAATTTAAGTGTTCTGGGAAACATTAAAAAATATATTTACAGAGCTAGAATTTTGATTTTTTCTTTTTTGGGATGGTTAAGCATATATTTTACAAACAAAAAAAAATCGTAAAAATTCTCATAAGTTAAAAAAAATAATAATAACTCATAAGTGGTTTTTGAAGAGCAAAAATTTAAAATCGCTGTTACTCGAAAGATCAATCATCGAATTTCATTTTTTGTTTTCATTTAATCATAGAGGAAAGTATATTTTTTGTTTCATTTCAGAATTTATATGTATATTAATTTTAAAAATATTAACAATATTTATTTTTAAAATGACGTAACGTATTTTTTTCCCCAATAATCGTATGTTCAAAAGTAAATATTTTTTTTCTAATTTGCCAAAACAAAATAAATGTAAAAAGAAGTTTCAAGTTTGAACTTTATTTATTTAACCATTCTTGAGTTAATAATTTAAAGACGAGAAAAGATGAAAAAAAAACATCATGCAAGAAAACGGATTTGAAACTTTAAAAAAACTCTGGCTTCTAATAAAATATATATGTGCTTTTTAGAAAATTGCATGTGAAAAATTAACTTTTATCTGTAGCTTAAACTTCCAATTCAGTTTCACTTCCGCCGTTTCTACCTCCCTTCTGTATTATTTAAAAGTCCGTTAAATATTTAAAACAATGCTCATCTAACATGCCGATTATGGGTTTTTTCATAACTTTAGCCCTCAAAACTTCAGGTTTTCTATCGTCTCGGCAAAGAGTTAAAAAATGACTGTATTCTGAGGCGGAACCACGTCTGAGACCCTACCTTTTTCTGAAGACTCAGCCAAGCCTCGCATGTTTTTTAAATCCGAACCGGGAATGACTTCCTTCTTTCTAGTTGTGCACAGGGCTACATTTTTACAACTCGTATTAAAATAATCATCTCTAACTAACCTCATCTGTGAAAATATCAGTAAAATTTAATGAACCCAAAAAGAGTTAAAAAACCACACATATATTTAAATCGACATTATTTTACAAAAATAAATAAATAAATAAATAAATAAAAAATAAAAAAATATACAGGATAATACACTATCTACCAAAAAGTATTTGTACACTTTCAGTTTTTGACATTTTGTCAAATATTTAAAAATATACTGGTCGGATTCTTCTGGAACTTCAGAAATATAAAGATTATGTTTCACTTTATATTTATTTACATTCATTTGTTAAGCGGGTAATTAGGGGGCCGGCAAAAAAACAAAGAATAATAGAAATATTTGGGATCGCCCTGTACATGAAAATGCACGAAACGACTTATCGCTTTAGAATACAAATATATGAATACAGTAGAATATGTACACTAATATTTGTGAGAATAGCATGTATATTTATGGCGATAGAGCGATTTTTTTGAAAAATTCAAAAAATTCTGGTATGTTTTTTGTTTGTATCATGCTGGGTTTTTGACCAAATTTAACGCAAATTTCAGAAAAATTGGCAAAATGCAGTAGAAAAAATGTAGCGCAATTGGAATATAAATATATTAAATATTTTATGAAATATGAGTAATTGTATAAAATAATTTTTATCTGCGCATGCGCGAACTAGAAAAACATTTTTTTTACATCATTTAATAGTCAATTCTATGGAGTGACTTATAAAAAAAATCCAATCAAATATCGTGAAAATTCAAAAAGATATCATTATTTTAGTGAGATGTTTTTACTCTGCTCTCTAAAAACGGCTGAATCTTAAGGGATTCTCCACAAATTGACATTTTTTAATAACTGACTTAAAAAAAACTAGTATTGAATTAATACAATATCTAATACAATATTGCTGCTAATAAGTACTTGACAATTGTGATAGAAAAGAAAAAGAGCTTTATTCACATTCAGGGCCAAAACTAAGAGAGGGGGGGGGAGAAGGGCATGTGCTCCGGGCGCTAGGATGAAAGTGTTCCAAATGTATCTTTCGTTTGGCGATTTTTTTCATGGCTATGTTTAGAATAATATTGTTAAAATTATAATATCTGGGCTATGCTAAAGCATAAAAAAATCTAATGATGATGGCTTAAGGTCCCTGCCTCTACCCGCGAAGATGCTCACGAGCTAATGCTATTCCTATGGGGATGCATTTTTCTAACTCTTTTGCATTTGGACATTTTTAAATAATATGTTTTGCATTGGATAGCGGAAGTCCTTTTCAAGATCGCTCCGTGATTACTTTTTCAATTTTGGCGTAGATATTTTTATAATGTTTCTTTCACTTCCAAAAAGGTTCTGAAAGTGAAATTAACTTTATAAAAAATATCTATGACTCAAATCGAAAAAATAGTCAAGGAGCGATTTTGAGAAGGACTTCCGCTATCCAATGCAAAAAAAAAAAAAAAAAAAAAAAAAAAAAAAAAAAAAAAAAAAATTGAAAATTTCAAAATGCGAAAGAGTTATTAGAAAAATGCCTCCCCACAGGAATAGCATTAGCTCAGCAGTGTCTTCGCGGGCAGGGACAAGGGCCTTAAAGATCCTGTTGAAAGTAGAATTTTTTTGATTCGGTTTAAAGTATCAAATTGGAGTATTTTAATAAAGCAGAATACGTTATTTTATATTACATATTTTAAGTTTTAAAATAAGTCGGCTATTAATAAATTGGAGAAATTTTCTTTGTAAATATGCTTTGCGAAGGAGGGGGAAAGGGGTACCTTCAAAATCCACGTTTGCCTCGGGAAAAAAAGACTGGTTTTGGCCCTGTTCACATTTAATAATTTGTAGATCCTCCTCGAGAGGCAATTACAGCTGCGACTCTCCTGGGCATGCTCTCAACTAGTCCTTGTATTACATTTAATGGTATTTTATTCCACTCTGTTTGCACAAGGCAGGTAAGCTTTTTAATGATTTTGGGCGTGTGTCACCCGCCTTAATTCGACGATCCAACTCGTCCCAGAGGTTCTCTATTGGGTTCAGGTCTGGGCTCTGGGCAGGCCACTCGAGTCGATGCACTCCATAATCAGCATACCAATCCATGCTGGACCTCGCTACATGGCAGCTTGCGTTGTCATCCTGGAAATAACATGGGTCCAATCCATAGTATTGCCACAACGTAGGAAGTACACTGTTGTCCAGTATATTACAGTAGGCATCGGCATTGAGCTTACCATGAATTGGGACGAAGGGTCCTAGTCCGAACCAGGAAAAACAACCCCAGAACATAATTCCCCCTCCGCCAAATTTAACTGTGGGCACAATACATTCTGGTAGGAGGCGTTCTCCAGGCAGACGCCAGACCCAGACCCTACCATCAGAACGGTAGAGGGTGAACCTTGATTCATCACTCCAGAGAACCTGTTTCCATTGCTGTACAGTCCATTGCTGGCGTGTTTAGCACCAACTTAACCGAGCTGCGCGGTTGGACTTGGTGATTAAAGGCTTATGGGCGGCAGCACGGCCATAAAAATTAAGCAGATGAGCTTCCTTACGGATGGTATTCATGGAAACAACACATCCTGAAGCTTGTTGAAATTCTTGGCGTATGTGTAACATTGGTTGGTTGCGGTTATTCCGAATTTCTCTAGACAGAACCCGTCGGTCTGCCTACTCTGGCCACATTCTGACAATCACCATTCAGCTTCCATTTTCTAATCACATAAGCCACAGTCGTTTTGGGGTAATTAAGCTCGCTAGATATGTCGATTAAAGATCGGTCATTTCGGTGGTACCCGATGATCACATGTTTCTCAAAATCAGACAGTTCTTGTCTTCTTGGCATCATGCATGCGATTGATGTCAGTGTTGTTTTCGACACCATATTTAGCAGTGGAGAACTTGACGTATTTCAGGATCGGAGATATCGGCATTTGCATAAGAGCCATTATCAATTATGTATCAATGGGTAGATATGACACAAATGCTTCGATTTTTTATAATTATTTTTATCCTGAAATAGGTTCGGTCTGGTAATTATCTAAGAAAAGAAGTAAATCATCAGTAAAAAACGTAAATGGAGATTTGGCAATTTGCGTAAAATCTGACGTCATTCAACTGTTTTCAGAGACCAATTGAAAATCAGTTCACTCCTATCCACAATAACTTTCTGAATTTCCACGAAATTCGATCGGACTTTTTTATGGGTAGCTCCATAGAGTTGAACATTAAATTATGTAAAATGATAAATTTTATCGTTCACGCATACGCTGATTAAAAAATATTTCATACAAATACTCATATTTTAGAAAACTTTTAATGTATTTATATTTCAATAGCACCTTATTCTTTCTACTACATTTTGCGATTTTTTCAGAATTTGGCTTTATATTTGGTTGAAAATATTGCATGACATAGAACATTTTAGAAAATATTTAATATATTTATATTTCAATGAATTTTGGTGAACTCCCCCCCCCTCCCTTTTCTTCTTTGCAAAGCATCTGCAAATATATTTGCAAAGAAAAATTTTCTAATTTATTAATAGCCGACTTATTTTAAAACTTAAAATATGTAATATTGATTAAAGTAGTCTGCTTTGTTTAAAAAAAAATGATACTTTAAAATTGTGAAACCGAATCAAAACGAAAAAAAAATCTGCTTTATGCGGGATCTTTATGCCATCATCATTAGATTCTTCTATGCTTTGGTATAGAAGAAATGCTTTGAATGGGACGATTTTGACAATATCATGCTAAACATAGACATGGAAAAAATCGCCAAACAAAATGTACATTTGGGACACTTTCATCCTAGCGCCCGGGGCACATGCCCTTTTCCCCCAACCCTCTCTTAGTTTTGGCCCTGAATGTGAATAAAGCTCTTTTTCTTTTCTATCACAATTGTCAAGTACTTATTAGCAGAAATATTGTATTAGATATTGTATTAATTCAATACTAGTTTTTTTTTTTTTTTAAGTCAGTTATTAAAAAATGTCAATTTGTGGAGAATCCCTTAAGATTCAGCCGTTTTTAGAGAGCAGAGTAAAAACATCTCACTAAAATAATGATGTCTTTTTGAATTTTCACGATATTTGATTGGATTTTTTTTATAAGTCACTCCATAGAATTGACTATTAAATGATGTAAAAAAAAATGTTTTTCTAGTTCGCGCATGCGCAGATAAAAATTATTTTATACAACTACTCATATTTCATAAAATATTTAATATATTTATATTCCAATTGCGCTACATTTTTTCTACTGCATTTTGCCAATTTTTCTAAAATTTTCGTTAAATTTGGTCAAAAACCCAGCATGATATAAACAAAAAACATACCAGAATTTTTCGAATTTTTCAAAAAAATCGCTCTATCGCCATAAATATGCATGCTATTCTCACAAAAATTAGTGTACATATTCTACTGTATTCATGTATTTGTATTCTAAAGCGATAAGTCGTTTCGTGCATTTTCATGTACAGGGCGATCCCAAATATTTCTATTATTCTTTGTTTTTTTGCCGGCCCCCCTAATTACCCGCTTAACAAATGAATGTAAATAAATATAAAGTGAAACATAATCTTTATATTTCTGAAGTTCCAGAAGAATCCGACCAGTATATTTTTAAATATTTTACAAAATGTCAAAAACTGAAAGTGTACAAATACTTTTTGGTAGATAGTGTATATTTAAAGGAAAAAAAATAAAGTAAAACCATTGAAAACGAATTTGAAAACGAATATAATAATATCTGAGAAAAAAATAGATTACATTTATGCACTATATGGACATTGACGATCGTCCACTTGCGATTTCAGACATTTTGTTAAATATCTAGAAAAATAAAAGAGGAATTATCCCGAAACTCAGTGTATAAATATATTAAAACATGTCGTACATTTCCGTGAGGATTTTTTTTCCCGAAACTCCATAGGGGACCGTCAACAAATTAAGAAGGAATGAATAACTTTTGGATAACCCTGCTAAAACTAATGAAGCAAAAGCGTTCAAACTGTATATTATAATTAAGTGGCTTATTGTAATAAGTTGTGTTCCTTTTTATATAGCATGTATACTCGTAGAAAAATTAAGATTTTTATAAAAATGGTCAAAAATTTTGCTAAGTTTTTTGCTTTTAATTTACAGAGTTCTTAATATAAAATAATATTCTTTTCTGAAAATATGACAAATAGTATTGCACACATTACCTTGCAATCAAAATTAAAATAAAATAAAAATTTTATGAAAAATGAGTAGGTTTGCAAAATAATTTTTCACTGCGCATGAGTCAACAATATCAAAATTTCATTTGTTTATTATGTTAGCAAAATGCAACTTTTCTGAAAGTCGTAAAAGCATAGATTGAAAATTCTGAAAATAATTGCCAATAGAATATGTTTGAAATCCGATTTTCCCAAAATGAAGCAAAAACAAGAGGGGTTGTATCCGTATGTTCATTGATTAGTGTCAATATAGAATACACAATATGGGACGTACTACTATATTTTGATAAAATCCCCCATTTTTTATTTCATTTTGGGAACAACGGATTTTGTGCTTATTTTATAGACGATTACTTCCAGAATTTCCAAGCTATGATTTCGAGACTTTTACAAAATTTGCTCTATACATTTAGCTAACACAATATGCAAATGAAATTTTGATATTGTGCACGCATGCGCAGTGAAAATTTATTTAGTAAACCTACTTATTTATCATACCATTTTTATTATTTTTTAATTCTGATTGCAAGCTATTGTATGCAATATTATTTGTCGTACTTTCAGTAAAGAATGTTACTTTATATTAGGAATTCTGCAAATTATAAGCAAAAAACGTGGCAAAATTTGGGACCATTTTTATAAAAAGCTTAGATTCTCTACGAGTATACATGCTATTCGCATGAAAATTAACACACTTTATTACAATAAGCCATTTAATCATACTCTACAGTTTGAGAGCTTTTGCTACATTAGTTTTGACAGGGTTATCCAACAGATATTCATTCATTTTTAATTTGTTGACGGTCCCTTGTGGTGTTTCGGGAAAAAAAATCTTCACGGAAATGTATGACATGTACTATTATATTTATGAACTAAGAGTTTCGGGATGATTCCTGATGTATTATTCTAGATATTTAACAAAACGCCTAAAATCGCAAGTGGGTGGTCATCAATGGCGATTAGGGTGGAACGAAAGTATAGGGAAAAATATATTTTTTTCAGCAAATAATGTTCTTATAGCAATTAAAAGTTGTATTTGTACTTTAACAATAAGGATTGTTAAAGTACGATTTTATGAAGGTTTTTCTTTCAAAATTTATATCTTTAGGTGCCGCAAGAGCCTTAAAAATAAGGATTTTTTTTTTTAAATCTTGAATTTAACATAAAATTATAATTTTTTCACTGTTTTATTTTTACATTTTAAAAATCAAATATCGTTTTTAATAGCAATCTATAGATCCATCTATACTATAACAATAATATTATTGGGTTCAACTGAGGTAAATTTATACATTAATTTTCTGCAAAAGTCAAATACATGACTTTTTTTTTTTTTTTTTTTTTTTTTTTTTTTTTTTTTTAATTAAGATGTATTATCAGTTTGAATTTAACTGTTGTAATAATTTTTTTGCTTAGAAATAGTTGTTCAAACAAAGTTTTTTAAAATAATATGTATAACTTTTTAAAAGAACTAATTATTAATAAAAATAAACTTACCAGTTTTTTTGTGCCTTTTTCTTTTTAAGATTTTTTTCGAAAGGAATTAAACACAAACATGCAACATAAACAATAACAAGTCACTCACTATAATTGAAGAAAATAGAACAAATTTCATGACATAATTAATAACCAGTTTTATTGAAACAAAACTAATACTAAAGAATAGTTAGAATATTCCATTTCATTATTAGTTTAACATTTATATGGTTTTAAAATTTTTCTGATTATTAGATAATAAAAAAAAATCGACTCAAATTTAGGCATCAGCTTTTGCCATGTAATTTTTGCTTTAATAAACTCTTCTCTTGCTTTAGTACCACACACATTTATTGATTTATAACTCTTTCTCTAACTGCTTGTATATTCATGGTAAATGAGGTAAATCTATAGATGGCAACTGGCAACTCGGTTCTCTTGCTTCACTTATATGCATTTTCAAATCCTCATCAGTTATGCATTTTTCCATTGGAGGTTCTGTGATGGCTATATCCATCCACTTAATCATATATATGTATCCTTCAGCTTGAAAATTGAACTTGGGGACCACAAACTTTTCGACGCCGTTCTTTTCTTCGAATCTTACTTTTAGAAGTCGGCGAAGACCCAACTCTGTTAAGTGTTTTCTCTCATCACTTAACATACAGAGAAGCACGTTTTCAGGGTGAGTGTAATAACTATATTTTCCTAAATAATTGGGTTAATTTTTTTCAGGTGTTTTTAACAAAGGTAACGTGACAATTTTATCAGACTCCAAAAATGTTTGGATCCATTTACCCAAGATGGTTTAAGCTTAACATGGAACCAGATGGGAGCATATACTTTCATAACATACTCTGTTAAAGCTTTAACGTTATCTGAAGGATTCTCTGTTCCAACATATAACCGATGAATGCAATTACCTAATGTAAGCCGTCGAGAATGAGCCAACTTTGCTGTTTTCTTAAGGACAGATCTGGACAGCATGCACCGCTTGAGATTGATATTCACATTTCAAGTAAATATTTTTAGTCTGTGCTCAAAACTTCAATCATTTTAACATTAGGAAGGTTGTGTTGTACAAACAAGAACTTAAACACTAGAAGTTTGTTACAACATTCAAGTTTTTTGCTTAAAACCCCGCCAAACGGAAAAACAAAACCCCCCATTTGTTTTTCCGTTCGATTCACGAAACTGGTGGCACAAAGGCAATTAATTTAAGTGGGACAAACAAATCAGTAACGGTAGTGCTCTGTTTACATCTTTTTCCATTGAAACATTCACACCGTTATTGACTCCAGTGTTTGTGGCTGACCCATAGCACCCAATAGCAGTTACAGTTGATATCTTCAAATGATTTTTACCATTAAAGTACTCTATTATGCTATTATTTATAGCATCGCCTGTTCCAAAAACAGGAGTTACATGCCCTAGAGAGAATGAGTTGGGCTCATTTACTAAAGAAATATGTTCTTCGATGACCGTCTTTTTGTAAAATTTGTTTCTTTTTTTATCTTGCACAATTATTTATCTTTTCTTCCATCGAAAAACAAACCTATACTTTCTCCAACTTCGTTAACGCTTCTTATTATCTCTTTTGTCCGATTCTTGTCTCTCTTTCTTCGAATTTTCACCCTATTAATTACCTTATTTTTGTTCTCCTCTGTAATCATTCCAACGTCTTCAAAAACAGCACTTGCGATAGTTGTAGCAACTTTGTCTGAAACCCCAGTTCGGTCACAGGCACTTGCTACTGTTTGAAGTTCTATTAAGATTTGTTCATATAAAACTATAAATATATATTGTAAAGTAGTTTATGTGCATTATTTAAAATCTGAAAACGGGCATTTGATATTTAAATTTCTAACAAAATCTGCTTAAAAATACATATATCCAAAGCTTTTGCGGCACCTCTAAATATGTTATGTTTGTTAAAATATTTTAATGCTGTCTTAACAAAGGCATTAGACAACTTTTTATCTATATTACATATTGAAATAAAAAAAATTTTTTTTTCGTTCCACCCTAATAGCCATATAGTGTATATTAGGGTGGAGCGAAAAAAATTTTTCTTTGAAAATCAAAAACGGGTAGGTGCCAAAAGTTGCCTTTATGCTAGTACATTAACTGCATGAAATTTTACCGCTGAAAAAAAATGGCTTGAGTCTGCGCTTTTGCTCCAAAAATCGAAATTTTGAGTAAAATTTGTCGTTTTTTGACATTTTTTCAAAAAAATTAAAAACTCCTACAGAGCTGGTTATTATTTAAAAGTGTTGCTTAGACCTTTATATTTATCTGCTTAACATATTTAAACTATAAAACAATATCTGTAGTCTGTATAATTGGAGCAAATCTGACAACTTTTTGTGAAAAATCAGCGTTAACCTTTCCATTGGAGCATACAACGAAATGTTCTTTTGAATGCATTTCTTACCTAGCTGCTTTCAAAACTACTGTGTATATAACTCATAGAGGTGGTTGCATTATCCCACCCGTCTCAACCACCCAATCATCTAGGTCCAGTGTTTTATTTATATATTGAATTGTTACTTTTTTCCCGAAGACGAGTATAAGTTTTTTATATATCAAAGTAATTTATATCTTCTTTGTATTCACTGACTTTGGATGATTTGGATTGCTAGTGTGACCTGCTGCACGTATATTTTTATACCATGTATAACTGAAGAGAAGCTGAGTAATGTATTGGGTATGTTCTTAATTGAACCTATTCAGCAGTCTATTATCTTCAGTAAATTTTCATGCAATTAATACATTATGATTGGAAGTTCTGTTACCATAGCATTTTTTCAATCAATTACATTTTATATATAATGATTTTCCTAAAAATTGATTGTATGAATTCAATTTTTGGTATGTCATAATTTACTGTACTTATTACATTGAATATAGTTTGAGAAGCTGGCTGCTTAATATTATGACGATCGTCACAGAGGATTGCAAACAAAATTTGCATGTAAAACAACAATATTTCTAAAGAAGTTTTAGTATGCTTTATGTCGTTTCCCGTGTTGTTCCATAGTCTAGTAATTTCTAATAAGATTTTAGATCTATTATTTAGGTGTGTAGTACATTTGGTATAAAACATCCCGCGGTATAAATTTGGATTATACATTTTGTGAGTGAACATATAGACGCTGATTGCCAATCTGTGCTTATATAAAGCGGAAAATTTTATTAACTTTATGAGCTGTCTTTTGTGTGAGATGTTTTCTAAACTCCTATTCCCCATTCTTTCTGAGAAATAGCTTTCCTTATGAATTACCTTTGCAATCTCTGACAGAAGTTTCTAGTCTGTTCTGATAATCTTTTTCTCAATTTGAGAAAATAATTTTTCAAAATTATTCTCTATTTTATAAAAAAAAAATTGCAATAGGAAGTGAATAGTACGTAGAAAAAGATTTTCCTTATTGATCCAGTGAATCCATGTAGCTTAGAACGTTTTATATCGACTTATCTAATAATTGCCGCAGAGGAAATTCACTGGAGTTGAAGTAGTGAATGATTCAATATTATACACAATTCTAAGCTTACCCCATGCAAAATGGTTCACAGTGACAAATAAAATTCTCCTAATTTTAAATGAGCACTTATAGTCGATTAAAATCCGCACATTCCCTCATAAAGTACTATGCATTATATGATTATGCCCTGGACATTTCACCATCAAATGTTGTCCACTCATAAAAAGAGGATCTAAAAGTTAATAGGAAATTACCTGGATACGAAAACACTTAGAAAACGGCATAAAGCTAATGCAAAAAAAAAAAGTTATTTACAACAGCGGTTGCTTTACACATGGAGAACAAATTTTCATTGCAATTCTCGCTGACGATCACCATCACATTAAACAACTCGCTTCTCAACATATAAAAAATGCAAAAGTAGAATAAATGATGGCATACTTATAGTTGAAATATCTGAAATCATCTTTGAAGTAAATCATTACGTAAAAAAAAATACAATTGACTGAAAAAATGACTGAAAAAATCACTATTCATCAACTGAGTGTAAATTTGATAAATATAATAGATGGCCGAATAGATTCCTTTAATAGATTCCCGTGCATTACTCTGCTTGTCATTTTTTTGTATAAACTGTAAAAATATACCTGAAGATAGTTACAGCAGCATGTGGATGCAAAGAACAGATGAACAAGGTGGAAGCATCGAAAACATGCCAAATTTTTATAAAGAAAATCACAAATCAATGCATAAATAAAACACTGTACTAAGATGATCGAATAGTTGGGCCGGGTGTTATAGGAAATATAGCCACCTCCACGACGCATGTCCAAGGTAGTTTTGAAAACAAGAGCTGTGTTAAAAACAACAGTTCGTTGTATAACCCAATAGAGTGGTAATGCTGTTTTCTTACTAAAAGTTGCCTGTTTTGCTCCAGCTATAGGGAATAAACATATTGTTTTATAGTTTAAATATGTTAAGCAGATAAATATAAAGTTCTAAGCAACACTTTTAAATACTAACCAGCTCTGTAGGAATTTTTTAATTTTTTTTGAAAAAATGTCAAAAAATGACAAATTTTACTCAAAATTTCGATTTTTGGAGCAAAAGCGCAGACTCTAGCCATTTTTTTTCAGCGGTAAAATTTCACGCAGTTAATGTACTAGTATAAAGGCAACTTTTGGCACCTACCCGTTTTTGATTTTCAAAAAAAATTTTTTTTCGCTCCACCCTAGTGTATATACTAAGACATAAACTTTGTATAACGCATTATTTTTCATTCCTATGCTATTCCATCTTAAAAAATTGGGCTTTTTAGCAAACGATATTAAAGGAAAATTGAATCAGTTATGTATAAATACAGATTCATTAATAAAACAAATACATCACAGCTTTTTACGTTTCTTTAAAGGTAAAAATTATAAACATCGGTAAAGAAAAATCTAAAATAATTATTTTTGGCCCAAACTTACTTATATGAAACAATTTTGAAACATATTGTTATAACAAATTATGTAAAAATTCAATAAGGCCATGCTAGGCTATGATTTAACTTTTTTCAAACCGGACTGAACATATGTTATGGGTCGGTTTGATAATAGGCATAGATGTTTCGATATGTAGCCTGTTGTTTCGATAATTTAATTCGACACATTTTGTATACGATATTTTGTAGTGCTGTTTAAGATATTTACTCATTTACTTCTAGGATGAATGAATGTCCACAAAAAATATTTTTTGTATGTGAGCTACAAATATGCGTTGATTAATTTTCAGAAAAAGAAATACAGTTAGACAAAAAAGATTTATCACTTATATATTTACGAAATTAAAACTCAGTATACAAGTTGTATGAATTATTGAATTACACAATTATAGGGATAGATATAAGTTATATGCTTTGAAGAAATTCATGAATAGAGTGAAAAATTCGAATAAAACATTACTGAAAGAAGCCTTAGTATTATTAAATAAATAACTTACACAAAATCGTTAAGCTTTTATTAGTATCAAGCAATGAGATCTCATTAGTTAATGCAAAACTTTAAAAGAATCTTCTACAAATAGTATTTTAAACTTTTATAAGTCCTCTTATTTTCAGTGCCATCTAATAAGACGCATAGAATAATTCCCTTACAAATAATGGAGAAAAGTTTTGAAATTTAAGAAAATACTTTCATTTTAATCCAAAAACTTTCTCCGAATTCGTACTTTGGGAAATTTTTGGAATTTCAGAAATCTTATTAAAAAAACTAAAATGAATTATTTTAAAAATGTCTATAATAGTTTAATACAAATGTTTTATAATAGTATAATACATGAGTAATATATCATATTTTAACACTACTGTTTGGAAATTTTGTTGTTCTGCATTTAAAAATAAATATAAAAAATTCTAAATCGAATTTGTATGATTCTCTCAGCATTTTAAATACAATGTTAATTACCGCACAATATTCTATCCTGACGATGATTTTATTCAACATTCCTATCAGCTAACGTATCTATCTCTAAAATGGAAAGAGATAGGGAAAAACGGATTTACCAATAGATAGAGCATTGTCGATTTACTACGAAAAATCACCTAGTGGACATTAATGTGAAAAATAGAGCGGTTAAAACAAACATTTATTTTTTCATGAAATCCTAAACTGTAACGTCATGAAAATTAAATGGGATCAGAAACTATTATCTTCCGGTCAAATGTGAATTCAAATGTGCATTGCACTGTTTGATGAAAAGTTTGAACAACCCAAATAAAGGTAAAATGTTATAACTTCATTTTTCTATCTGGGATCGTTTTCCACATCACAGTGCACTGAAATCACGAAAAAAAAAGAAAGAAAAGAATGTGCACTTTTAATCTTTCTGTTTTTCGCATGATTGTTCAGAAGGTGTTTTTTGATAAAATTCGGTGGTGCTCTACAACTTTGTAAATCATTTTCTGCACTTATATTTCCTTTTTTGAGATAAGAATGCTAAATTAAGAATTTTCCAAGAGGGGTTGCCATCGGCAATTTCATTTAGTAGCTCATGAGTACTTAGACAACACTTTTATGAATACAACAGAAGGTGGAAATTAAGATGGTGGCGATGGACTTTAGTGAGTATATTTTATATCATGTTCATGTTATATATCACCCGTACCGCATGCACATAAAAATGTGAAAGAAGCAAATAATTTTTGTTTTGTGAATTAGAAACAAAAAATAGGTATATTTACCAGTATTAGCCTTATTTTTTTAGAAACAAACATTGACATTCAGTTCAAATAAAAACATGATCCAATAATTCCACATTCTTATTTTCTTACAGTTTTAATGGTATTTTATATAGATATGATGTATATTTTTAAAAATCTGTAAACATATCTTCAAATGTTTTTTAATATATATATTTCTTTTCTTAATACTTATCAAGAAACCTATTGTTTATGCATGCGCTAGAAATATGCGTTGGTTGATTTTTCGGAAAAAAATACAATATTTAATTTGTCCCTTTCCCCGAAAAAAAAAATCCCACTTACATATTTATGTAAAAAAAAAAAAAATGTAAAGTGTGTAAGTTAGTGAAAATTATATGAAGAATAAGAATAAGTTTGAAATACATGGATAATTTAAAAAATAAAACGAAAAATAAGAAAAAAATTTAAAGAAGCCTTGGTATTATTGTATAAATATAAATCTACTGTAAAGTACAGAAAGCATGCCGTTAAAAATATAAGCCCTTTCCCCATGCATTATTCCAGCTGTATAAATCCAGAGGTATTTTTAAATTTCAAACTACTCCATTATACTCCAAAATATACCTATCTCTTTTGCAAGCATTCCAGTAATAAGCATTCCTTCAAATAATTAGAATTGTCTGTCATTTAAAGAAAGGGGGAGGCGTTACTTTCGGAACTTTACAGGGAACTTTCGGAATCATTAAGTTTATTTTGTATCAACAATAAGATCTCATTAGTTAAAGCAAAACTATAAAAGATTCTTTTACAAATACTATTTTAAAGTTTTATAATCCTTCTTATTTTCAATAACGACTAATAACATGTATAGAACAATTCTCTCGGATATAACCTAAAAATGTTTGAAATTTAAGAAAATGCTTTCATTTTAAGCCCAAAAGTTTTTTCTAGTTCGTATGAGCTACGAAAAAGAAATCCCACTCTCCTATGAAATTAACGTCGTTTTTTCTTAAAATTCTATCAAACAATCAAAATGCCTCAGTAAAAGATTTTATAGCATAATGGAATGGGTTTCTGGAATTTCTAAATTACTGAGGAAGACTTCTTATTTAATGGGAGAAACGTTTTAAATTTGAAATTAAATATCTTTGGTATTACTTGATTATCCGCTCTATCAATATTTTGCCAAAATGCATCCAGATTATACAAATAGACGTAATTATTATTTTAAACAACGAAAGAACATATAAATTAGTATGACACTGATTAAAAAATAGAATAAAAAGGTTAAAATAAAAATCACATTATGACGAAACAAGCTCTTGTAACATGTTTTATGTCAAGTGAATGTGACAGTTATGATCAGCCATTATTGGCATTTACTGTTATTGTTTGGAGATATCTTTTGGTCGAAAGGATAATGAAAGAGTATCCCAACTATTTTACAAAATGTTTTGTTTAAATTTGTGCATAAATTTTGGTGTTAATAAATGAGTACAATTAATGTATTATTACACACTTTCTTCTTTCTGAAAAAAAGGAAGTATAGATTAATATTTTTTATTCTATTTACTTAAATGCTTAGAAATTTCAGAAATCTCATCCAAACAGTTAAGAATATGAATATATTTTAAATATTCTATAAATCTAGATTAGTGTATGCTATAATAGTACTGTTGTCAGCAATCGGGGCTGTCCTGTGTTGAAAAAAAGAAATATATATATAAATATTAAATAGAATGTTTATATATTTACCTGTCATTTTGAAATGCAATTTTATGCCACAACACATTATTTTTAACTGTATATTTTTTAACTCTTTGAGGAGCAAAGCACTTCTATTCTTGTAATTCTGGAATGTTTGATAGACACCAGAATTTATATAAGGGAATAGTTTCAAACAAAAGATTTTTTGCGCGTATTTGATAAAATTAAATTTTTATTTCAAAAGTCTGTGTCAATGTGCATTTCGCAATTATATTTAAGTGGGGTATTTTTTTTATCGCACCACCATTCAAGGTGTTAATTTAAAAGTACAATCCAGCTTGATGCTAGTTATAACGTATCTTTGTGTAATAACGCCAAATTAAAATTCTACCAATTTTTAAAGTTTGGTTTTATATTTTAATTCGAAACAAACATAAGAGCAACTTATTGACTGTGTGTAGAAGAAAGAATAATTTAGTATTTATTGCAGTGTTAATTTTACTCTTATCTATTTATTTTATTATTATATCTGTTGAAATTATATTTATAGTAAATTTGTGAAGGATTCGTAATTTGCAACAAAAAATATGCTTTAATTTTAAATAGTTACTATTCGGTCGATTTTAATCGTAGAATAACGGAACTTTTTTTTCTTACTTTTCAATGTAACAGAGACATTTTAGTAATTTCAAAATAAAATAAAATTTAAATTAAATTTCGTATTTTTAAGAATTTTTTTACTGACCCAAGTTGCATTAAAAATATTTTGTTTAGCTCATTTAAACCATTCTTGTTTTGATGCATATTTCTATGACTAATTGATGAGGAATTAGCAATTGAACACAGTTGAGAGTGAACAGTCTGTTTACACGTATTCGTATAGAGAAAGATAATATATATATATATATATATATATATATGTAAATATAAATATTTTAATAAATGTATCAAACCAGCATCTATTTTATAATTTCTTCAAATGAGCATCATTTCTATTATAATAACAGACTGCCTATTTATAATGGTTTTTAGATTAAAAAAAAGAAAATAAAACAATTACTAAGAGAAATGTGCTACGGTTTACGGAATATTTAAAAGAAAATAACTAGTATAAAAAAAAGTGTAACATATTTTTAATTATTTTGATCGACCATAATATCGTGATGTATACTGCGTATTGCATAACGACAAAGTGACGCGAAAAATAGTCCGTTACGTTGATCAAAACACATAATTGATATTTCTGTTTTTAAGACGCCTCATTACTGCCTGAAAAAGACCCGGATGATAATGTAAAATCTACGGGGCCGTTTTTTCAAATATCTCCCTCTATTTCGAATGTTTTGACGCGATTTTTTTGCATAGGATAGCTGAAGACGATCCACAACCAGCCTAGTTTTTATTTTTAAATTTTGACGTCAGATTTTTTTTAAATACTTTAACTTTCAGAACCGATTTGAAACGATTATAAAACAAACACTATCGTAATACAAAAAGAATATAACCAAAATCAAAAAAGTAAAATCTAGGGTGGTTGTGGATCGTCCTCAGCTATCCTATGCAAAAAGAATCACGTCAAAATATTAAAATTTGAACGACATATTTGAAAAGAACACCCGCATAGACTTTACATTATCATTCGGGTCTTTTTCAATCAGTAGTGTGAGATCACAAGGATATTTTATTTCCATTGTTTGGTACATGCCGGGACTAATAAACTTTAATAGCGCTAAAATTTAAGTTCCAATTTGTAACTATTGTAAAGTAAACAAGTTGGAAATTGCATGTAAACGTAGCAAATGAGGTGCATTCGTACGATAACGAAGTTTTAAAGATATTCAGATCTTGCTGATATAGTAGAGGGTACTTCAGATACAGTATAGTAGTCGAAATCTTTGTGTTTCTGTAAATATGCAGAAATTTTTTTTATTACTCTTCAGAAACAAATATCTTATTCATAAAATGTGAAATAGTTGAATATAATTAAACACGCCCCAAACAATGTTTCCCCGTATAGCATTATGTAGTGGACTACTTTTGTGTGGCCCTGTAATTTAATAATAAAAATTCTTTGCATCACAGACTGTACAGAATGCATATTTTAGTATATATAGATTCATGTCGATTCTATTATGTTCGAATGAGTGTAACATCAGAAAAATGCATTTGAAACTTTTTTTCCATTGACCGTAATGTAATGGAATACCTTTGAATGTCCTTGTAAATGAGCTATGCATTCGACTTTCATAACATTTGAAATGACTCGATAAAATTACGTAATAATTGTATGTTTTAAATTTCAAACGATTAAAATGCATTTGAAATTTTTTCCCCATTGACCGTAATGTAACGGAATCATTTTGATTGTCCATGTAATTGGTCTATGCATCCGATTTTCATAACATTTGAAATGACTCGAAAAATTACGCAATAATTATATGTTTTAAATTTCAAACGATTAAAATGTATTTAAAACTTTTTTCCCAATTGACCGTAATGTAACGGAATCCTTTTGATTGTCCCTGTAATTGATCTATCCATCCGATTTTCATAAAATTTGAAATGACTCGAAAAAATTATGTTATAATTATGTATTTTAAATATCAAACGATTCGGATGGGTAATTTTTTGCGTTGTTATATGCGGACGGCCAGACAGACGGACAGACAGACGGACGGACGGACTGAGTGATAACAATAGGTGCTACGTATTTACATAATTACGAACGCACCTAAAAACACACAATAATAGAATGATGAACAAATAATACATAAGATATGACGAGTGTAAGGATCGTGCAAAATTTAGAAAGTAAAGAGTGATATAAAGTGTGCAAAATTCAAAGTGAACAAAATTCCCTGGAGTACAGTTTTGTTGTTCAATCTCTGATTGGGACGAAACATTGACAAATATTCAGACTAATAATTTAATAGCATCTGAATTATAATAAATTACTTTTATACTGCCTTTTTTATGGAAGTACTTAAATATTATTTTAGAAATATATTTAATAATGCTACTTAAAGCAAATGCATCTGACAGACTAATAAAATGTCATACATGCTCTTTTGTGTGTATGTGTGTGTGTGTTTACGTATAAAAGCAATATTTAGAAATTTGACATAATATTCGAAAATTATTTATTTCTTGATGGTGTAGTTATATGTTTTGCCATTTATCTACGAATTTGAATGTTTTACTTATTCAATTTCCTATGTAATACAACCAAAATTAACAAAATAATGATTACGATTAATATAAAAGTGATTAAAAATAAGTAAGATACAGACACTTCCGAAATGTCTATATTAACCATTTAGAATATCGTAGAAATGTGACACATTAAATACTTTAATAATTTTAATGACAATATTTCCCAGTTAGAGTAAATTATTAACCAAAGATGCTTTTGGAGAAATATCTAATCATTGAGATGTTTAGATGCATTCACATGCGGCAGCGCTCTTCCTTTAACCATTATCTGTATTTACGTCAATCTGGAATGAGCTTTTCAAGGTTATTAAATGATTTCGAAAACTGCTCGATTAATATTATATGTAAGGATAGTCGCAAAGGTAATTGTAAATCATAAGGCTTAAGAGACACATACATAGTCAGTTTTAGCGTAATTCAAATAAACCACTCTAACATTACATTTTGCTGATTGCCATGTAATATATACAGTTAATTCTTATTATCTTCGATTGAATTTATTCTTATCTTCTATTTCTTATGATTCTTATTATCTTCTTCTCAATACAGAATAAATTATGCATACGTAGAATTTATTTTATCATAAACCTATTTAGTAATTATTTAAACGTTTTATTACTTATGAAATGTTTTGTAAATACTACAAATTTCTGCTGCAATATATACATTTTCATATATATACATCGTAGTTGTATTTATTTATTGCAATACTAGCAGGCTAAGCCCGCTGCGCTGGTCTATTTTTCAAAACAAAGCATGAATTAAACAAAATATTGAATATGATTGTGTTTTTTAAAGCAACTTCATTTCGAATGCTCTTTCACATTTCTGAAAATCATACAAAACGCCATTGTATTTAAAGATAGAAAATCAACGATTATAAATGCACCAAAAATGCATTAAAAGTTAGCAAACAGCTGTTTCGAATCTACTGTCGAGATTCTTCATCAGTGCAAAACTTAGCGAGCTAGAAAAAACAAAACTGGGCCAAAAATAAAAACAACAACAATGGAATCAATGCCCGTTGACGCCAAAATATATTAAATTAATAATAAAATATTATGTTGTTGTATCAGCTTATGCATTCGATAAAATTCGGGTTTTTAAGAAATAAAAATTCATTTGACCATTTATTGTAGAGTTTGATAGATAAATGAGGCAATTATGAAAAGAGCAATTTAAATATTGTTTATTCACCATATTTCTAAAATAGCGAGCATTATGATCGCAGAGATTGACCATTGAATTTAAACAATTTTCAAGTGATTCATTTTCATTTGATAGTTTTTGAACTCTAAACCTCTCAACTTGAGGATATGGGTATCTGTGGAAACCTTAATACATCCTCTATCAATATTATATTATATTTCGCAACGTACATCTGCGCTTGACAAATCTATTACAGTGTTCCGCTTTTGGAATGAAGCAGAATAAATAAAGTTAAATAAAGTTTTCCTTGGAAAAATAAGGTGAATGTTTTTTGAATGTGTGAAATTCATTTTTTGATACAGATGTCATATACGCATCACGTTGGCGTGATTGAAACAAAATGAACATTTTATGCCTCTTATGGTAATCCAGCTCTGTGTTTAATTTATTAATGAACTATTTATTTACTTTCATTTGCATTTTAAAATGATACAAAATTTTATGCTCTGTACATAGAAAAGTAAAATAGAAAACAGAAATGTATCTGTCATTTGAAATCGAAGTTTCCGTTAAAGTGGCGCCAGAAATGTATCACCCCAACGTGGTGCATTTTTGATGATCCCACCGAAGCTAGCATAGGGGAGAAAAATAAGGGCTTCTGATTGATCGAAAAATTGTTTGCAAATAGATCATCTTGAATGCTAATGTACGTATTAGGAGCGTATACGGGTATATCATTAAAATAATAATAATATGAGGAAATTGCATTTTTTAAAAAGTAATATAGAACAATTGAGTTTGACGCCGCAAAATGAAAATACTGTTGTTTCTAAATAAACTGTTCTGATTGTGTATATATGTGCATATCATGTTAAAAAAAATAGAAAGAAGAAATGACAATTCTATTTTTATTATTTTCTAAAATTAATGCAGAACGATTGTTAAACTACCTGATTAACTTATTTAACTATAAATTCCGAATTATCTATTACTTTATCTATTAATAAATATGTAAAAACAGAAGCTTTTCAAACAGAAATTGATGATTAAATAAACGTAAACTTAAAAATGAAGGAAAGCAAAATTATTCGACCAATCAGAAGCTTGTATTTTTCTCCCCTATGCTAGCTTTGGTGGGATCGGCAAAAAAGCCAACGTGGTGCATATATGACATTTGTGCCTCTTTCTTACAACTTGGGTGTGTGCATTTGCACCTAAATTTAGTTATTTAGCTCTATTTTTGTAATATTAACTGGAGTTTGTACAATGTACGGTACTACATGGTTATTCTGTCGAGAAAAAAATTAAAAGCAGATTATAGGAATAAAGTCAATAATCGATGATCGTAAGTGTGATGCAATTAATATTACACGTGATGCACGTATTTTTTTACATCATAAGTGATTTTTAATTCGACTTTTAATTTGTATTTTTTGTTTATGTTTATTGTTCTTTCGTTATTTAAAATGAATTTATGTAAATTTGAATAGTTTGGCGAAACTGGCCGACGTGTTAATCAAGTAGCACTCAATTTACATTTGAAAATATCATATTTCACAAAAAACTCCGACACAAACCCGGATTTGCAAGATTTCCTTCCAATACCAATGCGGCAAAATCCTCCTTTTAGAATAGCGGAGAAATGTGTATTTTTAAAAGTTATTTTCATTATTTTAAAACGAAAATAATAATAAATAAAAAAAGTTACTACAGCACAAAACAATTTATAGAATTTCTAAAAAGAAATTGAAATTAAATAAACAATTTATTAATACAGAAACAACTATTTCTGGGTTACCATATCAGGCAAAATAACACCGTTTTGGCGATAGTCAGATACCTCAGTATGTATATAATATCTGTGCCAAACATGTTTGGAAAAAACAATAATCGTTATTTATACAGCATGTTTAAATACTGTAGTATAGTGAAAAAAATGTATACATGACATATACGCACCACATTGGTGCGTTTTTTTTTTTTTTTGTTTGTTTTTCTTCTTCTTTTTCTTCTTCTAAAGCCGATTTGGAGAAAATTTTGTTTTCAAATACCAGTTACATATATAGTTTACAAAAAATTTCTGTTATTTTAAATAGAAAATAACAATAAATTTTAAAAAGTTTAGTCAATAATTATAAAACAAAACTATTTATATCCTTTAAAAAATAAAATAAATTAAAATAAAAATTTATTAATAAATAAACTATAGCCAGGTTACCAAGTGAGGCATAAAATCGTCATTTTATTGCAGTCGCGCAAATGTGGCGCATATATGACAAATGTGCCCAGATTATTGGAAAAAAAGATAATTGGAAAAAAAAAGAAAAAAAAATGTAAATAGACAATTTATTAATAAATAGACAATAACATCCGGGTTGCCATATCAAGCAAAATAATGACATTTTGGCGTCTGTTAATTACCCAGATGTATATATGGTATTGGCGTAAGAGACAAATCTCACCAATGTAGTGCGTATGAGATATCTGTGCCAAAATTTTTTTTAAAAGTTGCAGTTAAATTATTTTACAGTATCTATATATGTGGAAAGACATTTACCCTAAAATTTAAATATTATTCATTTTTGTGGTATTAACTGCTATATATGTATTTAAGTTAAATGTAAAATGTTTTTCTAAAAATGCTCTGACTCATTAAAAGAGAGAGAGAGAGAGAATAGTTCTTGCGAACATCGCTCCGTCTTGTGCTTTTTTGGTTTAGAATAGCATTGATTGGCGACAAAAGTAGATTGAAACACCCAATTGAAGAAACAACATACAAATAACAATTAGATCCTTTAAAAAAATAATTCTGCGAGTTTCTTCTGTAAAACACATAACGGGAAAATTAGATTTAAAAGTATTTTTTAAAAATGAAAGAAAAAAATACTTATGTTTTACCTAATGAAATTTTTGAGATGTTGTTTTCTTTTAATCTGGCTCGAAAGAAATAAATAGCCAAATATTGTGTCACTTCAAAACTTTCTTTCTCATTGAGTTACTTTTTAAATATTATAAATATTCTTTTTTTTTCGTTAAAGATAAACATTTTGCTTTCATAATATTATTTTGCATTAAACGGATTTTTTTCTTTTTATCATTATTTATTTTAAATCAATGAATTAACAGGTTTTTTTTTATCGAAATGTTTATATTATTTTCCACTAGAGAAAGCATTTCATTTCTTTTTTTTTTTTTTTTATATAATTATCGCCAAAAAATTAGTTGTTGCAACCCTTCCGTCAAAAATAACCGAAAAATACGAAATTTAGTACGAAAAATCAGAGTTATCCCTGTATATTTGTATCATAAACCTCCGCAAAAATATTTCCTATCGAATGATATAATCTGCAGAAAGATCCATCGGGTAGTTTTTGAAAACACTCGTTTGGAAGTTTCAGAACTTCTGCTTTATAATATACTAGCAGGCTAAGCCCACTGCGCTGGTCTATTTTTCAAAACAAAACATGAATCAAACAAAATATTGAATGTGATTGTGTTTTTTAAAGCAACTTCACCTCGAATGCTCTTTCACATTTCTGAAAATCATACAAAACGCCATTGCATTTAAGGATAGAAAATCAACGATTATAAATGCACCAAAAATGCATTAAAATTTAGCAAACAGCAGTTTCAAATCTACTGTCGAGATTCTTCATCAGTGCAAAACTCAGCGAGCTAGAAAAAAAACTTATCCAAAAATAAAAACAACAACAATGGAATCAATGCTCGTTGACGCAAGAATATATTAAAATAACAATAAAATATTATGTTGTTGTATCAGCTTATGCATTCGATAAAATTCGGGTTTTTAAGAAAAAAAAATTCATTTGACCATTTATTGTAGAGTTTGATAGATAAATGAGACAATTATGAAAAGAGCAATTTAAATATTGTTTATTCACCATATTTCTAAAATAGCGAGCATTATGATCGCAGAGATTGACCATTGAATTTAAACAATTTTCAAGTGATTCATTTTCATTTGATAGTTTTTGAACTCTAAACCTCTCAACTTGAGGATATGGGTATCTGTGGAAACCTTAATACATCCTCTATCAATATCATATTATATTTCGCAACGTACATCTGCTCTTGACAAATCTATTACAGTGTTCCGTTTTTGGAATGCAGTAGAATAAATAAAGTTTAAAAAAGTTTTCCTTAGAAAAATAAAGTGAATGTTAATTGAATGTGTGAAATTCATTTTTTGATACAGATGTCATATACGCATCACGTTGGCGTCACTGAAACAAAATGAACATTTTATGCCTCTTATGGTAATCCAGCTTTGTTTTTAATTTATTAATGAATTATTTATTTACTTTCATTTGCATTTTAAAATGATACAAAAAGTTATGCTCTATACATAGGAAAGTAAAATAGAAAATAGAAATATATCTGTCATTTGAAAACGAAGTTTCCGTTAAAGTGGCGCCAGAAATGTATAACCACAACGTGGTGCATATATGACATTTGTGCCTCTTTCTTACAACATGGGTGTGTGCATTTGCACCTAAATTTAGTTATTTAGCTCTATTTTTGTAATATTAACTGGAGTTTGTACAATGTACGGTACGCATATTTCAGATGCGTATATTGCTGGGACGATTACTGTTTCTAAACCAATAGGAGAGCGTCATTATCACGGTCAAGTACACGCCCACACAGTTTGATTGACAGGAACTCGCGGACAATTGACGGTGCTAATTATAACGATAATCTGTTGCGGGTGAAAGTGAGCTGACTAGCTGAATGGTTAGAGCGTCGAGCTTGAAACCGGAGGATATGGGTTCGAGTCCATCGCGGGCCGAGAGTCTGTTGGTAATTTTTTTTTAAATTTTTGGAGGCTGTCTTTTATTAATAAATAAGACATTAAAAAAAATATTTCAAACCCTTTTAATATTCTAAATATCGTTCCAAAATGATTTATATATGTATTAAACAAATGTGAAAAAAAGCATTCTGCGAAAATATCCGTATAAGCAAAATTCTTACTTTAATTTTTATTTATTTATTTATTTATTTATTTCAGGATCAGAGGAAGTATAATTTCTAATTGAAGTAAATAAAATTCAGTCATTTTGAAAAAAAAAAAAATCTTTCATACCTTTAATTTTTAATTACCGAGTACAAATTCAAACAATCCGAGTACAAATAAATAATAAACACACACGATCAATCGTCCACGAGTTCCTGTCAATCAAACTGTGTGGGCGTGTACTTGACCGTGATAATGACGGTCTCCTATTGGTTTAGAAACAGTAATCGTCCCAGCAATACACACATCTGAAATATGCGTACGGTACTACTTGATTATTCTGTCGAGAAAAAAATTAATAGCAGATTATAGGAATAAATGTCAATAATCGATGATCGTAAGTATGATAGCAATTGATATTACACGTGATACACGTATTTTTTTACGTCATAAGTGCTTTTTAATTCGACATTTAATTTGTATTTTTTATTTATGTTTATTGTTCTTTCGTTATTTAAAATGAATTTATGTAAATTTGAATAGTCTGGCGAAATTGTCCGACGTGTTAATCAAATAGCACTCAATTTACATTTGAAAATAACATATTTCCCAAAAAACTCCGGCCCAAACCCGGATTTGCAAGATTTCCTTCCAATACCAATGCGGCAAAATCCTCGTTTTAGAATAGCGAAGAAATGTGCATTTTTTAAAATTATTTCCGTTATTTTAAAACGAAAATATTAATAAATAAAAAAAGTTACTGTAGTACAAAACAATTTATAGAATTTCTAAAAAGAAATTGAAAGTAAATAAACAATTTATTAATACAGAAACAATTATTGCTGGGTTACCATATCAGGCAAAATAACACCGTTTTTGCGATAGTCAGATACCTCCGTTTGTATATAATATCTGTCAATTTGGAAAAAAACAATAATCGTTATTTATACAGCATGTTTGAATACTGTAGTATAGTGAAAAAAATGTATACATGACATATACGCACCATATTGGCGAGTTTTTTTTTCTTCTGATGCCGATTCGGAGAAAATTTTTGTTTTCAAATACCAGTTACATATATAGTTTACAATTGTTTTCTGTTATTTTAAATAGAAAATAACAATACATTTCAAAAGTTTAGTTAATAATTATAAAACAAAACTATTTATATCCTTTAAAAAATAAAAGAAAATAAAAATTTATTAATAAATATACAACAGCCAGCTTACCATGTGAGGCATAAAATCGCCATTTTATTGCAGTCGCGCAAATGTGACACATGTATGACAAATGTGCCTAGACTAAAATAGTTTATATAATTGGGGAAAAAATGGTAAATAGACAATTTATTAACAAATAGACAATAACATCCGGGTTGCCATATCAAGCAAAATAATGAGTCTTTGGCGTCAGTTAATTACACTGATGTATATATGGTATTGGTGTAAGAGACAAATCGCACCAATGTAGTGCGTATGAGATATCTGTGCCAAAAATTTTTTAAAAGTTGCAGTTAAATTATTTTACAATATCTATGTATGTGGAAAGACATTTACCATAAAATTTAAATATTATTCATTTTTGTGGTATTAACTGCTACATATGTATATAAGTTAATTGTAATTTTTTCTCCTAAAAATGCTCTCATTAAAAGAGAGAGAGAGAGAAAATAGTTCTGGCGAACATCGCTCCGTCTTGTGCTTTTTTTGTTTTAGAATCGCATTGATTGGCGACAAAAGTAGATTGAAATACCCAGTTGAACAAACAACATACAAATAACAATTAGAGCCTTTTTTTATAAAAGTAATTCTGCGAGTTTCTTCTGTAAAACACATAACGGGAAAATTAGATTTAAAAATACTTTTAAAAAAAGAAAGAAAAAAAATACTTATGTTTTACCTAATAAAATTTTTGAGATGTTGTTTTCTTTTAATCTGGCTCGAAAGAAATAAATAGCCAAATATTGTGTCACTTCAGTATTTCTTCACTTCAGTTCTTTCAAAACTTTCTTTCACCTTGAGTTACTTTTTAAATATTATAAATATATATATATATATATATATATATATATATATATATATATTTTTTTTTTTTTTTTTTTTTTTTTTTTACGCTAAAGATAAATATTTTCCTTTCATAATATTATTTTGCATTAAACGGATTTTTTTCTTTTTATCATTATTTGTTTTAAATCAATGAATTAACAGGTTTTTTTTCCGAAATGTTTATATTATTTTCCATTAGAGAAAGCATTTCATTTCTTTTTTGAAATATATAATTATCGCCAAAAAATTAGTTGTTGCAACCCTTCCGTCAAAAATAACCGAAAAATACGAAATTTAGTACGAAAAATCAGAGTTATCCCTGTATATTTGTATCATAAACCTCCGCAAAAATATTTCCTATCGAATCATATAACCTGCAAAAAGATCCATCGGGTAGTTTTTGAAAACACTCGTTTGGAAGTTTCAGAACTTCTGCTTTATAATATACTAGCAGGCTATGCCCGCTGCGCTGGTCAATATTTCAAAATCAACCGTGGATGAAACGAACTGGTGAATTTAAATTTGTATTTTAAATAATTTGGACCTCCAGCATCACCTTGCTCATTGCTGAAAACGATTTAGACACCATTGTGATATTAAATTATCTTAAACGTTGCGCAAAAACCAGCTATTTAGAAGTAACTATTTTAGTTTATTACTAACAGTGAACATTTGGAAGCGAAATGAGACCATTATGGCAACAGGATTTAAAATTTTCCTCTATCTGAAGAAATATTAATTATTACAGTCGTTACCATGGTACAACTTCTGAAAAATTTCTTCACAACTTTTCATTATGTGAAGCCAGGAACCCAAAGCTACTCCTACCTAAAAGGTTTATATATATATTAAATTTTGTCCGTGCGATAAAAGGCATAATTATGCAAGAATCATCTTCAAACTCGTCAAGTACATTGAGAGGGTTAATATCTCAGTGGGAATTGCAAATGAGCAAAATCGGCCCAAGGGGAAGGTAATTGGGAAGGGTTCAAAAATTTGAATACCATCTTAACATGGCTTTCACAAAACCAGCTCTTACAAAACAATAGCAGGAAAAAAATAAACATTTTTCGTTACAGCAAGTTGCCAACGATAAAAAAAACACACACACACACACACCTTAAAATTCTCACTACGACAATTACTTTATTATTGCAAAATTTCCTCCTGAAAAATGAAAACAAAATTATTTGCTCTTTCGTATTTAAGCATTTTCTCTTTAGTTATTTAAGATAAAATTATGTAAATTTGTATAATTTGGCGAACGATTTGGCGAAATTGATTGTCGTAATAATCAAGTAGTAGCCAATTTACAGTTTTCATATTTCACAAAACATTCCTACACAGACATCATATACGCAATAGGTTTAGCACGATTATCTTGCAACTACAACGTGGCAAAATCCTCGTTTTAGCATACCAAAGAAATTTATGTATATTTTATTATTTTCTATCATTTTAAACAGCAATTAACAATAAATTAAAAGTAACTGTAGAACAAAACAACAAATATCATTTCAAAAAAGAAAAAAATGAAAGTAAATAAACAACTTATCATCAGATAAACAACTATAGCTGGGTTACCATATGAGGCAAATAATGCCATTTTGGCGCCAGTGAGATACCTCGATGAATATATGACCAAATCCGTGACAAAATTTTCATTTGGAAAAAACTTTAATCGGTATTTATACTGCATTTTCCCTACTTATGTATAAGAAAAAACTTTGACACAGATGTCATGTATGCACCACATTGGCGCAATTTTTTCTGGCGCCAATTTGGAGAACTTGGTTTTTAATTACCAATTTCATAAATATTTTTTAATTATTTTGTATTATTTGAAAAAAAAATAATAAATAAAAAAGTTTAATTAATAGCTATAGAACAAAATGATTTATATTATTTTAAAAAACAAAATGAAAGTTAATAAATAGTTAATTAATAGATAAACATAGTCGGTTTATTATGTGTGGCATAAAATCGCCATTTTGTTGCAATCGTGGGAATGTGGTGCGTATATGACATCTGCGCCAAAACTTTAAAAAAGTTGCAATTAAATTATTTTACAGTTTGGATGAGGAAGACATTTATACTAAAATTTAAACATTATACGGATTTTTTTTTTTTTTTTTTTTTTTTTTTGCTATAACTGCTATTTATATATTTACAATTAAACATAAAAAAATATCCTAAAAATGCTCTCACACGTTTAAAAGAGAGTGAGAGAATTTAGTAATTGTGAACATCGCTCCGGCTTATGCCTTCTTGGTATAAAATCGTATTGTTTGATGACAAAAGTAAATTCAAACACCCAAATAAACAAATAACATACAATAACAGATAAAACCATTTTTAAAAGTAATTCTGCTATTTTGTCCTGTAAGACACATAATGGTAGAGTTAGATTTTAAAAATATATATATTTTTTTTAAATAGAAAAATGTTATTTACGTTTTATCTAATAAAATATTTAAAATACATTTTTTTAGCCTGCGCGAAAGAGAATAGCGAAAGTTTGATTGAAGAAATATTGAAGAGGAAATGGTCAATTAAAAAAGACTTGTAAATTTTATTCAGTGGGAATTTTTCATTTCAAAATGTTGAATTTATCTATAGTAATAACGCATAATTGCATAAATTTACTTTGAATTGCAAAATTTTCCCTTTAGTACTACTTGGTTATACCGTCGACCAATTTCGCCAAATTATACAAATCGCCAAACTATTAGCCAAATTATATAGATTAGCATAAATTTTCATTTAAATAACGAAAAACAAATTAGCAGAACATATATAAAAGCAGAAATAAAATGTCGAATTAAAAATCACTTGATGACATAATTAGTACTTATATTATACTTAATGTCAAGTGAATGTGACATTTACGATCATCCATTATTGACATTTAATCTTGGAATTGGGGGGTAGATTTTTAATCGATGGGTTAATCTTTCCTTCTTCAGTTTTTTAATTTTAAAACTGAAATTTTTCCTGTAAGTGAAATTGACGAAATGACGCAAGAAAAATTAAATTAACAATGAAAACATTTGCAAAAAGAAATAAAAGAGTTATACTCATATCTATATAATTTACGATTGAATATTAAAATATATTCTAAAAAATATCTTCACTTAAAAAAAAAACAATATTATTGCGACAATTAAGAACCTAAGTCAGGCATTAAGTCAGTAGTGCATTTTCGGCTTAAAAACACATTCTTTGGCGACAAAAGCAAAATGAAAATGGTATACAAACGAATAGTAACTCACAACTTACAGTGTCTTTTACAATCAGATCTGCTTTTTTCTGCTGCAAGTTATATTATACGGAAATTCGATAAAAAAGAGAATGAAAATAATAAAAAGGAAAATAACTATCATTCAAAATTCATTTAATCAATTTCTGAAATTCATGTTTTTATTCTAACACCAGGGATAAGTCGCCAAAAGTTGAACCAATTGTTATATTTCGCGTTAATTTATTTTTTAAGCATTACAAATATTTTTTTCATTTTCAAGATAAATATATTTTTATAATATTACGCCTCATTTAAGCGGGTCTTTCTTTATTATTATTAATATGATCAGTAGTTATTTTCTGCTATTATTTGCAAGATATTTGTAATATTTCTAATAGATATAGCCATTTTAATTCTTTTAGCAATTATAATTTTCGCCAAAAACAGCTACTGGCAACCCTTTTGTCAAAAATAACAGAAAAGTACGAAATTTACTACGAAAAATCAGAGTTATCCCCGTAAATTTGAACCATAAACCTTCGGAAGAATATTTCCTATCGAATGATACAATCGGCAAAAAAATCCATCGGGTAGTTTTTGAAAACACTCGTTTGGAAGTTTCAGAACTTCTGCTTTATAATATATATTATATGATATGATATGATGATACACTGTATGACATCTTCTCATGACATCTGTTGTAATACGGTGTCTTCGTTCCAGAATTTGCTATGTTGTTCTAAGTGTATCCTAAAAACTTACATATAAGATTTTTTTCACGATACTAATTCAATATAATAGTAGTAATATCATTTTTTATTTAATTTATTTATGTAAGAGATATAAAATTAATGCTTGTAGGAAATAAGAAAATTAATGATTACGATTGATATAAATGTGAGTAGAAAGAAGTAAGATAAAGACACTTCCGAAACGAACGTATTAACAATTTAGAATATTCTAGATATGTAACACATTAAATAATTTAATAATTTTAATAGCAATGTTACCCAGTTAGAGTAAATCATTAACTAAATATGCTTTTGGAGGAATGTTTAATTATGCAGATGTTTAGATGCATTCATATGCGGTACCGCTCTTCCTTTGATCATTATCTGTATTTACGTCACTCTAGAATGAGCTTTTCAAGGTTATTCAAATATTTGGAGAACTGCTCGATTAAAATTGTATGTAAGGATAGTCGAAAAGGTAATTGTAAATAATAAGGCTTAAGCGACACATATATAATAAATTTTAGCGTAATTCAAATAAAGCATTCTAACTGATTAATTTTACTGATTGCCATGTAATATTATACAGTTTATTCTTATTATCTTCGATTGAAATAATCTCAACACATAATAAGTTATACATACGTAGAATTTTGTTTTATTGTAAACTTATTTAGTAATAATTTAAACGCTTACTAATTTTGAAATTTCGTAATTAGTAAAGGGTGATATTAAAGTGTGCAAAATTCAAAGCGAACAGAATTCACTGGAAAATGGATTTGTTGCTCAATCCCTGACTGGGGAAAACACTGACAAATATTAAGACTTATAATTTAGTAGCACATGAATTATTTAATAAATTTAGTATCTGCTTTATAAACATTACTAATGTACTGGACTTTTTTTTATGAAAAACTTAAATATTATTATAAAATATATTTAATAATATTTCTTAAAGCAAATGCCTCTGACCAACTAATAAAATTTCATACATAATTGTTGTGTGTATGTGTTCGCGTATAAAAACAATATTCACAAATTTTACGTAGTATTCGACCAATATTTATTTCTTGATGGTGTAATTTTATGTCTTGCCATTTATCTACGAGTTTGAAAATTATACTTATTCAATTTCCTATTTAATACAACCAAAAATAAGAAAATTAATGACTACGATTAATATGAAAGTAATTAAAAAAAAGCAAGATAAAGATGCTTTAGATAAATAAGCTAAAAAACTTTGTAAAATCACCATAAAAAGTAAATTAAACAGGACGCGTTTCGAGCTTCAAAAATACAGCTCGTCTTCAGCTAATCCAAACACGTGTCACAAGGGACAGAGTTGAAATAAAAGTGAAAGAAAGAGGGAGGAGATTACAAAGAGGGCGACAGGTGGCGCTACCTGACAGAGCCATGGAGGAAGAGAAAAGTAAAGATAAAGTTATAGAAAGAAGGAGGAGTTACAAAGAGTGCCACAGGTGGCGCAGGATAAAAGAGCCCAGGTGGAAGAGAGAAATGATGATAAACTAATAAAAGAGAAAGAAAACTGTGGGAAATAATAATAATAATAATAATAAATTAAAATTATAATAAAAAAATAAATAAAAAAAAAATAAAATAAATAAAATAAATTAATTAAAAATAAAAATTAATATAATAATAATAATAATAATAATAATAATAATAATAATAGTAAACTACAAAAATAATTTCCATGCAGGAGAAAGGGAGGGGGAAGATGAGAGATCATTGACAAGAGTATTAGAATTTTTAAAAATAAAATAAGCTTCGTGAGTATCTAAAAGAGAAGGAGAGGCAGGATTAGAAATAATTCTGGCCATGGAAAAATTGAAATAATGACCGGAAGACCAACAGTGAGAAGCAATCGAAGACGTAGATAATTCCTGATTTTTAATATATCTCTGATGTTCATCCAATCTTTTCTTCAACGCTCTTCTGGTCTGACCAATATAACCCAAATTGCAAGAACAAGAAATAAAATAAACACCCCACCGGTTCTCAACAGGAATAGGATCTTTCAAAGACGAGAATTTAATTTTATTCATACATTTGAAGATAACTTTAAAATTGAAACGATAAAGGATTTTAGCAATTTTGAAACAAAGAGGAGAATAAAAAGGTAGAACTATAGAGTTAATATTGGACGAACTACTAGAATCAGTAAGAAGACGTTTAGGCTTATTAAATTTATACAGAGTTTTGTCAATCAAAGAGGGATTATAACCACGAACGAGGGCAAGAGATTTGAGGTAACTAATTTCATTATTTAGAGCAGAAGAGTCAGAACAAATCCGAAGTGCTCTGTAAATAAAAGTATAAAAGGAAGCCACTTTATGCTGTGGAGGATGGTTAGAAAAAGCATGCGGAGGAAAAGATACAGCGAAAAGTTTTCTATAAACAGAGGTAGAGAACCGATCAGGGTGTTTAGTAACCAAGACAAGGAATGGGTATTAAGCGACTTTCTTGACAGGTACAAATCTTGTGATGTTTTTAATTTCGATGAATTTGGGCTGTTTATTATTTCAGATAAACCTGTAACTTATAATAACAAACAACGAAGTGGTGGGAAAGTAATAAAACAAATATTGGCTGTTTTATTAGCAGCAAGTATGGAGGGCTCAAAGAAATTGATTTAATTAATTATTGATAAATTCCTCAAGCCTCGTTGTTTGAAAAACTGCAAATCTTTAATTGTATCATTCGATGCGAACTGAAAGAAATGAATGACAACAAGCATTTAGGTAAAAAATTTCGACGTTTCTATAGAATCTGGGCCGACAAAAAAAGAAAAGTTCTATAATCGCAGACAACTGTACTGCCCATTGCATGATTTTCAATTTAAATTCGATTGACCTGGTTTTCTTGCCCCCAAAACAAACTAATGTCACACCCCCTTTTATCAAAGGATTATTTAAAATTTTGAGATAAATTATCCGAAAGTGCTTTTCCTCATTGCTGCCATTGATTAAAAAAAACAGCTTCGCATAACTGTGTTAGATGCCATGCGTTACGTAAAGTTGGAGTATGGCATTAAAGAAAACAATTGAAGATTATTTTAGGAATCCTTGAACTCCAGAATGTGAAGAATTATCATTAGGAAGACGACAGCATTAATGATGATCATGGTGGTGATTATGTATCCCAATTTAAATTTGCAAAATATATATATATATATATATATATATATATATATATATAGAGAGAGAGAGAGAGAGAGAGAGAGAGAGAGAGAGGGGGGGGAGGGAGAGAGAGAATGCAGTTTTATCAATAGTACAAGATAAACTGAAATAAGCAGTTGTTAACAATAAAATTGCGAGCGCTAACAGTTATGTCTTTGTTTCCTCCGAAAAAGGCTACTTATTGGACGAATGAGAAGCCTTGTTAAAATATTCTTCATGCATATTGCTGTTTCTTCGCTTGATACTCGCAGCTGACGTGACATGGATAAAAGCCATGGTGAAGCTTCCATACTGGAAACCGTTTTCGATGTTTTAAGTATAAACACTGGTGGAAAAGATGAAGCTGAAGCGATAACACGAGCAGAAACTTTTAAACCACTAAATATCCTCGGTTATTTTTTACTAATTTCAAATGCACATAAAGAGCATTTTAAAACTGTTCGTGAATAAGAAAAGGCAGTTTTAACAATTACGAAAAAAAAAAAAAAAAAAAAAAAAAAAAAAAAAAAAACCCTGCAAAAAACATTATTCTTACTTCTTCGAGATGGGCCATTCCATGATAAGTTACGTTAAATTTAGAATAATTTACTGCAGTGATTTTATTAATATAACACTAAAAAATATTCAAATGTAAAATTAACATGATTTGTCAATGAAACCTGTCTAAGAGTAATTTTGGATGAACATTATCTAAAAAATGACAATGAAAATTACACTTTATATGATAAATTACATTCCTTTTTCCGTAATAACATTAAACATAGTAAAAAAAACAACCAAAATTTAAGAAAAAAACATTAAAATTAGGTAATTTTCATCTAAATTGGGATTTCAATAAGTTTAATTAGCAAACCATGCAAAATTTATATTTTGAATATTTTTTTTGTGTATGTTACACTAATAAAATTAATGAAAATAGTTCAAAATGTAACGTGAGTTACTTTGGAATGACCCGTATATGCATTAATTTGATACTTTAAATGAAAAGCTTCTTTCTTTATAACTCTTATATTATAAATTATATCTTTATAGCTTATTTGTACGGTATTTTACTAATTCAACTATGTTATAAATGATATTTTATTGCCTAAAGTAAAATTCCTGTTTACACCGCATGTAAGGTTACCCCGCTTATAAGGTCATATTTTTCAGGACCGCACGAGTGACCATACAACGGATACTGACTGTATTCATAAAACGAAATATATGTATGAATAGTATATGTATATATATATATATAGATATATATATATACTAATGGACCCGACAGACGTTGTCCTGTCACCGACTGACGTTGTCTTTCTTGGCACCGACTCCAGAAAAACAAATAAATGTACGTAAATATGGTAATACGCACGATAAACAATACGCTCTTTATTTAATTCCTTATTACAATTATGTAAGGAAATTATTTTTTATTCTTCAGTATTTTTTGAAGTCGGTTCAATTTTTGACAGAAAAATTTATTTTTCTCTTTGTAGTTAAAAGTTAAGTATTTTCTGAAGTCAGTTAATCAAAATTATAATACAAGAAATATTATTGTAAATCATACACGTTTGTCAGGAGTGGGATTCGAACACGCAATCTCTTTCTTCAAGAAGCTGAGCTTAAATCCGGGGCCTTAGACCGCTCGGACATTCCGTCCGCACTCTATTCATCGAACTTATTCAACACTTTTAATTAGCGAAAAATCACTAACTATTAGTTTTTGCCTAATTACTAAAAAAGTACTGAATGAATTTTGACGAAATGTGAATCTAAACCATTCTGGAATCCACTGGAATGCACACACAAAATTTCATTAAAATCGCTCCAGTTGTTTAGGAGGAGTTCAGTGACATACACACGCACAGAAGATTTTTATATATAAAGATAAGCATTGAAAATATGAGGTTTTTGCGCCGAAGACATCGCCAAATTAGGAAAATGTGAATTATCTCACGAACTACTGGATTTGCTTAGTACCATTCGACTCAGAATGGAAAAATACACTAAAATATATTATCAGAACACACACACAAAATTTCATTAAAATCGGTCCAGTCGTTTAGGAGGAGTTCAGTGACATACACACGCACAGAAGATTTATATATATAAAGATGTATGTATGTATTTATATATATAGTATATATATGTGGGGAAAAATTTTGTTTTTTAAATTTCATTTTAAATTTATTTTTAAATTGTTTTTTTAATTTGTTTTTTAAATTTGTTTTTAAATATTAATGGATGAACATAGATAAGGCTATGCAAATGTCTAGAAATTATTTTTTTCAATAATTTTAATACAAAATGGAACGGTATTTTTTGTTATAATCAACAAATATAAATATAATAAAAAAATATATAAATAGTATCCCCCCCACAGATTATGTATATTCCATGTTTGGGCATATTTACCAATAACGATTCTTCTATTATATACAGAATTAAATGCCTAAATTTTGTATAAATTATTATAAGACTAGTAAACGACATATAATATTACATTCATAGATCAGATTTGAAGCATACGGATTTCTAGATGCCATTAATGACATCAGAAAACTTCAATTAAATTAAATAAAAAGTAAACAACTGGTACAAGAAACACTTTTCTGAGTTAACAATCAAAGAGTTTATTAGCTTAGAGAATAAATAACGGACTTGGTTAATCAAAAAGCATGCAATTCTCGTTACTTAGTTAAATTCTCTATTCCTGTTGTGGTTAATTCTTGTAATGCGTAAACAGTCGGTGAAAGAGTACAAACCATGAATTCGAATATGATGTAATCCTAAATAAAACTGAACAATTATAGGAAATAAGTCTTGATTATTTGATAGTTTGATGATTTTTTCTGCAAAATTAACTCGGTGTGAAATGATATCTTATATAAAGTATTAAAATCACACGTGGAAGATTCGCCATTTAATGTACAATATAAATTGATATAGCTTAGTCTTTCTAATTTAAAAAAGTAAAACTCTCACATAAAAGATTTTTTTTTATTTAAATTTTAAATTATTTATTTATTTATTTATTTATTTATTTATTTTTTGTAAAATGTAAATTGTTATAGTTAATTTTTTCTAACTTACAATTACATAGAAGATGTAAAAGACTATTCAATGTTACATAATAATAAATTGTTTGAAGATTGGATTTCAAATAGAGGGATTTCTATATGGCGTTACTGATATTTAAAACACAAGTAGAATCAAATCAAATATAAACATTTAGGCCTGGAATATGCTATCTTTAAGAGAACGATTTTTATTGGCTTAGAAAATAAGTGACAGCCTTGGCCAATCAAATAGCCTGGAATCATGTTTAATTTATTAACTTCTCTATTTTTTTTTTTTTTTTTTTTTTGTGGTTAATTCTTTTGAAATGGGAAAAGACGATAAAGCAGTACAAAATATGAATTCGTAAACGATGTGTTCCTAATTAAACCTTATTATATACAGCAAAATAAGTATTTCTTATTTACAATTATAATGTCTTAACCTGCTAAATGAACTGGGTGTGAAACGATTTCTTCTAAGAAGCGTTAATCTCACATTTGAAACCTTTGTCATTCTTTGCAAAAAGTAAATTATTACCGCTAAAACTTATAATTACATAAGAATGTAAAAATAACTATTCAATGTTAGATATTAATACATTGTTTAAAGATCGGATTTCAAATAGAAGGATTTCTAAATGGCATTAAAAAACATAAATGGAATCAAATGAAAAATAATCAGTCAGCATTGGAAGTTCTTTGCTGTCTTTAAGAGAACGATGTTTCTTGGCTTAGAGAATTAAATGGCAGATTTGGTTATTCAAATATCATAAAACCCACCTTATCTTGTTCACATCTCTATTCCTTTTCTAGTAAATTTTTGTGATGCATAAACAGTCGTTGAAACAGAATGAATATTGAAATAAAAAATTATGTTATCCTAATTAAACATGATTAATTATAGTGATATAAGTCTTGACTCTTTAATAGTTTGATGTTTTAATCTTCAAAATTAACTTGGTTTTAAATGATATCATCTATAAAGTGTTAATATCATAGGTGAAAACTTCACCATACTTTGTAAAAAGTAAATTGTTATAGTTAAAGCTTTCTATATTATAATTACATACAAAATATATAAGAATATTCAATTTTAGATGATAATGCATCTAAATGCATTTTGATGATCAGACTTCAAACAGAATGATTTCTAAATGCCATTAATAATACTAGAAAACATATACTGAGTGAAATAAAAAATAAATAGTTAGCACTGGAAGATCGTAGCTGTGTTTAAGAGAACGATTTTTATTGGCTTAGAGAGTAAATGACAGATTTGGTTAATCAAATAGGCTTGATCATGGTTATCTTTTTAATTTCTCTATTGCTTTTCTGGTTAACTCTTGTGATATATAAACAATTGATGAAACAGTACAAACTATGAATCCGTAAACGATGTGTTCCTAATTAATCCTGATTAAGTACAATGAAATAAGTATTGAATATTTAATAGTTTGATCTTTTAATCTTCAAAATTGAATCGGTGTGAAATGATCTCTTCTACAACAATTTAAAATCACACGTAAAAGAATCACCGTTCTTTGTTAAATAATACATATTTGAAGATCGGATTTCACATAGAATGATTCCAAAATGGCATTAATATTTTAGTAAACCTAATTAGAATCAAATGAAAAATAAACTGTTAGCACTAAAAGTACTTAGACGTCTTAATTAGAACGATGATTATATGCTAAGAGAGTAAATGTTAGACTTCGTTAATTAAATAGTGTAAAAACCTCGTTACTTTATTACCTTCTCTATTCCTATTTCAGTAATTTTTGTGATGAGTAAACAGTCGAAGAAACAGTACAAACTATGAATTCGAAATTGATTTAATCATAATTAAACCTGAATAAGTATAGTGAAATAAATTTTAATGATTTAATAGTATGATGTATTCATCAGGAAAATCTAATCGGCTTGAAATGATATCTTGTATAAAGTGTTAAATTTACACGTGAAATATTCTCAATTCTTTGTAAAAAGTAAATTGATATAGTTAAAGATTTCCAATTTATAGTTACATAGAAACTGTTCAAGACTATTCAATTTTAGATAATAATGCATTGTTTGAAGTCGAATTTCAAATATAATGATTTCTAAAATTCATTAATAATACTGGATAACATAAAAAAAAAATAAAAAAAAAAAAAAGCATTAGAGGTATTTTGCAGTCTTTACGAGATTGATGTTGTTGTGGTTACTTACAACATCTGCGATATTTTTTACAATTTAATTTAAGAAATATTTCATTAATATTTATTAATTTCCTATTAAAATTCGTATTATAAAACTATTTTAATTTCTCATTTTTTAAAGCTTCCCCTGTATGCTTTTCTTTCTTACGTAGACTTCGTTTATTTAAAAAATGTTAAAATTGGTTTTAATATCTGTACTTCCGGGAAAAAAAATATCAAGAACTGTCCGCAACAATCTATTTCTGATATCATTTGCTATTTGTAACCACGTCCCTACCATATCAGATTCAATTCAGATTAATACGTAATTTGAAAGTTATACCATTCTGCCTCCTAGTTTGGTATCTTATTTTAAAATAGCTATAAAATTATAACATTAATAGGGCCGCTTTTACTGCTTCATAATATAACAAGTTATAAAACACAAATTTCTCGTTTTTTTTTTTTTTTTTTTTTTTTTTTTTTTTTGTCCCTGCCAATAGGCGATTTCATTTTTTACACAACCTCTTCTCGATGGCTGCGTAGAGCATCTGTAAGGAATTATTTGCTTTTTCTACGACCAGAGTAAAATGGGCCTTCTTTTTTTATTTATTTATTTATTTATTTATTTTTTTTGCTCAAGATAAAACAAGGGTCATTTTTATGTTTCTGCAGAATTATTATGGTTAGATTGCTTTGGCGTAATTTACTTTAAATGCACTATTCGTTATGGAACATATTCCAGATATTAGAAGATTTCCACGTAAGTTGTGTTGACGACGACGAATTAGATCATTGAGATACAGAATCTATTCAATACCTTCTAGTCGTATTACTCACAAAGGATTTTGGTCGTTTATTTTTTCACTTGAATTAAATAGAGCCGCAAGTTCCTACGTATTATATATGTAACTTTTTATATCATGTCATCTTCTCCAAAATCTCCAAGAGATTATCCTAAATAATTATCCGATGACGGATGTATTTGTCAATATAAAATTTCTTGTCGTTTTTATTAGAAGGATGGTTTTATAATAAAATGATATACCCATCGAAAAACATCAATTTTCTTCATTTTTTTTTATCCTTCTATGTATTTTATTTGTTTCAATGTGTTTATTTACTTACTCAAGACTCTATAGGTAATAGTTTTCTTTACTTTTTCTTTTTATTAATAATTAAATATTTTTGTATAAATATTTAATAAAGGGTATCATGTCGGAGTGGTCTTCTGTGGCCACAACATAATGTATTTCTTGGCACATTATATATCGATCACAAATATATATATATATATAAATATTATGCCAAGTGCAAAAATCGTATTAATAACATTATGTTCCAGACACAACACATGTTTATTGATTTAGAGAGAAAAAGACAGGTTTTGTTACTCAAATAGCATGGAATTACTTTGTTTTTTTTTCGTTACTTTGTTAAATTCTTTATTCCTTTTCTGGTTAGTTCTTGTAATGCGTAAACAGTTGATGAAACAGTACAAGATACTAATAAAACCTGATTAAGTATACGGAAATAAATCTTATTTATTAGATTGTTACTTTAATTTGCTAAGTTAACTCGGTGTGGAATGATATATTTTATAAAGTGCTAAAATCACGCATGAAAGATTCACCACTCTTTGTAAAACGTAAATGGATACAGATCAAGCTTTCTGCATAATATTACATAGAAACTGTACAAGACTATTCAATGGTAGATAATAATACAATGTTTGAAAATTGGATTCCAAACAATATGATTTTTAAATGACTTTAATAATACTAGATAACATAAATGATATCAAATAAATTATTTACAATTAACATGCGTACTTTGCGATCTTTAAGAAAACGATATTTATTGGTTTAGAAAGTAAATGAGAAATTTAGTTAATCAAATAGCGCGAAATCCTGGTTACTTTATAAACTTTTCTATTCTTTTTCTCGTTAATTCTTATGTTGTATAATTAGTCGATAAAACAGTGCAAACTGTGAATTCTAAAACGGTATGATCCTCATTAAACATCATTAAGCACAGATAAATAAGTCTTGATTTTTTAATTGATAATGTGCGCATGTTTGTAAGCAAACTAGCTTTTTTGCGACATCTCAACTTGTTGTTGGAAAAAAATTGGAATTAAACTGCATTAGAAAATTTTAAACTAAATGTAATTTTCAATTCGATATAATGAATTTCATTTTATTGTATTATACGCAGGAAATAGTACGTTATAAATCACTAATTCTCCAAGAATTATTATTTTTGCCAACTGCAAATTAAAATGTACAGTCTTTTTCGGATGCGTTACGTCACATGCACAATATCCATAGTTTAATGCTTTAATTTGCATAATTAACACTTTGTGAAATGATATCATCTATAAAGTGTTACATTCACACGTGAAATATTATCTGTATAATGTAAATTGGAATAAATTAACTCGGAGCGAAGTGATATATTCTATAAGGTGTTAAAGTCACACATATAAGATTCACCATATTTTGGTAAAAAGTAAATTAACACAGTTAAAGCTATCTAATTTATAACAAAATAGAAAGTATACAAAAGTGTTATATGTTTGATAGCTATACACTATTTGAAGATCGGGTTTGAAGTAGAAGAAATAGTGAATGCCATTTATGATACTAGAAAGCATATATGGAAGTACATTTAGCAATGGAAGTACTTTGCTGTCTTTAATAGAACTATGTTTTTGGCTTAGAGAGTAAATGGCAGACTTGGTTAATCAAATAGCGTGAAATCCTCGTTAGTGTGTAAACAAGTCTATTCCTTTTCTGATTTAATTCTTCTGATGTGTAAACTGGCGAAGAAACATTGTAAACTATGAATTCGAAAACGATGCGTTCCCAATAAAACCTGAATAAGTTTAGTGAATTAAGTCTTGATTATTTTATAGTTCAAAGATTTAACGTTTTTAATTTTTAAAGCTTTCCGATATATAATTATTCGGATATTGTGCAAAACAATTTAATGTTAGACAATACATTATTTGAAGATAGGATTTCAAATATAATGTTAATTTTAAATGCTCTTACTAATATTAGAAATTTTCAAGGTATAAATCAAGGAAAATGTTACAGTAGCACTGAAAGAACTTTTTTATCTTCAGAAAATGTTGCTCACTTGTTTAGAGAGTAAATGAGAGACTAGATTCCTTAAACAGCGGGAAGTCTTCTTGCTTTGTGAACTTCTCTATTCCTTTTCTGGTTAGTTCTTGTGATGCGTAAATATTCAGTGAAACATTGCAAGTTATTGATCAAAAAATTATGTTATTCCTAATTACACCTAACTAAATAGAGTAAAATAAGTCAGGATTATTTAGAATTTTCATGCTTTTAACTGTATAATTTCCGAAACGTCAATGGAGGCTTAATGCGGAGACACGAAAATTTTGGGGTTTTGTCAGTTAGTCTGTCCGTCTGTCTGTCTGTTTCGCAATAACTGCCGCTAAAAGCATCCGATTGACTTGAAATTAAGTGGGTATGTTGTTGAGGTACTCGAATTAAGCTGTATAATTTTTTGTTATATTTGATTCATTCGTTCGGAAAATATAGGATATTTGATTTTTCACAATAATGCTTTTCTATGCAAATCAAACGATTTTCCCAATTTTTATTTGTTGAAAGAAAACGACTCATTTTAAAAATAAAATTAAATGATAAATGGATACTTAAATTTACCAATAAGGGGTAAAATTATTCATACGGGGAAAATTATAAAATTATTCATATTATTCTGAAATTCTGTCAAATTTTCATTTGTCAATTTTTTTTTAAATTTTTACTGTAAATTTCGGAGATTTTTTTACAAATGGATTCTAATAATATAAAACAATTTATTGTAAAGATTTATTTATTTCAAAAGTATTTATTTTGTTTTTCTTCTTTTTTATCGGTTAATAGTTGCCTAGTGTCCATTCATCCTAATCCTTATAAATATTAAAAATTTGAAAGTGTATTCGAATGTATGAATAAAGTCAACTTTAAACTGATGAATTAATGTTTTTGTATCTTTGCATATAGATAGATTACATCTCAGAAAAGAGCATACGCTATGTCTTATTTATTTTATTGAAATATTTTCCTTAATAATTCGAAATTTCATTATTTTTCATACAGAATCAATTAGCATTTTTTAGAAAAAAATTAACCAATATTCTTTCCGTTGCCAAGAAAATCCAAATCTGAAATAATAATTTTTTTGCGGCAATAAACTTTTAGTTGAACAATTTCCATGTGAAAAACGAAGATAAGAAAAATTTCAAAGAAATTAAATATCACGTCAAATTTGAAAAAAAAAAAAATAAAGGGAATATTTTTGTTAAATTCTTAACATGGATATTTGTTACGTTAATAAGAATTTTTTTGTCAAAATCGGCAACAATTAGAAGAAAAAAGAATTAAAAAAATATTTTTAACAAAATATTTGACTTGGTAAAACATTACATCATTATTGAAAAAAAGGCAGGTATTTCATAATAATCATTAAAAATACAAGGGACATGGATATGAGTAACAAATGGAGCTAGATAAATAATGACTTCATATTTAGAATGAATGAGAAATATTTTTCACTAAGTTTCAAGTTACATACAAATGAAAATTTTCATTTAGAACACATAATTATCAGTGGCAGACATTTTTTGTGGAAAAAGGTGTAAAATAAAACTAATTACCTTCAAGTTCATTTAAATGATGTTACACTTTTCGTATATAATGAGATTGATATGCATCTCTGAAGTGGATTAATATATATATTCTGTACGATATGCGTGCAAAGAATATTCATGTTTAATATACAGAACTATTATATTACATAATTTTATAATAATAATAATTGTTTGAGACGTATTCTGATATGTTGAATTATTTAACCTTTCATTAAAGTTATATACGTTGCTGTGAGTTACTACCCATTACTTTCTATATAACCGAAAGCACGTGATATTTACAGGGACATACAAAACATTTCAGATGCGGCACTGTATCCAAAATACTGTATATTAGCGATGTTTGCTGTAAGATCATTTTTAGTTTTGATATGAGCTTTTAACTAATTTTTGGAAATAAATTGGATTTTTCACATTAAAAAGAAGATCGATTTAAGGGTGACTGAAATATATTCGTATGAAGGGGATCTGGCAACAATAGATTCTACCAGCTGGCTTTGAACCTTCGCAGCGCATGGATTACTCATAAAACAGAAACTTCTTAGTACATAGCGTCACTTTATCAGAATGACAACTGACATTCTGTGTAGACAACTGTCAGAAAAGCAAACTGTCGAGCAGCGATACGCCATAAAAGTTTGTAAAAAACTGAACGAATTGCCGACTGAGAGACTTTCTATATTACAAAAAAATTACAGGAAATGTTCTTTAACAAAATATCAAATGTTTGGGAGTCAAAAAGTGTTGGAAAGTGAGGACATCGACAACGAACAACTTTCTGGATGTTCACCAAGTTTCCGAACTTCAGATAGTGTGGATAAAATTTACTTGTTATTGGTCTCTGATCGCCAAATGATTGTCCAAATAATTGTGGAAGCATTGGGACAAAAAAAATGATTGCGCATCAAACTGTCACGATGAACTTCGATAGCGGAAAATTTGTGACAAATGGGCCATTACTTCAAATAGACCCAGTTTCTAGAACCTAGTTCAGTATTATTTGAAATATGTTGTAAATTTATCGTTCTTATTAATTTAAATTCTCTTTATTTTCCTTTTACCATGAAAATAACATAATAATGCAAATTTGCAAGAAATATTTTTATTTATTTATTTATTTTTTATTTCTATAAAGCAGCAAATTTCTAATAATCTATTAATTCCATTTAGTTCTTTGATCTATATTTAGATTTTTTTTCATCGAAAAACAGTTTTGGATTTATTAATAAACGTATTTATTAAATACATTATCTATTGAAAAGAGTCCAAAAGAATATATTTCGGAAGGTACTAGTTCGGATAAGCAAAATTTTAGACTAGTGATCAATCATTTTTACGCGATTGTCAATCAGCGAAATAAGTCAAACTTCAGATTCAAATATAACATTATAAAAATTACTAATGTTTATATTTTGGTTTAAATCACAAAAGGGTTGGTGCTTTTAAGTTCCAAGTTTCCTGATATTACATTAGTCCAGTTTCAAGAACTACTGCACATAATTTTATGTCTTTAGAATCTACAGGATGGGTATAGACTGTGATTTGATTTTTTAAGCGTGGCAGTAAATTCTGATATATTAACATGCATGAGATAGAAGAAAGTTTTGGGATTGCCACATCCGAGTAATATCTTTTTCATAAAGAAATATGTCGAATCAAACTTTAATTGAATGAGAACTATTAAGTAGAACCAAGTGATTTAGGTAAGATTGATTTTTATCGCACTCAATAGCAGATATAAACCACTAATAAGATATTCAAAGTTATGCATAATTGATAGACCCACAACAGGAATTAAAAAGAAACTTACTGAATGTGAAACCATTGTCCATTAATAAATTTTACTTTTATAGTTTATTTAAGGATACACGGTACCTTGAATTTGGTCAAAATATTGATTTTCATTTTTTAATATTAACTGAAAGCTTCTTTAATTGCGGATATTTTGACGTTTCATTTTTACCTAAACGATAATTATACACTGGTGTAGAAAAGTTAAGCATAATTGGTAATTAAGTAATTATTTTTAAGTAATGAAAGAAATATGAATCGGAATGTGCTGAATCTCCAGGTGTGTAAACAAAATAGTACGCGTCACATATTTTCGCGAAGAGTTTTCCCCGAAATCGAACAGGAGACCGTCAACAAATTGAAAAAGAACGAAGATCTTTTGGATAACCCTGTCAAAACTAATGTATCAAAAGCGTTCAAACTGCACATTATGATTAATTGGCTTATTGTAATGTACTGTGTTAATTTTTACAAGGATAGCATGTATACTCGTACAGAAATTAAGGTTTTTATAAAAACAGTCCTAAATTTTGCCAAGTTTTTTGCTTATAATTTGCAGAGTTCTTATTATAAAATAATGTTCTTTTCTGAAAATATGACAAACATCATTGTACACGATACCCTGTCATCAGAAATTAAAAATAAATTGTATGAAAAATGAGTATGTTTAGTAAATAATTTTTCATTGAGCATGCGTCAACGATATCAAAATGTCATTTGCATATTGTGTTAGCTAAATATATAGAGCAACTTCTGTAAAAGTTTCAAAAACATAGCTTGAAAATTCTGAAAATGGGAGCCTATAGAATCAATTCAAAATACGTTATTCCTAAAGGAAGCAAAAAAATCAGGGGTTTTACCAAAATATAGTTGTACGTGCAGTATTGTGTAGGCACTAAACAATGGAATATGGATACAGCCCCTCATGTTGTTGCTTCATTTAGGGAATAAAGGATTTTGAGTTGATTCTATAGGCTCCCATTTTCAGAATTTTCAAGCTATGTTTTTGAAACTTTTACAGAAGTTGCTCTATACATTTAGCTAACACAATATGCAAATGACATTTTGATATCTTTGACGCATGCGCAATGAAAAAAGTATTTACTAAACATACTTATTTTTCATACAATTTTTATTATTTTTAAATTCTGATGATAGGGTATTGTGTACAATGATGTTTGTCATATTTTCAGAAAAGAACATTATTTTATAACAAGAACTCTGCAAATTATAAGCAAAAAACTTGAAAAAATTTAGGACTGTTTTTATAAAAACCTTAATTTCTCTACGAGTATACATGCTATCCTTGTAAAAATTAACACAGTACATTACAATAAGCCAATTAATCATAATGTGCAGTTTGAACGCTTTTACTGCATTAGTTTTGACAGGGTTATCCAAAAGATCTTCGTTATTTTTCAATTTGTTGACGGTCCCCTGTTCGATTTCGGGGAAAACTCTTCGCGAAAATATGTGACGCGTACTATTTTGTTTACACACCTGGAGTTTCAGCTTATTCCGATTCATATTTCTTTCATTACTTAAAAATAAGTCCAGGCATTTGGTAAAAAATAAATGCAAGTTTTGGTGTAGTTTTGATTTTTGGTTCCCTTTATGTTTTTTGGGTCGCTGAACACGAATCTGGCATTATCCAACAAAATTTTTCCCCGGAAACACTTTTTTTGGCAAAAAACGTGTAAAAAACGTGGCTTTTTTTCGTTTTTTCTAAATAACTTCAAGATTATGCATTTTACATAAAAGTCATCAATACATAAATTAAAGAGCACAAAATTTCCTACATTTTATGTATTTAAAGTTTTTTTTCTATGATCAATGGTTTAGCCGTGAGAGAGCCGCAAAAATGGGTGTGAAAAGCAAAAAATCCTGAAAAATGTGAATTACAGCACCGTGCGTTAATGAAACATGAAAAACAACCATTTTACGCAAAATTTCCCCCCTTAATAATACTAAATATATTACTATTGACTATACTTTATTAATCTGATGCTCATCGTTTCTTTCATAACTAAAAAATAAATAAAGATGAGTATATCTGATCAAAATCTTCATTTGCTATTACAAAATAATAATAGTAATAATTTCTAAATTTGACTTTTAAATAATGTTAACAAAATAACAAAAAACAGGCTTTAACTGATCCCATCTGCACTTTCCCTCTTGATTGAAGGGGTACAAGTGTGAAATAACTTCGTTCAAGCGCCCACCCCCGCATCCCATGTCCACGTTCAGTAGAATACTAACCCCCCCTTCCTCGCCAGTCTCGCCTCTGTTAGAAATATGCGTCGCACAGATCACTAGCTTATCAGGAGGACACATTCCTATCAGTTTCCATATGCTACTGCTTACTTATAATTTAGTAATTCTCTATTTGTGTCTTCGTGAATATAGTGAACAGCTAAAGTGATTTTGCGCGATGTCGCTGTGTTTTATTTGTGACTCTCCTTTAGAAGAGGGGCCGTCAGTGAAAGTTAGTCGAGGTATTGCAGCGTTAAGCAAGGCAAATACAGAAAGAAAGGATGGAAAGCCAGTTTTCCTAAAGGAGAAAACCTCAGTAGATATACATGTTAAGTGCAGAAAAGCATACGTAAATGAACGGATGATTACTGCTTATGTGAAGACAGTTGAGGAACAAAGTGCTAGCACTTCTCAAATTTTAAGATCATCAACTCCTCAGTTTAATTTTTGAACTAATTGTTTTATATGTGGACTGTGGATTTTGGAAGAGTTCATTGCAACACAAGCGAAAAATCCACCAAGCGAACGCAATACTGTATACAGTGTGCGACACATGGGAGTACAATTCTGAAAGCAGCAAGAGCTCACAATGATGATTATGGGCAGGCTCATCGAACCAGTGAATGATTTGATCGCAGCAGATGCTCAATACCACATCAAATGTTTTAAATATATTTATAAGAGACCGAAGGTCCAAGAACAGAAGAAACGTGGTCCGTTTGCCGAGGCAATCGACAGAGCAATGCAAAGTACATACGATTACCTTGAAAATCATGATGACGAATGTCAGTTCTCCATGGAAGAGCTAATGAAACAGGTTACAGGGAGTTTTCAACCTAATATGAGAACTGTAAAGTTTAACCTCATTGAGAGATATGGAGACGACATACTATTCACAAAGAATCAGAAAAAAAAGTCCATTGTGTGTTTCAAGAATATAGGATGGAAGATACAGACTAATGCATGGTATCAGCAAACATGTAAATCTGATCGAGATGAGAGACTGCGAGTGCTTGAAGCAGCAGCAAAATTTATTTGCAAAGGTATCAGATTGAAGATTTGCTTCGGGAAACTGCAAAAACATCGCAGTTGTGTGTCAAGACGAAGAGGATGAACTAGACTTTGAAACAGATCTGGAAATGGATTGCCCACCCAATGAATCAGAGGACCCAATGAAAGGGGAAATAGCTATGCCGCAAAGTATCAAATATTTACTATTAAATAACTTTTATCTATAATATTGATAGTTATAAAAACACCCACTAATTCCATTCGTCTATTTTCTATTTTGTAGATGTCGGTGAAAAGCAGGGATCCTCAAATAAAAGAAAGCGAAAATAGAACTTTGTTTTTTAAGTAAATGTACTTACTAATGTACATAATTATTTATTATTAAATAATAATTAATATTTTTATCGTCGTTTTTATTGTTAGGAACTTCATTGTAAAATATAGTCGATCATACACTGTAAAAAAAAAAAAAAAAATTCAAGAGGTTACTAAAAAATTTTTAGTAAACTTGTATTCAACAGATTTTTTTAGTAACTATTACAAACTTTTTTTTTTTTGCAAGTTAAACAAGCATTTCTTTTGTAAACTGAACAAAAGAATATTTTGTATAACTAACTTAAAATTTTTTAGTATTAGCCACCAAGCAAATTTTAGTAATAGCTCCAAAATTATTTTTAATAACAATTACGTGCGTCCGAAGGGCAGGGGCTTCATTCGAACTGTATCCAGACTTCTGAAGCGATAGATTTTCGGCAAAAACGCAATAGATGGCAGCACCAAACATTGCGACCAGATCCAACAGGAAATTCATAACCCCTTTATTATAGAGTACTTACATTACATACATTCAGGGAGTACTTGGCGCTGTCCAGTATTGAACCCGGGACCTTTCAGCCTGGAGTCCGTTATTATAACCACTATGCCATCGAGGCCACGCCAAGCAAGTTTTAGTAATAGCTATTAAAAATATAAAACTATTAACTCTATTCGTTGCTAACTTTTTTCTAGTAATTCTTACAGATTTTCTAGTAACCGACTAAGATTACTAAACATCTTTTAGTAATTACAAGGATTACTAAAGTTTTTTTAGTAGATCGACCCTTTTGTTTACAGTGGGTTTCACTATCATTCCCACTCATTCAGTATCATTTAAAGTCAATCTTTACTAAAAAATGGTCATTTTTCATGTTAAATCTATGTACAGAGCCATAATTCATATTTTCCGGATTTTTTTTAATTTTCACACCAACATTTTGAATTTCTAGAACTTTAAGAACTGGAATCCGTGTCAGCTTTTATATGTTAAAGCCCGGTTTAGTTATTTTATTTACATTATTTAAAAGTAAATTAAAAAATTATTACTATTATTATTTTGTAATAGCAAATGAAGATTTTGATCACAAATATGTTCATTTTTATTTATTTATTAGTTATGAAAGAAACAATGAACATCAGATTAATAAAATATAGTCAATAATAATATATTTAGTATTATTAAGTGGGAAAAATTTGAGTAAAATGGTTATTTTTCATGTTTCATCGACGTACGGTGCTGTAATTCACGTTTTTCAGAATTTTCTGCTTTTGACACCAATTTTTGCGGCTCTCTCACGGCTAAACCATTGATCAGAGCAAAAAAATTTAAATACATAAAATGTAGGAAATTTTGTGCTCTTTAATTTATGTATTGATGACTTTTATGTAAAATGCATAATTTTGAAGTTATTTAGAAAAAACGAAAAAAAGCCACGTTTTCTGCACTTTTTTGCCAAAAAAAGTGTTTCCGGGGAGAAATTTTGTTGGATAATGCCAGATTCGTGTTCAGCGACCCAAAAAACATAAAGGGAACCAAAAATCAAAACTAAAACAAAACTTGCATTTATTTGTCCTTTTTGAGCACGTAATGCCTGGACTATAAACTAAATTTTCACCCTGTTCATATTTTTTTAACTTGCTTGTTCGAAAAATAATATGGCTTTTTTGCTAAATTAGAGGTTTGATTGTTTTTTACTTCTTCTCCATGATATCTTTAATATTTATGTGTATGGGTTTAACGTTCAAGTTGATAGTTACTTGAAAAAACAAAATTGAAAGTTTGTTGAATTTCTTTCAATTATTGATGTATATGAGAAAAAAAATCATATTTGATGTACAATCCCACACATCTAAAAATTCACACTCAGTGTTATCTAGTATATTATACGGAATAGGGAGGAAATGGAAATATTTCAATGAGGCTAATAAAATAATAATAATAATAATAATAAATTTTAGAAAAGTAGACAGTGCTATAACATTTTGTTTTAAATTATTTTATTTAAATATTAGTACTAAGCATTGTTCCGCCACATACATTGCAGTATTATTCAAAATTGAAGAGATGGTTTCAAAAGAGTTTTTACCGAGTCCCTTTAAGTTTTGAGTTGTAAAATGTTGAACACCATCAACACAGTTATATCTTTTTTGACCAAAACATGTATTCGAATGTAATCTGTTAACTTTTCTTAAATATATGAAAAAACAATTATTTGCTCTTACTAATTGGGATTTTTTCTTTAAATACTTTTGTGTGTTTTAAAGTAAATAAAATACTTATGCTTTAATTTAAAATTTTGTATATGAATTTAACGTTCCTGATATACGACTTAAGTATTTTACAAACATGATTAAAACTTTTTTTTAAATCACTTTTTTCATGATTAAAACTTTCTTTGGAAACATTTGAATGTCTATAGTTTCAATGAATTTATTAATGTGTTATAAGCACATTTATTAAAATAATTGCTCAGATTGATGGAGAATGTAAAAGCTGGGATACGACATTAATATATGGGTATGTCAAACAATCATAGTTTGATTTATAATGGTACAAGTATTCTGCGTAACGTTGATAATTACAGTACATAAGGTAAATCTGTGTCTCTGAATCCAGATTATGATGCTATTTAGAATGCATATATATGAATGAAAATATATGGAAATGCATAAAATTATTCAGGTTAATTATGAATATATAAAGCAATTGTTTCGAACTGCGGTGTTTATAAGCTGGCCCTTCTCATATTATAACAAAATAAACATTTGCATGTTTTTATACTGAATATACATGTACATTTATTTAATAATTGCTCATCTTCTTGAAGAATACAAACGCTTCGATTTAACATTAATATATGGGTACGTCAAACAATCACAATTTGATAATTAGCTGTACAACTATTATGTGTAACGTTGATAATAATTGAATATACGGTAAATCTGTATCTCTGAAAACAGATGATAATACTGCTTAAAAAGCATTTTTATTAAGGAAATTGAATTGTATAAAGTAGTTTAATTATGAATATCTAAAAAATTTGCTTTCCAACTGCAGTATTTATAATTTGGTATATTTTTATATTACCATTAATGGCAATTACATGTTTAAGGAAGTAGAGCTTGAATGTTTGCAAATTACATTTTTTCTATTTAATGGACAATCCAATATACCAGAAAATATTCTTGAACATACTTTAAACATTTTTACATACTTAGGAATATTTCAGAACATAGGTTCAAATACATTTGAAATACATCTTTATCTTGAAACGCTCATAAAGATGACCAGTTTTCCCTAGTACGAATGAACCAGTGTTAAAGAAGCTGGGTACACTAGCAGACTTACTGGGGCACTATGTTCTACTAATTTAGTATTATTTGAAATATGTTGTAAATTTATCGTTTTTATTAATTTAAATTCTCTTTATTTTCCTTTTACCATGAAAATAACACAATAATGCAAATTTGGAAGAAATATTTTCAAACAAAACATACACAAAGTAAAACGGAATATTCATCAAAAAAATTTTAAATTATTTTTCTTCTTTATCAGTGTGTTCGTATTATTTTTAAAATAAAAATTTCCGTTACTGGCATGAAGTGTCCTCTTTGGAATAAAAAAAAAGTATATTGATGAGTCCTTTTCATATTCATCTGAGAAAACAAAAAAATACCTTTTTTTTGTACTTACCTTGTTTATCTATACTAATAAAAGAACAAAACGCTCTGTCTGTCTGCTTGTGTGTCTGTGTGTGTCTGCGATGGTTAGCAAAATCTACAGCACGTGCGAAGCTCAAAATTTTTTTGAGAGTAGCCCAATACGTCTCCAGATGCTCCGAGGCTCAGAATTTTAATTTTTTGATTAGTTTCATAGATATTAATTATGAAGCGGAACTCACTCTCATCAAAAAAGGCACTTTTTTAAATGTTCTGGGAAAGAAAACGTTTGCACATGCGCAGAAACTGAATTACGCATCTTAACGGAGGAAGAACCTTTTTCCCCGCTTATTTCTGTTTTTGGATCATTTTGTTTAAATCCAAATCAACCAAACTGCTCGACGTAGTTAAACTTAAGAGACATATTTCGAAAAATCATATTTTTAGGTCTCAAATGCAATAATCAATTCGAAAAAATGTTGCAGTTAACCCTTTGAAAACAAATATTCAAAAATGGTCGTTTTTTCCAAAACTATTTTTCTCCCTTTTGTCAATGCCCCTCCAGGGCGTAATTTTTAAGGTATAAACAAACCAAAAAGAAGACCTTAAAGCTGAAACGTTCTTCTAATCGATGGTGTAGTTGGTTGTAAAATATTTGGATTTTAACCCTTTGAAATACACTGGCAAAAAAGTTCATTTTGCGACTCGCAGAGAGGATATTTTTTCCATGCTAAAATTATCTTAACGTGCATATTTCAACTCAAATTTTAAAATCTTCTCAATAGACCAAATTTATACTCCCTAAAAAAATTCGACAGGTTCGGACGGATAGAAATATTTTTTACAAAATAAAAGGTGCGAAAAATTTGATGAAATCAATAAAAAACAGATCGCTTTCATTGCGGTTTTGACTTAGCAAAACGAAATCCTATAGGTACCGGTAAACAAAAAACACATTCTTTAAACTTAAAAACATTTTTATAATCTATTATGCAATCGGTTTTTAAAATATAAGATTTAACCCTTTCAAATACACCGTCAAAAGGAGGCACTTTGCGACTCACAAATTAAATATTTTTTCTACGCTAAAAGCATCTAAGCGTACATATTTCAGCCCAAACATTTAAAAACATCCCAATAGATCCAATTTACACCTACTTAAAAATTTTTAAAACGTTCGGACGAGTAGAAATAATTTTTACAAAATAAAAAGTGCGAACAATTTGAGGAAATCAATAAAAACTAGATCGTTTCATTACGGTTTTGCCTTTGCAGGGCGCAATTCTATATACATCCTGACAAACCGAAAATATTTTCTTAAAGCAAAAACATTCTCATAATTTATATTGCAATTTGTTTAAAAAAAGTATGAGATTTAACCCGTTCAAATACAGAGACAAACACGAATTACATCCCCGCTAAAAGTAACTAGATGACCATATTTTAACACAATCATTTTAGAGCTTTTCAATAAACCAGATTTACATTACTTAAAAAAATTTTGGAACTTTCATGGATAGAATTATTTTTTTACAAAATATAATGTGTGAAAATTTTTACGAATTCAGTAAAAACCTGAGTGTTCCGTCGCGGTTTCGTTCGCTTTCGGTTCGCATAGTTTCCAAAAAATCAAATTACATTGAAAACAAAATACCAAACAGCATGTACTTTCAATTCAATATCTTTTCGCAATTTTTCCGTTTTAAAAATATAAATTTTGACAAAATGGACTTAAATATATAAAATCTACTTATAATAAAATGCGTTTGGAGAGAAGTGTGTAGAACACTTCCAGTGCGTATCATTCTGCTGTAGGAATCCACAGTTGCTAAACGCCATGTTAGGCCTAATGGAAAACATATGTTAACAAATGACAGCTAAATGATAATTTCTTCTGCTTGAAATAATGTTTGTCGAGCAAATTTCCCTATAAAACATGTATATCATATCCAATTACAATACACTAAGTTCCAGTTTAAACGTACACTATTTTAAACAAAATAAACAATCGACGGCTTCACAAAAGACGGCTTCACAATACATTTTAAAGTATATTTTTCACTTTTGTTTACATTTATTATAGGCAGTAAGTTTACAACATTAAAAAAAAAAAACTCTATGGTTATTCAAGTTAATGGTTTTTTTATGGATTTATGCACTATGGACGGACTTCAGCTTTTATTGTGCTGCCATCTATCAGCATCAATGCAAATAAGTAATTTTTCCATTGGATTTATAGTTAGTAATAAATAAAAATTGCAAGATGTAATAATGTGTAAGAGATTTCTCTTGAACGTTTCCGCTATATAATTTTAAAATACCAAGCTATAAATAAATAGAATAATTTTCATATGATTTCTTAGATATAATTTAAATTTCGTTTTATTATTATTTTTTTTTTAAGATGTCAACATTTATCAACTAAATTTTTCATATTTTGTTTTCTATTATAAAAAAATATTTTTTTCCCTCAAGATGTAATGGATATATGAGATATTATAATAACTGCATTAATGAGATTGAAAATTATTTTTCCACATTCTATTATTAAAGTATAATTTTTCTTACTTTTCAAAGTTATTATATTCAAAAATTACCATGCTAAAAAAAAAAAATACCTGCTTTGTTGTAATTAGTATAAGTTATACATGACTGTATATTACTTATATTTTAATTGCATTTCATAAGAAATGTAAAGTTCGTTTACAATGTAAGCACATTTCAAAAGGATATAAGCTAAGGTTTTAAAAATTGGCGTAATAAAATTAAAATTTTACGAAGGAAATAATAATAACGATTTTGGTTTTCATTAATAAGGAATGAATTTTTAAAGTCACAGAGAGTTTTTAAAAATTGATTTTGATCTAAATCAATGCATCTTGGTTCGATATTTTCTATAAATAACTACAAATTTTCCAAAAAGTTTTTTTTTAATGTTGTTTCCAAAACGTTTTTTTTTCTATAAATGTTGTTGTTTGTTTATATTAACTGCTACTAGATGAGCCAAACCCATATTTAAAAATAAAGTATAAAGTTTTATTAATCGATTATCTAGGAATCTATTTGGCTAAAATCACTGCGGAGTCATTGCTTTTTGTAAAATAATGCATTTTAAATTAAAAAAAAATCAATATTAATTTTTAATGTTTAGTGAAATTTTCAGAAAATGTGTTTTACTTTGCTAATTATTTTCATTGTTGTGATAAATACTGCTGTATGTTTTGCCCAATTGTTGAACTATTTCAGAAATTTAATATCAAGTAAAAAAAAAAATCATTTGTATTGCTATTTTTAAAATATGCTTTTTTACAATACAAACTCTTTAATAATAAAATCTTCATTCTGTTTGTTTGTACGAAGTCTTACGAAAATAAAATGCAGGTCAAAATTCCGTCATTTTTGACGGGGGTTATATACTAGTCAAGATAATAAAATTTGAGTTTAATTTAAGAGTCATTTAGAAAGCAAATAACACATTTGAAAACTGAATAACATCACGGGCCCGGGCAACGCCGAGCAGAACAGCTAGTTTAAGAATAAAATAAAAAGAACCATGAGAATAAATTATTTTGATTTTCAGTTTAATGTTTTTGAAGAAAATATCTTATTTTATCGATATTTGTAGTGAGCTATAATTTCTTTTTGGCCGTATTTCTTTGAAAATCGTTATTTAGTTATAGTTGAATTTTTTTCTATTCAAAAATATAATTTGGTAGAGAATATCAGATATTAAATTACAACAAAGCAAATATGGCAAAAATATCCTTTAGTACATTCAGTAAATGAACGATCGCTAAAAAATAACAATTAGCACTTCTAAGGGAGCTCTTACAACATAAAATATCTCCAAACTTTATTTTTTTTATTTTTGTATTTATTATTAATTTTTTGTCATTTAAAGGTACTGAAATGAGTGCGAAGAGTGTGTATGTTTTCTTGGGACCATTTTAATAAGGACTTATTAAGGATTTAATAAGGACCAATATAATAATATTAACCATATATACATACTCAAAAAGTGATACATCAATTTATATTCGCTCATAAATAAAATGGTAATATTTTTATAGATTTATAATATGTATAACTGTCTTTTTTAACATAATATGCAAAAGATTTTCGGACAAACTGTCATCAACAAAAATGAAATGTTTTTGTCGATCTATATTAATATTACCTAAACATAAAATATGTATAATTTTTATAGATTCTTTAAAGTGTTTTTCTAATTATTGAACTAAATTTCATAATTATCTTATATTTAATAAATATTTACATTCTTATTTTTTTCAGTAACATTAGACGCTAAAGTTTTTTCTATTGTTACGAATTTTGTAAATAGTTAGTGTTTGTACTGTAAAATAATGTAAATAATCTTATTAAGCTCCATTTCTTTACTAATATTAGTTTTTGTTACAGTCTTTATTATCAAGCAAACTTGTCTATTATTTTCAGTGTATGTCTACGGCAAATTGGCGAAATAATAAAGATATCGCCAAGTTGGCGTCACTTTTGGCGACTAATTTTGGTCGCCAAATTTGGCGATATATAGCCAAGTTGGCAACAAACTTGGCGATTGTTGATGATGGTAACCCTTCCCTGTCAATGGTAACCCCCCTTTAGATATACTGATACATTGTTTGTTGTTCCGTGGATTTTCCGAGTAGGTTCTAGAAATTTCCAGCACATGCTACGAGCCTATATAAGGAGAGCAGTACGAGCTGTTGTTATTATTATTTAACAGTCAGTCATTGAGTGAACAACGCGTTTGTTAAGCAAGTTTTCTTGAGTCTTATTTACGTTATTTTGAATGTGATTTAGTGTTGAGACGTTGTATAAAGAGTCTCTGGGATCTAAAGCTGTACTTGTACGAAAGATATGAGCAGTTATTTTTGAATATCCAGTAATATTTGTGAGTTTCGAAGACCCTGTTGTTCTGAAGATCTGTAAATAAATTATTTTCTACTTTTCTAAGAGACAAGAGTTTGTAGTTATCTAACCATAAGATCAAAAGAACCTTATATACGCTGCAACATTTGGTGTCAGGAGTCGGGATCTTATGGCGAAAACCAGAACAATGGACGGACAACTGAAAGAACTGTTAGAAGCTGTTAATGGAATAAAGGCAGAATTGACGAAAGGCCAAGAAGAGTTGGCGGAAAAAATGAATAAAGGCCAAGAAGAGTTGGCGGATAAAATGAATAAAGCCCCACCTGAAGATCCTCCAGATATCAAAAATGAGTGGCGGTGATAATGAAATATATGTGATAGGCTTTATTAACGGAATTCAGTGCGGTATGATTGTCGATACAAGAGCCAATGTGACAATAATAAGAGAAGAATTGGATCGAAAATTTAAATCTAAACTCATCTGGACTCCACCATGCGTTACCCTGCAAACTGTGACGGGCGACAAGATAGGCATATATGGAAAGGCCAATTTAACTATCAACTTTGGAGGAAGCAAATATTATCATACGGCTTATTTGGCTGACATAACAGATCCTTGCATAATCGGACTAGATTTTCTGAAGAAGTTTGGCTTCAAACTTGATTTTAAAAACAATGAAATGCTATCTAAATTTGAAGAAATAAGCCTTTTTGGATTAAATAACGAAATTGATTATAAACAAACAGTAATAGCCAAAGAAGACATCAATCTAGGTCCAAGAACAGAATTTTTAGTTCCAGCTGTAATTAACAATGAAATTAATTATCGATTTGGCCATATAGATTATCCCGAGGACAATAGTAAACAAGCAGGAGTATTGGTGGCTTCATCTGTGGTAGACCTCTCGAAGGAGACCATTCCAGTCAGAATTGCTAACATCACTGATAAGACGAGGACTATCAAGAAAGGAGAAGTGATAGCGTCATGTGCTCCTGTGACGTGCATAAGTCAAAATTCCAGTCACTCTGAGAAATCTTCAGATAATTTAGTCAAGGATTTGTTACAAAATACAGACTTAGATCCAAAAAAGATGGAAGCTGCGGAAAATTTAATTAGAAAATTCCAATGTTTATTTTCCCAAACATCTGAAGACTTTGGACGAACTAAAATGGCACAACACCGAATTGACACGGGAGATCACTCTCCAATTAAACAGCACCCTAGACGATTACCTTTTGCCAAGCAAGAAGTGGTGCAGAATTTAATTAAGGATATGGAAGAAAATGACATCATCGAACCATCGACAAGTCCATGGGCGTCTCCCATTGTATTAGTAAGAAAGAAGGATGGTTCTACAAGATTTTGTGTAGACTACCGCCGACTGAATGACGTCACTAAAAAGGATAGTTACCCTCTACCAAGATTCGACGACACTCTCGACACACTTGCGGGCAACACTTGGTTCTCGACTCTGGATCAGAAGAGTGGTTACTGGCAGGTAGAGATCCATCCGGACGACCGCGAGAAGACTGCCTTTACAACGGGACAAGGATTATGGCAGTTCAAGGTAATGAGTTTTGGTCTATGTAACGCACCTGCAACTTTCGAACGGCTTATGGAAACGGTTCTCCGGGGGCTGTCATATGAAGCATGTCTTGTTTACTTAGATGATATCATAATCATAGGAAAATCTTTTGATGAACATCTGAACAACCTCAGGCGGGTGCTACAAAAATTAAAGGAAGCTAATTTGAAGTTAAACCCTTCGAAGTGCAGTTTGTTTCGAAATGAAGTCGCCTACCTTAGACACATCATTTCGGCGGAAGGAGTTAGGACCGACCCAGAGAAGATATCGGCTTTGAAAAATTGGAATTGTCCAGCAGATGTTCACCAGCTTCGGAGCTTTCTAGGATTATGCACCTATTACAGAAAATTTGTCAAAGGCTTCTCGATGATTGCAAGACCACTTCATAAATTAACAGAAGCCAATCAAAAATTTATGTGGACACAGGAATGTGACGCTGCTTTCGAAAAGCTTAAGGAGGCCTTAACATCCACTCCAATTCTGTCATATCCTCAAATCGATAAACAGTTTATACTTGATACGGATGCAAGTAACGAAAGCATTGGCGCTGTACTGTCCCAGGAAATCGACGGCCAGGAGCGTGTTATCGCCTATTTCAGCAAGTGCTTATCAAAGGCAGAGCGAAACTACTGCGTAACAAGAAAAGAGCTTCTTGCTGTAGTGAAAGCCATAGACCATTTTCATCACTATCTTTACGGTCGAAAATTCCTGATCCGAACTGATCATGCTTCTCTAACTTGGCTATTGAATTTTAAGAACCCTGAAGGCCAGATAGCCAGGTGGATACAAAAGCTTCAAGAGTACGATATGGAGATACGCCATCGAAAAGGCTCATCACATGGAAATGCAGATGCTCTCTCAAGAAGACCCTGCTCAGAGAATTGTAGATACTGCGATCGGGTTGAGAAGAATTTTAATGTCAAAGGTCCTATAGTAAGACAAGTTACAACTGGTTCTACATCATCGCAAGATGAGTGGTGTGACGAGAGCCTGCGTAAAGCTCAACTTGCTGATCCTGAAATTAAGCCAATTCTAGAGCTGAAAAAGGAGTCCAACAGGAAGTCCAGGTGGCAAGACATGGCCCATTACCATCCTACGACTGAACGTTATTGGGCTCTTTGGGATTCCCTACATTTGAAGAAAGGTATCTTGTACCGAAAATGGGAGTCTGGTGATGGAAAGACATGTAGATGGCAACTACTACTCCCTAAGTCGAGAATTTCTATGGTCCTTCAAGAACTGCATGGTAGTCCCACAAGAGGTCATTTATGTGTAATGAAGACCCTGCAAAAGGTTCGAGAGCGTTTCTACTGGAATAATGTTCGCAGTGATGTGGAGAAGTGATGTCGAACTTGTGACACCTGTGTAGCACGTAAAGGTCCAAAGAGGCGCACTCGTGGAGGATTGCAGCGTTATATTGTAGGAGCTCCTTTCGAACGAATTGCTCTAGACATCCTGGGTCCTCTTCCTAGAACATCTGATGGCAATAAGTACATCTTCGTTGTCATGGACTACTTCACTAAGTGGCCTGAAGACTACGCCATTCCTAATCAAGAGGCGGTAACCGTAGCGGATATACTGGTTCAACACTGGGTTTCCAGATACGGAGTTCCTCTTCAAATCCATTCTGATCAAGGAAGAAACTTTGATTCGGGTGTGTTTAAGGAAATGTGCGGACTACTCGGCATGGACAAAACTCGAACAACACCTCTACACCTTCAATCGGGCGGCATGGTGGAGCGGTTCAATCGTACCATCTTAAATAGCCTCTCTCTCCTGGTGTCTAGAGACCAACAGGACTGGGACAAGAAATTGCCTCTTTTCCTGCTTGCCTACAGGAGTGCCACTCATGAGGCCACTGGTTACTCCCCTTCTCAAATGCTCTTTGGTCGTGATCTTCGTCTACCTGCGGATCTTTTGTTTGGCCGTCCTCCTGACGCTCCTCTGTCGCCTGAAGAATACGTGGATGGACTCCAGGCACGGATTGAGGAGGTTCATTGTCTAGCGAGGAACCGAATCGGACTGGCATCAGAAAAGATGAAGACACGGTACGACACAAAGGCAACTGGACATGAGTTCAACGAAGGTGACAAAGTGTGGTTGTGGAATCCCATACGTCGTAAGGGACTGTCGCCAAAATTACAAAGAAACTGGGACGGTCCTTACACAGTCGTCAACAGGCTGAATGACGTCGTCGTACGCATACAAAAATCGCCACACGCCAAACCCAAGGTCGTACACTACAACCGGCTAGCCCCTTATTTTGGCCAAAGTGATTAGAAATTCGAAACTTGAATTTCAGACCATGGTCATGAAAGTCACTTTTTGTAAATATGTAAATAGTAATTAGTTCTTATTTATGTAAATTTTATTATTATTGTTACTATCATTTATTCATTTGTTTATTTCTTTATTTATTTTAAGTGTTTTCCTCTAACTCAGGGATTGCACTGCCCGGGACGTGCAGTCTTTGAGGAGGGGGTAGTGTTACGAATTTTGTAAATAGTTAGTGTTTGTACTGTAAAATAATGTAAATAATCTTATTAAGCTCCATTCCTTTACTAATATTAGTTTTTGTTACATTGTCTCTATTATCAAGCAAACTTGTCTATTATTTTCAGTGTATGTCTACGGCAGATTGGCGAAATAATAAAGATATCGCCAAGTTGGCGTCACTTTTGGCGACAAATTTTGGTCGCCAAATTTGGCGATATATAGCCAAGTTGGCAACAAACTTGGCGATTGTTGATGATGGTAACCCTTCCCTGTCAATGGTAACCCCCCTTTAGATATACTGATACATTGTTTGTTGTTCCGTGGATTTTTCGAGTAGGTTTTAGAAATTTCCAGCACATGCTACGAGCCTATATAAGGAGAGCAGTACGAGCTGTTGTTGTTATTATTTACCAGTCAGTCATTGAGTGAACAACGCGTTTGTTAAGCAAGTTTTCTTGAGTCTTATTTACGTTATTTTGAATGTGATTTAGTGCTGAGACGTTGTATAAAGAGTCTCTGGGATCTAAAGCTGTACTTGTACGAAAGATATGAGCAGTTATTTTTGAATATCCAGTAATATTTGTGAGTTTCGAAGACCCTGTTGTTCTGAAGATCTGTAAATAAATTATTTTCTACTTTTCTAAGAGACAAGAGTTTGTAGTTATCTAACCATAAGATCAAAAGAACCTTACATACGCTGCAACACTATTTTCATTATTATGTATAAAGTTGAATATTTTTCGTTTTAATTGTTATTTTTTAGATAAAAATTTTGTCATCGAATAAATTATTGTGCCTTATTTTTTTAGTTGCTGAAACATTAATGTAAATAAAATCTAATAAATATATTTTGCATTTTTCATCATCATTCTTACAAATATTTTTTATTCTATTTTAAAATTCCGCATTTTCCTTACTTATTATTAAAGTCGTTTATCTTAAACCGCATATTGCATCTTTTTGCACACGTTTTAAATGTTAAAGTATGCATCTTTTTAAAAATTATAAAAAAAATAAATATTTATTTACAACATATGCTTTTGTGACTTCTTAAAATTTGTAAAATATTCTTTAAATTGAATTCATTTTTTATTTTTCTCTGAATTAATAAGTGGAAAATGTATTCTTTTACATTATTAATATTGAAGTGAAAAATAAAATAAATACAAAGATTCAATTAAAAATTCTGAAGGCTGATTTAAAAATAATTTACATTTTGGAGAATCATTTTTATCGAGAGCAAATGGGAATGAATAACATAGATCATTTTCACCATCAGCTGTCACTTCTTTCTTTTTTGTATTAGATGAAATATCTTTTTCTCTCAAAGCAGTGTTTGAACTTCAAAAATATGTTCAGGAAAGAAGAATTAAACAATTTCTAGCTTTTGAAATTTCCATAAAAATGAAAGTTAAAAGTGAAAGAAAATTTATTTTTTCAAATATTTAGTTAATATTTAGATACGTTTATTGAATTAGTTTGAAATAAGAAAATGTTTAGCATAAAAAAACACACTAAAAATTATATATGCATAAGTTTTTTACATTTCTTTAAAAATTTCTTTAAAAATTATTTTATGGATGTTCTTGAAGATCTATAATAAATATCTTATACAGTGTAGGTCAATAAAATTGTTAAAGTTTTGCTACTTATATTTGAACTATGTAACTTAACAAGCAGAAAAACTATATTCTGTATCAATGTTTCTCGGAATGTACTTAAAATAAGATGATAATTATATATATATATATATATATATATATATATATATATATATAATTTCAAATTTATCAATTTAGCAAGAACCAGCACACCCCCCTCACAAAACAAAAATCCCTTAAAATTGAAAATTCAACAATCAAAATAAAAAAAACAATAGGCTGCCAGCCTCATCAGCGATGGGTTTTATTAGACAAAAGCAGCCGGACACTCGAGTTTACAAAAACAAAATACATTTAAGTGGCAGTGGGTTTCGGCCAGAGCGGTGAATAGCAAAAAATCAAATGTTAAACACCCGATGGCTATAATTCACGCGCCCCCCCCACCGGACCCTACGCCACATTAGTAAACGAATGTCTCACCTGGAACATTGTAAACGATGTCAAAATATGTTCTCTGAATAAAAACCACATCCCCAACTTAGCTGCAATGCCACAACTCAAAACAACTTAAACAGAATAATCTAGAAACCGTATTCCAAACCAATCCAGAAACAATCCAGGTCTGTTGCCACCCAATGCAGCTCATCATCATAAAACCGTCCTTAAGCAGGCTTTAGGTAATACAAATCATTTAGCTATCACTGAGTAGCAAACGATCAAAAATGTAGAGAATCTGCAAAATCAGAGTACTTTTTTATGAACTTGAGAGGAATATTGTTTTTATAGTGAAGTTTACTTTTAAATTGAAAAAGCTCACTTTGAAATAGATATTTTTCTGAACATATTCTATAAAATCGGAAAATTTGGCTGATTATAATGTTAATGTAGATTCGTTTTGAAATATTGGAGAACCAGTGTACGAGCTGATTAACTGTAAAAGAAAAGCTTTTACGCTTATCATAAATAGAAATTTGTATTTTGTTATCTATTAAAATTTGTATTTTTAAATCTAGATAATCAGCCTCCGAACTATTTTCATTAGTTTTTTTTAACGTTAAGGAGTCAGGATAAATTTCTTGAGAAAGTTCATTAAAATCAGAATTAATATTCAAAACGATCAAATCATCAATGTATGGGTAAGCAAAAAATTTTAGATCAGCTTTATTTATACTATATTGAAATTCATAAAAAAATAAGAATAAGTTAGCTGCAGTGGATGAGTAACTAGTACCCATACCAATCCCATTAATTTGTAGGTATATTTTAGAACCAGTATAAACATAATTATTATAAAGGCAAAACCGGCATAATTTATAAAACAAGTTTGAATTAAAATCGGCACCATCCAAAACCAATTCAACTGTTTTTAAAAGTGCATCCTTTAAACTACTGATAGGAATGGTGGTAAATAAATTTTCGAAATCATATGTATGGATAGAATGAATTTTATTGTTTTTTAATTTTTCAACAATTTCAAAACTATTAGAAATAATCCAAAAAAATCAACAATAAACAATAGAAATTCATGTGAATTGCGCCGAAACGCAATTCACATTAGCGTTTCGGCGCAATTCACATGAATTTCTATTGTTTATTGTTGATTTTTTTACATATTGGATAAATTGCTGTGTTTTAGTAGCCTGCTGCTTTAGCGCAATACTGGAATACAGCTATTGTTTTCATTTTTTGATTTGGCTTTGGACTGGCTCAGTTTCCTCATATATATTTTTTATTTGTGCAATAAGCTAAAAGCTTCAAAAATTCTATATCTAAAAATGTTACGATGAAAATGAATAATAAAAAATGGGATTAACAAAATGTAGTAACAAACGATCTAAAACTTGACCTAATGTGGAGTTGTCTGCAAGTCCTTACACCAACAGCACGGTTAACCTGAATTTCCATATATGTAAAATTACACATGTTATCTATTTACTTACTTGTACCATATGTGATCAAAAATATGTCGAGGAAACTTCGGGTGAGTTACACATGAGAATCAATAATCACAGACATTCATCTAGTAAAGATGACAATAATTCAACTTTTGAAATAAAACACTTTTTTATACACGGTTTTCATAATGTAAAAATCCAAATATTAGAACATATTATTGATGATCCTTTCAGGTTAAGAAGTGAAAGCTTCTATATACTTCGTTTAAAATCTCTGTATCCTTATGGATTGAACATTAAACTAAATTTTCGTACTGAAAATTCTACATGTATATACAGTCTTTTTTCGTCTGTATATATTCCCTCATTTCAATATAAAAGAGGTAAACGTGGTAAACACACAGATAAAGTAAAGCAAAATAAATATTCTGACATAACCCCATCTGCTGTTCTGTAGGACCTTTACAATTTATTTTGTAATAGTTTTAATATTAAACAAATTAAAACCATTTTATTTGGTTTAAAATTTAAAATACTTAAAAGATTGCAACAAAAATTTGAAAGTTTTAACTCTGCAAACTCTCAGTTTAAAGATCTGATTAGTGATATTTTGTTATACAAAATAGGAAAACACAGGCCTCAAGATTTGGAAAAAGTTTACTTTGTATGCACTTTTCAACAAAAAAGTTTTGATAATCTACGTTTAAGTTCTTTGATTTTACGTCATAAATGTTTATTTCCTGTCAAAGATATTATAGTAATACCCACTTATAGATATACCAAAACACTAGGAAGTATTCTATTTAATTATAGAGAAGTTTCCCAAAACCTTGATTCGTATACTGATTTTGAATGCAATTGCGAAAAATTTAAAAATTCTACTTTTTTAAATGAAACCAATCAACATATAGTGACTGGAGATCTAAATATTATAGAAAATATTAATATACGTAATCTTTTAAACTCAGGTACTAAATTTCGTATTAACAGTAAATTAAATCCAATAAAGTCATTCAATACTTTTAAAGCTGATTTAAATGCTTTTATATTAAATTTAAGTTACAGATACAATACACCTATCCCCCTCTTTACAGATTGGAAATTACATATTTTAAATGATTTTAAATCTTTCCAGGATTGTTTTCTAAATAATTCATCTTATAATTATCTTTATTTCAATAAGGATTTTAGAAACCAAATTGCCAAATTAAAACAAAATTTTGTTTTTTGTCAAGTTGATAAGGCTGCCGGTAACTTTGCATTTATTTGAAAAAAATTTTATGCAGTAATGCTTAATGCAGAGTTAAATAATAGTATAACCTATAAAATTTGTAAATCTTCTGTACAAGAAATTATCAATAAACATCTGGCTTTCTCTAAACAAACCAATATTCCATTTCCACGTAATAAAAATCCGTCATTTCCGTTTTTATTTCTTACTCCAAAATTTCATAAAGTACCGACTAAATACAGATTCATTTGCAGTAGTGTTAATAGTATTGGTAATAATTTTAAAAGGAAATTTGAAGATTTACTTAAAAAATTTTTGAACATGCTGAAATATAAATATAAAGACAGTAACTGTTTTTGGATTATTTCTAATAGTTTTGAAATTGTTGAAAAATTAAAAAACAATAAAATTCATTCTATCCATACATATGATTTCGAAAATTTATTTACCACCATTCCTATCTGTAGTTTAAAGGATGCATTTTTAAAAACAGCTGAATTGGTTTTGGATGGTGCCGATTTTAATTCAAACTTGTTTTATAAATTATGCCGGTTTTGCCTTTATAATAATTATGTTTATACTGGTTCTAAAATATACCTACAAATTAATGGGATTGGTATGGGTACTAGTTACTCATTCACTGCAGCTAACTTATTCTTATTTTTTTATGAATTTCAATATAGTATAAATAAAGCTGATCTAAAATTGTTTGCTTACCGATACATTGATGATTCGATCGTTTTGAATATTAATTCTGATTTTAATGAACTTTCTGAAGAAATTTATCCTGACTCCTTAACGTTAAAAAAAAACTAATGAAAATAGTTCGGAGGCTGATTATCTAGATTTAAAAATAAAAATTTTAATAGATAACAAAATACAAATTTCTATTTATGATAAGCGTAAAAGCTTTTCTTTTACAGTTAATCAGCTCGTACACTGGTCCTCCAATATTTCAAAACGAATCTACATTAACATTATAATCAGCCAAATTTTCCGATTTTATAGAATATGTTCAGAAAAATATCTATTTCAAAGTGAGCTTTTTCAATTTAAAAGTAAACTTCACTATAAAAAACAATATTCCTCTCATGTTCATAAAAAAGTACTCTGATTTTGCAGATTCTCTACATTTTTGATCGTTTGCTACTCAGTGACAGCTAAATGACTTGTATTACCTAAAGCCTGCTTAAGGACGGTTTTATGATGATGAGCTGCATTGGGTGGCAACAGACCTGGATTGTTTCTGGATTGGTTTGGAATACGGTTTCTAGATTGTTCTGTTTAAGTTGTTTTGAGTTGTGGCATTGCAGCTAAGTTGGGGATGTGGTTTTTATTCAGAGAACATATTTTGACATCGTTTACAATGTTCCAGGTGAGACATTCGTTTACTAATGTGGCGTAGGGTCCGGTGGGGGGCGCGTGAATTATAGCCATCGGGTGTTTAACATCTGATTTTTTGCTATTCACCGCTCTGGCCGAAACCCACTGCCACTTAAATGTATTTTGTTTTTGTAAACTCGAGTGTCCGGCTGCTTTTGTCTAATAAAACCCACCGCTGATGAGGCTGGCAGCCTATTGTTTTTGTATTTTGATTGTTGAATTTTCAATTTTAAGGGATTTTTGTTTTGTGAGGGGGGTGTGCTGGTTCTTGCTAAATTGATAAATTTGAAATTATATTTTTTAATTTATGTGTGTTAATGCAGCGTTTCGGCGCAATTCACATGAATTTCTATTGTTTATTGTTGATTTTTTTACATATTGGATATATATATATATAAACGATTATTAATATTTAAAGAAACAATGGTACAAGTCAACAATGGAAAGGCCATTTTCTTAATTTTACTTTCTGAATTCTAAATCTTTTAAAAGCAACTTTTATATATAAATATATCTTCCTCAGTGTTAGATTTGCTCTGCACATTCCACCAAATTCTAAATTTGTGTTACAATTAACATTAGAAAACTCGTTTGTTTGTGATTCAGATAATGTTGTGGCAGGTATCATCCAGTATAATTTAGAAAACAAGACTGCAGAATCATGTGAGAAGAATATACAATGAAATACTTTCCAAAATATTAAAATTTCTGTAATAAAACTTCACCGTCTTTTAAAACAAAAGATGATGTCTAAATAAACAATTTGTAAAAAGTAGAATGTATTTGAAAATCCAATTTCTAAAAATTCAGAACTATAGTCCAAACAATTCCTGTATAGGTTCTTTAGATTCCTGTGTATATTACAAAGTGGAGAAAAAACTTTTTGCTAATTTTACTTTTTGAAAAATAAATCTTGAAAAAAAAACATATTCTATATAAATAAACCTTCCTCAGTGTTATATTTGTTCTGCACTTTCCAGCACATTCTTTGTGGTTCAGAGAATGCGGTTGCAGTTATTTTCCAGTGTAATGTATAAAACAAGTATCAAGCATCATACGTGAAGATTAGACCATAAAACTCTTGCTAAGGTATTAAAATGTCTGAAATACATTTGAAAATCTAATTTCTAAAAATTAATATAAATAGTTCAAGCAGTTCTGTATATGATCTACAGATTTCGATGGATACTATAATGTGGGAAAAAACATTTTGCTAATTGTGCTTTCAGAATTCTAAATCTTGAAAAATCAACTTCTGTATAACTAATATTTTTCAGTGTTAGATTTTCCCACCATATTCTCAATGTGCTACAAGTAATATTAGAAAACTCGCTTGTTTGTGATTCAGATTCTGTTGTTGATGATATCTTCTAGTGTAATTTAGAAAACGAGAATGAAACATCACACGTGAAGATTAGATAATTAAACACTTCCCAAGGTATTAACATTTCTGGAACAAAACTTCTCTGTGTATTAAAATGAAATGCGACACTTAAATAAATAATTTGGAAAAAACATAACGCATTTCAAAATCCAATTTCTAAAACTTAAAATAAATAGTCCAAACAGCTTCGTATGTGATCTATAGATTTCAGTGTATGCTATAATATATAAAAAAAACTTTTTGCTAGTTTAACTTTCCGAATTATAAATCTTAAAAAAAAAGACTTTTATGTACATAATTTTTTCTCATTGTTACATTTGTTCTGCAAATTGCAATGACTCAGTATTGCTGTTGCTGATATCTTCGAGTGTAATTTAGAAAGCAAGAATGAAGCAATATGCGTGAACATTAGATAACTAAACACTTTCCACGATATTAAAAATTCTGTAATAAAATTTCACCGTCTACTAAAACGAAGGATGACGTCTTAATAAATTATTTGAGAAAAGCATAACGCATTTAAAAATCCAATTTCTTAAAATTAGCATAAATAATCAAAAAGTCCTGTATATGACATGACCTATTGATTCCAGTGCATAGTGTGTTACTATAGTGTGGAAAAACCTTTTTGCTAATTTTACTTTCTGAATTTTAAATCTTGAAAAAAAAAACTTCTATATAGATAAACATTTTTCAGTGCTAGATTTGTTTGGACATTACACCTTATTCTCAATGCGTTACAAGTAATATTAGAAAACACGCTTGTTTGTGATTCAGACGTTTTTGATGCTGATATCTTCGAGTGTAATTTATAAAATAAGAATGAAGCGTCATGTGTGAAGTTTAGATAATGAAACACTTTCTAAGGTATTAAAATCTCTGCATCAAATATCCACCTTCTATTATAAAACGAAAGATGACGTCGAAATAAATAATTTGGATAAAGCATAACCATTTGAAAATACAAATTCTAAAAATTAACATAAATAGTCCGAATATTTCTGTTTAGGATCTGTATATTTCAGTGTATACTATAGTGTGGGAAAAACATTTTTGCTAATTTTACGTTCAGAATTCTAAATCTTGAAAAAAACTTTTCTATAGATAAATATTTCTCAGTTTTTGATTTGTTTGGACTTTCCACCATATTCACAATGTGTTACAAGTAATATTGGAAAACTCGCTTGTTTGTGATTAAGATATGGCTGATGTTGATATCTTCGGTTGTAATTTATAAAAGTCCTTCCGGCAATGCCGGGAGAAGGAGGTAGCTTTCATATACTTATTTATTTATTTATTTATTTTAAATTAAGTTAAATTATTCAAACATATGAAACTCAAATTAGTGGAACCCGTTTTTATAAGATTGAATACTATTTTTTGTTAATACTGAATATTAACAGGAATTTTTAGAAATTAGTCATCTTTTATTCAACATGGTTTCACTTTAAGCGATTTAGAGAGTCGTTAAATTCCACGATATCATGAATTGTATGCCATTTTAAAACAACGTGATGGATAAAACCAACCAATGAGCTTGGTCGAAATCTTAATTCATGTGCACATGCACATTCATGTTGAAATCGAATAATATATACGAGCGCTGTCGCGGGCAAATTGATTTTTTTTAAGTCAACCACATTAGAAATTTAAACTGCTATACATCTCAGGCGTTTTTAAGGTAAAGACAAAGCAAAAAATACTCCGAAATTGATTATTAAGATAAATACTTTTGAAAGAACCTTTTAGATAGCTTTCATTACTAAAAGTAAAAAGCTACCTATTGCAGCCGTCCGGAGGAAAGCGCTTCAGGAAAATGTTGGTATATTTTCACCGATCATGATCCTCAGACCCCAAAACCACCCTCCGTTCAATTGTTGACATATATATATCTAACTGATTTTTGTCATGTTATAACTAACGTATTTATGAACCGATATGAATGAAACGTGGTATGTACATAGTACATACAAATATCTCGACCGAGTTCGTTGGCAAGCATCATCCTCCATCTTGTTTCAAAATGGCGGCCATTTAATTTTTTTAAATTTAAAATTTAAAATTAAATGCGAAAAATTTAAAAGTTGAAAAATATTTTTATTTTATGTGTTAGATATTAAAACACCGATTCCAGAACACTTTTTATTTTGTCTATATCTTAAAAAAATATTGAGTTTTTAGCACTTTGAATTTTTCTTCTGGCTCACATTTTGAAAAGATCTGATTTTTGTCACATGATAACACGCGTATTTATAAATCAATTTCGATGTAACTTGGTGTGTACATAGTACATAATGAAGCCTGGACCCAGTTCGGTAGCTAGTTCCATCCGCCATCTTGTTTCAAAATGGCGGCCATTTATTTATTTTTTTTAATTTAAAATTTAAAATTTAGTACAAAAAGTGAGAAATTGAAAAAGATTTTTCTTTTATACATTTGATCTTGATACAAAGATTCCGAAGCATATTTTGTTTCGCTGTATCTTAAAAAATGGCTGAGTTATGGCACTTTTAATTTCTAGTGTTTCTCACATTTTGAAATAATCTGGTTTTTGTCACGTGATAACACGCGTATTTATATACCGATTTGGATGAAACTTGGTAGATAGTTCATACCGATGCTTGTACAGAGTTCGTTGGACAGTTCCAATCGCCGTCTTTTTTCAAAATGGCAGAATATAATTTTTTTATTTAAATTTTAAAATTAGGTGCAAAAACAAAATAAGAAATTTAAAAAAGTTTTTTTTTTTTGTATTTTGACATTGATACAAAGATTGTGTTTTGACCTTGATACCTTGAAAGACGCCTGGGATATAGCAGTTTGAATTTCTAATGTGGGTGACATTTAAAAAAAATCAATTTACCCGCAACAGCACTCATATATATTAATCGATTTCGATGTGAGTGTACATGTTCACATGAATTAAGATTTCGACCAAGCTCATTTGTTTGTTTTATCCATCACGTTGCTTTAAAATGGATATCGTGAAATTTGGCGACCCTATAAATCGTTTAAAATAAAACCAAGTTGAATAAAAAATGATTAATTTCTAAAAATTCCTAGTAATATTAAATATTGACGAAAATTATTAGTCAATCTTATATTATTGTGTTCCACTAATTTGAGCTTCGTATATTTGAATAATATAACTTAATTTAAAATAAATAAATAAGTATATGAAGGCTATCTCTTCCTCACGGCACTGCCCGAAGGACTTTTTTCAATTTCTAATTTTTTGTTTGTATATCATTATACATTAAAAAGATTTTTGACAAACTTAAATGGCCGCCATTTTGAAACAAGAGGGCGGATGAAGTTTTCAGGTGAACTCGGTCAAGACATTTTATGTTCTATGAACACACGGAGTTATATCCAAATCAGTTTTTAAATATGAGTATTATCACATGATAAATGTCAGAACGCTTCAGATATAGATGTAACACAGATTGCTCTAGAATCTTTGTATCAGTTTAAAACACACAAAAGAAAAATCTTTTTAATTTCTTACTATGCACCTATTTTTTTTTGGGGGGGGGGGAATTTTGATATTCCGCCATTTTAAAACAAGATGGTGGATGAAACTGGCCAAAGAAGTCGGTCCAGACATCGGTACATACTACGTACGTACCGAGTTTCATCCAAATCGGTTTATAAATATGCGTGTTATCACATGAAGAAAATCAGGTCATTTCAAAATGTGAGCAACACTAGAAATTAAAAGTACTATAACTCAGCCATGTTTCAAGGTACAAACAAAACAAGATATGCTCTAAAATGTTTGTATGAAGGTCAAATGTATAAAAGAAAAATCTTTTTCAATTTCTCACTTTCTTGTGCCTAATTTTAAATTTTGAATTAAAAAAATAAATGGCCGAATTTTTTTCCAGGCTTTATTATGTACTATGTACACACAAAGTTACATCCAAATCGATTTATAAATACGCGCGTTATCACATGACAAAAATCAGATCGTTTTAAATGTCAGCCATAAGAAAAATACAAAATACTATAACTCAATCATTTTTTAAGTTACAGACAAAATAAAAAGTGTTGTGGAATCGTTGTTTTAAGTTCTAAGACATGAAAGAAAAACTCTTTAAAACTTTTAATTTTTTTCCCTTTAATTTTGAAATTTTATTTTATTCAATTTTTTAAATGGCCGCCGTTTTGAAACAAAATGGTAGATGATGCTGGACAAAGAACTCGGTCGAGACATTTGTATGTACTATGTACATTCCAATTTTCATTAAAATCGGTTAATATATATATATATATATTATGTATATATATATGTATGTATATTATGTATATATATATCTTAACTGAGTGTAAAAAGTTACCATCTTCATGAAACTGGCGCATAGCAGCTCTATTTTGCACAAAGTTCATATATTCTTTTAAGAGAAAAATATAAAAATGATGAAAAGATGACAAAATGGGTGCAACAACAATGAACTGTAAAAGAACAACATAAAAAAAAAAAAAAAAAAAAAAAAAAAAAAAAAAAAACCTCTCTGCTCTTCAGAAAGTGGGAGGAGCAACAGGCATCAAAAAGTTATTAAAAATTGTATCCTCACAGGTTTCGCAAAGCATCACAAAACCGCATTCTCCAATTATATAAAAAATGTTAAATGAAAATAACTGAATATAATAAACCCAAAATTTAATAAACCAAAATTATAAAATAAATTAACTTTAAAACTGAACTTAATGAATAGCCAACAACAAAACCATACCATAAATCAACTCGTAACATAAAATATACTGAAATTTCACAAAATAACAAATGTAAAAATCTCAATAACTAAACAATAAACTAAACTAAATAGACATGCAGCAATGTGATGCCCCCACCTTTACCTCTGAAGAAAAAAGGAAAAAGATACCTGTTAAAAAATTATCACATTACACCTCCATACTTGCATGAGCAGGAAAACTGTTAGGCCTAGGATGGTAGCAGGCTAGCATCAAAAATTTTTAATTCTTTGAATTATACTTCCGTCGTTCAGCTCTCTCCATATTCAAACCTGGTCTGTCAAATCCCAAATGTTGATAACCATCGCCCTGTGAACTCTCCATAAGTGGATTTTCATTCACAGATCCTCATCAATTCAACACCGAGAGAAGAAGCCTACATTATTTCGTTTGGCCCTGCTGTTGCCTCTTCAAGAAACCTTTTTTTAAATTTATTTACATAATAAAATATAAATTTATGAGGATAAAAATTATTATAAAACAAGTTTGCAGCAAATTTAAAGATTTGTGTCTCCAAAATTTTTTTCGACCCACATATATTATAATATCTAATTATTTGACTTAAAATAATATTTATAAAAACTCTTTTACTTAAATTAGAGTGCCAATGAGGCATGGAGAGGGTTTTAAAATTAAAAAAAGTTCTTTTATCAAATAATTTGACAACTAATTCACCATTATTAATATTTAAGTCAAGATCTAAAAAACAACATGTAAATTATCATCAGAAACACAATTCAATTTTAAACAAGGTGGATAAATATGATTAATCGACTTTAAAAAAATGCAATCGATGTATCTCAAAACTCTGAACGATTTGTTAGAATTTAAAATAAATTTATATTCGTAAAAAAATAAAAAAAGATTAGCTGCTGTGCTTGAAAAATTTGTACTCATACCTATTCCACATACTTGATAAAAAATAGAACCATTGAATGATATAAAATTATTATAAAAACAAAAATTACATAAATTCAGAAAAAAAATCTCTATTAATACCCAGCTCTTCTTCAGTATAAAAAGTATCAAACAAATTCTCCAGAGTTTTAAACAACAGATCAATAGGAATATATATATATATATATAAATACACTGGTGTCCAAAAGTTAAGCATAATTAGTAATTAAGTAATTATTTTTAAGTAATGAAAGAAATATAAATCGAAATGTGATGAAACTCCAGGTGTGTAAAGAAAATAGTACGCTTCATGTATTTTCACGAAGAGTTTTCCCCGAAATCAAATAGGGGACCGTCAACAAATTGAAAAAGAACGAATATCTTTTGGATAACCCTGTCAAAACTAATATAGCAAAAGTGTTCAAACTGCACATTATGATTAATTGGCTTATTGTAATGTACTGTGTTTATTTTTATAAAGATAGCATGTACACTCGTAGAGAAATTAAGGTTTTTATAAAAACAGTCCTAAGTTTTTTGCTTATAATTTGCAGAGTTCTTATTATAAAATAATGTTCTTTTCTGAAAATATGACAAACATCATTGTACACATTACCGTGTCATCAGAATTTAAAAAAAAATAAAAATTGTATGAAAAATGAGTATGTTTAGTAAATAATTTTTATTGAGCATGCGTCAACGATATCAAAATGTCATTTGCATATTGTGTTAGCTAAATGTATAGAGCAACTTCTGTAAAAGTTTCAAAAACATAGCTTGAAAATTCTGAAAATGGGAGCCTATAGAATCAACTCAAAATCCGTTATTCCTAAAGGAAGCAAAAAAATCAGGGGTTTTACCTAAATATAGTTGTACGTGCAATATTGTGTAGGTACTAAACAATGGAATATGGATACAGCCCCTCATCTTTTTGCTTCATTTAGGGAATAAAGGATTTTGATCTCATTCTATCAACGATAATTTTCAGAATTTTTAAGCTATGTTTTTGAGACTTTCACAAAAGTTGCTCTATACATTTAACTAACATAATATGCAAATGAAATTTTAATAGCGTTCACGCATGCGCAGTAAAAAGTTATTTAGTAAACCTGCTCATTTGTCATACAATTTTTATTATTTTTTAATTCTGATGACAGGGTATTGTGTACAATGATGTTTGTCATTTTTTCAAAAAAGAACATTATTTTATATTAAGAACTCTGCAAATTATAAGCAAAAAACTTATGACTGTTTTTTTAAAAACCTTAATTTCTCTACGAGTATACATGCTATCCTTGTAAAAATTAACACAGTACATTACAATAAGCCAATTAATCATAATGTGCAGTTTGAACGCTTTTGCTTTATTAGTTTTGACAGGGTTATCCAAAAGATCTTCGTTCTTTTTCAATTTGTTGACGGTCCCCTGTTCGATTTCGGGGAAAACTCTTCGCAAAAATATGTGACGCGTACTATTTTATTTACACACCTGGAGTTTCAGCACATTCCGATTCATATTTCTTTCATTCCTTAAAAATAATTACTTAATTACCAATTATGCTTAACTTTTGGACACCAGTGTAGATATATATGTATGTATATGTGAACATTTGAATGGAGGGTGGTTTTGGGGTCTGGGAGTCATGATAGGTGAAAATATACCAACATTTTCTGGACGTGCTTTCATCCGGTCCGGACGGCTGCAATAGGTAGTTTTTTACTTTTTGTAATGAAAGCTACCTAAAACAACAATGAAGCATCATGCGTGAAGATTAGATAAAGAAACACTTTCCAAAGTGTTAAAATCTTGGTTACAAATCTTCAACCTCTATTAAAATAAAAGATGACATCCAAATAAATAATTTGGAAAAATCATAAAGCATTTGAAAATACAATTTCTAAAAAATAACATCAATAGTTCAAATAGCATGAGGAAAATATTTTTTGCTAATTTTACATTCTTATTTCTAAATCTTGAGAAAAAACTTATATGCAGATATTGCTGATGCTGATATCTTCGAGTGTAAATTAGAAAAAAAGAATGAAGCATCGTTCAGGAAGACTAGATAATAAAACAATTTCCAAAATATTTACATTTCTGTAACAAAATTTAACCCTCTATTGAAACGAAAGCCAACTAATAAATAGCTTTGAGAAAGCATAACACATTTGAAATTAGCTTCAGTCAAACGCAAAGCAGAGTCATAAATTTACTTAAAAAAATTCCTGTCAATAAACAAGAACTTACTTGATAACTTCTGTGTAGATCAGTATACGATTTGTGCAAAATATGATTGCCAAATAACATAAAAATAAGTTTGATTTAAAAAGGCATACAACAACTGAAAATACACTTCCAAGAATTATTCTTCAGAGGCAATACTACAGTCAATGCGCTGCACATTCTGTGTAAATCACGTTCCATAGTTATCAAAGTCCTCAAATGCCCAGCACTCAGAGATATAAGAGGCGTTAAGAGCCAGAGAAAAGTAACATCGTTGAGTTTCTGTTAACTTCTTTTAGATCAGATTTGAAAGTGACCAATAGCATTAAAGCTTCTGCAATAAGCAATTAACGATTATGTAGTTATAAGATTATAAGTCCGAAAGCTGTTGAACATCTGCCGCCAGAATGCGGTTCATAATGTTTTTCCATCTACGCTGAGGTTACAGCCGTGCCAACGCATAAAAGTGAATGGTGTCAGGCAAAGTTTGCCATTCGAAATGGCTTATTTGGAAAGGCGTTGGTGTGATGAACCAAAGACGAGGGTTCGCACCTTGTCCTGTACCTTTTTTCACTCTGTTCGTGTTATGCCTTATTAGCATTAAGTATAAAAATTCAAATAAATAAATTTACATTTCAGCGCGTAATTCAGTGCTTAAAATTATTATATATCAGGAATCTCTTTAGATTCAGATATAAAACTTTCAAATTAAATTTTATTTAATTTGCAATTTCATTCTTAAAAAAAAAAAAAAAAAAAAAAAAACCTTTGTAAAAATTTTATAACGTCAGTTTCTGTGCGTATTTAAAATATTTTTGTTGCTTGAATTTCTAAAGAAAGTTTCGAAAGCATCAAAGAACGTTAATCTGATTATACATCTGATTTTCTAATTATGGGCTGTGTTTTAAACGTAAATTATAATTAACTTCTCAAACTACTCAATTGCTAACATCTTTAAATTTTACTGAAAATATAGTAATTAAATATATATATTGCACCAGACTTTTCTTTCGGACTAGCTAAAAAAAGTTTTCCAAAACATCCATGAAATAAATTACTGTTTCATATTTAAAATCAGTCTATTATTAATTTTAGATCTAAATTTGCGCAAAATCTAAATTTTTCCATGTATTTCCTGGCCTCCAGGGTTCTCATACAAAGGCACTAATAAATGAAGTTTCGAAAGCATCAAAGAACATTCTAAAGTAACTGAAGAAGAAATAACTCTGAATCAAAATATATTTTTTCCTCACACCAACGCACATTTTAACACTGCACAATAGTATGATAATGCTAAAGTGAAAAAATGGATTAAAAATTATTTTATCTAAATTTGATTAATTGTATATTGGGGAAATTTTTGATAGGCATGAAAATAAATACAGGGTGTCCGAAAAGTCTGGAAACGGTCGAATAACTCGAGAAATACATATGAGATTGAAAAACGAAAATATGCATGCTAAATATTTTTAAATAAGCTACTCAGTGATACCAAATTCGACCTTCGCAACCTACCCCCTGGGGGTAATAGGGGGTCCAACTTTGAAATCTTAAATTATAAACCCCATTTCGGATTCTAAGGACAAAAATACGTAACTTTAGTATTTGATATATATTTCGAATCCTCGTTTATCACGGTGTAATTGAGCATATTAAATCGATAAATATTTCGGTTTTCCCAACCAGTTTTTCCTGATTGGCCAGAATTTTTGACGTCAAATTTCTCGTCTTATGCAGAGATAGCCTTTCTTGAAAATCACCCCTGGCTATTATTTCGAAAATGCCATGCTGTTAAAAATAGTATTCATTTGCTGTAGCGTCACTCCACAGCTTTTATAGAATATCTCTTTTATGACCATTGAGAATACTCTATAACACAGTAAAGCAACCGTTTTCTACAAAAGCGGTACAAATATACATCAAATGCAAAAGTTACGTATTTTTGTCCATAGAATCCGAATCTGCAATAAAAAATGGGGGTTATTATTTAAGATTTCGAAGTTGGAACCCCTCTGACCCCCCCCCCCCAGGAGGTTGGTTGCGAAGGTCAAATTTGGTATCACTGAGTAGCTTATTTCAAAATATTTAACATGTATATTTTCGTTTTTCAATCTCATATGTATTTCTCGAGTTATTCGACCGTTTTCAGACTTTTCGGACACCCTGTATATATTTTCATACCTATCGAAATTTGCCCCAATATACAATTAATCAAATTTCGTTAAAATAATTTTTAATCCATTTTTTTTCACTTTGGCATTATCATACTATTGTGCAGTGTTAAAATGTGCGTTGGTGTGTGGAAAAAACATGTTTTGATTCAGAGTTATTTCTTCTTCAGTTATTTTAGAATGTTCTTTGATGCTTTCGAAACTTCATTTATTAGTGCTTTTATATGAGAACCCTGGAGGCCAGGAAATACATGGAAAAATTTAGATTTTGCGCAAATTTAGATCTAAAATTAATAATAGACTGATTTTAAATATGAAACAGTAGTTTATTTCATGGATGTTTTGGAAAACTTTTTTTAGCTAGTCCGAAAGAAGAGTCTGGTGCAATATATATATTTAATTAATATATTTTCAGTAAAATTTAAAGATGTTAGCAATTGAGTTGTTTAAGAAGTTAATTATAATTTACGTTTAAAACGCAGCCTTTAATTAGAAAATCAGATTTATAATCAGATTAGAAAATCAGATTAAAAGTAATTTTTATCTCCAATCAAATAAATTCATTTACAGATAACTTGTTCACAAAGATCAGTTTTTCAATTTCATTACTTATAGCTCTTGGCTTGTGGGGCTTTCGTATAACACCTCTAATAGGTGGTTGCATTTAAACTAATTTTATTTCATCAATTATTTTGCATATTTTCTTAAATGTAAATACATAATGAATTTTTGATATATCTTGATATATAAACACTGTACAAACTTATTTAGGTCAGTTTAAAATTGACAGGGTTTATTATTATTATTATTTATCCATTTTCAATTTTTTTTGTAGGACGTCGCTTTTGTGTCCTTATCTATCCAGAATGGAGTCTTTTCTCGACATTTTTTGCTCTGTCAGAATAAACCTCATATCTACTATCCCGCCTTCAATACGACTTACTCAGATGAAAAAAATCCTTCCCTTCATTAGATCAAGTGTATAGTTTGCGCTATTTTCCTTATGCCTTCTATCAATAAATTTGGGTAAAATAGTTAATATATGTTAAGAGATGTAAGATTTGTTAAGTAGATCGATGACTTGAAAAGAGTATTAAAAACTATATGACTATTTAAATGTGCACATTTATCAAATACAAACGACCAGTTAAGTTTCTATGCATTTTACATTTGAAGCTATTTTTAGAGGCTATCAGAATCAAGGTTTTCCTTATTTTGACTTATAATGTACTTAGTACAGTTTCACTAGATTTAGTGCACTTAAATGTCACACATTCGAACTAAACGCAATAAATGAAGAAGCTTTTTGGAATTAATAAAATAGACGCATCTAAATTATATTTCAAGGACAATGATTCAATTTTAAATTACTTTAACTTCAACAGCAGAGGACAAAAATAAATTTCAAAATAGGTGACAGTTTGTGTTTATGAAAACATATGGGAATAGATTAATCATTACCGAAAGTTTATTGTAGTTCTATTGAGAGCAATTTGAGAAAATTGCATTTATATATTTGAGAAAATTGTTATAAGCACTTCATGTCAATCAAACTCAAAAAAGTAACCACACTTTACTATTAAAAATCTTTGTTTAAAGACATTTAATTAAAGACTGCAAATTAGGAACTACTCAACTGGAATAGTGCATTTACAGTTGCATACCGCAGGCTTACTGTCTTGTTATGAAAGCTGATTTCAAATTCTGGGCGACAATTATCCTAAGATGTTTTATTTGAAGAGTTACTTTATTCGACAGTGACTGAGATTGAAATGTGATTTTAATTATTACGTTTGCGTAAAACATGGCAATCTTCATTTTTTTTTTTTTTTTTTTTTTTTTTTTTTTTTTTACCATATTATCTTGATTGATACATAATAAAAATCTTAATGTTTAAGAAGTAATTTATAGAAAAATATTCATTATGGTATTTATGGTCAAATTTCAAAATAATATTAATTACTTTATGTATTATTAAAATACACAATATATATATAAAATATGTATGAAACACATCATATTTATTTTATGATGTATAGCTTATATCTTAAAAGTCACGTGTGCTAAGTAAACGCAATAAATGAAAAACCTTTTTGACAGTAATAAAATTGACGCATCTAAATTATTTTCAAGTACAATCCTTCAATTTTAAGTTATTTTAACTTCAAGAGCAGATGACAAATGGCATTTTAAAATCGGTGACAGTTTGTGTTTATGAAAACATATGGGAATAAATTAATCATTACGGAAAGTTTATTGTGGCTCTATCGAGAGCAATTTGAGAAACTTGTTATCCGCATTTCATGTTAATCAAGTTCAAAAAATCAATCACACTTGACTATTGTAAAGTCATTGTTTAAAGACATTCAATTAATAACTGCAAATTAAGAACTACTCAAATGGAATGCATTTTTAGTTGCATACTGCAGTCTTACTGTAGTGTTACGAAAACTGATTTCAAATTCTAAAGGACCATTAAGTTAAGATGTTTTAAATGAAGTTTTACTCTATCCAACAGTGAATGAGTATGAAATGCGATTTTAATTAAATCATTCATGTAAAGTATGACAATGTTGATAATGATGTTTTTATTCTTATATACCTTGATTGATAGAAAACAAAAAACTTAATGTTTAAGTAGGGTAACATCCCCAGTAATTGGCACATTAAGAATTTGTCGTTAAACTTACTTAAATTTTCATTACAAAGAAGTAAGCTATTTACTTGGAAATATTTTTAAATCAAAGAATGCATATCTGTGCATCTATTTTGCCCACTAAAAGCAAAAAAAATGAAAAAGTATTTTTATAAAAATATATTTATAAAAAGTTGCTGAAATCACCAGTAATTGGCACCTAGAGCACCAATGTATGACACCTTGTGATCCAGTAATTGGCATATGCTTATATTAAAAAAAAAACTTTACATTTTGCATTGGGTTTAATCGCTTTAAATTAAATTACTGTAGATGAAGATGCCATATTTCAGGTTTTTGAGAGTAAGAAATCAGCATATTAGTCTGAAATGTGAGGACTTTAAAACAATACATTTACACTTACATTAATACCCAGTAATTGTCATGCTGTCCCCAGTAATTGTCGTGTGAAGCTTTAATGGATTCCAATTACTGATAAAATTTATATTTTCAAATAAGAACAAATGATAAACAAAATTAGTCTATAATTTTAAAAGTACTTCCAAAATAAATGGTTTAATCTCAAATTCCATGCCAATTCCTTGTAATTGGAATAGGTGCCAATTACTTGGAACTAGCAAAATTGAAGCACCATTAATTGGCAACTACCATTTATTCAGAAATCCAAATATTTGTGTAGAAAATACTTTTACACAATTAAAGTAACTCTTTTTAACTAAAGAAAACTGTTGTCAATTAAAATTTAAAATATATTATAAATCAGATAATAATGAATTGAAAAGCATGCCTTCCTTAAGCCAAAAAAGAAGAATTTGCAACAAAATGGCTAATTTGATACAAGCCATACTTGTTTCTCTTTCCTAGGCTCTATTGTCATCTTGTAAAATAAATCAAAGTTATAATCTTTAACGTAAATGAGCCTATAACTGATATATGGTCTTGAATTTTTAAAAGACTGGATATAAATCTTTTTTTAGGACATGTTTGTAAAATGTGCCAATCACTGGTGCATGCCAATTACTGGGGGTGTTACCCTAGTAATTTCTAGTAATGTATTCATTATGGTCTTTAGTTCACATTTCATAGTAATATGATTTACGTTATGTATTATTAAAATAAATAATTTATGTAAAAACTTTGGATGTATTTATAAAAGTATTTATATATATTATGTACAAGATACAATATAAGGTGTTCAGGTGTAATAACGCCAGGAGGGGTAATAACGCCAAGTGCTAATATTTTGCATAATTACGAAATAATCTGGTAAATGACACCCATGTGCTCTGCGCAGAAAGGTTTCGAGTCATATAAATCACAAAAAACAGCTTCAAGTTATTTTTTTTTCATTTTTAGGTCTTATTGTTTTTACAAGCAACTAAAATTAACGCTTGATCTAAAATTTGCGAGATACGTTTTGTGATGTGAAGACTATTTTTTTTATCCGGAAATACTTTGTTAATTACATAAATTTGTAGTATATTTCGCGGATTTTCAAAATGTTGTTGAAGATTTTGGATATCTTCTCGACACAATTTGTAATTTAAAATGTACAACGCAATAACTATAACGGGGTAATAACGCCAATCCTTGGCATTAATACCCCGGTTGATTCCCTACAGTGGCCGAGCTACATCCTAAATACTGATTCAAATAAACACAGTTAAAACTGTGCAATGCTTCTAAAAATTCTATTTAAGAGGTCCTTTTTAAGCAAAAAGAAGCTCACGGTCTGATATTCTTTTGCCTCATCCTCCTCCCCCCCCCCCACACACACCACACCTTTATTTTTCTTACACTTTCACAAAAAATTGAACATTTTCAATAGCTTAGAATGCAATTTGTCAATTTCTAAGTTTGTAGAGTTTGTATTTTTAGAATTGGGCAATCTACATGCAATTATTCCACCTTATTTCATAGTTTTGTTTGCATGGCGTTATTACCCATATAGGTGGGTAATAACGCCAAATAGCATTGGTCAAGAAATCACGCCGTTACATTTTATGAATACATATCTTTTAAATTATTTTTTATATATATATAGTCAATGAGTAGCTCTATCAAATCATATATTAGTTTGAAAAATATAAATTAAAACTGAGCCGTGAAAATTGGTAGAACCTTAACGTGGCGTTATTACCCCAGGGTACCTTATTTCAGTGTAGAATTAAAATCTGGGTTTGAAAACAATTAATTTCATACATAAAAATATCTTCATCCTGCATATTTATCATCTCTTTTAATATAGGGTTTGTTTATTAAACTGATGTATATATATATATATATATATATATATATATGTAATGCTATTACATATATATATATATACATGTGAATGTGTGTATTATTAAAAGAATCGATATTGAGGCAATTTAATATAGTCTAATTTAAACATGTTTATGTACAAAACATTTTCACTTAGAACTAAACTTCACATTATAATTTACTATTATATATTAAATAAAGCTTCATTTAGTTTCAATAATAATTTAGTTATAATGGTATAACAGTATAGTTTAATAGTTTATCAGTGATGGTTGCATTTCTTGTTATTTATCTAAAAAGCAAATTTTAATTCGACAGTTCTAGGTAATATTTTAAATTTTAAATAATTATAATATATATATATATATATATATAAGTGTGTGTGTGTGTGTGATTCATAATCTAATAATCACAGATAATAATCTAATAATATATTTTATAATCTATGACTGATATCTATTAAAATATTTAAAAAAAAATTCTATCTATCATTTATCATTATCCAACTAAATAGTTAATTTTATTTCAACAATTGTAACATATGCATTGCATTACAGTATGGGGCAAAAGTTTAGGTACAAAATAAATCTTTTTATAACATGAAAAATATATATTGGAATGCATTGAAATTTTTTGCGCATCTAAACAATTGGATAAAAAATCTGCGTTTTCATTTCGGAATCAACTGGGTGTTAGAAAAATATATAAACGAGTGGATAAGTGTGATCGCAGATCACACAGAATGTTTCTTTTAATGTTTCTTTCAAAGCAACTTATACTTTAATTAACAAATCCTAATTGATAATTTATAATTAATAAATTCTTACATAGATGGTAGTACCAACAAATTTAATTTTTAAATAATTATAAAAAGGAAAACGTTTAATTTAATTAATTTGCTGAAATCAAGTGATTAAATAAAATCCACTATTCTAAATTATTCGAAAATGCAATATAAAAAATGGCAGAAATATAAATAATATTTTTTTAAATCGAATAAAATATTTAAATGAAATTTAAAATGCTGAATCATTAATATATCACAATACTTTTTAAAATAGAAACACAATTGAATTTCAAAAACTATCTTAATGTGTAATGAACCATACCATAATAATATAAACCCTTAAATTGGCAAAAAATACGATTTTT